>WOXC01010876.1:0-600000 GCA_011680675.1 Gymnobelideus leadbeateri | reverse complement strand
AAACCACACCTCCCAAACAAAATGCCTCCATTTGCAGAGGAAACTTCTGTTGTACATCTTGACCCCACTGTCCTGCCATTTCTCCGAATCTGCTTCAGTTTTGTGAGAATACTTCCTCCTAGGAACATTCAAATGAGTCTCCATCTTTGTCTCCATTATTATTATTGTATCCATTATTGTATTATTATAGCCTCAGGACAGTATGCCAACCATTCATATCAGCATCTTGATCAGATTCTTGGATTATAATGGTATCTCCTGCCTTCATGTTTTCTTCTCTATCTCCCATATTCCAGCACAGCAGCCAGACTGGTTTATGTACATTACTCCAGAGGTACTCTCTGAATGATTTCCAATAGGAAGTAGTGAAACCAGTTGTCCTAGGCACAGAGGCCCAAAGGAGGGTAGCAAACCTACCCTGAAGGCAAACATGTGTAATCCACATTGCATGTACCTATTTATTTTATATTCCTTACCAGATTGTCAGCTTCAGAATAGTAATATGTCTTATTTATCTAAATAGTGCAATGCAAATGTTTAACAGACGTTTGTTGAATTGAATTAGATGGAAACAACCAAGATAGAGGAAAAGTGAACTTTACTAACAAATTGCCCTGTAGTTACCATCTTCTCTTAATTCAACTTGCTGAACAAATAAATTCCTGAAAATCCTCCTAATGGTACCAAAATTCCTATATTTCTCTGGTTTGCTCATCATGTTTCAGATTTTATTTTAGATCATCTCGGGGATTCATCATAGCCTTGTCTGTGGCCTATTACTTTAGAATGACCAATTACAAAACACAAAATCAGCAACAAGTGTCTAAGCGAAACATTTGAAAGCTCCCTTTCAGCTATAGTTACAGTACAATAGCCTGTTCTGTTCTAAGCCTCACTTTCACATATTTGCAACAATATCTCACTTTTCTTATTGCTTTGTAAAAACCCAATTTTCTTGTCTAGTCTGGTCTCATCTGAGTGCTTACTTAAAAAAAAAAAAAAAAGCCCAAACAGAATCTACTAATTTAATCTAGTTAAAAATAGTTTATCTTTTCACCATAAAGTACTAAAAAGGTATATTTAACAACATGTTTCCAAGGAACTATCATTTAGAAATTGGGACTATCTTAAATATACATTTTAAATATACGTATGTTCGGGGGGTTGTTATTAATTGTACTTTTAGGCCATACTGATGAGTAAGGAGCTTCTATGCAGATCAACAACTGGTTGGTAAATTATCCTATTAGACAACTGTCTAGGACACTGAGAGATTAAGTAACTTACCTGTATTCATATTCCACTAAGGGCTAGAGGAACGCAGGTCATAAAACCAAGGCTTTAACACTGCCTCTCTGGATTTCATATCCTTCTAAAATACTCACTAAAATGCTGTGTCATGTCTGACTCTTCATAGCACCCATGGGGTTTTCTTGGCAATGATACTAAAGTGGTTTGTCATTTCCTACTCTAGTGGATTAAGGCAAATAGGGTAAAGTGACTTGCAGGGTTACACAGTTAGTAAGTGTCTAAGGCTGGATTTGAACTCAGGTCTTCCTAACTTCAGGCTCAGGTCGTTATCCACTAAGCTGTAACCACCATAATTTCTTAACTAGTTGCATAATTTCTTATATTATATGTTATGTTATATTATTTCATATTTTATGTCATGTCATATCATATCAGATTATATCATATGATATCATATCCCTTCATATCACATCATATCATATATCATATCAAATCATATCATATCATATTAGATTAGATTACATTGCATAATTTCTCAACTAGAACAAACTGTGAAATAATAGTTATCCTGATACTATCGGTCCTCACTGTGGCTTAATGAAAAGAGTGCTTGTAGGCAAGTCAATATACTTGTATTCAAACCCCATTAAATGTCTTTGGACAAGTCACTTCATAAGGCTTCGACTTTCTTTTCTATGAAACAAAGGGGTTAGAGTCACTTAATAATTTCTAAAATTTCACCTAAAATAGAATTCATTTTGGAATGATACATTCATAAAGGCAGTTCCAATAAGTTTTGGTGTGTTTACATGCCTTTTACTTAAACCCAAAGCATTAACTAATGGGTACCTACATGGCACAGCAGATAGAGTGCCAAGCCTGGGGGCAGGAAGACCTGAGTTCAATTCTAGCATCAGATACTTCCTAGCTGTGTGACCCTGGGCAAGTTACTTAACTTCATTTGCCTGAGTTTCCCCATCTGTAAAATGAGCTGGAGAAAAAAAATGGTAAACCAGTATCTTTGCCAAGAAAACCCGAAATGGGGTCACAAAGAGTTGGACATAACTTCAACAAACGAAAAATAAGGAAAGCCATAACTCCTATCTGTCATAGTCCTAATTCAGTTTATGTGTAAATATTTCAATTAGCTGGACCAACATTCTTCCATGATGAATATAAAATTCTCCCTGTTACTCCTCGCCAACTTCTGTTTTACAGTATACTCGAGAGGAATGGAATTTGGAGTCAAAGTACCAAAGTTCAAATCAAAGACACATTATTTACAAGTGGACCCCCTACTGTCCATGGTTGTTTTTTTGGCAAATATACTGAAGTGATTTGCCATTTCTTTCTCCAGTGGATTCAGACAAACAAAGGTTAAGTGACTTGTCCAAGGTCACACAGCTAGTTAGTATCTGAGGTCAAATTTGAAGTAAGTTCTTCCTGACTCCAAGCCCAGCATTCTATATATTAAGCCATCTAGCTACCCATATATATGTGTGTGTATACACATACACACACACACACACAAATACCCACACATATAAGTGACCAGACCTGTGATTTCATTGATGAGGGAACTTCCAGTGAAGAAATTCCCCCTGCAACTGAAGAACAATTGTAATTTATAGTCTTAGAGAATTGTTACCTGTAGCACTAAGAAATGAAGTGATTGGTCACATAGGCATTATGTATTCCAGGTAGGATTTGAAGCCAGATTTTTCTGTAGCTCACTATCCATTGCACCATACTACCCTATTCTATGACATGTTTAACAGCACCAACCCTTACAGAATTCTTCAGAACCCTCCATATACAGCATCCAGGTCAAGTTTGTGTGTGCTTTGTCAAAAGCCCAGATTGCTACCTGGTAGCCTCCTATACAGCGCTTACAAATAGAATTATCTTGGATCTACCACAGCCTACTCTGTCTTCCGAGGATATTCTTAGTGCACATGGAAGGAAGCCATTTTCTTTGTGTCAAGTAACCTTTCATGTGTTGTTTATTCTTCTGGGTTTCCTGAGCCACACTGGATCATTCCTTTTGCACCCATAGGGATACACTGTTCACATGCTGCCCTTCCCTGACCATGTTTGTATTGCCTTGTAAAGTGTAATTTTCTCTAACTGCCATCAGGCCATGCCCTATAAATCACATTTGCGTCCCATTTAAAACACAAACCACAATAGACACTGAAGAACAAAAGGAAACACAGGCCCAGCTTTTTTGACAAAACTCACACACATTGATAATTAGAAGCACATCAATCTATGCCCATACTGGGAGGACAACAGCAGTGACCACGCCTTGTGCTGCCTGTCTCCCAGCCTCATCCACTTTCAATTCTGCCACAAAACTCCCTGGAACAGTTCGTAGGACAAGGGAAGATTAACAAAAACCTTCTGTGAAGCCTCTCAGATTAAAACCACGACTACAGAGTGCCAGTGGAGTCTTTCCTGTTGAAGATGCCTTTTCCTAAGGAACAAGTTGTAGTTGCCACTATCTATACGCCTTTAAGAAATATTGTACCTTCCCCTACTCAGCTCAAGATTGCTTATTTTATAGAAATTGAGTTATTCCAGTTCAATTTAGGAGTCCATCCCAGTGCTACCATTAGCGATCAGAGGGTCACAGTACCTTCTTGGATAAACAAGGCCTCAGCAAGCATTTGAAGCCTATTTCAGAATGCCAAGTTATTTTCAAAACTGTAAAAACATTTTGCCCCCCAGCTTATATAAACAGCTCCCATGAACAGTGTAGAGTGTTCTGTATGTGTTTAATTATCCATCAAAATTCCATAGTTCTAAAGTAGAATAAATTCCTTTACAATATGGTCCCCAAATTTAATTACCATTAAAGGTGCAAATCTAATGGAAAGCGAAGGGCTTTTCATTATGGTTTAATGCAGCTGATTTTGATTTACTGCTATAAACCTATTTGGGGTCTCCACTCTTCACAAAGGTACAATAACAGTGCAGTCAGCCCTTAGATCCATATCAGGAAGGCAAAAAGACTCCCTTAAGAAACAGAATTTCTTTTTTCTTTAAAAAATATAAGTGGGTACAAAAGGCTTTTTCTGGGCTTGCTCTTGGTAAAAGCTGTCTTTCTTTCCTACTTCCTTCCTTCCTTCCTTTTTCTTTCTTCCTTTCTTTTTTTTTTTTTTTTTTTTTTTTTTTTTTTTTTTTCTTCCTTCCTTCCTTCCTTCCTTCCTTCCTTCCTTCCTTCCTTCCTTTCTTTCATTTTATCCCCAGTACTTGGATATAGGTAGGGAAGGTACTTAATGAATGTTTACCATTTGACTGATTTATTCATTTATTCTGTCTGAACAGTCACAAACAACTTAAAAGGTTAATGTTGTGCTATACACAAAGTTGAACCATTGACTGGTTAAAACATCCTGTCAACAAGATGCAGGTTTTAGATCTTCAGAGATCTATTTGTTAAGTTTGGAAACAATGATTAAATTTTTTTAAGTTCTTCTAATCTGGAGATAATTACCTTTAATCATTAAACTTGGTCTTGATTAAGCATCTGAAAAAGAGCCCATTAGGCCCTCAGCAAAATAGTAAGCCCAATAAAACACTGAAAATAATGCTGCCAAGCTACCAGGAAACCCAAATAGCTACTTAAATCCTAGGATCTGGTTTAAAAAAAAAAAATTAAGGCTGGAAAATAAACTAAGTCTCAGAAAAAGAATGGAACATTTTGGCTAAGTCCTACACAACTGGCCTATGGAGTCTTCTCATGGAAACTTTCACTTTGCCTTAGGTACTCCCCAAACCCTGAGAACTCCTTTTCCTAGTACTTCTAAACAATAAAAGTGAGAAAGGCAAAAGGATAGTGGTTATTACCTCTCTCAACAGAGTTTCTGGAAGTTTGAGGAGGAATTTTCAATGGGAACAAAACACAAACATAAACCTATGCCAGGTTGCAAACTGTCTGGATTTCACCTGTATCATAGAATACTGGAAGGATCTCACTATATACTACCTTTGACCTGGACACTCCAACCCAAATTATCAAGGATACTTCTCAGCACTCAGAAATGTGTCACCTTGTCCATTAATGTTTCCCCCCCAAGGCTGAAGTTGGCAACATTAACTATAGACTGCCTTCAAATGTTTGGAATGTTCTGAAATGTTTTTTCTTACATCTCTCTGCTACATCATCACAATTCCCATAACATCCAAAAAGGGTAGATAGGAGTGTGAGTGTTAAGAAATATCTTATTTCGATGAATCTCTGGTCTCCAGCCTGGATCTTAGATGAACTGGTTTTGGAGTCAAAATGGAGCCTCAAGAATGCATGCTGGTGATAAATGAAGGGGGCCGAAAGGACTGAGAATAAGGTTGAAGACAGGAAGTGTTCCAGTAATGACAAGGCCCAGTTCCTTAAAACAAAAGAAGAAAGAAAAGCAAAGAAATGGAAGAATAATGTTAAATTGTGGCATGGTGAGTGACTAAGGGCAGGAATCATACACTAAAGAACTATACTCAAATTCAGTTCAATAAAAAATGAATTAGCCTTTGATTCTTCTGACAGGATACTTCATTCTTGGTTTATAAAAAGTGGAATGTGAAAGGGAGCTCCGAACAACTTCTGGAGCCACAGCACCCACAGAATGGCACAGAGAAGCTAACCTCCTGCTGAGGACAGCCCAGCAGCCCTGCAGGGAGTGGCCAGCGCAGCACTCTGAGAGCAGGCAGCACAGCTCACTGGGAACCGACAGCGCAGCCCGAAGAGCTGAGCCCAGGTCCGAGGTTTTAGCCCCAGGGTGGCCGGGCCTTCAGCCAGCTGGTGGAACCCCAGAACACCAGCAATTGTGGTGATTCCAGAATTATCAGCACAGATATGCCTAGGACAAAGTGAGAGGTTAGTGCCCTATGGACTTTGGGACCAGTATTTGGGGAACACGTGGCTTCCTCCCCTGGGGGCAAAAAGCTGCTGAAGAAACAGCTACACAGAAGCCATTTGGCAGCATCAGTAGTGGCTCTAACTCCTGGTCTGCGAACTGTAGGAAGATCCAGCAATCAGTCTGGGGTTTAATCTCTTTTGCTTTAAACTGCCTGGATCTAGATTGTGGTGTGGGGGGAAGTTTGGGGTGGGTATCCAACTTGCCAGAGTGGGTGGAGGCTTTACAGAGGCCACCCAACTGGCGGAAGTTGTGAAGACCCCACGTTTGGGCGGAAGCTCCCCTGTCTGGTGGCAGAGTCCTTCTGTGGCAACAAGCCCAAAAATCAAGTAATTAAGTGGCAATATGCCTAAGCAAACGAAACAAAATAAACAGAAAAGTTCAACATTGGACTCCTATTTTAGGGGCAAAGAGGCTCAAAGCATGGAGGAGGACTGTGAGGTCAGAACTCCTGCACCAAAAGCCTCAAATGAAAATACAAGCTGGCTATAGGCCATAGAGGACCTTAAGAAGCAGATAAGAGAAGTGGGGGAAAATTTGGGAAGAGAAATGAAAAAGATGCAAGAAAAGTATGAAATGACCGTCAACAGCCTGACTGAGGAAAATAACACCTTAAAAAATAGACTAACTCAAATGGCAAAAGGGGCTCAGAAAGGCAATGAGGAGAAGAATGCCTTAAAAAGTCAAATTTGCCATATGGAAAAAGAATCTCAAAAGCTCACTGAGGAGATTCATTCCTTCAGAGTTAGACTGGAGCAAATGGAAGCTAGTGACTTTATGAGAAATCAAGATATTATTAAACAGATCCAAACAAATGAAAGAATAGAAGGCAATGTGAAATATCTCATGGGAAAAACCACTGACCTGGAAAATAGATCCAGGAGAGACAATTTAAAAATTATTGGACTACCTGAAAGCCATGATCAAAGAAAGAACTAGAAATCACCCTTCAAGAAATTCTCAAGGAAAATTGCCCTGATGTTTTAGATCCAGAGGGCAAAATAGAGGTTGAAAGAATCCACAGATCACCTCCTGAAAAGATCCCAAAAAGAAAACTCCCAGGAATATTATAGCCAGGTTCCAGAATCCCCAGATCAAGGAGAAAATACTACAAGCAGCCAGGAAGAAAAATTTCAATATTGTGGAAACACAATCAGAATAGCCCAGGACCTGGCAGCTTCTACACTGAGGGATCGAAGGGCATGGAATATGATATTCCAGAGGGCAAAAGAACTGGGAATGAACCCAAGAGTCACCTACCCAGCAAAACTGAGTATTTTGTTTCAGGGGAAAATATAGTCATTCAGTGGAATAGAGGACTTTCAAGCATTCTTGATGAAAAAACCAGAGTTGAATAGAAAATTTGACATTCAGACACAAGAAGCAAGAGATGCTTGAGAAGGTAATCAAGGAAAAGAAATCAAAAGGAACTTATCAAAGTTGGACTACTTACAGTCCTACATGGAAAAACAATAACTGTGTTTGATGAAACCTTTCTCATTATGAAAATAATTGAAGAAGGCTACATGGCATATGTTCACAGGTATACATGGATAGAGGGCACAGGTTGAATTTGATGGGAAGGGATGATTATTTTTTTTTTTTGGAAGGCAATTGGGGTTAGGTGACTTGCCCAGGTTCACGTGGCTGGGTTTTTGTTTGTGTGTAGGGTGTCTGGGCCCAGATCCGAGCTCGGGTCCTTCTGGCTCCAGGGCTGGCTCTCTGCTCGCTGCACCACCTAGCGGCCCCAAGGAAGGGATGATTCTTAAGGGGTGAAGTCAAGAGGTGAGAGAGGAAAGTGGCAAGAGGAGATGGAGAGAGACAGGGTAGGGCAAACTATCTCATGTAGAAGAGGCAAGGGAAGTAGTTGCAGGGGAGGGGAAGAACAGGAAGGCAAAAAGGCAAAAGCATATTCTCATTGAAGTTGGCTCAAGGAGAGAATCACATACATACTAAATGGAATATCTTACCCTCACTCACTCTCCTGAGTAGGGGAAAGGGGGATGAGAGGGGGGATGATGGAGGGGAGGGCATTCGGGGGAGAGGGGAGGTTAGAAGTACCCACTATCAAAGAGGGACAGGATCAAAGTAGGGAATGGACCAGGTGGGAGGTGAGACAGGTGGGAGGGAAATATAAGCAGTTTTTTACAATATATCTACTATGGTAATATTTTGCATAGATATACATGTACAACACATACTGAATTGCTTATCTTCTCAGAGGGAGTGGGTGACAAGGGAGAAAGGGAATGGATCTGAAAATCGAAGTTTTAAAATTAAATGTTTCATAAGATGTCCAGGCAGTGGGGCTCAGAGATTCACCTTGCCCTAATGGCAAAGTCGAAGGGGTTATGGGAGAAGATATGGGAGAGAGCAGGTTGGATGAGGGGATATCTAGTGGGACTGCTATTCTGGGGTGGTGGGTAGGGAAAAAATGGGGGAAAATGTAACTCATAATATGGTGGAAATGAATGATGTAAGCCAGAAGTTAATAAAGCATTTGTTTAATTATAAAAAGTGAAAAAGAAAATAAAAACTATGTAGCAAATTTTGGAAAAAAAAAGAAATATCTTATTTCATAGCAAGGAAACCCAAAATACAAAGAAACTCATGGACTTGTCCAAGATTATACCATATATATATATATATACATATCTTTTTTTAAACAGGACAGTGATTTTCATTGGTTTAGGGAACTGGTCATGAAGGAACTTGGCCTACCAAGGCTCATTCATGCCTTTTCTACAATTTAGAGACTCAAAGAATTTCTTGGGACACTGAAGGTAAAGGGATTTGCCAATGGTCACTCAGTCCATATATATTAGAAAAGGGACTTGAATTCAGGTCTTTGTGGCTTCAAAGGTATATCTCCATCTGTTATGCTACTTAGTTTCTCAATCTTATGTCCCCATGGAAATTCAGGACTTTGAGATGTTGGGATTTTTTAGGCTACCAAAATACTATTTAACAAATTTATTTAAAAGTTTAAAGTTGTCTTCCCAAAGGATTAAAACAGTTTCCCAAAGCCCCATAATAAATAGCTTTGGCCCTGGGAATATCTAGCTAATTATCTTATCTCAGCATCTCTTTATCCTGGGTGGTTCTTATCTATGTCTTCCTTCAAGTTCTCCCTGGGACAGGGAGAAGATTCTTCCAAATCTTTCAAATAACAATGGAGCATAGAGCCTACACTAGTATTTTCTCCCTCATTATATTACCAAACCAACTGCTCTTCTGGTCATATACCTCCTTAATATCCACTAAGGTATTTGGGGCACACAAATCTTTTTTTGCATTTTTTCCCTTTTTTGTAATTAATTTATTTTTAGTTTTCAACATTCACTTCCACAAGATTTTCAGTTCCAAATTTTTTCCCCTCTCTTCCCTCACCCACCCAAAGACAGTGTGCATTCTGATTACCCCTTCTCCCAATATGCCCTCCCTTTTATCACCCCTTCCCCTTCTCTTATTCTCTTTCCTTCCATTTTCCTGTAGGGTAAGATAGATGTCTATACCCCATTGCCTATATATCTCATTTCCCAGTAGCATTGAAAAACAATTTTTTAACATTTGTTTTTAAAACAATATTTAACACTGTTTTTGAAACTTTTGTGTTCCACATCCTCTCCCTTCTTCCCTCCCTGTCAACTCTCACTAAGAAGGCAAGCAATTTGATACAGGTCATACATGTGCAATTATGCAAAACACTTCCATAATAGTCATGTTGTGAAAGAATAACTATATTTCTCTCCAACCTATCCCACCCCTCCTTTATTCTATTCTCTCCTTTGACCCTTCCCTCACCAAAAGAGTTTGCTTCTGATTACCCCCTTCTCCCATTTACCCTCCCTCCTATTATCCCCTCTCTTATCCCCTTCTGCCTTATTTTCCTCTAGAGTGAGATAGATTTTCACACCCTAGTGAGTGTGTATGTTATTCCCTCTTTAAGCCAATCTGTAGAGAGTAAGGTTCATGCATTTCCTCTCACCTTCCTCCCTCTTATCTTACATTGTAAAAACTTTTTTCTTGATACTTTCATATGAAATTTACCCCATTCTACCACACCCTTTCTCCTTCCAGTACATTCCTCTCTCAATCCTTAATTTTATTTTTAGATATCATCCCTTCATATTCAACTTACCTGTTGCCCTCTGTCTACACACACACACACACACACACACACACACACACACACACACACACACACACACATACACACACACATATTCCCTCCAAGTAACTAAAATGGAGAAAAGTCTCATGAGTTACAAATATGATCTTTCCATGTAGGAATGTAAACTGTTCTATTTTAATAAGCCCTTTATGACTTCTCCTTCCTGAGTACCTTTTCATGTTTTTCTTGATTCTTGTATCTGAAAGTCAAATTTTCTTTTTTTTTTTCTTTTTGGAGGGCAGTTGGGGTTAAGTAACTTGCCCAAGGTCACATGGCTAGGTTTTTGTTTGTGTGTGTTAAGTGTCGGAGGCAGGATCCAAACTCAGGTCCTTCTGACTCCAGGGCAGGTGCTCTATTCACTGTGCCACCTAGCCACCCCATGAAAGTCAAATTTTCTAGGGTGGCTAGGGGGTGAAGTGATTAGAGCACTGATCCCGGAGTCAGGTGAACCTGAGTTCAAACCTGACCTCAGACACTTAACACCTACTAGCCCTGTGACCTTGGACAAGTCACTTAACCCCAATTGCCCTGCCCTTTCCCCCTCCAAAAGCAAAAAAAAAAATAGTCAAAATTTCATTCAGTTCTAGTCTTTGCATGAAGACTGCTTGGAAGTCCTCTATTTCATTGAATATCCATTTTTTTCCTTGAAGTATTGTACTCAGTTTTCCTAGGTAAATGATTCTTGGTTTTGATACTAGCTCCTTTGACCTCCAGAATATTGTATTCCAAGCCCTCTGATCCCTTAATGTAGAAGCTATTAAATATTGTGTTATCTTAATTGTGTTTTCACAGTACTTGAATTGTTTCTTTCTGGCTACTTAACAATGTTTTCTACTTGACTTGGGAACTCTGAAATTTGGCTACAATATTCCCAGGAATTTTCCTTTTAGGGATCTCTTTCAGGAGGTGATACGTTAATTCATTGCATTTCCTCTGGTTCTAAAATATCAGGGCAGTTTTCCTTAATTTCTTGAAAGATGATGTCTAAGGTTCTATTTTTGATCATGGCTTTCAGGTAGTCTAATAATTTTTAAATTCTCTCTCCTGGATCTACTTTCTAGGTCAGTGGTTTTTCCAGTGAGATATTTCATATTGTCTTCTAATTTTTTCATTCTTTTGTTTTATAATTTCTTGACTTCTCATGAAGTCATTAGCTTCTATTTGTCCATTCTAATTTTTAAGGAATTATTTTCTTCAATAAGTTTTTTGACCTCCTTTTCCATTTGACCAATTCTTTTTTTTCTTTTTTTAAGGCATTCTTCTCCTCATTGACTTTTTGGACTTATTTTATCATTTGGGTTAGTCTATTTTTAAAGGTATTATTTTTTTTTCAGAAGTTTTTGGGGTCTGGTTTAGCAAACATGTTTTTCATGATTTCCTTGCCTCATTCTCATTTCTCTTCTCAATTTTTCTTTGCTTCTGTTACTTGATTTTCAAAATCCTTTTTGAACTTTTCCATGACTTGAGACCTATTCACGCTTTTTTTTGTTTGTTTGCTTTTTGGAGGGCAATTGGGGTTAAGTAACTTGCCCAACGTCACACAGCTAGGTTTTTTGTTTGTGTGTGCATTAAGTGTCTGAGGTCAGATCTGAACTCAGGTCCTTCTGACTCCAGGGCTGACGCTCTACTTACTGCACCACCTAGCCGCCCCTCATTTTTTTTTTTGGAGCCTTTGGATATATAAGAGCTTTGACTTTGTCATTTTCTTCTGGTTTTGTGTTTTGATCTTACTTGTCACCAAGGAAGTAAGTGCCTTGTCACCGAGAAAGTAAGATCCTATAGTCTGATTTTACCCCACTGTTTGCTCATTTTCCCAGCCAATTACATGATTTTTGAGCTCTTTGTTAAGTGCAGGGTGTACTGCCCCAAGCTTCAGGGGTTTTGTGCAGCTGTTTTCAGAGATATTCCTAGGGACCTGTAGATTTTCAGTTTTTCCAAGGTGGTATGATCAAAGAGAGGTGTTTAATCCTCTTCTGGCCTGTGCCCTGGTCTGTGAGCAACCAAAAACAAGCACTCTCTTTTGCTTTGGAACTGTGAGGAGGATTCCCTATCCATTGCCACAGCACTCCTCCTTACCCCAGGATGGGAACCCAGGACTATGACCCAGATCCAAGCACAGGCAGAAGAAGAGGATCCTGTCTCAGAACCAGCAAGAAGATCTCCACAATCCCCCTCTTATTGGTTGCTCAATTACCCCCACCATCTGTAGGCTAAAGCTACAGAAGCATATGTCATTGTGGCAACAGCTGATGCTACCCTAGGGCTCGGACTGGAGCTGGGACAAAACCATGCTCATCCCTAATTCGGGTGAGAAATCTTTCCAAATGGCCTGCAAATTTGTCCTCAGTGTTTATGGGTTGAGAAGTCTGGAAATTGCTGCAGCTACCAGTGATTCCCTGAGGCCTGCTCCAGCCCCATCTGTGCCAATACAGCCTTTTCTGTCGACCTTCCAGATTGTTTCGGGCTAGAAATTTGTTTTACTCTGTCATTCTGTGGCTTCTGCTGCTTTAGAATTTGTTTAGAGCCATTTTACAGGTATTTGGAGGGGTCTGGGGTAGAGCTCAAGCATGTTCCTGCTTTTACTCCACCATCTTCTCAAAGGGCAGAGAAATCTTCATAGTAATACAACACAATCTTGTCACACCCACCATGCACCTTTAAGTTTTCCTTAAGGTGAAATACCATTTTTAATCTTTGGAGACTGTGGAAATCTATGCTCCACAACCATATAGCACTACCCAAAGATATCAATGTTAAAAATATGAATTTTTGGTTTTTGGAGAAGTGTGCAATAGTAAAAAGAATTGCATCACATCCCAAAGTAAATCCATCCTATTCAATTCAGGGCCCAGTTCATTGTTTATCTACAGTGCTGGTCCAAAATATATGAACTTTGTGAGTTCCTAATCAACTAAGTTTGGACAATCTTTGATTGATTGATCGGCACTGTACAAGGCAAGAGCACACATTCTACACTCCCCAGACTTGGACCTGAGCTCAAATCTTTTGTCTGATTCTAGCTGTGTGTTAAGCCAAGCACAAGCAGCTTTCCATAGGGCTGCTGCTGTGAACAGCTTCAAGGTTCTGATTATATAGTATAGTGAATTCTCTATTTATTCAGCAGTAAATTAAAGCAAAACATTCACAGACACCAAAGTACAGCATTCACAATGTTATAACATGACAACTTATCACTAAAATGACCACATAGTTTTCACCAAAGTGGTCACATAGTTTTAAGTAAAAGTTACCATTCAGTAAGAACTTAACTCAATCATCATTAAGGAAGCAATCCTCCTTAAGGGCCACAAAGTACAATTATCCAATAAGTCCTTAACTTAATAATCATTAAGGGAGCTTGCCAAAGGACAAAGTTCTCCACCCCTGGGTGACATTGTCTTAATCTCTCAGTCAAAAAGTCTTCTTTCTTCTTAACTAGAGAATAGTTTCCAATAATCCTTAATTCAACCATCCTGATGAGGTAGAGGATACAGAGTACAAACTCTTCCCATCCCTAGGCCACGGTAAACTA
Organism: Gymnobelideus leadbeateri; assembly: GCA_011680675.1. Taxonomy (NCBI): domain Eukaryota; kingdom Metazoa; phylum Chordata; class Mammalia; order Diprotodontia; family Petauridae; genus Gymnobelideus; species Gymnobelideus leadbeateri. Next base: position 586,130 of record WOXC01010876.1, on the reverse strand, counting down.
TGATCTTCTCAGTTTGCATTAGATATCCAAGAAGAGGTCTTTTCATCTTGACTCAAGGATGGTTCTCAAATTCCATGGTTCCTCTTCCATGGATCCAACTCCTACCTGAATCCACCCAATTGTCACATGGGTTCAAAAGCAGGCAGCTCCCAACTCTTTGTCCAGTTTCTTGTTGAGATCCTCATCCAGTTCCTGTTCCATATTGAAGCTCATGGTGTCCAGTCCACCTCAAGTCCTTCAATGTTCCTGTTTCTGGGAAGGCAAAGCTTAACAGAGCCAAAACAACATTCATGCACATTGCAGGCACCATTATCAATTCACTATCTGCCTGTGAAATCAACACACACCCACAAACAAGGTCCAAGAGGTCAACAGAAATCATCAACATAGAAATCAACTCAGAACCACAAACAATGCCTGAGAACTCAACACAAATCATCAGAACAGTCCCAGGACTTCCAAATCCCTCCTCCAGGACTTCTATAAACAGACAACCAAAAAGTCCTCTTTCAGGGCTTCCAGTAAGGTCCCAGGATTTCTGTACAAAATATCACAAACAAATAGCAACACAGGCAGAAGAGACAAACAGAGTGCCAGCATACCACAAGTTTTCTCCTCTACCACAAAAGCTCCCTTATCAGTTCTGCTCTCTCCAGCATGGGCCTCTCCTTATATGTGGTCATTAGTTCCTCCCCTTCCCATTGCATCAGCAACAGGAGTTCACAAATTGTGGAGTTTGCAAGCTCTGCTTCTCAATCATGGGCAAGGCTCAGAAGAAACTTGAACTGAAACTAAATAGCTGAAAAAAAGGTGTTAACTACTTCTTTGCTTGCCATTACACTCTGTGACCCACTTCATTTGTAAATTGAAGTCCATAACCTCCTGTAAGGTCCCTTCTGGCTCTAAATCTGTAATTCTGCATGAACAGTATTCTTTTGAATGATTTTCTCATTTAAAAAGTCTTGATACAATCATCACAGTGTCAAAGGCAAAGTTGGAATCTAAAGGATTTGACTATCTAAAACAAATCCCTCTTTCATTTGAACTCTCCATGATGGTGGCAGAAAGTTTTAATAATTATGTGAAATCATTTTGTGTCTCACTTGATATGAATAATCAGAGGACTATAGAATAAGTTCATCCATTGGGAATCAAGGAGATGTTCATCAATTGGGTAATGACTGAATGAGTTGTGGTATATAGATGTAATGGAATACTATTGTGCTATAAGAAATGATGAACAGGTGGATTTCAGAAAAACCTTTAAAAACTTACATCAACTGATATTGAATAAAGTGAACAGAACCAGGAGAACATTGTACAAGGTAACAGCAACTTTGTGCCATGATCAATTGTGATAAACTTAACTCCTCTCAGCAGTGCAATGATTTAAGACAATTCCAAAAGACTAAAGATGGAAAATGTTATCCACATTCAGAGAAAGAACTATGGAGTCTGAATGCAGATTGAAGCAGATCATTTCTTTGTTTGTTTGTTTGTTTGTTTTACTTTCTTGTCATTATTCATTTTGGTTATAATTCTTCTTTACAACATGACTAATGTGAAAATAAGTTTAATATGATTATATGTGTATAGCCTATATCAAACTGCATCCTGGAGAAGAGGAAGGGTAGAAAGGAGGGAAATTTCAGATTTCAAAATATTTTAAAATTGACTGTTGAAAACTAACAATAACTAAATTACTTAAATCAAAAATGGTAAAAAAAAAAGTTCATCTCCATTTTTGCATCATATGAGGGATCTTGTGTGATTTGTTTAATATATAAAGGTATAATATATAAATATATACCATATATAAGCATATATAAGTAACTTTTTGAAGAGCCATTAAGGTAGGGGTTATTAACATGGGACACATGAACTTACTCTTTAAAACAGTTTAATAATTTTAATGTAATTGGTTTCCTTTGTAATCCTATTTATTTTATTTTATTTATTTAAAAATATTCATTCTGAGGTGTCCATAGACTTTTTATATAGTCAGAGAGGTCCATGACACACAAAAAGTAAGAATTCCTGCTTTATGGTGCCATTTTGCTCTTACATATCAATACTTTTTAAAATCATAAACATGAGAATAATGAAATATGCTGTTTTTTGTACTTTTCAGTACTTTTTCAGTCACTTCTGTGACTGTTAAGGTGTGGTTTGTTTGAGAAAAACCTGCCTACTTCCTTCTCACTCCTTCATCAAGAAAATCCTCTATATATGTAGATTATCTTCATAGAATTTTTCTGAAGATAAGGAAATAAGAATATGGATTGGTGGTTACTGATACATTTTTTCTACCTTTTTGGTAGATATAAAAACTGAATATCCTTCCCTCAATCAAATAGTCTTAGAATTTAGCCCTCAATGGAGTTAGAATTGTGTCATCTTCCAAATGGGTTTCCTGTTTGCATATTTAGCTTAGCCCAACTGCTTTTCCTGACTGTGTGTATGTGTGTGTGTGTGTGTGTGTGTGTGTGTGTCTAAGAGAGAGAGAGAGAGAGAGAGAGAGAGAGAGAGAGAGAGAGAGAGAGAATATATGTGTACTGGATGCTGAATTCATAGTTGGGAAGACCTGAGTTCAGATCTGCTTTTGAAACTGTATGTATCAGGATGCCACTCTCTAGACCTCAGCTTCCTTATCTATAAAATAAGGTGGTTGGGATGAATGGTTTCTAAAGTTCCTTCTGATTCTAACTATGATCCTACCAACAATTAAGTTAAAATTTTAAGTCTAAAAACTATTTGCTTGTTTGCCTCCTGTGCCACTTTTTCCACTACTCCACCAATGTTAAAGCAGAAGCAGTAGAAGGCTATCTGGGACTGAATATCATTTGGTATTTTTGTTTCATAGATACCATAGCTCAACAATTCATCACATAGAAGCCAGTCTGCCTATGAGTCACCCTACATTTATCTAGGCCTTGGACAATAGATCCCATTTGTTGCTGAAACCATATCCAAAGTCTTTACAGAATGGTAGAATTTTCCAGAGTCCCTACTTCATTGTTACAGCCATCAAGACTATAGGGTCTTCTATGACATATAAAGACATTATAGTAGGGGGGTGGAGCCAAAATGGCAGAAAGGAAGCAGTAACTTCTCTAAGCTCCTCCGTGAATCCCGTCACTAAACCTTAAAAAGTGAATCTGAATGGACTCTGGAGTGACGAAATCCAATTGGAGATGGAGCGTGGCAGAATCCAGCCCAGGAAAGTGCCCAGTGGGTCCAGACAGGGTGAGTGCAGAGCAGGTGGGGTCTGCACAGCTCAGACTTAAGAGCAGACAAGCAGACTACACCAGAGAGAGAAGAAGCCCCAACCTGCAGACTTACCAAGGACTAATCTAGTCATCTCACCGTCATCTCACTAGGGAATAGGACAGATCATTGGACCCAAGTAGGAGAGTGCTCGGGCCCCCAGCAGAGACAGCAGCTTCTCCTGCAGCTATCAGCCCCCAGCCTGGAAGTTTAGAAATCGCCTGCCTGTATAATACAGGGGCTAGAATGGCAAAGTAAATTCTAGTTGTTCTGATCTTCCCATCCCTCCTGCATGAAGTAGAAAATGCAAAGATAAGTTTCCCACCCAGATTGAAATCCCAAGTTAGTGGAAATAGCCTCAGGCTTGGGAATCTTCAAGAAGGGGTGTAACTGAGACAGCCAGAAGTCTGAAGAGAAGAGAGGGAGGGGTCCCAATGAGCCCCACCCACCCTGACCAGCAAAAGCCTTCCTGAGCTATAGCCTAAGGGTATAGAGGCAGAAATCTGAAGTGGTCAAACCACCCCACAGACTACTCTGTGCACATCAACATACCTCTGTGAGATTCCTGCCTTAGCCACAAACTAGATACCCAGAGGCTACAGCATTCAAAGTCAATGACCAGGCCCTTAGCTCACAACCTGAGAAGTTAAGAAGTAGGAAATCACAGTGGGAAGGAAAGGAGCTGAGAAGAAGGGGAAGGCAAGAAAATCAATCCGAGCTTACTATGTAGGTCAAGAACAACCAAATACACAGGACAATTTGGACTCTTTACCTATATGTGAGACCACAGAAGGAAATATGAACTGGTCTCAAGCCCAAATAACATTCTTGGAGGAGCTTAAGAAAGATTTTAAAGACCAAATCAGGGAGGCAGTGACCAACTTGGAAAAAAGTCTCAGTGAAGAAAAAAATCCTTAAAAAGTAAAATTAGTGAAGTTATTGGAGAAAATACCTCCCTAAAAAAGGACCTTCAAAAACTAACTGAAGACTATAATTTGCTAAAAGTTAGAATCAAATTGAAACTCAGAACTCTATGATGCACCAAGAGTTAATCTCACTGGAAAAACAACTGACCTAGAGAACAGATCCAGGAGAGATAACTTAAGAATTATTGGTCTACCAGAAAGCCATGATGAAAAAAGCAGCCTAGACAACATCCTCCAAGAGATTGTCAAAGAAAACTGTACTGAAGTCCTAGAATCAGAAGATAAAATAGTTATCGAAAGAATTCACCAGACTGCTCCTGAAAGAGATCCCAAATTGAAAACTCCAAGAAATATAGTAGCCAAATTCCAGAATTACAAGATTAAGGAAAAAATACTGCAAGGAGCCAGAAAGAAACAATTCAAATATCAAGGAACTACAGTTAGGATCACACAGGACCTAGCAGCTTCTACATTAAAAGATCGGAGGGATTGGAATTTGATATTTTGTAGGGCAAGAGAGTTAGGACTACAACCAAGGATTAACTACAGGGAAAAACTGAGCAATCTCGCAGGCAAGGAGATGGTCATTTAATGAAATAAGGGACTTCCAGACTTTCCTGATGAAAAAGCCAGAGCTCAATGGAAAATTTGATCTCCAATTACAAGACTCAAGAAAGACATAAAAAGGTAAACGAGGAAAACACAGACTCACACATACATACATACGTACACACACCCACACTCATGCACACATGCACATAACTTGCTATGCAACAAGAGCAAAATGTTCACATCCCTATATGAGGAGCTGATAACTGTCAATATTGAAATTTTTATGATTATCATGACCTTCAAAAGGGTTATACATAGATAGAGGGTGTGGGTATGAATGAACTAGCCTGAAGATTAAAATAAAAATTATTAAGGGGATCAAAGGGACTCTAATGGGAAAAAGGAAAGGATGAGATAGAAAAAGGTAAAATATGCCATTTGAAGAGGCATAAAAACACACTATAGTAGAGGGGAAAGAAAGATGGAGAGGAATAACATTTAAACACTATTATCACTGATTCTGGTTCAAAGAGGGATCAACTCAATCAGTAAAGTTTAAGATTCTAATGTGAATAGACACATAAATTCATTAAATAGAGGAAAAGGAGGGAGGGAGAGCAGCACTGTTTGAAATTTACTCTCATTGGTTTGGTGTCAAACAGGACTAACTTACTCTGATAAGTATAAAAACTTATTGTGTCCTATAGGCAGTCGGAGGGTAAGGGGTGGGGATAAAAAGGAGTCTAAAGAGGGGGATTAGAGAGGAGGGAAATAGTAGTAAGGGGAGAGGGTAGGTTAAGAAGGGATGTCACTGGGTGGGAACACTGAGTGAGGGGGAGATCAAAAGGGAAAACTTTAATGAGGGGAAGGGAGAAGGAAGAAACAAAAACATAAGTAAGGGACGAAATAGGATGGAGGGGAAGAGACAGATAGTCATCATTACTGTGAATGTGAATGGAATGAATTCTTCCATAAAACAGAGGCGGATAGCAGAATGGATTAAAAACCATAATCCTACAATATGCTGTCTATTTCTTCTTTACCATTTTCATCCCATCTAGTACAATATGCCTTTGTAAATTGACTAATGTCTATGGTGAAAGTATTTGCAGATCCTATACTGGACTATATGCCGTAGTGGGGTGTGGGGGGAGGGAGGGAAGGGAAATTTGAAACTCAAGGAACCATGGAATTGAATCTTGTAAACTAAAAATAAACAAATAAATTTAAAAAAAAAAGATTTAATTTAAAAAAAAAGACATTATAGTAGGATTTGTGTGCCTAGAGTGATGAACTACCACCTGCTCCAGCCTCAGCTTCTCAGCACCAATTAGCTAAGAGCCCTGTGGAGTCTGCAGTAAAAGAAAGCATACTTAATGAAAAAACAAGCAATAGCAGAAGACCTCCTATGATGAGCAGAGAATTATTACTGTCAACTATAATGATATTAAAGATATATGGCATAGTCCTTGTCCTGAAAGAGTTGACAATCTAGAACAAAAAGGTAGTAAAATCTTTGTTTTTGTATAGAAGTAAAAAGTCGTATAGGGTCAATTATAAAAGATCTTTTTTTAGAAGAGACAACTTTTGATCCAAATTTTGGAGGAGGTTAAAAGAAGAAGAGAATAGAATTTGAGACAGAAGGACTGGCATAATCAAAGACTCAAAAATAGGAATTATAGTTCTGCTGACATTCTACCTCACAGGAGGTTTGTCAGAAGAAGAGGGAAAAGTGCCTACTTTTCTCTTAAATGAAATAGTTTATTCTTGATCTTTTTTTCTTGCCCCTGTCTTCTTCCCCATTCCTGGACCCTAGTGAGACCCTGAGTTTCTAAATCTGCTCTTCTCTACTAGGAAATTTTCAAAAGCATCTGATGCTATTTCTGTTATTTCTTCCTATTTTTATTTATCTCCCTTTCCCAAAGTTCTACAGTTACGTTTGATTATGTCTGTTTAAAGCTAGAAGGCTAATAAATAAACTTTATTAGTTTTCGTGTAATTCGTCCTCAGGCAGGTTCAAAAGCATTCTCTCCATTCTAGATTTCAGTTTGAATGGCTGTGGGAGACAAGTTCTTCCACATTCATTAAAATTCTTGGGAAGTCTAAGCAACAAAAGCAACTTATAAAACCTCTCTGGAGGCCTGAGAGTGAGAAGAAAAATAATGGAATCTAGAATATTGTTATGTAGACAAGACACACACCAAAGTGGAAATTATATGAAGTATTACAAATGTTATTCTGATCCCTTTCATGGTAAAGTTCTCATAAATAGCCTTTACTATGAGCCCTTCCTGTGGTTACTCAGTACAGAAAGCAGCTGGATATTGCTACATTTCAGTTCACACAATGAGATGGAACACTAGCCAAAAGAATGGGGTTTGGAAGTCCACCATTATGTGGTCAATCAATGGTTTATGGAAGGAAAATTCAAAGACATTTAAATTACATATAATGCAGATGCTTTAAACCACTAAGACTTTTTAGTGAAGCCACACACAAAAAAAAGTATTTGTTGCAAACCAGTTTAGAAGTTGATCTGAAAATAATGACACTATTCTAAGATTCTTATGTAAACATTTATTTAAGTTTTATAAGAAACTAGACCAGGAAGTTGGGGTCTATACAGTTTTTAAATTTTTTGTTTTTTTGGTTTAGGGCATGTATGAAAAACAAAGACGAATGGACTTAAAAACACTTGTTGAATATTTTACATAGAACCAATGTGAAAAATTAAGAAACGTAAGGCTAGATATTCTTTTAAAATATAGCCACTTATAATCGCTGGCTTATTGCCAGCTTGAAACCTGGAAAGACATCTTGAAAGCTTTAAAAACGGTAATTTTGAGCTGTAAGGAATTCTTGTGTTATTAATGTACTAAAAATGTGTTTTTAAAATACATTTCTACATCCGAAGGTTAAAATTCATTTTCAGAACATGTTTATTTGGGGGGGCGGTATTTTTGGTATTCTCCTGTACAGTTCTCTTCACATAGCATAAGGTCAAATAGAGTTCAATGGAGATTGTATTACTAAATAACATGAACAGCTCTAAATTCTTAACTTCACCCAGTTTTTTTTTTCTACAACAGAGCTTTGATTCATAAAGGATCCATAGATGGAAGATATTTAAGAGTCCATATAGTCCAATCCTTTCATTATACAGAAGAGGAACTGAGGCCCAGAGATGTTTAAGCAAATTGCCTATGGACATGCTGCTAATGAATGGCAGGGCTGTGATTCAAACCCAGGTCCTCCGCTATAAATACAGTATACTTCCCACTATACCAGTGCTACCTTTCTATTACTGGGTAATCCATTCATCAATATATTCAAACTCATGGTCTTTGAGAATTGCTATGATCCAAAATCTTAACATTCTAGGAATAACTCCATGATAAGCTTCCTCAAGAGAAACTAGATTTAATAATACTTGCACTATGTACCCGAATAGGATGTTCTTATAGTCTAACAAGATATTGTTTGTAGTCTAACAAGATATTGTTTGTAGTGTTTGTTTTTTAATTATAACAATTGATAAATGTGTTCTACTATTCTACAATCAGTGTCTTCCCTGTGTGGATTATTTTTTTATAATTCAAAGAATAGGCTTAATTTTGGTTTTGTCACATACAAACTTATTGAATTTTCTTTTTTTGTTAATTAATGGTTTTTGTTTTCAAAATTTGCTTACGTAAGCTTTTGAGTTTCAAATTTTCTCTCCCTTCTTCCCTCCTCCCCCTTCCCCAAAAGCCAAGTGTAACGGTAAGGGAATTTGAAGATCTTTCCTGTCCCTTAATGAGCCTCACTTGGAGCCCAACAAGAGAAGCTTGCTTAGAGGAGGCTTGTTTTTCAGCAAGACACATATATTCTGTTACTTTGAAATTAGGCAGTGGGCAGGGGCGGCTAGGTGGCACAATGAGTACAGCAATTGGCTCTGGAGTCAGAAGGACCTGAGTTCGAATCTGGCCTCAGACACTTAAAGCACACACAAATAAAAACCTAGCTGAGTGGCCTTGGGCAAGTTACTTAACCCCAATTGTCCTCCAAAAAAAAAAAAGAAATTAGGCAGTGGGTCATGAAGGCTGTGATGTTGTCTGACCCTAGAGAAGGCTATACATATTCCCTGAGGTGAGGTTTTGCTTTGGGCTTGCTTATGATAAGACTTCTGTGATTTAGCCAGATGAAACTCTGGGTAACCATTCACCCCTCCTAACTTTGAAAACCCAGATGTTGGTGCTTTTCTCTCTGGTAAATAACACTGTATGTATGTAATGGTCAGATGGCTAGAAGCCCTGTCTATTGGTCTGTTGAATTGTATTATTTTCTCTGTCTGTATTTTTTGTCTGCTTGTAATTTCTGTTCCTATTTTTTTGAAGTTCATGGTGCTGATTTTTTCCCCTCAACTAAGTGAATTATATATATACACATTATATATATATATATATATATATGTGAGTGTGTGCATATATACATGTGTGTGTAAGATTGTTAATGCCTTTTTAATTGTTTTCCTTTAGGCAAGCATATCAAAGAACCTGTGCTAGCAGCCATCCTGGGAATGCTAGCTAGGTGCTTGCTATTACAGCATGCAATCTGATATGGGTTCTACATACACATTCATGTTAAACATATTTGTACATTAGTCATGTTGTAAAGAAGAATTAGGACCAATGAGAGGAACCATGAGAAAGAAGAAAAAACAACAACAAAAAAAAGAGAGCACATAGTGTGCTCTGATTGACATTCAGAATCCATAGTTCTTTCTCTGGATGGGGATAGCATTTTCCATCATGAGTCTTTTGGAGTTTTCTTAGATCCTTACATTGTTGAGAACAAAATCTACAAAAGTTAGTCATTGCACAATGTGGCTGTTACTGTGAACAGTGTTCTCCTGGTTCTGCTCACTTCACTCTGCATCAGTTTACAAAAATCTTTCCAGATTTTTCTGAAGTCCACCTGCTTATCATTTCTGAAAGCATAGCCGGATTCCATTACATTCATATACCACAACTTGTTCAGCCATTCCCCAGTTGATGGGCATCCTCTCTGTGTCCAATTCTTGGGCAACACAAAAGAGCTGCTATAAATAGTTTTGTACATGTGGGTTATTTTCCCTTTTCTCTGATCTCTTTGGGATATAGACCTAGAAGTGATATTTCTGGGTCAAAGGGTATGCACAGTTTTATAGCTCTTTTGGTATAGTTCCAAATTGCTCTACAGAATGGGTGATCAATGCACAACTCCACCAACAATGTATTAGTGCTCCAATTTCCCCATGTCTTCTCCAATATTTGTCATCTTCCTATTTTGTCACATTAGCCAATTTGATAGCTGTGATATGGTACCTCAGAGTTCTTTTGTTTTGTATTTCTCTTATCAATAGTGATTTAAAGCATTTGTCATGTTAGCCAATCTGATGGGTGTGAGGTAGGACCTTAGAATTGTATTAATTTTAATTTCTCAAGCCAATAGAGATTTGGAGCACTTTTTTTCACAACACTATAGATAACTTTGAATTCTTTTTCTGAAAACATATTGATATTCTTAGACCATTTGTCAATTGGGGATGACTTGTATTATATATATATTTGACACAATTCTCTATGTATTTGAGAAATGTGGCCTTTTTCAGAGAAACTTCTGTAAAAACTTCTCCCCTAGTTTTCTAGTAAACCCATTTATCTCAGCAAAATAGGAAATAGAAATTGAAGTTCTACAAATTAGAATATACCAGGAAATATATAAGGGTAAATAAGTCTGTCATTTAGATTCTTTCTCCATCCCCTGTCTGGATTTCATTTTTCCATGCATTTCTTCTAAGCATCCTGGAACCAATTCCATAAGTCCCTTATGATAAGTACACAGCATGGTGCTTAGCATTCTGACAATCAGGAGTCACATTTCTCTCCATAAATACGGGATGCAGCACAGAGCTTTCACTACTTAATCCTGAATGTAGGGGAGATAAGCTACACATGCTTACAAGTTGGATAATCCTCTCATGGGAGGAAGAAAAGGTCTACTGGACTAACAGTTGATTTATTAGAGAAGTGAGGTCCTACAAGCTGTACAAAAAGTTCTTATGAGACAAGACAGAAACCAAAATTCTTAATTAACAATAATAGCAACTAATATAATAGCTAATATAATAATAATATCCCACATACCATCATACCAGGCATAGTGGGTATGTTTTCCATTATCTTCTGTCTTTTCTCCACCACAGTTCATTGCATTTAAATCTATTTCCCTAAATTCTTTTAAGTGCCATCTCAATTCAAACCAGCTTGTATTTAATGGAAAAAAAAACTTACTTCATTTTTACTGTCTCCACAGGCAATTTAGGGGAGAATAATTTACACTTTCATCTACAATTACCCTTCATTTTGAATTTTATTTTCTTTCTTTTTTTAAATTAATTAATTTGTTTATTTATTTTTAGTTTACAACATTCAGGTCCACAGTTCTCTGAGTTTCAAATTTCCCCCCCCTCTGTTTCCTTCCTGCCCCCCCCATCATGGTGGCATGCACTCAAATAAGGTCTACAAATATCTTCACATTAATAATTATTCAGGTTGTAACGAAGGATTATAACTGATGGAATGATCAGTGGGAAAGAGGAAACAAAACAAAACAAGGAAAAGAAATACAGCAAGTAGTTTGTTTCAATCTGCATTCAGATTCCACATCTCTTTCTCTGGATGTAGATGTCTCTTTCGATCATGAGTCTTTTGGAGTTGTCTTATAACCTTACATTGCTGAGATAATCCCAGTCTAATGAAGTTAGTCATCACACATACGTTGTTTCTGTGATTGTGTACAGCTTTCTCCTGGTTCTACTCTTCTCACTCAGTATCAGTTTATATAAGTCTCTCCAGGTTATTATGAAGTTCATCTGCTTCTCATTTCTTATAGCACATTAGTATTCCATTACATTCATATACTACAATTTGTTCAGCCATTCCCCAATTGATGGGCATGTCCTTAATTTCTAATTCTTTGAAATCACAAAAAGAGCTGCTATAAATATTTTTGTACGTACAGGTCCTCCTCCCACTTCTCTGATTTCTTTGTGATATAACCCTAGAAATGGTATTGCTGGGTCAAAGGGTATGCACTTATTTATAGCCCTTTGGGAATAGTTCCAGACTGTTCTCCCAAATGGTTGGATCAGTTAACAACTCCACCAAAAATGCATTAGTGTTCCAATTTTTCCACATCTTCTCCAGCATTTATCATTTTCTTGTTTTGTCATCTTAGCCAATTTGGCCAGTGAGATGTGATGCTTCAGAATTGTTTTGATTTGCTTTTCTCTAATCAAGAGAGATTTAGAGCATTTCTTCATATGCTTATAGATATGTTTACTTTCATCTTTTGAGAACTGCCTGTTCATATCCTTTGACCATTTATCAATTGGGGAGTAGCTTGTATTCTTACAGATTTGATTCAATTCTTTGTATATTTTATAAATGAGGCCTTTATCAGAGACACTGGTTGTAAAAATTCTTTCCCAGTTTTCCACTTCCCTCTTAATCTTGGTTACATTGGCTTTATTTGTACAGAAGCTTTTCAATTTAATGTAATCAAAATTGTCCATTTTGCATTTTATAATGCTCTCTAACTCTTGTTTCATCATAAAATCTTCCCTTCTCCATAGATCTGACACATAAACTATTCCTTGTTTTCCCAGATTGCTCATAGTATCAACTTTTATACCTAGATTGTGCAACCATTTTGACTTTATTTTGGTGTATGGTGTTAGATATTGGTCTATGCCCAATTTCTGCCATACTATGTTGCAGTTTTCTCAGCAGTTTTTGTCAAATAATGAATTCTTATCCCCAAAACTGGGGTCTCTGGGTTTATCTAACAGTAGATTACTATAGTCATTGCCTGCTGAGTCTCATATACCCAATCTATTCTATTGATCCACTACTCTATTCTTCAGCCAGTACCAAGTAGTTTTGGTGACTGCTGCTTCATAATACAGATTAAAATCTGGCATGGCTAGGGCACCTTCCCTAGCATTTCTTTTCATTAAGTGCTTTGATATTCTGGACCTTTTCTTCTTCCAAATGAATTTTGCTATTATTTTTTTCTAGCTCTACAAAGTAGTTTTTTGATAGATTGATTGGTATGGCACTAAATTTGTTACAATTTAGGTAAAATTGTTATTCTCTTTCTTTCTATTAAATCCTCCTGAATTTTGTTAATGCTACATAAAAATGCTCTAGCTTTTCGTAGTTTTATTTTGTGTATTGTTATTTTCTTTAAATTTGATTTGTTTCTCTTTTTTAGAATTTTATATTTATTTATTTTTCATCTTTCTTTTTAAATAATTTATCTTTCTTTTTTAACATTCACTTCTATAAGATTTTGAGTTTTGATTTTTCTCCCACACTCCTCCTTCCTCCACAAGACAGCATGCCATCTGATATAGGCTCTACTTATACATTCATATTAACATGTTTTCTCATTAGTCATGATATAAAGAAGAGTTAGAACTAATGGGAGGACCACTAGAAAGAAGAGACAAAACAACAAAAGAAAAGAAAAGCAAATAGTATACTTCCATCTGCATTGACTCCAAAGTTCTTTCTCTGGATGTGGAAAGAATTTTCCATCATTAGCCTTTTGGAGTTGTCTTAGATCCTTGCAATAATGAGAAGAGGTAAGTCTGTCAAGGGCAATCATCACACAATGTAGCTGTTATTCTATACAATGTTCTCCTGGTTCTGCTCATTTCACTCTGCATCAGTTCATCTAAGACATTCCAGGTTTTTCTGAAATCTCCCTGCTCATCATTTCTTATAGCATAACAGTATTCCATTACATTCATATGGCACAATTTATTCAGTAATTCCCCAACTGATAAGTAATCCCTCAGCTTCCAATTCTTGGCCACAACAAAAAGAGCTGCTATAAGTATTTTTGCAGCTGTGGGTCCTTTTCCTGTTTTTATGATCTCTTTGGCATACAACCCCAGAAGCAGTATTGCTGGGTCAAAGGGTACATTTTTATAGTCCTTTGGGCATAGTTCCAAATTGCTCTCTAGAATGTCTGGATCAGTTCACAACTCTACCAACAATGTATTAGTGTTTCAATTTTTCCACAACTCCAACATTTACCATTATTTTGTTTTGTCATGATAGCCAATCTGATAGTATATATGTGGTATCTCAGAGCATCATTTTTATTTGCATTACTGTAATCAATACTGATTTAGAGCATTTTTCATATAACTATAGATAGCTTTAATTTCTTCCCCTGAAAACTGCCTGTTCATATCATGTGACCATTTGTCAATTGGGGAATGGCTTGTATTCTTATAAATTCAACTCAGTTCTCTACATATTTGAGAAATGAGGCCTTTATCAGAAACACTGAAAGTAAAATTTTTTTCACAGCTTTGTTTCCCTTCTAATCTTGGTTACATTGCTTTGTGTAAAAACTTTTTTTAATTTAATGTAACCAAAATCATCCATTTTGCATTTCATAATGTTCTCTGTTTCTTGTTTAGTCACAAATTCTTCCCTTTTCCATAGATCTGACAGGTAAACTATTCCTTGCTCTCCTACTTTGTTTGCAGTAATAGTGTTTATATCTAAATCACATACCCATTTTTACTTCATCTTGCTACAGGGTGTAAGATATTGGTCTATGTCTAGTTTCTGTCATACTATTTGCCAGTTTTCCCAGCAGTTTTTGTTAAATAGTGAGTTCTTATCCCAGATGCTAGAGTCTTTGGGTTTGTCAAATTGTATATTGCTATAGGCATTGATTGTTGTATCTTGTGTACCTCACCTATTCCACTGATCCAACACTCTATTTTTTTAGCCAATGCCAAATAGTTTTGATGTTTACTGCTTTATAATACAATTAAAGATCCGGTACAGCTAGGCCACTTTCCATTGCATTTCTTTTCATTAATTCCTTTCATATTATGGACATTTTGTTCTTCCAGATGGAACTTGAGTGGTTTCTTTGCTGATTTCCATGGGTTTTCCAGATGGACTATTATATTGTCAAGAAGTAGACATTGTTTTGACTCCTCTCTGACAATGTTTATTTGGGTAAGATGATTAGCCTTTCTTGGTCTCAGCATCTTCATCAAAAACTGAGAAGACTGGCCAAGATGACCTACAAAATCCCATTTAGCTCTAAATCTATGCTCGTAGATGCCATACAGGTGATAGAAATAGAAGGCTACCATATATTTCCTTTACTTCCACCCACAGAAGGAAATTTATTCTTGTCTTCTGGGGATCACTACTATTGGTAGCCTCTTTATTTAATCAGAACAAATAACACATTAATAGCATCTCCCAGGCTAACCCATAAACCATTTGGGCTAATTGTTCTCATTTTATTTTTTATTCATGTAGAGAAGGTGGCAAGTATAGAGAGGCCAATCTCTGGCAAGGACTGTTGTGTGACTCAAAGGGAGGCAGGATGAACATCTCCAGTTTCTTTTCCTGCCATCATTCTCTAAGAGAGACTTTTAAATCCTGCCAGTAGTTGAAGCAAGAAGTTAAGGCTAGAGACTACTCTGCTTTCCTCAAAGAAAAGAGGTACAAGGCTAGTATTATCTCTATATTCTGTCTTAAATATTATTAATTTATGAGATATGATTGGATTCTACTGACTCATGATCATTTTGCCATTACTGGAGATGAAGGGGAACCTTAAGTTCTAGATCCAAGCTTTGACCCCTTTCCCAAAAAATACCAGTTCCAAAAGGAATACACATAGCAAATAGCAAGGAAAACCCATTTATCCAAATTTACAACAAAACAGTAATCAGAAAAGAAGTATTTATGAGACATATATATATATATATATATCAGACAACACAGAATGAAAGAGCTTTTCCATTGGAAGAAAGTTCATTGATCTCAATCAAGAGAGTCCTTGATCTTACTCCAAGGGGAAACTTCCCATAATCTCTAGAGTAGTAAACTGATGACAGGGACATGATGAAGACCCACAGATTTTCTCATGTCTTCACAAAGTCTTTTTCTTATAGCAGCCTGAACTGGGGTTGGCCTCTTCCATCTTCTATCTTTAATCTGGAAGCCAGAAGCTCCCAGAGCAACTTGAAGCTCAAGAAGACCTAAAGCTTGAGGAGTCTTAAAGAAACCTGAAGAGTCCAGAAGAGGAGCAAGGAAGGCTTCCACTCCTTTTTGGTCAATTCTGCCCTGGCCCTCCAACAAGACAGGGCCTTCATCTCCACCAGTGAAGAGAGAGTTCAATACTAATGGGCTTTGGGACAAGAGATACATACATTAAAGCCAGTGGAAGGACAAAGGCCAAAAGAAAAGATCTCAGAATAAAAGGTACAATTAAGTGTCAATTGCTAAGTCTTGGGTACCTTCATGTCATGGAAGGCAGAAGAAAGGTGAGTTCAGTCATTTTCCTCTGAGAGTCCTTTCTTACACGTGATAGACTCAGGTTCTCATCAATTAGTTCTCCTTAATTTTAAATCAATCTATGGGATGCTGAATCTCCTGTCTCTTTCAGAAAAGGGAAACTCAGTTCCATGGGAAACTATGATTTGTTTTAAACACATCTTTTTTTTTTAAGAAAAAAAAACAACAACTTTATTTTTCTTTATATTTTTTTAATCTATGTTTTCTTTTACAACATGACTATTATGGATATGTTTTGCATAACTACACACGTACAACCAATATTGAATTACTTGCTGTCTCAATGCTGGGGGGCCAGAGGGAAGAGAGGGAATTTGGAACTCAAAATTTTGAAAGAAAATGTTGAAATAGTTTTTGCATGTAACTGGGGCAAAATAAAATACGAAAATTATATTCAAAAGGAACTTACTGTATGACCTCCTAACACTTTCCTCTTTCTAACTTCATTATTTTAGTATATTTACTGAGTTTATTTTTATGGTAATTATTTTTTTTTAAATATATTTTATTTTGTTTAAAATCCCTTAAATACATGGAAAATTTTATTTGTTTAATTTATAGTTCTAATTTCTCTCCCTTCCTCTTGTCCCTCCCCATTCTTATTCTTAAACAAATGCTTTATTAACTTCTGTTTTACATCATTCATTTCTGCCAGATTTTGAGTTACAATCATTTTCCCCGTTATTCCCCTCCCCAACCTCCCAGAATAGCAGTCCCACAAGATATCACTTCCTCCAATCTGCTCTCTCCCATACCTTCTCCCATACCCCCTTCGACTTTTCCATTAGAGGAAGGTGAATCTTTGTGTCCCAATGCCTGCACATCTTATCTCCCAATTACAAGCAAAAGAGTATTAATAATAGTGTTTATATATATTTGAAACATTTAATGTTAAGACCTCGAATTTCAGATCCATTTCCTTCCTCCCTTGTCACCCATTTCCTCTGGGGAGATAAGTAATTCAGTATATGTTGTACATGTCTAGCTATGCAAAACATTATCATAGTAGATATATTGTACAAGGCTGCTTATAATTCCCTCACACTCATCCCACCCCCCACCTGGTCCATTCCCTACATGATCCTGTCCCTCTTCTATAGTGGGTACTTCCAACCTCCCCTCCCCCCAAGGATGCCCTCCCATCCATCATCCCTCCTCTCATCCCCCTTCCCCCTATTCTGCTGCAGGTTGAGATATCCCATTTAGTATGTATGTCATTCTCTCCCTGAACCAAATACAATGAGAATGTGGTTTTGCCTTTTTTGCCTTCCTATTCTCCCCCTCCCTTGCAACCACTTCCCCTTGCTTCTTCTACATGAGATAGTTTACCCTACCCTGTCTCTCCCCATCTCCTCTTGCCACTTTCCTCTCTCACCTCATAATTTCATCCCTTGAGTATTCTCCCATCCCAACAAATTCAACCTATGCCCTCTATCCATATATAACTGTAACCATCTACACACACATTCACATATGTACTCATATGACCACATACCCTTCTTCCATTATTTTCATAGTGAGAAAGATATCATCAGTCACAGTTATTGCTTTTCCATATAGGAATGTAAATAGTTCAACTTTGATAAGTTCCTTTTGATTTCTTTTCCCTGATTACCTTCTCAGGCATCTCTTGCTTCTTGTGTCTGGATGTCAAATTTTCTATTCAATTCTGGTTTTTTCCTCAAGAATGCTTGAAAGTCCTCTATTCCACTGAATGACCATATTTTCCCCTGAAACAAAATACTCAGTTTTGCTGGGTAGGTGCCCTTGGGTTCAGTCCCAGCTCTTTTGCCCTCTGGAATATCATATTCCATGCCATTCTATCCCTCAGTGTAGAAGCCACCAGGTCCTGGGCTATTCTGATTGTGTTTCCACAATACTGAAATTGTTTCTTCCTGGCTGCTTGTAGTATTTTCTCCTTGATCTGGGGATTCTGGAAACTGGCTATAATACTCCTGGGAGTTTTCTTTTTGGGATCTTTTTTAGGAGGTGATTGGTGGATTCTTTCAACCTCTATTTTGCCCTCTGGATCTAAAACATCAGGGCAATTTTCCCTGAGAATTTCTTGAAGGGTGATTTCTAGGTTCTTCCTTTGATCATGGCTTTCAGGTAGTCCAATAATTTTTAAATTGTCTCTCCTAGATCTATTTTCCAGGTCAGTGGTTTTTACCATGAGATATTTCACCCTGCCTTCTAATCTTTCATTTGTTTGGATCTGCTTAACAGCATCTTGATTTCTCATAAAGTCATTAGCTTCCATTTACTCCAGTCTAACTCTGAAAGAAGGAATCTCCTCAGTGAACTTTTGAGATTCTTTTTCCACCTGGCAAATTCGACTTTTTAAGGCATCCTTCTCCTCGTTGCCCTTTTGGGCCTCCTTTGCCATTTGAGTTAGTCTACTTTCTAAGGTGTTGTTTTCCTCAGTCAGGCTGTTGACCCTCATTTCATACTTTTCCTGCATCCTTCTCATTTCTCTTTCCAATTTTTCCTCCACTTCCCTTATTTGATTTTTAAAGTATTTCTTAAGGTCCTCTATGGCCTGCAACCCGCTCATGTTTTCCCCTGGGGCTTTTGGAGCAGGACTTCTGAACTCACAGTCCTTTTCCCGCTCTATGCCCCCAAAATAGGAGTCTAGGGTTGCATTTTTCTGTTTCCTTTGCCTTGGCGTGTTGCCACTTAATTACTTGACTTTTGGGCTTGTTGCCACACTATGGCTTTAAGGCCAGATAGAGGAATTTTCGTCCCGAACATGTGGGGGGCAAATTCCGTTTCTGGCAAGCTGGAAACCCACCCACTACTTCCACCCTAGATCACAATCCAGATCCATGGAAGTTAAAGCAAGAGCAATTACCCCCCAAAACTGATCACTGGTTCTCCCTATAATTCGCAGGCCAGGAGCTGGAGCTGCCTCTGAAAACTGCAAAATGGCATGTCTCCTCAGCGGCTTCTAGCCCCCAGGGGAGGAAGCCGACCCATTCCCCAAATACTAGTCCCAAAGTCCACAGGACACTAACCTCTTACTTTATCCTAGGCATGTCTATGTTGATAATTCTGGAGTCCACACAGCTGCTGGTGTTCTGGGGTCTCTCCAGCTGGCTGCTGGCCCTGCAGCCCTGGGTCTAAAACCTCGGCTCATTGGGACCTGGGCTCTGCTTGGCTTGACTTGGCTCCCCTCGCTCTGCAAGCTGCTTGCTGCCAGCTCCCAGAGTGCTGTGCTGGTCCTTCCTGCAGGGCTGCTGGGCTGTCCTCAGTGGGAGGTTAGCTTCTCTGTGTCGTTCTGTGGGTACTGGGGCTCCAGAAGTTCTTTAGAGTACCCTTTTACATAGTTTGGAGGAAATCTGGGGGCAGAGTGGCTTGGATGAGCTGTTTCTTCTCCACCATCTTGGCACCTCCAAGATGCAAGAAAATTAAAGAATTAGAGTCCACACCTCGACTAAAGAAAATAACACCTTAAAAATAGACTTACTCAAATGGCAAAAGAGGCTCAAAAAGACCATGAGGAGAAGAATGCCTTAAAAAAACCAAATTTACCAGATGAAAAAAGAATCTCAAAAGCTCAGAGAGAGAGAATCATTCCTTCAAGATTAGATTGGAGCAAATGGAAGTTAGTGACTTTATGAGAAATCAGTATACTATTAAATAGATCCAAACAAATGAAAAAATAAAAGGCAATGTGAAATATCTCATTGAAAAACCCACTGATCTAGAAAATAGATCCGGGGGGGCAGAGCCAAGATGGTGGAGTAGAAATAGCTCATCGAAGCCACTCTGCCCCCAGATTTCCTCCAAACTATGTAAAAGAGGACTCTGAACAACTTCTGGAGCCCCAGCACCCACAAAACAACACAGAGAAGCTAACCTCCCCCTGAGGACTGCACAGCAGCCCTGCAGGAAGGACCAGTGCAGTGGTCTGGGAGCCAGCATCACGCATAGTGTGGGGAGCCTAGCCGAGCTGAGCCGAGCCAAGCCCAGGTCCCCATGAGCCGAGGTTTTAGCCCCAGGGTGGCAGGGCCAGCAACTTGCTGGAGAGACCACAGAACATCAGCAGCTGTGGTGATTCCAGAATTATCAACATAGACATGTGTAGGACAAAGTGAGAGGTTAGTGCCCTATAGACTTTGGGACCAGTATTTGGGGAATGTGTCGGCTTCCTACCCTGGGAGCTAGAAGCCCCTGAGGAGACACGCTATTTTGTAGTTTTCAGAGGCAGCTCCAGCTCCTGGCTTGCGAACTGTAGGGAGATCCATTGATCAGTCTTGGGGGGTAATCACTCTTGCTTTAACTCCCTGGATCTGGACTGTGATCTGGGGTGGAGGTTGTGGGTGGGTTTCCAGCTTGCCAGAAACAGAAGTTGTCCCCCATATGTTCAGGATGAAAATTCCTGTCTGGCAGCAGAGCCATAGTGTGGCAACAAGCCTAAAAGTCAAGTAATTAAGTGGCAACATGCCAAGGTGAAGGAAGCAAATTAAACAGAAAAATGCAACCCTAGCCTCCTATTTTGGGGGCATAGAGCGGGAAAAGGACTGTGAGTTCAGAAGTACTGCTCCAAAAGCCCCAGGGGAAAACATGAGCGGGTTGCAGGCCATAGAGGACCTTAAGAAATACTTTAAAAATCAAATAAGAGAAGTGGAGGAAAAATTGGAAAGAGAAATGAGAAGGATGCAGGAAAAGTATGGAATGAGGGTCAACAGCCTGACTGAGGAAAACAACACCTTAAAAAACAGACTAACTCTAATGGCAAAGGAGGCCCAAAAGGGCAATGAGGAGAAGAATGCCTTAAAAAGCCGAATTTGCCAGATGGAAAAAGAATCTCTAAAGTTCACTGAGGAGATTCCTTCCTTCAGAGTTAGACTGGAGCAGATGGAAGCTAATGACTTTATGAGAAATCAAGATGCTGTTTAGCAGATCCAAACAAATGAAAGATTAGAAGGCAATGTCAAATATCTCGTGGCAAAAACCACTGACCTGGAAAGTAGATCCAGGAGAGACAATTTAAAAATTATTGGACTACCCAAAAGCCATGATCAAAGAAAGAACCTAGAAATCACCCTTCAAGAAATTCTCAGGGAAAATTGCCCTGATGTTTTAGATCCAGAGGGCAAAATAGAGGTTGAAAGAATCCACCAATCACCTCCTGAAAAAGATCCCAAAAGAAAACTCCCAGGAGTATTATAGCCAGTTTCCAAAATCCCCAGATCAAGGAGAAAATACTACAAGCAGCCAGGGAGAAACAATTTCAATATTGTGGAAACACAATCAGAATAGCACAGGACCTGGCAGCTTCTACATTGAGGGATAGAAGCGCATGGAATATGATATTTCAGAGGGCAAAAGAGCTGGGAATGAACCCAAGGATCAACTACCCAGCAAAACTGAGTATTTTGTTTCAGGGGAAAATATGGTCATTCAGTGGAATAGAGGACTTTCAAGCATTCTTGAGGAAAAAAAAACAGAACTGAATAGAAAATTTGACATCCAGACACAAGGAGCAAGAGATGCCTGAGAAGGTAATCAGGGAAAAGAAATCAAAAGAAACTTATCAAAGTTGAGCTATTTACATTCCTATATGGAAAAACAATAACTGTGATTGATGAAATCTTTCTTACTATGAAAATAATGGAAGAAGGGTGTGTGGTCATATGAATACATATGTAAATGGTGTATATGTTTACAATTCTACATGGATAGAGGGCATCGGTTGAATTTGTTGGAAAGGGAGGATACTCAAGGGGTGAAATTATGATGTGAGAGAGGAAAGTGGCAAGAGGGGATGGGGAGAGACAGGGTAGGGTAAACTATCTCATGTAGAAGAAGCAAGGGGAAGTGGTTGCAAGGGAGGGGGAGAATAGGAAGGCAAAAAAGGCAAAACCACATTCTCATTGAATTTGGTTCAGGGAGAGAATGACATACATACTAAATGGGATATCTCAACCTGCAGCAGAATAGGGGAAGGGGGATGAGAGGAGGGATGATGGATGGGAGGGCATCCTTGGGGGGAGGGGAGGTTGGAAGTACCCACTATAGAAGAGGGACAGAATCATGTAGGGAATGGACCAGGTGGGGGGTGGGATGAGTGGGAGGGAATTATAAGCAGCCTTGTACAATATATCTACTATGATAATGTTTTGCATAGCTAGACATGGACAACATATACTGAATTACTTATCTCCCAAGAGGGAATGGGTGACAAGGGAGGAAGGAAATGGATCTGAAATTTGAGGTCATAACATTAAATGTTTCAAATATATATAAATACTATTATTAATACTCTTTTGCTTGTAATTGGGAGATAAGATGTGCAGGCATTTGGACACAAAGATTCACCTTCCTCTAATGGAAAAGTCGAAGGGGGTATGGGAGAAGGTATGGGAGAGAGCAGATTGGAGGAAGTGATATCTTGTGGGACTACTATTCTGGGAGGGTGGACAGGGGAAAAACAGGGGAAGAATATGAGTGTAACTCAAAATCTGGTGGAAATAAATGATGTAAAACATAAGTTAATAAAGCATTTGTTTAAATATTAAAAAAAAGAGATCCAGGAGAGATCATTTAAAATTTATTGGACTACTTGAAAGCCAACATAAAAAAAATGAGAAATCTTCCTTCAAGAAATTCTCAAGGGAAATTATGCTGATGTTTTAGAACCAGAAGGCAAAATAGATGTTGAAGGTATCTACCAATCACCTCCTGAAAAAGATCTCAAAAAGAAAACTCCTTGGAACATTGTAGCCAGGTTCAGGAATTCCCAGATCAAGGAGAAAATATTACAAGCAGCCAGGAAGACACAATTTAAATACTGTGGAAACACGATCGGGACAACACAGGGTCTGGCAGCTTCTACATGGAGGGACTGAAGGTCTTGGAATATCATATTACAGAGGGCAAAGGAGCTGAGAGTAAAACCAAGAATCACCTACCCAACAAAACTGAGTATCATGCTTCAGGAGGAAATATGGTCATTCAGTGGAATAGAGGACTTTCATGCATTCTTCATGAAAAAAAACAGAGTTGAGTAGAAAATTTGAGATTGAGATACAAGAAGCAAGAGAAGCATGAGAAAGTAAACAGAGAAAAGAAATCATAAGGAACTTTTCAAAGTTGAACTATTTATATTCCTAAATAGAAAAATGATAATTGTAACTTATGAAATGTTTCTCAGAATGAGAATAATTAAAGGGAATAGACATGTATATACACACACATATGTTTATATAGGAGGGTATATATAGGCATATGAATACATATGTGAATCTGTGTATATATGTGTACAGTTATACATAGATAGGGGGCACAGGATCAGTTTAATAGGAAGGGATAATAGTTCAAAAGTGAAATTAAGAGGTGAGATAGGAATATAATGAGAGGAGATAGGGAAAGACAGATTGGGGTAAACTAACTCATATAGAAGAGGTAAGGGAAAATCGTTACAAAGGAGGGGAAGAATAGGAAGTCAAAAGGAAATGGGTCAACCTTATTCTCATTGAATTTGGCTTAGGGAGGGAATGACATACATACTAAATACAGTATATCACCCTACAGGAGAGTAGAGTGTAAGGGGATGAGAGAGGGGATAATGGAAAGGAGAGCAGGCTGGGGGGTTGTAGCAGCAACCCCAACACCCCCAAGGGTGGCTGCCAACACAGGTTCTTAGATCTGATTTTCTAAAGGAAAGCAGCTCAGAATGGGTTAACAAGCTTACTTTAATCAATCAAACACATCCTTTACCTAGTTCAGGGGAAAAAGGTCAGCACCCTGAACTTCAAAGAATACAGACAGAATTTACAAGACAGAGAATCAAACAGATCAAGCAGACTGGCTTCCAAACTGTCCAACCATACATCAATACCAAATCACAGTTACCAGAGAGGGAAGAATCAACATCTGGGTTTTCAAAGCTGGTGGGCTCAATGGCTGCCCAGAGTCTCATCTGGTCAAATCACACAACACTTCTCAAAGTAAGCCCCAAAGCAAAGCCTTACATCAGGGATTATATAGCATTCTCCTGCATCAGAGAGTGTAACAACCCTCTTGACCCAATGCCCAATCCCACAGCATCAAGGTGTAGGCATTCCTGAAAACCAAGCCTCCTGCCACAGGCTCCATGTGACCACATTCAGCCTATTAGGGGGCAGAGTATATTTTCAAGTGGAGGAAGGTTCTCTGAGTCTCTTAAGCCCACCAAAGGGCCTAGGGGCAGGGAAGATCTTTAAAATTGCATTTCCATTACAGGGGGGAAGCACCCACTTTTGAAAAAGGACAAGTCCTTGGTGCTTGAGTTCTTTCTTTTTGGCTACTTACAGTATTCTTTCCTTTGACTTGGAAGTTCTTTTCATATGGAGGTTTTATTTAGCATGCATTTAGCAGGCAACAAAGAGCTTCTTTCAATTTCTACCTTGCCCCTTGGTTCTAAGACACCTGGAGAGTTTTCTTTAATAATTTCTTAAAAATGAAGTCTAGACTCTTTTTGTTTGTCATGATACTCAGACAGGCCAGTGATACTTAAATTATCTTTCCTTGATGTTTTCAGTTGTTTTTTGTTATCAGATATCTTACAATTCCTTCTATTTTTTGGTCTTTAGATTTTGTCTTAATATTTAAATAAATTTTAAAAATTTAGACCTTCCAATTTATGTAGCACAAACTCAGGTGATGAGATATCAGGAGGTAACCCCTGAGAACTTAAAAGAATAAAGAACTAATGACAAAATAAGGGAACTACTACCTGGAAGAAGTAGTGCTAAAAAATTTGTACTTCCAATTTCACTGAGGGACAAATTGGAATGTAGATATTTAAGGCAGTAATATTAAATAATTTTACCATTTTTCCTTTAAATCACAATTATCTATCGAAGAAATTATGGAAAGAGGCACACTAACCCACTGTTGATGGAGCTGTAGGTTTGTATAACCATTTTGTAAGCAATTTGGAATTATGAAAATAAAGTACTAAAAATATGCATACCCTTTTGGACCAGAGATTCCCATCTACCCCTACATATACAATTCAAGAAGGCTATTGAAAAAAGGAAGGATTTCATTTTATACCAAAATTTTTATAGCAGTACATTCTATGGCAGCAAAGAACTAGAATCAAATTATATGTGCATCAATTGGGGAAACAGCTAAACAAATGTGGCAAATGAATGCAATACACAATAATAAATAATAAATTAGATGATTTCAAAAAGGCCTAGAATCATTCCATGAACAGATGCAATATGAAGTAAGCAAAACTAAGAAAACAATATATAGAGTGACCCCAACAGTGTAAATGAAAAAGAAAAATAGACACAAAATAATAAAAAGTAAATGTTATAAAATTATAAAAAAAATAAGTTTGACCCAACAGGAGAGATATGAGCCAGGAAAATATATTTAGGTACAGGACATTGCATATTATGTTAGGTTTTTTTTTCCAATTAATTGATTGGTTTTGTTATTTTTTTTCTTCTTCTTCCTTTTTCTATTATTTTTTAAAATGCTCTGTTATAAAATGCTCTGAGAGAGTACCAGAAAAAAAGGATATGGAAGAAATTTATGTGATGTCTAAAGAAAAGATATCAATAAAATATATTTTAAAAATCATAATTATTCCCCTTCTGAGGCAGATGCCAACTATAATTATCTCAATTATACAGGTAGAAAAAACTGAAACTCTCCAAAGTTTTCACTTTTGATAGGATATCAAGCCATACAGAGCTACAATATTCATTACATAACTGCATTAAATCCATTTTTCTTTCTTTGCATGCTTTTTTAAAACCAATCAGGGGTTACTAAGACTTCCAAAGCAAACTGAGAAAACTGTGGAAAATAAATAAGCTGGAAAATTTAAATATGCTAATTCTCTGACTAATTAGAGAAGCAGACATAACATCAGTCTTGATTCTACAGTTGACCCCTGATGACCAAATAAAAAGTCCAACTCTGCTAGTAGTGCAACATTTTGACTTTTTGAATTGTTTACAGAAAAGGAACACTGAAAGTGTATATTAGAAAACTTCCTCTAACAAATCCAAAACACATGCCAGTTCATAGATGAGTAATAAACTCAAAAGGACCTATGTTGACAGTTTCATTGCTTTTAGTGAGACCCTACAAAAATTTGGAAGTGTAACTATAAACATCCCTTCATTTCTGTTTTCTTTTTTGATGCCAAAATTTGGGGGAGGGGAGGATTAAGATAAATCATTCTCTATCTTCTTATATTAAGTAACTCTTAAGGGAAATTGTTACAGATCTGAAAGGACATTGTTTGTAAATCAGATGCAAATTCATTAATTTTACCTATTTATTTGCTTTTATTATCTGATATGAAATAATTTCCCTTCCTCGAAAGTGATAAAAATTATTTACAAAACACATCTGTTGTTTTGTATTCCACAATCACCAATGATGATAAACTATTGCATATAACACAGGTTATAAATTTTCTCCAAAACTCCAATAAGTATGCAATCAGAGTGTTAGAAAGGATTTTATAACTTAAAATAGCAAATTATTAATAATTTCCCATAGCCACATGATGAAAATGAAATGGTGTCTAATAAAGCTAAGTTTTATTTAATTTCAATTCCTACTTGACCATCTGTTTCATAGCACTTCTTGAAGGCTCTAATCATGATAATTATTATGGATAAGAAAGACAAAAAGAAGAGTTTACTTGAGCATTCTGGACTTTTTATCACTAGTGATTCTATGGACTCTGCTTAGTAGTTCTCAAGGCAAGTATGCTCTAAACGTAGAAATGGGTTTATACATCACCATAAGCTTTTTAAACATATCATGACCTGAGATTGATACACCTGATACAACCCAGGTTTTGTTTTTAACTATTCTGATTGCACTTCATTTTCTTTTGCCTTCTACGTATAATAAATGTTACCATCATAGGGTTTCAATTTAAGCTTGCTCTGTTGTCTTGAAATCATTCTCTATAAATTTTCATTCTCCCTTACTCTTTCATTTTGAAAATTTGGATACTGACTAGCCTACACTGGATTTACCAGGTGGTTAGAGAACTTTGCTTTTGGACAACCAACAGGCTTAAAATAATGTAGGGCTCTAAAGGTAATCTTTGGCTGTAAGACAGGAAACACTGCATCTATGTGGAATCAGATGAGAGGAGAACCTTCCTATAACAAAGAGCTAAACATGATTCAAGGCAGAGACACAATGCTGTAGACAAGGGCCTTGGCTGAGTGAACTTTAATGTGCTACACTAAAACACTCAACTGAAGTTGAAACATTTAGTTATCATTTTTCTCAAGTCAGGGAAATTCCTATCCATTGAGTTTGATGGTTGGATTAAATGCCAGGGGTTAGGATTACTATAACCCCAAAGTCACTGTATTGCAAGTGAAGAAATGTCTCTCTGTTCTGTTTAAAGAAAAAGATTTGCTCTGTTCTATAAATGTACTTGAGTTAACCCAAATAGGACAATTTCCTCCAGGTTGGTTTTCTTTTTTTTTTTTGGGGGGGGGTGTGGGGGGTTTGGTTCTTTTTTATTGTTGTCTTGTTTTGTTTTGTTTTCGTTTTGCAACTGGTTGATGTGCGGAAGTAGGTGTTGGGTGGGGATTATGAGAAGCAGTGATTCCCAAACCACCTGAAGTTCTGTAAAGATTCCCTAATTGTTATTAGACACCAAACTTACTGTACATTCTCATTTGTCAAGGTTCTCTGAAATCTCTAAAAACCTTCTCTTAGTTTGGATGAAGAAAAAACTCTTTGAATTTTCTCAAAGGTTTGCCTGGTTCTTGATAACTCCGGAGGTGCTACTCCAACCAAAGTTAGATGGAACATCATTAGATAACATAGCAAGAGGGTACTTAAAAGACAATTTAATACAAGCCTTAATTTTACAGATTAGGAAATTGGATCCTCCCTCTGATCCTCCACAGTAACAATGTTTTATTTTGTTTTTCTGAGGTATGGTCACTGAAGTTGGTTTCATGGAAAGATTTGTTAGCATACTCCATTCATAATGCTATTAAATCATCAAAGGCTGAAAGGCCTGTATCTTTTTTCTCATTGATGTCTACTATAATTATTGTGCAATTATTAATAATTTTCCTTCCATGTTTAAAAATGCAGCTCATAATTTTGTAATAAGAAAAGGTGACTAAAGAGGAGGGATTCTTTTGGTATAATAAAGATCTGTGAAGAGATATGTAAATAAGAGGTAGAGTCACACAACAATTGGTTTATATATTTTTCTATTTATCAAATACGTTTCTATCAACAACATCCATGGCAAGCTGATATCAATCTGAGGACAAAGATGAGGAAAAGTTAAAGATTTTATAGTCTTCATTATAGCCTGATATTTTCAAGTTCAAGTTGTATGTTATTTCTCAAGCTGCTACTACCAGAGTGATCACTAGCCAAGCAATCATTTCTTTTTTTTTTGTATATATTTGAAAGATTTAATGTTAATACCTCGAGTTTCAGATCCATTTCCTTCCTCCCTTGTCACCCATTCCCTCTGGGGAGATAAGTAATTCAGTATATGTTGTACATGTCTAGCTATGCAAAACATTATCATAGTAGATATATTGTACAAGGCTGCTTATAATTCCCTCCCACTCATCCCACCTCCCACCTGGTCCATTCCCTACATGATCCTGGCCCTCTTCTATAGTGGGTACTTCCAAACTCCCCTCCCCACAAGGATGCACTCCCATCCATCAACCCTCCTCTCATGCCCCTTCCCCCTCTTCTGCTGCATGTTGAGATATCCCATTTAGTATGTATGTCATTCTCTCCCTGAACCAAATTCAATGAGAATGTGGTTCTGCCTTTTTTGCCTTCCTATTCTCCCCCTCCCTTGCAACCACTTCCTCTTGCTTCTTCTACATGAGATAGTTTACCATACCCTGTCTCTCCCCATCTCCTCTTGCCACTTTCCTCTCTCACCTCATAATTTCATCCCTTGAGTATTCTCCCTTCCCAACAAATTCAACCTATGCCCTCTATCCATATATAACTGTAACCATATACACACATATTCACATATGTATTTATATGACCACACACCCTTCTTCCATTTTTTTCATAGTGAGAAAGAGATCATCAGTCACAGTTATTGCTTTCCCATATAGGAATGTAAATTGTTCAACTTTGATAAGTTCCTTTTGATTTCTTTTCCCTGATTACCTTCTCAGGCATCTCTTGCTTCCTCTGTTTGGATGTCAAATTTTCTATTCAGTTCTGGTTTTTTCCTCAAGAATGCTTGAAAGTCCTCTATTCCACTGAATGACCATATTTTCCCCTGAAATAAAATACTCAGTTTTGCTGGGTAGGTGACCCTTGGGTTCAGTCCCAGCTCTTTTACCCTCTGGAGTATCATATTCCATGCCCTTCAATCCCTCAGTGTAGAAGCTGCCAGGTCCTGTGCTATTCTGATTGTGTTTCCACAATATTGAAATTGTTTCTTCCTGGCTGCTTGTAGTATTTTCTCCTTGATCTGGGGATTCTGGAAACTGGCTATAATATTCCTGGCAGTTTTCTTTTTGGGATCTTTTTCAGGAGGTGATTGGTGGATTCTTTCAACCTCTATTTTGCCCTCTGGATCTAAAACATCAGGGCAATTTTCCTTGAGAATTTCTTGAAGGGTGATTTCTAGGTTCTTTCTTTGATCATGGCTTTCGGGTAGTCCAACAATTTTTAAATTGTCTCTCCTGATCTATTTTCCAGGTCAGTGGTTTTTCCCATGGATATTTCACATCGCCTTCTAATCTTTCATTTGTTTGTATCTGCTTAACAGCATCTTGATTTCTCATAAAGTCATTAGCTTCCATCTGCTCCAGTCTAACTCTGAAGGAATGAATCTCCTCAGTGAACTTTTGAGATTCTTTTTCCATCTCGAAAATTCGACTTTTTAAGGCATTCTTCTCCTCATTGCCCTTTTAGGCCTCCTTTGCCATTTGAGTTAGACTATTTTTTAAGGTGTTGTTTTCCTCAGTCAGGCTGTTGATCCTCATTTCATACTTTTGCTGCATCCTTCTCATTTCTCTTTCCAATTTTTCCTCCACTTCTCTTACTTGATTTTTAAAGTCCTTCTTAAGGTCCTCTATGGCCTGCAACCCACTCATGTTTTCCCCTGGGGCTTTTGGAGCAGGACTTCTGACCTGACAGTCCTTTTCCCACTCTATGCCCCCAAAATAGGAGTCTAGCGTTGCTTTTTCTGTTTCCGTTGCCTTGGCATGTTGCCACTTAATTACTTGACTTTTGGGTTTGTTGCCACACTATGGCTTTAAGGCCAGATAGAGGAATTTTTGTCCGGAACGTGTGGGGGGCAACTTCCATTTCTGGCAAGCTGTAAACCCACCCACGACTTCCACCCTAGATCACAATCCAGATCCAGGGAGGTTAAAGCAAGAGCAATTACCCCCCCAAGACTGATCGCTGGATCTCCCTGCAGTTCACAGGCCAGGAGCTGGAGCTTCGTCTGAAAACTACAAAATGGCATGTCTCCTCAGTGGCTTCTAGCCCCCAGGGGAGGGAGCCAACACATTCCCCAAACACTGGTCCCAAAGTCCATAGGACACTAACCTCTTACTTTGTCCTAGGCATGTCTATGTTGATAATTCTGGAGTCACCACAGCTGCTGGTGTTCTGGGGTCTCTCCAGCTGGCTGCTGGCCCTGCTGCCCTGGGGCTAAAACCTCAGCTCACACGGACCTGGGCTCTGCTCGGCTAGGCTCCCTGCACTCTGCCGGCTCCCAGAGTACTGTGCTGGTCCTTCCTGCAGGGCTGCTGGGCTGTCCTCAGTGGGAGGTTAGCTTCTCTGTGTTGTTCTATGGGTGCTGGGGCTCCAGAAGTTGTTCAGAGTCCCCTTTTACATAGTTTGGGGGGAATCTGGGGGCAGAGTGGCTTGGATGAGCTGTTTCTATTCCGCCATCTTGGCTCCGCCCACCCCAAGCAATCATTTCTAAAAGCTTCCACTAAAGGCAAGGAAAAATCAGCTGGGAAACTCCATTAAAAATAGAGGATACTACCTCAAGAATCTAAGGTCAGGCACACTGAAGTCAAGTTATCACAATTTGTTCTCAGATAATAATTTGGGTTGTCTTGACAACCTGAAACAGTTTTTTTCCCAAAAAATCCCATGGACAAGGTAGGATTTGCAAGATTGAAGTATGGACTTATCATGGGGGCAAACAACTAGAAATAAAGCTAGTCATCTAAAAGAGAATAGATAAACAAATTATGGTACAAATGAGAAGTGACAAGTAAGAAGAATTCAGAGATGTATGGGAAGATTTGTATAAACTAAAAGAAAGTTGAGTAAGCAGAACCAGGAGAGCAATAAACATATGTGGGGCGGCTAGGTGGCGCAGTGAGTAGAGTGCTGGCCTTGGAATCAGAAGGACCTGAGTTCAGATCCGGCCTCAGACACTTAAAGCACACACAAACAAAAACCTAGCCGTGTGACCTTGGGCAAGTTACTTAACCCCAATTGCCCTCCAAAAGGCAAAAAAAAAAAAAAGAATCAATGGACAGTAGAGCAATAAACATAACTACAATTATACAAATGAGAACAATGCATAAAAGCAGCTGAACTCAGATTAATTTAAATGTTCAATCTTAGCCCCAGAGAATGTATAATGAAACATACTTCCCTCCTCTGGATAAAGAGATGGAAGTTATGGATGCTGAATGCTGCATACATTGTCAGACAGAATCTGGTTGGTTTTGTTTATACCTTTTTTTTCCATATTACACTTTGGGGTAGAGGATGTGTATGTGAGGGGGATGAATATATAGACAAAAAGCATTAACAAACTAATAATTTTTAAAAGGTGAAGGTAATAAGCCAGGACCTAATAACAAGAAGCACATGGTTTGTCAGAACAGAGCAAGGAAGCATGGTTGAGGGTCTAAGCAGGGGGTAAGCATAAGAAACTAGCATACAGATTAATACAACTGATACCCTTGACCTCCATGTTACCTTATAGCTCATACTCTCCGTCATTACATCTCATGGTTGAGGAGGCCAAGGCAAGAGTTCACTTTAGGATGGAACAAATAGTTCTGGCCCTGGAGGCTGAGGAATAGAATACTTGTACTGACTACAGTTGAAGAAGTTGAGTAAGGTATTTGGGTCAAGAATAAGGCAAACCATGATACCACGTAGCTAAAAATTTTCTCTGCAATAAAGTAGTTGCTTTGTTGAGTAAGGAACTAAGTTCTTTTTTTTAAGCAATTGGAGTTAAGTAACTTGCTCAAGGTTACACGGCCAGTTATTTATGTGTGGGTGCTCAGTACTAAGGCTGGAACCAATCCCGGGTCATCCCAACTCCAGGGCCGGCATTCTTACTCACTATGCCACCTAGCCACCCCAGGAACTAAGTTCTTTACCCCCTTTAACTTGAATATAACTCCCCCACAAAGTTCAATTTTTGTAAGTAATCTCTTTAGTCTGGAAAATCAAAATCCTTATGAATAAATTATGTCCTTATATGTCATCAGAAACCCTTAGAGCAGCAACACATGACAGGCAAGAAAGCTTCATGATCTATCCTGATTCATTGTCATCAATTATGATTTATTCATTCAGTACTCCCCACCAAAACCTAAATTTAAACTGAATATTTCTGAATAAGAGACTTCCAGGACAGAGAAAAGATAACACCTTTTCTCCACAAACAAACACACTGTCCAAAGGGTTTGTATTCATTTCCTAATAGTTTCATACATCTAGGTCTTATTTCCCTAAGAAACTTAGATTCACCTAGTGAACAATAGTCATAGATTTCCCATGTAGAGATGAGAGATAGAATTTCTATGTGTCCAAATTTTGTTGTGGGAAGAGGAACAATTCAGTTTGGTGCAAGCGAGGGCAGAGGTTCTTTTACCTAACTGGGTGAAGGAAAATGAAGAAATACTATATTGATATCTGAGGAGAGGAAAGAAAGAAGGAAAAGGAAGAGATGGAGAAGGGAAAGCATCTGGAATGCTATTCTATATAGAGCAGAACAAAGCTTTGCGTACACAGGGAATAGACTTTATTTTAATTTTTTAATTAGAAAAACAAGAAAAATTATATATAAGACATGGATTCATAAACAAAGAGCTGCAAGGGACTTAAGAGGTACATAATCCAACTTCAATTTAATGAGGCTCAAAGACCTTACCACAGTAAGCATTATCAGAATCAGATTTGGAACTTAGGTTTTCTGACTCCAAATCCAGTGTTCTTTCTACTCTACCATGGGACAAGGTGATAACAATTATTATTTCTATTATTTTGCTAAAAATTTACATATATGAACATATATACATGTATAATTATATAAAACAAGGTAACTTAAGGTTTCACATGGTATTTTATTCCTCATTTTATTTCATTCAGTAGGCTGTCTATTAAACTAGTGTGCATTAAGTGCCCACCATTTGGGAATATAAAGACAAAAAGAAAACAGTTTTTGTCCTAGAGAAGTTTATATTTTACTAGGGGAAAACCATTTGTACACCAAAAATATACAGATACAACACAATATATAAATACAAAATACAAATGCAAAATATATTAAAATATTTTTGAGGTTAAGTCCACAATGAAAATATTATTTTTTATAAAGTTAAATCTAAGTTCTTTAAATAAGGGTTCCCCAACATATGGTGTAGATTCTTTCCTTTGTTCTGGTGAAAGAAGGCAGTCACCTCCCCTCATATGGCAAGGGCAGAATGGAGTCTTTGCCTGGAATCACTCCCAGAATTTTTTAATGGGCTAAATGTTAAAATACCACATTATTTACCAAATAATAACAGCTAAGAAATTGTTCTTGACTCCTCAAAGAATGCATAGAAACATATTTTTCCCCCAAAAAGCCAATGGACACCTAGAAGGAAAAACACTAAGAAGTTATAGGAATTTATGGGTCAAATTCTGAACACACACCCTTCAAAAGAAAATAAATTAATAAATTGCCAAAAAGGATGCTCCTCCTCTCTTTTTCTCCCACCCTTCCACTCCCAATAGAAGACTGAATCCTCTGCGGTTCTAACTATGCCACTACACATCTGCCCTAAGCCTCTGAGAGAATCAGAAAACTGGAGCTGGAATTATACTACCTGTAAATGGATGGGGAAAGAGGAGTAGAGGCAGAATTTGAACACTGGTCCTTTGCCTTTAAGCTCTCCCTACCCACTTTGGTCCCATGCTAATTCCAGCACATTAGTTGATCTGTCTTCCCCATCCCACCCCTACCTCCATCAGGGTTCTGAGCTACAGCACCAGTGAGAGCTATGAAGTTCACCAGGCACAGAAGGGGGCATCTTAGAGCTCAGACAACTGTACCCTTCAAGTCACTAAAATCCTCAAGATCAAGTTGGATCAAAGCTGGACTCTGAAATAGATTGTGCTCACTCAAACACAAACTGAATCCAGACCTTCCTTTGCAATCCCTTCCTCTTCACCTTCCTATCAACTCCACATTCCAGGCCCCTGGATCAGTTCTTTTACTTTCCTCCATGGGCTCCTAAATTTTGAACAACCCCACTATTCCACCTTGTTGTCGTCTTCTCAGCTGCCTGTTCCCCCGAACCAAAGGGTCTTTTTAATTGGAGGAAGCTAAATTCCATAACCCAAAAGGAGCAAGTTTTTTTTTTAATGTTCACCCCCACCCCCAGTCCATGTGTTTTGAAATAACAAATATCATGCCTGTGTATTTGCTTCACATGTTTTATGTTTGATTCTCAATTGTAAACTCCTAAATAGTACTTGGGAGAGCTGGTCTTATTGACTTTAAAATAGCTCTGAGCACAACACCCAGGTGGGCACTTCCAAAATTATACTGATCCACACTTATTCATTCAATCACTGCCTGACCTCTGGAGGTCCTTTTGTAGCCTTTGTTATTTTCTAACAGACCTGTGCATAATTTTCCTTTGGCTATTTTTGGTAGGGAAAAGGAGTGATTTATATTGGGAGTGGGAAGAATGACAGTGAGGTATAAAAGGTTGCAGCTGTTTCCATATTCTGATAGGAATTTCCTTGAATGCTATGGGATTAAGGGAGGTACTGCCCTCTAATACATTTGTTTATATGAAAACATTTTTCCATTTTCTCTTGACTTGCTGAACCACATTGTCCAAAATGGCTGCCCATACCTTGAAGCACTCAACAATTGAAGATTTGGAGCTCCCACTAGCAGTAATACATAAAATTACAAAGGGAAAGGTTTGAAATTCGTCCTTTGTCAGATGCTAAAATGGAACCAAAAACTTTCAACTGAATGAAACAAACAATTCCACACCCTAAATTTGACATTTAAGTAAACTAGAAATTAGCTAGGATTAAATAGTCTAATGGATACATCTGAGGTTCAAGACAATCAAACTCAGCATTTGTGGATAATTCATAAATAAAATTAATCACTCTACTTCCATTTTATTAATATTAACCTTTAGAACTCAAGTGGCTCAGAAGATTAACAATGAAGCAAGATTTAGGAAACATCAAACCTCCTTTTCTTTCCAGCTACTGAAACCAACATTCACTTTCTAGCGAGACAGATAAACTAGAAAGGAGACATAAATCCTTTCCATTTATAAATGATCTTTTGCCTACTCATCTACCCATTTTTAATGGGGAAGGTTAGAGAATGGATGGTAAAATTCTCAGAAAACAATAGTCCATAAAGGGAAATCGCAAAGTAATGATCATTAATTATTTTGAAGGGAGAAATGTTAGTGCTTTGTATCCTCTCAATGGAATCAAGGAACTTTTAAACACATATCAAGACACATGTTACTGGAATGGGAAGCAAGGACAATGAAGCATAATCAAGTTTAAGGTTGTTCAAGTTCAAAGCTCTTTCCCAATGTTTTCCTTCACCAATTTTGGGAACAGCATACTGCATTCAGTTAAGTTGCAATGTGCAAAACCAACTATCTGTCCAATTACCCAAGAGGAGGTGCAAAACTTTCAGATTGTTTTTAATTATTAAATGTCATGTAACTGGAAAGCAGAGACATAGAAAAGAATGTGTATCAGCCCCCTTCCAACCACACAACACATGCACAGCAGGTGTCCTATTCATTACAATCAAGGTTGGGAGGGGTCTTTTTTAATCACATGCTATTATGTCTCTAAGTAACAAGACATAACAGGGGGAAGATAAGCCAAACAGGAGAACAAACAAAAGGGCACTCATTGGTTTTAAACATTTTGCAACCCAAAGGAAACTATTACCAAATTTGTGAAATGAGTTTATTTTGGTATGAGAGTTTTCATAGATGCTAGTAGTCATTTTTTAAAATAAATTCGCTTAGGAATTTTGAGAGAATGAGCACCACCCAGAAAACCATTTTTACCAGGTCTCTGCTTTTAAATTTGGAACTCATCAGAGTGGAAAAAGCCAAAAAGAAAAAGGGGAAGAAAATTAAAGAAAAAAGAAAGGGAAAGGAAGGGAAAAGATTGAATCTGAATGCCCAAAGCACTGATATTGCACATTCCTCCATGGACTCAGGCAAAGCTGTGTGTGTCCTTATACAAGATTTTCACATAAGAGAGGCAACACAGTATAGTGAATAGAATGCTAGGTTGGGCATCAGGAAGACTTTGGTTTAAATCCTGCCTCTTATATTTACCAGCTGGGTCATTTGGAACAAATCCTTTACCCACTCTGAGCCAGGGTTTCTTTATCTAGAATGAGAATTATAATACTTGTGGTACCATCTCAGTGGTTGGGGCTGTGGGGTTCAAATGAAAAACAGCCCAAATAACTACTAATTAGAGAAATGCAAATTAAAGTAATTCTGAAATTGTAGCTCAGATTGACAAAAAATACAAGGAAAGAAGGAAGCAAAGAATCGTTTATTAAGTGCCTACTATGTACTAGCTACTGGGCTAAATACTTTATAAATATTATGTCATTTGATACAATTGAAAAATGACAAATGCTGGAGCAACTGTGGAAAAATAGGCACATTGATACACTGTTGGTGGTCCCATGAATGAATACAACTATTACAGAAAAAAAATTGGAATTAGAAATAATTGGACACAAAGAGGTACTAAACTATATATAGGTGTGTATATATATATATGGTGTATATATATATATAGTATATGCCCTTTGACAATTTTAAAGGCTTTTATAAACTGATAAAGAATGAAATGAGCAGAACCAGGAGAATAATTTATATGGCAATAATCTAAAGACCTTTGGAAGAACTATGATCAATACAAGGACCATGCATGATTCCAGAGGATTCATGATGAAACAAATATACTATCTACCTCCTGGCAGGTGTTAGATTTAGACCAAAAAAATAAATTGGTTGTAACAAATATGCACTTTGAAACAAAGCAAATCTCCTCATTGACTTTTTCTGCGCCTTATGGATACTTTGGCCTTTGTCCAGACAGAAGATCTTAGCTGACAGTCATCAGAGATGCAGAGATCATGGTAAAAGTATGGCCTTTTCAAAAGATTCATAAACATAATAATCATTGATGGAGGAAGGAGCTCTCAGATCCCATAGCATTAAGGGTCTGGTAAAGTTGTACAAACTGGACCCTTCAGGAATGACTGTGACCAAATAAAAATGAAAAAATATTTTCTTAAAGACCATTGCTTTAAAATTAAAGTGGAATTTCAGAAACCCAATGATAGTCTGAATAAAGGGGAACAGTGTGGGTTTCCAAGGGAATAATTGCCAATATGAATCAAATTTTCCAAGAGTCACTGACCCCTTCATGTTCAAGAAAAGTACACAAAAATAAGCTATCCTATCCTACCCCGACCCAGACACAAACTGCTAAGCTGCAAGCAAAGATTAAGTGGTTATAGGCTACTAAATGAAGGTGCAGCAGGTGGGTCTTCTGAGATTGTCCTAAAGTATAGGACCATCCAAGGCAAGAAAATCATATTTGGGGTCCATGATATTGTAGAAATAAAGCTGGATTTAGAAATTAAGAACTTGGGGCGGCTAGGTGGTGCAGTGAATAGAGCGCCGGCCCTGGAGTCAGAAGGACCTGAGTTCGGAGCCGGCCTCAGACACTTAATCCACACAAAAACAAAAACCTAGCCCTGTAACCTTGGGCAAGTTACTTAACCCCAATTGCCCTAAAGGGGTGGCTAGGTGGTGCAGTGAGTAAGAGTGCCGGCCTCGGAGTTGGGATGACCCGAGATCAAATCTGGCCTCAGAAAATGAGCACCCACACATAAATAATGACTAGCCGTGTAACCTTGAGCAAGTTACTTAACCCTAATTGCTTTAAAAAAAAAAAGAAATTAAGAACTTGAGGTCTCAGATCTGCAAGTAACTTCACAGTCATAGATTTAGCAGGGATCCTAAAAGAAAGGACCTTAGAAATCATACCTTTTAAAGATGAGGAGATTGAGGTCTAGAGATATCAAATGATTTCCCCAAGATCATATAGCTATTATGTGCCAGAGGGGAAATTGGAACTCGGGTCTTTTTGCCTAACAAGTCCAGCATTCTATCCACAAAACGACAGTGTTTCACCTCTCTATGTCTTTCTTTTCTCATCTGTAAAATTCCAGGTTCAGACCAGATGATTTCTAAATTCTATTCCAGTTCTAAATCCTATGATCACACAAATGACAAGGACTTAGTCCAATTGGCTTGCCATCATATTGTTGTCACCCACTGTCAGCTGGTGTTAGTATAAGGAGTTCATTTAGGGAGAAGTAGAAAAGGGTGCAGATAAAGAGTATCTGTTTCAGTACTGATGGGAATGGGATGGGGTAGTCAAGGGGTGGCTAGGAAATGATACAGTGCAGTTGCAAATACTCATGTCATGTAGATATGACCTTAAAGTCAAATAAAATTTTGAAAGAAAGCAATAAAGATGATGAAAGACAGAGGCATATCCATGTGTGAATGTAGTAAAAATGGTCTCATTTTTATGACCTATTGAAATTCATCAATCTCAGTAAGTAAAATTTTAGTTTTAATTAACTAAAACACATTTTAGTTCATTTTTCATTTATACTGTATTTCCTAAGACTAAACTGATATGTAAAATTTCAATCAACTTACAGAAACATTACCACTTTTGTACAAACCACAAGTTTATTGTTTGGCACACCTGGAGTCCAAAACTGCTAATATTCATATATTTGTGTTAGACATTAACCCTCAACATAATTTTCTTCTCCACAAGTAGCTAAGATGGTTTAACTAGGAAATAAAATGCCTGTTTAGGGCTCAGAGCCAAAGCCAGAAAACAAGGTTGACTATATGCAAAATTATGAAGTGGAAGGTTAGCTTTCTGTTGCCTTAGGCACCCTTTACCCTCTTATCAGCACCCTTGACTCCTTCCCATCCCCCCAAAAACAAGAACTCAATAGTATGTAGCTTTATTGTCCAGAGGGAAATTATTTGATTAATTCATCAACACAAAGGTGTCAAAGACTAGGTTCCTTGCTAGCTATATTTGCAATTTTAAAGGAGGTCTAAAGAAGAGGGTCTGATTTAATTTAATAATGATAGGATTTCATACTGGATTGTGGGAGCTATTTGGAGGAAAAGAAGACTCACTCCCTGTCCCCATCACAACTCCAAGATGACCATCTACTTTAACTACCCATAAAAGATAGTTCTTTCCCCTCTTATTCAATCTGGTACTTGAAACGTTAGCAGTAGCAATTAGAGAAGAAAAAGAAATCAAAGGAATCAAATTAGGCAAAGAAGTGACCAAGCTGTCACTCTTTGCAGATGATATGATGATATACTTAGAGAATCCTAGAGAATCAAGTAAAAAATTACTTGAGACAATAAATAAATTTGGCAAAGTTGCAGGATATAAAATAAACCCACATAAATCCTCAGCATTCCTGTACATCTCTAATGAAACTCAACAGCAAGAGATAGAAAGAGAAATCCCATTTAAAGTCACTGCAGACATTATAAAATATTTGGGAATCTACTTGCCAAAACAAACCCAGAATCTATATGATCAAAACTACAAAACACTTCTCACACAAATAAAAACAGATCTAAATAGTTGGAAAAATATCAATTGCTCGTGGCTGGGTCGAGCTAATATAATAAAAATGACAATTTTACCCAAACTAAATTATATATTTAGTGCCATTCCAATCAATTTACCAAAAAACTACTTTGTAGAGTTAGACAAAATAATAACAAAATTTATTTGGAAAAACAAAAGGTCTAGAATATCAAGGGAATTAATGAAAAGAAATGCTAGGGAAGGTGGACTAGCTGTGCCAGATCTTAATCTGTATTATACAGCAGCAGTTATCAAAACTGCTTGGTACTGGCAGAGGTGTAGAGTAGTGGATCAATGGAATAGATTAGGTGCAGGAGACCCAGCAGTTAATGAATATAGCAATCTATTGTTCGATAAACCCAAAGACCCCAGTTTTTGGGATAAGAATGCACTATTTGACAAAAACTGCTGGGAAAACTGGAATACAGTATGGCAGAAACTGGGCATAGATCACTATCTAACACCATATACCAAAATCAAGTCTAAATGGGTGCATGATCTAGGTGTAAAGGATGATACTGTAAGCAATTTGGGAAAGCAAGGAATAGTTTACCTGACAGATCTGTGGAGAGGGGAAGATTTTAGGACCAAACAAGAATTAGAGAGCATTATAAAATGCAAAATGGATAATTTTGATTACATTAAATTGAAAAGCTTCTGCACAAACAAAGCCAATGTAACCAAGATCAAGAGGGAGGTGGGAAATTGGGAAAGAATTTTTACAACCTGTGTCTCTGATAAAGGACTCATTTCTAAAATTTATAGAGAATTGAGCCAAATCTATATGAATACAAGTCATTCCCCAATTGAGAAATGGTCAAAGGATATGAATAGGAAGTTTTCAGAGAAAGAAATTAAAGATATCTATAAGCATATGAAGAAATGCTCTAAATCACTATTAATTAGAGAAATGCAAATCAAAACAACTCTGAGATACCACATCTCTCAGTCAGATTGGCTAAGATGACAAAACAAGAAAGTGACAAATGCTGGAGAGGATGTGGGCAAATTGGAACGCTAATACATTGCTGGTGGAGTTGTGAACTTATCCAACCATTCTGGAGAGCAATCTGGAATTATGCCCAAAGGATTATAAATAATTTCATACCCTTTGACCCAGCCATACCACTCCTAGGGTTATATCCCAAAGAGATCATAGTAGTGGGAGGAAGAACCATATGTACAAAAATATTTTTAGCAGCCCTTTTTGTGGTTGCAAAGAATTGGAAACTAAAGGGGTGCCCATCAATTGGGGAATGGCTAAACAAGTTGTGGTATATGAATGTAATGGAATTTTATTGTGCTATAAGAAACGAGGAGGTGACGGATTTCATAATTACCTGGAGAGACTTATACAAACTGATGCTGAGCGAGAAGAGTAGAATCAGAAGAAATTTGTATACAATCACAGACATACCATATCTGTGACGACCAACTATGACAGACTGGACTCTTTTCAGCAATGCAGTGATATAAGTTAATCCTGAATGACTCAAGAAAGTGAGAAATGTGCCATCCAGAGATATAACTAGAAAGAACTGAGCCTGAATCCTGATGGAAGCAAACTAAATGATCTTGTTCTTCTCATTGTTTGGTTGTACTTCTTCCTTACCATCTTTCATCCCACCTAGTACAATATGCCTTTGTAATTGGAATAATGTTTAATATGAATGCATTTGCAGACCCTATACTGTACTATATGATGTCATGAGGGGAGGGGGGAGGCAAGTAAAGGAAATTTGAAAATCAAGGAACTATGGAATTGAATCTTGTCAACTGAAACTAAACTAATAAATTAATTTAAAAAAAAAAAAGATAGTTCTTTCCTTAAATGCCTAACTACATATGTATTTTTAATGAATGTGCATAGATAGGTCCCATCCTAGCACCCTTCATTCAGAGGCAGCATAGAATTCAAGGGAGTTGATAGAGTGGAGAGCACTGAACATAAGGGATTCCATGAGTTCTAATGGAATCTAATACCATCAATTACTAGTGTTGCTCTTATAACACTGTGTGAACTCAGAGAAATCACTTAACCTTTCTAGGTTTCAGCCTTTTCATCCATAAAATGAAGGGAATAGATTCAAATGTAGGATGTATAATAGAAAGAATGTTGGATTTGAAATCAGAAGTCCTCAATTTGAATCTTAGCTTAAGCCACTTAATAGCTCTGTGACAATGGTTTCCTTGCTATTCTTTACACATCATCCAACTCCATGCCTTTCCTCCATCCACCATGCCTTGCATTCTCTCCTTTTTATCCACATTTTGGTTTCCCTGGATTCCATTGTCAATGGATCACAGAGCACCTGGTGGGAAGTAAGGTAAGATGATTAGAAAGATAAAAATGGACCAGCTTATAAAGAGATTTAAAAGCTATACAAAAGGTTTTATATTTTATTTTGGAGGTTATATAGAGTCACTAGAATTGATTGAATAAGAGATTGATATGGTCATACATGAGCATGTATAACTGAGTGCAGGATAGACTGGAGTAGGGAGAGACTTAAGGCAGGGACACCAACAAGCAGGCTATTGCAATAGTCCAAGTGATGAAGATCCACGCCATGGTAATGACAGTATCAGATGAAAGAAGGGGGGATATATAAAAAATGTTATTAAACTGATTGAGAGTCAAGGGTAACACTTCAACTGTAAGCCTGGATGATGGGAAGAATGGCGGTACCCTTGATAATAAAAGGGAAGTTAGGAAGAAGAGGGGGCATGGAAGAAATATAATGTATTCAGTTTGCACATGTTGAATTTAAAATGTCTGCAGATCATCCAACAGGCAACTGCAGGTATGAGATTGGAGGCCAAGAGATAGGTTAGAGCAAGACAAAAAGGTTTGCCAATTTTCTACACAGAAATGTTAATTAAATCTGTAAGAGTTAATGAGATCATCAAGTGACATAAAATAGAGGATGGGGGGGTGGTTGGGACAGAATCTTGCAGGACTCCCATAGTTAGCAGACATGATCTGGATGAAGATCCAATAAGAAGACTGTTTTGTGTTTGATTATTTATAATATCTTCCCCTTAACCCCCTATCAAAGATCCATTCAACACATAGGAGACCTTTAACTATCTCAAGGAAACAGAGGTAGTTGTTTAAACCAACTGAATTGAGCTACAGTTTGTTATGTCTCATTCTTGCAACTGATATGCCCTCTTAGTTTGTAGCTCATGTCCTTGATAATATCTTTAATGCCACTTTTCATTCAGGAGTCATCATCAATATCATGCTGTCAACTGCATATCCTTTAAAGGTTGTGGTTGTGGTTTGTCCTTCATTCTAGAAGAGGACCATGACATCAGGAAGATGATGACATGGCTTGCAACTGAGCTGGATTTGATGAGAAAGAGCTGTGCAAAGTCACCAGCTTCACTTTCTCCTACAGAGCCATCTGGATCCAATGGCTAGATATCAATAAGGATGACTAGAGATGGTCCAGGATGCAGTGGGAGATCTTGGCCTTTTTAAGCTAAGGTCTTTTCAAGTTAATCACTTTAAGTAAGGCAATGTCCATTCAGTGAATAGGCCCCTTTAAGAAGTGAGTCAAGAGACGAACCCTTCAATAAAAAAAAATCAAACTGGGAGGGGAAAACTCTCCAAGTTGTTGACCAAAAGAGAAACAGTCACTTTTTACATCCACTCTGAGCCAGGAGAACCCAAAAATAACTATTAAGTGATGTTTCGGCAGAGCAGGGACCTATTGTCTAATCAATGAAATCCAGAGTGAATTGGGTTTAAGACTTGGTCTTTAAGAAATAAATTTAGCCAGTAAATCTCAAGTTAATTCGGTAGATTTCAGTCATCAAAATTTACCTTCCTTTGGGTAGAAAACCCTCAGATAAAGGCATTATACAAGAGGGCAGACAAGGAGAGGAGAAGATAGGAAAAGAGAGAAGAGGAGAAGAGAGGAGAATTGCCCAACTGAAACTGTCCAGCTCGGTCCCCAATAGGGCAGCTTGGGCTACTTACAGGTGGTGGTTTGTCCTTTATTCTAGAAGAGGACCACGATATCAGGGAGATGATGACATGACTTCCAATTGAATTAGATTTGATGAGAGAGAGAGCTGTACGGTCACCAGCCTCACTTTCTTCTCCAGAGCCACCTGGGTCCAGTGTCTAGATATCAGTAAGGATGAATGAAGATGTACATTTTGATATCTGATTTTTTCATTGTCCTTTAGGTTACTTACCATTTTGATTCTACTGAAATATTTCTTTTCCATCACTGGTAACCATATAACATTATCTGGAGACTATATAAATACTTAACTTAAAATTGACTTTCTTGAAAATGTGCTAAGATCAAGGTTCTAATTCAAAGTTCTAAACAAAACTGATCATCACAGACACAGATTTGAATGTTACTCATTTTCACTGCTGGGAATTTTTACAAAAACAGTAGTTACATATTTGGGGGTTTGAGGAAAAATTGTTCATATTGAATATTTTGGGAGGGTGGTGATTTATCATGAAAATAATACAGGGGGGTGGCG
This sequence comes from Gymnobelideus leadbeateri, assembly GCA_011680675.1. Lineage (NCBI taxonomy): Eukaryota > Metazoa > Chordata > Mammalia > Diprotodontia > Petauridae > Gymnobelideus > Gymnobelideus leadbeateri. The sequence continues at coordinate 541,453 of WOXC01010876.1, read as the reverse complement.
AGGTGGAGCAGTGAATAGAGTGCCAGCCCTGGAGTTAGGAGGACCTGAGTTCAAATTTGACCTCAGACACTTAACCCCCCCCCAAAAAAAAAAAAAACCTAGCCATCTGACCTTGGGCAAGTCATTTAATCCCAATAGCCCTCCAAAAATAAATAAATAATACAGGGGGGGAAATGTAGATAGAACAGTTTTTATTTCATCTACCTTCCAGTAAAATCATTATGTAAATGTCATTATTAGGTAAATAACATTTATATTGAACAAAAATTTGTAAAAAAAAAAAATAAGGCATTTTGGAAGAAAAAAAACCCTAGATACACTAATACAATTTTTCCTGAAAAAAAATGGGCCTGGTATCGAAAATTAGCATTATGAACTTTTTAGTAAGACCCTTCCATTGAGACTTTGACTAAAGTAAGGAAGACAAAATTCCTTGATTTCAAAATCTTCTTCTCCTTTGTTGCCACTGAACTCTATAGCTATCATGTTGTACAAAGTACAATTAACAAGGTACTGCCCCATGCTGGATAAATGTCTCTAAGAACAGAACCTCTTGAAGTTCATATGTCAAGTTAGTCAGAATTTATTAAACACCTACTATGTACCAAGTATCCTGGTATGTGCTAGGAATACAAATGAAGCAAAATACAATCCCTGTCCTCAGGAGCTCATGATCTAATGTGGGAAACAACAAGCAAATAAATACATGCAAACAAGCTATGTACAGGATAAGTGGAAGATAATTAACAGAGTTAAGGTACTGAAAGTAAGAAGAATTGGAAAAGGCTTCCGATAAAAGATGGGATTTATTTGGAATTTAAAGGAAACCAGGGGAACCAAGATCAGGAGGAAGAAATACTAGTTATGGGGCCAGCTGGAGAAAATGTCCAGAACTAAGAGATGGGATGTCTTGTTCATAGGATAGAATGGTGGTGTCACTGAATCAAATAGTACTTGGTGGGGAATAAGGTGTAAGGAGACTGGAAAGGTAATAGTTAATTCAGGGCTTTGAATGACAAACAGAGGATTGTGGATTCCATCTTAGAGATGATAGAGAGCCACTGGGAGTTTATTGAGAAGGGGAGTGACATGGTCAGACCTTCACTTTAGGAAAAGAACTCTGGTAGATGAATGGAGGACAGAGTGGAATAGAGAGAGATGATGTAGGAATACTGACCAACTGTTGAAATAGTCTATGACATGATGAGGCCCTGCACTAGTGTGTCCTGTTCATTGTTCTTAATGTCAAAACCAAACAAAAAGAAGAAAAGAAAAGCTATAGTATGGTATTTGCTAATAGAGTATATGATAAGTGTTGCATTCAGAGTTGATCTTTCTATCTCTACAACAGTTTTTTAGGATTGTTCTCTTGGGTGGATGATAATTATTTTGAAAGCAAGTGACTCAGTCTCTCTTATATTAGGAACAGGTTTGGGGGTGGGTATAATGTATAGTTAGCTGAAATCAGGACTCAAACCCTTCTCATGTCTTCCAGTCTAGCATTCATTCTATTGTACCATACTGCCTCCAAGGAGGTATTGATTATTTGTTTCCCATTTTCTTGGCCTACATACTTCACCAAACCCAAAGATGAAACAAGTTTGTGGATTAATTTTTGCCCCTAGGAGATTCAAGCTTGTACTTTGTAATAACAACAATAATAATAATTTGAAAGGATTAATTATCCATTAGATATACTTTGAATGTATGCTGTAACTATATTTTAGTATAATGTTGTAATACATTATGTAATGTAGCAATATAGAGAAAGTAGTGTGCACTATTACGATTAAGATATCTTCCTCTTTATCTGTTTGACTTAGATTGAATCCTCCTTGAAGATAACAGAATTTCTAAAAACCATCCCCTGAAGGGCCCTTAGTATTTGACTACTCTATATTGAGTTCCAGCATAGCTTTCATGAATTCATCCTCCATTAATGAGATGGCCAATTTGAAGGGAGGGTATCATTATACCAAACCTACAAATAGGAAATTTAAAATTCCCAGCATGGTATTCTATAATAAATAATAATAATAATAATAATAATACCAGTAGGCATGGCAATATGATTACAATCTATTTTTTTCCAATATTAATTCAAAATACATTTTATGGGGCAGCTAGGTGGCGCAGTGAATTGAGCACCAGCCCTGAAGTCAGGAGGACCTGAGTTCAAATCCAGCTTCAGTCACTTATCACTTACTAGCTATGTGACCTTGGGCAAGTCACTTAACCCCAATTGCCCTGCCTTCCCTCCACCAAAAAGCAAAAAATAAATAAATAATGCATCTCAATCATTATGTGCAAGGCCTTATGCTAGACTGCGGATAGTAGTAGATAAAACATAGAGTTGTCTGTCAAGGAGCTTATAATCAAGGAGCTTATCATTATCATTATTATTCTCAATTGCATGGAAACAAAAAATTACAACTTTTTTTTAATAAGCAATTGGGGTTAAGTAACTTGCTTAAGGTTACACGGCTAGTCATTATTTATGTGTGGGTGCTCATTTTCTGAGACCGGTTTCAATCCCGGGTCATCCCAACTCCAAGGCCAGTGCTTTTACTCACTGTGCCACCTAGCCACCCCATAAAAATTACAACTTTAAAAAAAAATTTGAGTCCAAATTCCCTCTCTCCATCCTGCCTTAAAAAGGCAGGGAAATTTGATATAGATTAAACATCTGCAGTATTGCAAAACACATCCATATTAGCCAGGTTACAAAAGAAAACGTGAATGAAAACAAACTCAAGAATAATAAAGAAAGTATAGAAAGTATGCTTCACTGTGCATTCAGATTCCATCAGTTTTTTTCTCTGGAAGTAGAAAGCATTTTTCATCATAAGTCTTTAGAAATTGTCTCAGATCATTATGTTGTTTAGAATAGTTATTATTTCAAACTCACCTATTTAAATGTCCAGGAGCCAAGATGGCGGAATAAACAGAAAGTACTCCCACCCTGCTTTCTTGACCTTGAAAAAATCCAGAGAATATTTACCCAGGAGAAATCCTGGAATAGTGGAGCCAGCAGAAAGATATAACATGGCACTCTTTTAGCTTGGGAGGCTAGAGGAATTAGAAGGAAGGGATCCTCTTGCTGTGGCTGAAGGAAACCAATGCAGGATGGGAGGCATCCCAGCAAGCCAGCAGGGAGCCCCACCTTAGCAGACCAATGGCAGATTCTGAGACCCAGGGTAGTGAATCCAGCAAGCACCAACACCAGGACCCCAGGAGAGCCCTTCACACAGATAGGGTAATCGGCAGAAAACAACCCTGCCTGTGCTCCAGCACAGCCCTAGGGGAGGAGGAGAACTCCAGCAACCAGACCACCTCCCCCTACCTACTACATCACACTGCTAGCTTCAGTAAACCCTGGTGAAATGCAGAAAGACACACCAGCCAGCTCCAGCTCAGCACCAGGTAAGCTGCATCTTTATATAGCTTCCAACTGCAAGAATCAGAGGCACACAAAGCCAGTAACCAGGTCCCTAGCCCCCAGCACAAGAAGTATGGGATAAAGCCCCCTATTCCCAGAAGCAAAGATTCACTTTAAAAGCCAAGAAAAAGAAAGTGGAGAGTGGAGCAGGTAGGAAGTGGCATAGGAGGGAGAGAAATATAGTCAGTCTTTTACAATATATCTTCTATGGTAATTTTTTGCATAACTATACATGTACAACATATACTGAATTGCTTATCTTCCCAGTAAGGGTGAGTGACAAGGGAGGAAGGGAATGAATCTGGAATTCAAAGTTTTAAAATCAAATGTTTTAAATATATATATAAATTCTATTATTAATATTATTTTACATATAATTGGGAGATAAAATATGCAGGCATTAAGTCACAGGGATTCACCTTGCTATACTAGAAAAGGCGAAAGGTGTATAGGAGAAGAGATGGGAAAGAGCAGATTGGATGAGGGGATATTCTGTGGGATTGCTATTCTGGGGTCATGGGAAAGGGGAAAATGGGGAAAAAATTGTAACTCAAAACCTGACCAAAATGAATGATGTAAACAACAAGTTAATAAAGTATTTGAAAAAAAAGCCAAGAAAAAAGAAACTACAGTGAGCAAGAAGAAAATTAGAAAGGCAAAGACCATGGATTCTTACTAAGGGGATAGGGAAGAATAAAATAAAAATTCAGAAGAGGATAGCATCATTGACACTATACCTACATCTGAAGCCTCAAAAGGGAATATGAACTGGTCTCAAGCCCAAAAAGCATTCTTTGAAAAGTTCAAGAAGGATTTTTAAAGGCAAATTAGAGAGGTATAAGAAAAAACAACCAGTTATTTTAAAAATACAACTGGCAAAATGGGAAAAACATTCACTGAAGAAAATAACTCCTTAAAAAGTAAAATTGGCCAAATGGAAAAGGAAGTACAAAAGCTAATTAAAGAAATCAATTCATCAAAAGTCAGAATTGGACAAGAAGCTAATAACTCTATGAGGCATCAAGAATCAGTCAAAAAATTCAAAGAATGAAAAATAGGAGAAAATGTAAAATATCTCATTGGAAAAACAACTGACCTGGAAAATGGATCCAGGAGAGATAATGTAAGAATTATTGGTCTACTGGAAAGTCATGATGAGAAAAGGAGCCTAGACAGCATCTCCCAAGAAATTCTCAAGGAAAATTGTCCCAAAATTCTAGAACAAAAGGTTAAACAACTCATAAAAAGAATCCACCAATCACCTCCTGAAAGAGATCCCAAAATGAAAACACCAAAAAATACTATAGCCAAATTCCAGAATTACCAGGTCAAGGAGAAAATACAGCAAGTAGCCGGAAGGAAACAATTCAAATACTGTGGAACTACAGTCAGGAGTACACAGAACCTTGTGGTTTCTACATTAAAAGGTCAGAGGGATTGTAATATGATATTCCATAAGGTAAATGAGCTTAGACCACAGCCAAGGATCAACTACCCAGCAAAACTGAGCATAATCTTTCACACAACGAGACGGACATTCAATGAAATAAGGGACTTCCAGACCTTCCTGATGAAAAGGCCAGAGCTCAAATCAGAAAATTAGATCTTCAAATTCAAGACTCAAGAGAGGCATAAAAAGGTAAATGGGGAAATTTTTAAAAATCATTTTATTCAATTAGGATCAATTGTTTACATCCCTATATGGGAGAATGATGCTTGTACATCTTGAGAATTGCATTTTTATTACATCTTTTTGTTAATTTATTTTTAGTTTTCAACATTAATTTCCACAAGATATTGAGTTCCAAATTTTCTCCCCATGTCCCTCCTTCCCAACCCCAAATGTCATGCATTCTGACTATACCTTCTCCCAGTCTTCCTTTTCCTTTTATCCCCCCCTAACCCCAACTAGATTTCTATACCTCATTGCCTGTGTATGTTATTTCCCAGTCATATATAAAAGCCATTTTAACATTTGTTTTTAAAACTTTGAATTTCAAATTCTCTCCCTTCTTCCCTCCCTACCCACCCTCATTGAGAACACAAGTAATTCAATATAGGTTATACATGTATAGTTATGCAAAACACTTCCATAATGGTCATTTTGTGAAAGATTAACTATATTTCCCTCCATCCTACCCCCCCAACTTATTTTATTTTCTCTTTTGACCTTGGCCCTTTTCAAAAGTGTATGCTTCTTAATACACCCTCCTCCAAACTGCTGCCCCTTCTATTGTCTACCCCCAACCGTTATCCTCTTCCCCCTTACTAATGGAGGCTCTGGATGGACATAGAGAAGGAATCAATAGCCTTGTAATATTATGGTTATAAATTCCCCTGGCCACACATGTCCCTATAAGTGTGCCTTGGTTGCATGAGTTCCTGCCTTCTCATACATTTTCTCTAGCTGTAAGAGTTTCCTATTTAGGTATCTTCTATGTGAGTACCCCGACGCCATGAGTTTCTGACTCATGTTCACTGGTCATAGATGTTGCTTACCTGTCTTCCATGTGTAGCTACTAATCATATGTATGTCCTATATTTATCCTTCTTTTTCAATGCACATTCCCTAAGCAGGCCTACTCCGATCTTTGATGACAAGTGCATTTGTGGGGGAAAAAGTTGTACACAGGCTTAAACAGGGGGTAATTTTCTATTACATTCTTACGATACCCATTTGAGTGTGTATGTTATTGCCTGCTTAAGTCAAATCTGATAAGAGTAAGATTCACTCATTCCCTCTCATCTTCCTCCTTCCCCTCCATTGTGAAACTTTTTTCTTGCCTCTTTTATATAAGATAATTTATTCCATTCAATCTCTCCCTTTCTCCCCCTACCACATTCCTCTCTCACCCCTTAATTTCATTTTTAGATATCATTCCTTCATATTCAAGTCACCCTGTGCCATCCACCTATCTATCTATCTATCTATCTATCTATCTATCTATCTATCTATCTATCTATCTGTATTTCTTTCAACTATCCTAATACTGAGAAAGGTTTCAAGATTTACAAATATCATCTTTCCATGTAGAAATGTAAACAGATCAACTTTCATAAGTCCCTTATGATTTCTCTTTCTTGTTTACCTTTTCAAGACTTCTCTTGAGTCTTGTATTTAAAAGTCAAATTTTCTATACAGCTCTGGTCTTTTCAACAAGAATGCTTGAAAGTCCTCTATTTCTATGTCCATATTTTCCCCTGAAGTATTGTACTCAGTTTTGCTGGGTAGATGATTCTAGGTTTTAATCCTAGTTCCTCTGAGCTCCAGTCCTTCAATCCCATAATGTAGAAGCTGCTAGATATTGTGTTATCCTGATTGGATTTCCACAATACTCAAATGGTTCCTTTCTGGCTGCTTGCAATATTTTCTCCTTGACCTGGGAATGCTGGAATTTGACTACAATATTCCTAGTTTTCCTTTTGGGATCTCTTTTAAGAAGAAATCAGTGAATTCTTTCTATTTCTATTTTGCCCTCTGGTTCTTGAATATCAGGGTAGTTTTCCTGGATAATTTCTTGAAAGATGATGTCTAGGCTCTTTTTTTTTTTTTAAAGCAATTGGGGTTAAGTAACTTGTTCAAGGTTACACAGCTAGTCATTATTTATGCATGGGTGCTCATTTTCTGAGGCCGGATCTGATCTCGGGTCATCCAAACTCCGAGGCCGGCGCTCTTACTCACTGCGCCACCTAGCCACCCCTTTAGGGCAATTGGGGTTAAGTAACTTGCCCAAGGTTACACGACTAGGTTTTTTTGTTCGTATGGATTGAGTGTCAGAGGCCGCCTCCGAACTCAGGGCCTTCTGATTCCAGGGCCGGCGCTCTATTCACTGTGCCACCTAGCCGCCCCTAGGCTCTTTTTTTGATCATGACTTTTATCTCTCCTGGGTCTATTTTCCAGGTCAGTGGTTTTTCCAATGAGATATTTCACATCATCTTCTATTTTTTTTTCATTCCTTTGGTTCTATTTTATAATTTCTTGATTTCTCATAAAGTCATTATCTTCCATTTGCTCCATTCTAATTTTGAAGGAATCATTTTCTTCAGTGAACTTTTGGACCTCTTTTTCCACTTGTCCAATTCTACTTTTTAAGGCATTCTTCTCCCCATTGACTTTTTGGACCTCTTTTGCCATTTGGGTTAGTCTATTTTTAAGGTGTTATTTTCTTTAGTACTTTGAGAGCCTCCTTTAGCAAGCTGTTGACTCATTTTTCATGATTTTCTTGCATCACTCTCATTTCTCTTCCCAATTTTTCCTCTACTTCTCTTACTTGATTTTCAAAATCCTTTTTGAGCTCTTCCATGGCCCATGATGAATATATATTTTTCTTAGAGGCTTTTGATGTAGGAGCTTTGACTTTGTTTCTTCTGGCTGTATGTTTTTATCTTCTTTGTCACCAAAGTAAGATTGTATAGGCTGAGTTTTCCTGCTGTTTGCTCATCTTCCCAGCCAAATACTTGACTGTCTAACTCTTTCTCAAGGCAGGACCATGCTTTCAGTGGGGGTGGCAGTTGAAATAGGTGTACTGTCCCAGGCTTCAGGGGTTTTGAAAGTTGCTCAATTCCCCACCCTCTGTGGGCCCAGAACCCCAAAAGCAGCTGCTGGTGGTAGTGTCACTACTGTAGCTGTAGTTGCCGCCACCACCTCCACTGCCCAGGATCTGGGACCAGACCTTATGCCTCTTTTACCCAGGTTCCTCAGAGTTCCCCAACTGAACTTTCACACTGTCCTCAGGGTTTATGGCTTGAGAAACCTGGAAACTATCACAGCTGCCAGTGATTCAATCCCCTGAGGCCTGTTCCAGCCCAGTCTGCTTCAGGTATGGCCCACAATGGACTGGGCTCCACTCCCAGCCTGGTGCAATACACCTTTCTTGTTGACTTTCGAGGCTGTCTTGGGCTGTAGATATTTTACTCTGTCATTTCGTGGGTTCTGAAGCTCTAGAATTTGTTTAGTCATTTTTATAGGTATGTGGAAGGGTTTGGGGAGAGCTCAAGCAAGTACCTGCTTTTACTCCAGCATCTCACACTCTTTTATGACATTTAAAAGGGGTATACATACACATAGGATGTGGGTATAAATTAACTGATATCATGATACAAACCCAATTAAGGGGTTCAAAGGGACTGTAATAGGAGAAGAGGAAAGGAGGAGGCAGAAAAGGGTTAATTACATCACATGAAGACATATAAAACATTATAGTAGAGGAAAAGAAGGGAGGGAGATGACCATTGTTTGAACTTTACTCTCATTGGATTTGATTGCAGGAGGGAATAAAATATTCAGTTAAGTATAGAAACCTAACTTGCCCTACAGGCAGTTAGAAGGGAAAGGGGATTTGAAAAAAGGAAAATAGTAGTTAGAAGGGAGGGAAGAATTAGTAAGGGAAAGGGGAAAGAAAAGGGAGGGGCTGACAGAATGGAGGAAAGATTGAGGGAGGTGGTGGTGTTTTTAGTAAGTTTTTAGTAAGGGGGGAATAGGATGGAGAGAAAGACACAGATAACAATCATAATTGGGAGTGTGAATGGGATGAACTCTCCCCATAAAATGGAAGCTGATAGCAGAACGGATTTAAAACCAGAATCCTACAATATGGTATTCATAAGAAATAAATTGGAAACAGGGGGATACACACAGGGTAAAGGTAAAAGACTGAAGTAGAATATACTAAGCTTCAGCTGAAGTAAAAAAAAAAGAAAGCAGGGGTAGCAATCCCAATTTCAGATAAAGCAAAAGCAAAAATAGATCTAATCAAAAGAGATAAAAAAGGAAACTACATCCTGCTAAAATGCACTATAGACAATGAAGTAATATCATTACTAAACATATATACACTAAGTGATATAGCATCCAAATTCTTAGAGCAGAAGTTAAAGGAGTTACAGGAAGAAATAAAGAGCAAAACTATACTATCAGGGAACCCCAAAATCCCTTTCTATGAATTTGATAAATCTAGCCTTAAATAAACAAGAAGTTAAGAAGATGAATAGAATTTTAGAAAAGGTAGATATGGTAGACCCCTTAAGAAAATTGAATGGGGATAGAAAGGAATATACAATTTTCTCAGCAGTACATGGTACGTACACAATACACAAAAATTGACCATGTGCTAGGGCATAAAAACCTCACAATACAGTGCAGAAAGGCAGAAATATTAAATATATCCTGTTCGGGTAATGATGTAATAAAAATCATGTGTAATAAAGGGACATAGAAAGATAGACTAAAAATTAATTGGAAACTAATTTAATCCTAAAGAATGAGTGGGTCAAAGAATAAATCATAGAAACAATCAATAACTTCATCCAAGAGAATGGAAATTTGATCAGGTAGGGTTTATGCCAGGATTGCTGGGCTGGTCCAATGTTAGAACTGTATTGTTTTCAATATTTTCAATACTTTTGCTTTTTAAAAAATTTTAATAAACTTAAGAAGGCTCTCTCCTAGCCCCTCACCTCACCCCCAGCCACTAAAATTGATTAAATGAGGGTGGAGGGTGGGAGGAGGAGGTGTGGAGAGCCAGGTGGGGAGGGGTTAGGAGTCATAATCTTCTCCTTCTTCCACAGCTGTAGGGCCAGGGGGTGCTGGAGGAAGAGGCAGGGTGAAGGAAAAGGGGAGGAAAGGGGCTGGGGAGGGGGGTCCTGGAACAGGGCTGTGGGTCGACTGGATTAGGGTGGGGGCTTTGGTATCTCCTCTTCTCCATCTGTATCTGTCTTCAGAATCATCCTCCTTTTCTGAATCTGTCCCAGACTGATTCTTGTCTTTCCCCTGGCTCCAGCACCGCCATTTTTCCAGCAGCTCCCAGGCTTCAGGCCCCTTCGGGTGCCTTTCTTCCCATCCAGTTGAACTATCAGTGTAATTAATCACATCGACAACAAAACTAACAGAAATCATACGATTATCTCAATTGATGCAGAAAAAGCTTTTAACAAAATACAACACCCATTCCTATTAAAAACACTGAAGAGCAAGGAAATACATGGAGCCTTCCTTAAAAATGATAAGTAGCATCTACCTAAAACCTTCAACAAGCATTATGCATAATGGGGATAAGCTAGATACATTTCTTATAAGATTGGGGGTGAAACAACGATGTCCATTATCACCACTGTTGTTTGATATGATACTAGAAATGTTAGCTTTAGCAATAAGAGAAGAAAAAAGAAATGGAAGGAATTAGAAATAACAAAGAAATTAAGTTATCACTCTTTGCAGATGATATGATGCTATACGTAGAGAATCCCAGAGAATCAAGTAAAAACTATTTGAAAAAATAAACAATGTTAGCAAAGTTTCAAGATATAAAATAAACCCACATAAATCTTCAGCATTCCTATATATTTCTAATGAAATCCAACAACAAAAAATATGAAGAGAAATTCTATTTAAAGTTACTGTAGACATTATAAATATTTGGAGTCTTCCTGCCAAAACAAACCCAGGAAGTATATGAACACAATTAGAAAACACTTTCCACACAATTAAAGTCACATCTAAATAATTGGAAAAATATCAGTTGCTTATGGGTAGGCTGAGCAAATATAATAAAACTTATAATTCTACCTGTCCAGTGCCATACCAATCAAATTACCATAAAGTTATTTTTAGAGCTAGAAAAATAATATCAAAATACATCTGGAAGAACAAAACGTTCAGAATATCAAGGAAATTAATGAAAATAAATGCTAGGGAAGGTGACTTAGCTATATCAGATCTTAAATTTATTATAAAGCAGCGATCATCAAAACTACTCTGTATTGGCTAAGAAATAGAGAGGTAGATCAGTGGAATGAGTTAAGTACATAAGACACAATAGTCAATGATTATAGCAATATATTCTTTGATAAACCCAAAGACTTTAGCTTCTGGGATAAGAACTCACTATTTGACAAAAACTACTGGGAAAACAGGAAAATAGCATGGCAGAAACCAGACATACATCAACATCTGCCACCGTATGCCAAAATAACGTCCAAATGAGCACATGATTTATATATAAAGGCTGATACTATAACCAAATTAGGGGAGCAAGGAATAGTTTATCTCCCAGATTTATGGAGAATGGAAGAATTTATAACTAAAGAAGAATAGAGAACATTATGAAATGCAAAATGGATGCTTTTAATTACATTAAATGGGAAAGGTTTTGCACAAATAAAGCCAATGCAATCAAGATTAGGAGGGAAGCAGAAAACTGGGAAAGAATTTTGTTAACGAGTGTCTCTGATAATGGCCTCATTTCTACAATATATAGAGAAGTGAGTCAAATTTACAAGAATATATGTCATTCCCCAATTGATAAATGGTCAAAAGATATGAATAGGGGGTTTTTAGAGGAATAAATTCAAGCTATATATAGTCATATGAAAAAATGCTCTCAATCACTATTGGTTAGAGAAATGCATATCAAAACAACTGTGAGCTACCACAGCACACCTATCAGATTAGCTAACATGACAAAACAAGAAAATTATGAGTGTTGGCAAGGATGGCGGAAAGTTGGAGCACTGATTCGTTGTTGGTGGAGCTGTGAAATGATCCAACCATTCTGGAGAGCAATTTGGGACTATTCCCAAAGGACTTCAAAGTGTGCATACCCTTTGACCCAGCAACACTGCTTCTAGGGCTGTATCCCAAAGAAATCATAAAAACGTAAAAAGGACCTACATGTACAAAAATATTTATAGCAGCTCTTTTTGTGGTAGCCAAGAATTGGAAATTGAGGTGATGCCCATGAAGTGTGGAATGACTGAACAAGCTGTAGTATATATCAATGTAATGGAATACTATTGTGCTATGAGAAATGATGAATCAGCAAACTTCAGAAAATCCTGGAAAGACTTATATGAACTGATGCTGAGTGAAGTGAGCAGAACCAGGAGAACATTGTTCACAGAAACAGCCACAGTGTGCAGTGACTGATTTTGGCAGACTTAGCCGTTCTCAGTAATGCATACCTAAAACAATTCTAAAGAACTCATGATGATAAATGCCATCCACATCCAAAGAAAGATCTATGGAGTCAGAATGCAGAGTGAAGCAGACTATTTCCTTGAGTTAAACCTTGAAAAAAAAAGTGAGTCATTTCAACAGATTTGGAGAGAGGGGTAAAATTCATCCTGGTAAAGATATGAACAAAGACAGATTAGGACATAGTGGGGAGAGCAGGTGAAAACAGTTTATAGGATTAATTTAATAGGATTAGAGATTTACAGATAGAATATTTGTGGTCATCTAGTATAACCCCCTCATTTTATAGATGAGAAAACGATCTCTATAGAAGTTAATTTACTTGTCTAATATGACACAGACAATAAATGACAAAGCCAGGATTTCAAATGCAGAACTTCTGATTTTAAATTTAGCACACTTTCCACTGCATCTAATATAGTAGAGCTGGAAGGAATCTTAAAGATAGAATATTTAGTCTAAAATCCTAATTTTATAAACATAAAAAAATGAGGTCCACAATTAGTAACAAGCAGGGCATGGGCTCTTTCCGACTCTGTCCAGTAATTTTCAACCATGTCATGATTCCTCACTAGTTTGTCTGGAATATAGTCTATATCAAGGGAAGACAAAGTTGGAAAGGTAGTTTGGAGTTAGCTTATGGAGATCCTTGGATGACAGGAATAGTAAAGAAGACAGGTTTTTAAAGAGAATCATTTGATCCAAGTAGTAGATTGGGAAAATTTGGTGGACAGCAGTGTGAAGAATGCTATACAATTATAAGGTAGACTCAGGATCCTAAGGCTTCTGGCTACTGGCATCTCAGGACACAGACATCCCTAAGAGAATAGAGAAAGGCCCAAAGGAGACTGTCAAGGATACAACTGTTGTGGACCTTGTAACCCTGAGTTATCACTGCTGCCCTTTGTTGCATTGTGTCCCTAAGACCTCAAGAAGCTTACATTACAATCTATTCTGTGAGACTCTCTACATTAACACACAAACACACACACACACACACACACACACACACACACACACACATGGATGTTCATGTAAGTAACCAGATTTCCCATGCAGAGTACTCACCTTGTATTCTTGCTCTCCTTCCAACAAACACTCAGTTCTGCATCATAAGGGTCAAATTAAAGAAAACCAGCTCAGAAGCTTGATCTATTTTTGTTTCTCTAAGATAGCTATAAACAACCTTGGAGATATACTAATACCATTTTTAGGAATTTTGGCATCAGATGCTACATCTCTGACGGTATAGCTCAGTCATCCTACCTTCTTTTTTGTGGCAGAAATAGAAGGGGCTGCTATAAGTTTCATATAAAAAATTAGAGTCTGCTTAAATTTACCATAATTTAATACATTGCTTCACTAACAAGAGGCACATGGAAATGTTTCTTAGGTCATGTTGTAGGAACATCGTAAAACTGGTCTTTATGTCATATATTCACATGTATTATTTTCTGATTATTAAAAGCAGAAGCATCAACCTCTACAATTATATATATAGTATATATAATGTCATATATTACATATAATAATATATGTATATATAGCTAGTTATTGTCATTATTTGAAAAGTAATAATAGCATAAAGTGCTTTACTGTTAGAAAGCATTTTTGTGTGAATGTGTTTTATATATATATATATGTATATATACACATATATATATACATATATATACAAGCATGAGTATGTGTATACATTATTTTCATTTGAACATCATAACAATCCTTTGAAATTGTCAGTTATTAATCTGATTTCATAGATGTAGGTACACTGAGTCTCAAGGTGGTCACAGTCAGAGTCATAGTCAATAGATTTTGAGTTGGACAGGGACCTTTGAAGAAATCTATTTCAAGAAACTCATTTTGTAAATGAGAACTGAGTCCTACAGAGAAAAAGTGACTTGCTCAAGGTCCCAGAGTTACTAAGGCAGAGAACAGGGAATGGAAATATATGATATTACCTCATTACTGAAATAGTAAAAAGAGGTATTTATATAAATGTATTTTACATATTAATGATGTATAAAATTTACCTTCATATCCTAATACAGCTCTATACTGCTTGCATTCAGTTACGGATTAACTAAATATAAAGGATAAATGGTTCTTTCTTTCACTGATTTTTTATGGTATATTTCTTCCTGGGGATGCCATGTCCATATTTTTGCACTTTTTTATGGGAAAAGACTTATTTTCCTCCAACCAAGAAATTACTTTCAATGTGGAAATCATTAAAGCACTTGCATTTGGAATTCAGAAATGGGAAAAAAAAGAAGCCATAAACTGAATAGACTATTTGATAATAAGATTGATACTTGAAATCCAGAAACAATTTTATTTTACTCCTTGTAAATTACACATCTATAATTAATGGAAATAGGACTTCCTAATTCTTTTGACTATTCAATGTTCAGTGTATGTGTATGTGTATGTACTCACGTGTGTACATATGTACTTGTATGAGTGTGCTTAAAAATACAACCTCTCTCCTATTCTTTAGCAACTAAATTTTCAAAAGTTCTGGTAACAAAAGAGTTAAGAGACAGAATCGCTATTAAAAGATTTATGCTAACCAGGTGTTTGAGTGCTTGAAAAGTCAACCATTTAACATACAACCTTTCTGTTGTAAATTCTGTAGCACAAGAAGACAGATTATACAGTTTTGTATAAAACTATGGTTAAAAAAATACATGAGGATAATGAAAAAAACATTGTATCCAATTTTTCTTGAGTCACTTGCCAAAACATGTGACCCTCAGAATGCCAGAGTGTCTTCATGCCCAGCAACTCACTTCAAATGTCCCATGTAAAGACCAAGGAAATGTTTCGGTCCCTTCTATCAAATCCACACAAGAAACAGATCTATGGCTACTCTGATCACAGCCATGATTATGCATAAATCACATAAGAAATTACATCAAAGAACTCTCAGGTTATCATTTCCAAAGATAGCATCCTTAAGAGAGACTATCAGTTTCTCAGAGTTATGAAGTTAACCTATTAACCCTGTCACCTTCACACTGTATCACTGCAAATCCTGGCTGTTTAGGAAAGCTGTGGTTTTAGGCTCACAGCCTTGAGCCTCCCTTATACAAATCAGCCACTAAAATTGAAAAGGGAGAGGGGAAAAGGGGAGTGAAGGGGGCAGGGAATGCCTTTTCACAAAATGAGCATGAGAGAAACTAACCTCGAGGTTAAATGATACAATCATTCACAGGTGGGATTTACTGGTGTTCTGTAACTTTCCATGAAGGGATTTACATATGACCAGAAGAAGCCACAGCTTCAAAAATTCCGGGGGGAAGTTTTTAACTAAGCAGTGAAGTAAGTGTGTCTGTTTGTAGTTATGGAGCTGTTGTGCTTTCTGTTTAGTAGGTCAACATACTGTCGTCGTCTTAATTTGTGTCTGGGCCTATCACGCAAAGGCTGTTGCTTCACAGAAGGTTTTAATCAGAACAGTCAAACCAACAAAATAGGACATCCTGGTCAGGATTACTTTCTCAACCTTGTTTTGAACTGCGTGTGTGTGTGTGTGTGTGTGTGTGTGTGTATGTGTGTGTGTGTGTGTGTGTGTGTCTGTGTGTATGTGTGTGTGTGTGTGTTGGGGTTTTTTTCCAGTCAGGGGCTTGGCAAAGTCCACAAAAAGCCACTTATTATAGCACTCAGATTTAATAAAGGGTAACTTTTACCTCAGAAAAGGTGGCCAGTGGTAATTCACTCCTCCAGAATGCCAACTGTTAAAAACTAAAGCAATATCCTTGCTCAGACTTCAGCTCCTCGGCAACACTGCCCTGTGATCCTACAAATACTTTAAACTACAAGTTGATTTCTGTCTTGTTCTATTCAAAGAGAACTCCATGAATATTCACTCCTGTATCTAGACAATGGCAATATCCTACCAGGTAGATGGCAGTCCCATATCACTCATATGAAAGAATCAATCTAAAGGGATGTCATTTCTATCCTTTCACTTGTGAAAGAACTATGTCCATGACCACATTTCATCCTCCAGCTTCTAAACATCATTCTGTTCATCCTTACCCATTATCTCTATTATTTGGACCCTGCAGACCAAAGACTAGGAAGTTTCTAGTGGAATGAGATTCTGTAAATGAAAAATCTAAACAATTCATTGCCATCAAGAATTACTAGATTCCCATCTGGCTTTTGAGAAATCATGTATTTAAAGATACAGCTGCTGCCCAGAAATTTCTTTGAGTGTTCAAGGGCTACACCATAATGGTCAAATGTTGCATACAATTAACAATGTTTTAGAGACTTTTCCTTTCTCACACATGTCTTTTTTGTCTTCTTTTTTTAACATATGAGGAAGTTGAGGTCCAGAGAATTGAGATATCTTCTCCAGGATCACAAGGCTTGTTAATATCTTGAGATTTGAACCCAGTCTTCCTTACTTCAAATCCAGCCCTCTACCACTATACAATATTCTTGTGAGGGTCCTTTTAGAAACCCAGACCCAAATCTAATTCTCATTCCTCTCAAGATGTCATTTGGATTTGACAAAAACTATAGAAATACTAAATAATATTAGAAAAATATTCTAAATAATGAGACAAAACAGTACTAAGGCAAATCGATTATACATCCATGGGTGTCTCTAAGACCACATGGGCTTATATAGGAGGCTGTGGCAATAGCCGCTGGTCAGAACTTTGTATAAATTTCCTAACCTTCCCTTACTATATATGTTTTTTTTTTCCGTTATTTAATACCGAGCTGCGACTGTCAAACTGTAGATGCTGGGATTATTTACTGTTATGTGATCACTTCTTCTGGTACCACCCAGCATTAGAACAATCATTAAAATAGTGTAAGAGCAGGTACTGGCACAACCTCCCCTAACTTAGAATTTAAACTGTACCAAACCATAAGAGTATAGGGCAGATGTCTGAAGGTAAGTTTTCCTCAATGACTATCAATTCTCAGTAATAGCTTTTCTCTTGCTCAAAGTTTGGGATGGAAAGAGAGAGACAGGATTTGAAGGATGAAACATATGCCAAGACATACATATATGTGTGGGCATATATATAAATTTCTCCATTTAATTCTGGCAACAAAAGGGTTATTAGTGAGTTGATTGTTTGGAAAATGGGAATTTGGTTACCTAGATGTCTCATTTAGCTATATAAACAAACTTTGTTTCTTTTTCTAAAGACTATCAGTACAAAAAGTTGAACAACTCAAAAGTTGGCTTTGAATTGTGGACTCTTGCCATAGAACACCCCATTTAAAAATAATTTATAAATGATTAGAAAAACACTAGTAAACCACATAAATTAGACACAAGTCTTTGGATTGTTCTTTAATTCTTGCCAGTGGTCATTAAATCTCTCCCTACTACAGAGAATTTAGAGAAGGTTACTTATCATTGATTCTGTATTCTCAGAAACTGACCATTCAAGCAAGTTCTGTAATTTTAAAATGTTTTGAAGTGTTGGATGGCATCTCAATATAACACAACCCTGTTCTTCATTTATGATGTAAAGAGGCAGATGAGGTGGGGGGGGGTAAAGAAGATGATAATTTTCAGCATATATGAAAACTCAATAGCAAAATTGTTCCAGTTTAATTTTATGAAATAAGAAATGAATAAAATTTTAATGAAAAATTTTAAAAGGACAAACATCTCTTGGAATTGAGGGGAAAAATACAATAAAAAAGAGTGCAAATACCTTAAATGAAGAATGTATGTTATTTCAAGTGGAAAGAGAAATAAAATCATGTGAGCCTTCTAGAAGTCGTACTGGCTATAGTTCACAGTGTGCAAGTATATAAAAGTCAATTGGCAACATTCCAATTTTAAAGAAATTTCAAAGCAATGAAGAGAATCATGAATCAGTGTGCACTTCAGTAAGCAATGATGCCGCTTTTAGGGTATTTGAAAGTGCTGCTATTTGCAAACAAGCCCAAGTGATGAATATAGTTCCATGTCTCACATCAACCAATGTGGACACAGACCCAGCACAAATATCATGAAAGAACCAGTTATCCAAGTACTGTCCATTCTCCACAATAGCACCCTTCCTCTCAATTCCAACCTGAACTATTTCAATAAAATCTTCTTATAGATGTCCCTACCTCCATTGACTCCTTCTTCTAATCTAACTAACATATTACTACTAAATTCATCTTTTTAAATTAAATTTTATTTTTAGTTTACATCATTCATTTCCACAAGATTTTGAGTTTCAAATTTTCTATCCATCTTT
The DNA here is from genome assembly GCA_011680675.1 of Gymnobelideus leadbeateri. NCBI lineage: Eukaryota > Metazoa > Chordata > Mammalia > Diprotodontia > Petauridae > Gymnobelideus > Gymnobelideus leadbeateri. The sequence goes on along the minus strand of WOXC01010876.1, from coordinate 522,813 downwards.
CGCCTACCCACCACCCCAAAGCAGCAATCCCACTGAATATCCCCTCCCCCAATATGCCTTCTCCTATATCCTCCTCCATCCCCACTCTGACTTTCCAGTAGGGCAAGATGGATCTCTACACCCCAGTGCCTGTATATCTTATTTCTCAGTTCCATGAGAAAAATAACATGTATACATATATGTGTGTGTGTGTGTGTATCTCTTTAATTGTATCTTGATTTCTCATAAACTCACTAGCTTCCATTTGCTCCAGTCTAATTCTGAAAGAATGATTCTCTTCAGTGAGCTTTTGAGATTGTTTTTACATCTGGCTAATTTGGCCTTTTAAGTCATTCTTCTCATTGACTTTTTGAGCCTCCTTTGCCATCTGGGTTACTCTATTTTTAAGGTGTTATTTTCTTCAGCCGGGTTGTTGAGTCTCATTTCATACTTTTCTTGCATCTTTCTCATTTCTCTTCCCAATTTTTTCTCCACTTTTATTATTTGATTTTCAAAATCCTTCTTAAGGTCCTCTATGGCCTGTAACCAGCTCATATTTTTCTTGGAAGCTTTTGGTGCAGGAGTTCTGACTTCACTGTCTTCCTCCTATTCCATACTTTGATCCTTTTTGTCCCCAAAATAGGAGTGTAAAGTTGGGTTGCTCGGTTTACTTTGCTTCCCTCATTTACTAATGTTGCCACTCAATTACTTGACTTTTGGGCTTTTTGCCACAGTAGGACTCTGCTACCAGATAGGGGAGCTTCACATCAAACACTAGGGTTTTCTAGGCTGCTTAAGGTATTAGTTGGGTGCCTTCTCTGAAGCTTCCACACACTCTGGCAAGCTGGTCTACCCACCAGGACCTCCACCCTAGACTGCAACTCAGATCCAAGCAGGTTAAAACAAGAGCAATTACCCCTCAGAATGGTCACTTGATCCCCCTACAAACTGCAGACCAGGAGTTCTGAAGCAGCCACAGGGCTGCAGACATAGCTTCAGCTAATTCTCGCCCAGGGGCAGAGGACAGACTGCACTCCCAGACTCTCTGTTCCCAAAGTCCACTGACCCCTCACTTTGTCTTTGTCTTTTGTGGGTTGATAATTCTGGATGCTGCCACAGCTGCTTGGTGATCCACTCTCCTAATGTCCCTCTAATCATGGCTGGTTAGGCTGCCCTCAGGCTAAAACATCGGACTCAAGGTGGGTCGGGGTGGCTGGGCTCAGCTCCCAGTGCTGCTGTGCTGGACCCTTCCTGCCGGTCTGTCAGGCTATCTTCAGAGGGAAGTTAGTTTCTCTCTGTCACTTTGTGGGTTTTGTAGCTCTAAAGTATTTTAGAGTCATTTTTATATGTATTGGAGGAGGTGGAAGCAGGAGCCCCACAGAAGTCCTGTTTCTACTCCGCTGTCTTGGCTCTGCCCCCCAAATTCATCTTTCTGAAGCATAGGTCTGGTCATGTAACCAATCTGCTCAAAGACATTTGGTGGCTTCCTAGTGCCCACTTTGTAAAATTTAAACTCTTTTTCTTGTGATCTCATATTACTGTTCTCCACATACTCTAGGGAAATTGGACTTCTCTTACATCCAAATATGCCCTATGCTTTCCTACCCCTATGCCTTTGCTCAAATCTGTCTGTATGACCCTACTGTCCTCCTTCTGCCTTTATCTTTTGAATTCCTAATAAGAAGCTTAATTCAAAATATCTGCTTCTTTATACAACCTACTCTGGTACCCCAACAAGTACAACCTTCCACTAGGTTTCATATAACACTTTATTTTGTACTTCTCTAAAATGCTTATCCTCCTACTAGACTAGAAATTCTGTGATTATAAGGAAAATAGCATCTAAACTGATGAGCATCAATCAAAATACTCATCACATAATAGGCAACTAATATTTGTTATCATATATTTTGTTTTAAGAAAGTAGTTGGAGTTCAGAGCCAAGATGGCAGAGAAAAGTAAGGGAATTACAAGAGCTCTCCTCCAAACCCCTCCAAAAACTTTAAATCCTGCATCAAAACAAATTCTGGAGCACCAGAACCCACAAAAGGAAGGGGTGAAAATTTTTTCTAGTCCAAGAAACTTAGGTGGTCAGCAAGAAAGTTCTGAGGTACTAGGGTGAAAGTGGAGCACAGTCTAGCACAGGCCCTGGCCCAGCAAACCAACAATAAGACTTGGGAATGATTGAGTCTGTACTGGCAGGAGTAGCTTCTGAACTTCCTGGATCACAGAGATAAGGGGGACCACTGACAAAAAGGAGAATGCTAGGGTCCATTTGTTGGCACTGGCGATGGGACTGTGTTGGATTTCTCATACGTGGATCTGGGTCACATACTGGGTCTCATTTCCAGGGCAAGGAGAAGCACTAGTATACCAGAACTTGTGACCACAGTGCTGTGGAGACATTGGTCCCCCAGTTTCAGAGTGGAAGAGAATGCTTGTGGTCACTCACAGACCAGAGCACAGTAGAAGAGAATAGTAAACACACTTCACTCTAGATCATGCCACCTTGGCAGAACAAAAAACATAAGTCCCCAGAATTTATTCTGAAAACAGCTGCCCAAAACCCTGAAGCTTGGAACCTTGTGCTGTCTACCACAGGAGTAGAGCTCCACTTTAGCATAGACTGAAAAGTCAAGAAATAGGCTAGAAAATGAGCAATTAGCAAAAAAATAAAAATAAATTTATTCTGATGATAGAAAGTTACCACAGTAAGAGGGAAGATCAAAACACAAACCCATAAAAAGACAAATCAAAACTGCTATATCCAAAGCCTGAAAGAAAAATACAAATTGCCCTTAGGCCACGAAAGGACTTAAAAAGGATTTTAAAAATCAAGGTAGCAAGTTAAAGGAAAAATTGGGAAGAGAAATGCAAGAAAATCATAAAAAATAAACAGCTTGGTAAAGGAAGAACAAAAAAAAAAACTGAACAAAATTACACCTTAAAAAAAAAAAAATAGAGGGGTGGAACCAAGATGGTGGAGTAGAAACAGCACTTCCAAGGTGCTCTGCCCCACACCACCTCCAAACAATGTGAAAGGGGAATCTGAACAACTTCTGGAGCCCCAGTACCCACAGAACAACACAGAGAAGCTAACTTCCTGTTGAGGACAGCCCAGCAGCCCTGCAGGGAGCAGCCAGCTCAGCACTCTGAGATCTGGCAGCACAGCACTCTGGGAGCCAAGCCCAGGTCCACTAGCATTAGCCCTGGTTTGAGCCCCAGGGCAGCCAGGCCAGCAGCCGGGTGGAGGGAACCCAGAACATAAGCAGCTGTGGCGATTCCAGAACTATCAGCACAGATATCCTTGGACAAAGTGAGAGGTTAGTGCCCTATGGACCTTGGGACCAGTATTTGGGGAACGCATCGGCTTTCTCCCCTGGGGGCGAAAAGCTGCTGAGGAAACGCAGCACAGAGGCCATTTTGCAGCATCAGTGGCAGCTTCAGCTCCTGGTCTACGAACTGTAGAAAGATCCAGCAATCAGTCTGGGGGTTAATTGCTCTTGCTTTAACCTGCTTGGATCTGGATTGTGGTCTGGGGTGGAGGTTTGGGGTGGGTATCCAGCTTGCCAGAGAGTGTGGAGGCTTTACAGAGGCCACCCAACTTGTGGAAGTTCTGAAGACCCCACGTTTGGGACAGAAGCTCTCCTGTATGGTGGCAGAGTCCTACTGTGGCAACAAGCCCAAAAATCAAGTAATTAAGTGGAAATAAGCCCAGGCAAAGGAAACAAAATAAACAGAAAAATACAACTTTAGACTCTTATTTTGGGGGCAAAGAGGATCAAAGCATGGAACAGGAAGGTCTGTGAGGTCAGAACTCCTGCACCAAAAGACCTAAATGAAAATACAAGCTGGCTACAGGCCATAGAGGACCTTAAGAAGCAGATAAGAGAAGTGGGGGAAGAGAAATGAGAAAGATGCAAGAAAAGTATGAAATGACAGTCAACAGCCTGACTGAGGAAAACAACACCTTAAAAAATAGACTAAATCAAATGGCAAAAGAGGCCCAGAAAGTCAATGAGGAGAAGAATGCCTTAAAAAGCCTAATTTGCCAGATGGAAAAAGAATCTCAAAAGCTCACTGAGGAGAATCACTCCTTCAGAATTAGACTGGAGCAAATGGAAGCTAGTGACTTTATGAGAAATCAAGATGCTGTTAAAAAGATCCAAACAAATGAAAGAATAGAAGGCAATGTGAAATGTCTCATGGGAAAAACCACTGATGTGGAAAATAGATTCAGGAGAGAGAATTTAAAAATTATTGGACTACCTGAAAGTCATGATCAAAGAAAGAACCTAGAAATCATCCTTCAAGAAATTCTGAAGGAAAATTCCCCTGATGTTTTAGACCCAGAGGGCAAAATAAAGGTTGAAAGAATCCACTGATCACCTCCTGAAAAGGATCCCAAAAAGAAAACTCCTAGGAATATTATAGCCAGGTTCCAGAACTCCCAGATCAAGGAGAAAATACTACAAGCAGCCAGGAAGAAACAATTCCAGTACTGTGGAAACACAATCAGAATAGCCCAGGACCTGGCAGCTTCTACACTGAGGGACTGAAGGGCATGGAATATGATATTCCAGAGGGCAAAAGAGCTGGGATTGAAGCCAAGGGTCACCTACCCAGCAAAACTGAGTATCTTGTTTCAGAGGAAAATATGGTCATTCAATGGAATAGAGGACTTTCAAGCACTGTTGAGGAAAAAACCAGAGTTGAATAGAAAATTTGACATTCAGACACAAGAAGCAAGAGATGCTTGAGAAGGTAATCAGGGAAAAGAAATCAAAAGGAACTTATCAAAGTTGAACTAGTTACATTCCTACATGGAAAAACAATAACTGTGATTGATGAAACCTTTCTCAGCATGAAAATAATTGAAGAAGGGTATATGGACATATGAATATATATGTGAATGTGTGTATATATGTTTACAGGTATACATGGATAGAGGGCACAGGTTGAATTTGGTGGGAAGGGATGATACTCAAGGGGTGAATTTAAGAGTTGAGAAAGGAAAGTGGCAAGAGGAGATGGGGAGAGACAGAGTAGGGTTAACTAGCTCATGTAGAAGAGGCAAGGGGAAGTAGTTGCAGGGAGGGGAAGAACAGGAAGGCAAAAAGGCAACACCCTATTCTCATTGAATTTGGTTCAGGGAGAGAATCACATACATACTAAATGTGATATCTCACCCTCCAGGAGAGTAGGGGGAAGGGAGATGAGGGGGGGTGTGATGGAGGGGAGGACATTCTAGGGGGAGGGGAGGTTGGAAGTACCCACTATTGAATAGGGACAGGATCAAAGTAGGGAATGGACCAGGTGGGGGGTGGAATGGATGGGAGGGAAATATAAGCAGTCTTTTACAATATATCTACTATGGTAATGTCTTGCATAGCTATACATATGCAACACATACTGAATTGCTTATCTTCACAGAGGGAGTGGGTGACAAGGGAGGAAGGGAATGGATCTGAAATTGGAAGACTTGAAATTAAATGTTTTAAATGTAAAAAAAAATAGGTCAAATGGTAAGAGACACAATACACCAATAAACAGAAGGATGCCTTGACAAACAGAATTGACCAAATGGAAAAAGATAAAAATCCACCAAAGGAAAGAACTTTTTAAAAAGAAGAATTGGCCTAATGGAAAAGGAGCCAGCAAAGCTCACTGAAGAAAACAATCCCTTAAAACATTAGAATTGGGCAAGTAGACGTTAGTAATGTTATGAGACATCAAGAAACAATCTGATAAGATCAAGAGAATGAAAAAATAGAAGAAAATGTGAAATGTCTCATTGGAAAACATGATTTACCTAGAAAATAGATCCAGGAGAGACAATTGAACAATTATCAGATTACCTAAAAGCCATGATAAAAAAAAAGGAGCCTAGACATCATCTTTCAAGAATTTATGAAGGAAGGGCAGCTATGTGTCGAGTGAGAGAGCACTGGCCCTGGAGTCAGAAGGACCTGAGTTCAGATCCAGCCTCGGACACTTAACACACACAAACAAAAAACCTAGCCATGTGACCTTGGGCAAGTTACTTAACCCCAATTGCCCTCCAAAAAGCAAAAAAAAAATTATGAAGGAAAAGTTCCCTGATATTCTAAAACTACTGATCAAAATAGAAATTGAAAAAATCTGCCAATCACCTCCTGAAAAAGACCCCAAAATGAACACTCCTAGGAATATTATAAACAAATTCCAAAACTCCCAGGTCAAGGAGAAATATTGAAAGCAGTCAAAAAGAATTCCAATATGATGGAGTCACAGTCAGGATCAGACAAGATTTACCACCTTCTTAAAGGATCAGAGAGTTCAGAATATGGTACTTTGGAGTTTAAATGAGCTAGGATTACAACCAGGACTCACCTACCCAGCAAAACAGAATATAATACTTCAGGGGGCAAAAAAACAGATATTCAGTCAAATAGAGGACTTTTAAGTATTCCTGATTAAAAGGTCAGAACTAAATAGAAAAGTTGACTATCAAATATAAGACTCAAGAGAAGCATAAAAAGGTAAACAGGCACAAGAAACCATAAAGAATTCAATAAGGTTAAACTGTTCACTTTCCTGCATGGTATGATGATATTTGTAGCTCTTTATTACATTATCACAATGAGGACAATTAGAAATATTAGCAAGGAGATTAGAATTTATTACAAAGATCATACAATATGAGAAGGCTTAATTTGTATCTGGAATGCAAGGCAGGCTCAATATTAAGAATAATATAAGTATATACATAGTGCACCATAAACAGAGATAAACTCAAAATGGGTACATAATTTAGAAATAAAGAGTGGGAGGTTTCTGGTGCCAAAATGGCAGGCTGAGGGAGAAACTCTCTAGAATGCAACCAAATTCCCTTCTAAACAACCTTGGGATAATTATACTTTCAACTTCTAAAACTTTCTCATTATTAGGTCATTTAGAAGAAATATACATAGACAGAGGGTGCAGGTGTAAGTTGACTATGATAGGATGATATTTAAAAAAAAACAAATTAAGGTGTGAGAAAGCAGATTGCACAGGGAGAAAAGGGAAGAAGAAAATAGAATAGATTATCTCACCAAAAAGAAGCATGAAAGAGTTATTATGTGAAAATGGTAGGTTGGAGTGGGAGCAATGCTTGAGCCTTACTCTCATCAGAATTGGCTTAAATAAGGAATAACATACACACTCAGTGGGGTATAGAAGACTATAAGGGTATATAAGGGTATATAAGACTATGGGGTAAGATATTACCCCATAGGGAAATAAAAATGGACAGGATAAAAAAAGGGTTGGAGAGGGAAGGGAGCATAGATTGAGGGAGGCAGTGGTCAGAAGTAAAACAGAAAGAATTGGGTGAAAGGTGAGAAAAAAGGATAAACAAATGGGATGGAGGGAAATACACAGCTATCATAAATACAAATGGAAATGGGACAAATTCACCAATTGTAAAAGCAGATAGTAAAATGGATTTAAAAACAGAATCTTATAATACCTTATTTACAAGAAACACATTTGAAGCACAAAGACACACACAGAGTAAAGGTAAAAGGCTGGAAAAGAATCTATTATTATTCAGATGAAGTAAAAAAAAAAAGCAAGGGTAGTAATCATGCTCTCATACAAGCCAAAACCAAAAAAGAATAGATCTAATTAAAAGAAATAAGGAAGGAAAAAATATCTTCCTAAAAGGTATAATGGACAATAAAGTAATACCAATATTTGACATATACCAAATGGTATAACATCTAAATGTTTAAAGATAAAAGAGTTAAAGGAGGAAAAAGACAAAAAGTACACTAGTGGGCACCCCCAATTTTCCCCTCTTAGAAATACATAAATCTAACCAGAAAATAAATAAGAAAGAAGTTAAGGAGGTGAATAGAATTCTAGAAAATTTAGATATGATAGTCATCTAGAGAAAATTAAAAGGGAATAGAGAGGAATATACCTTTTTCTAAGCAGTACCTGGAACATACACAAAAATTTATCATGTATTAGGACATAAAATCATCTCACAACCAAATAAAGAAAAGCAGAAATTTTACATGTATCTTTTCCAGACCATAATGAAATCAAAAATATATTCAATAAAGGGTGGTGGAAATTTAGATTAAAAATTAATTGGAAACCAAAATAGTCTAATCCTCAATAATTAGTGGGTCAAAATAAATCTTAGAAACAATCAATAATTTCTTTAAAGTATATCAATAGGTATGGGTAATTATATCAATCAATAATTTATTTCAAGAAATTACAATGAGACAATATATCAAAATTTATGGGGCTATAACCAGGGCAGTATTTAGGGGAAATTTTATATTTCTAAATACTTATAGAAACTAGAAAAAGAACAAATTAAAAACAACCAATTAAACACCAAATTGGAGTTTCTGAAAATCAAAAGAGAGATTAATAAAAACTGACAGTAAGAAAATTATTGAACTACTAAATACAACTAGAAGCTGGTTTCATGGAAAAAAATAAAGTATTGCCTAATTTTATTTAAAATTTATTTTGTTTTTAATTTATGGAATAAAACAAGCATTTCAATAACATATTACAATTTTGTAAAAAATGATTGCACAAGAAACTGCATGAAAATGTTTTACATGATTATATATGCATAACTTAGATTATTTACCATCTCAGGTAGGGGAGAGCAATAAAATCTGGAACTCAAAATTTTAAAAATATTAAAAATTGTTTTGCAAGCCTTTCCCTCTCCTGCTGCTCAAGGTGCCGGTCGCCACCATGAATGACACTGTAACCATCAGAACAAGGAAGTTTATGACAAACAGACTTCCTCAGCACAAACACATGGTTATAGATGTTCTTCATCCTGGAAAGGCCACAGGGTCTAAGACTGAAATTCAAGAAAAACTAGCCAAGATGTACAAGACAACTCCAGACGTCACTGTTGTCTTTGGTTTCAGAACCCATTTTGGTGGTGGCAAAACAACAGGTTTTGGTGTGATTTATGATTCCCTTGACTATGCAAAGAAAAATGAACCAAAGCACAGACTTGCAAGGCATGGCCTATATGAGAAGAAAAAGACATCAAGAAAGCAGTGAAAGGAACGCAAGAATAGAATGAAGAAAGTCAGGGGTACTGCAAAGGCAAATGTCGGTGCTGGCAAAAAGAAGGATTAAAAGGCACTATGGATTATGTTTATCAGTGAAGATAATTTTTCACCCGGCCATGAATAAACTATGTAAAACTTTAAAAAATTGTTTTGCAAGTAATTGGGGGATATGAAATATTTAAAACAAAAAAATAAATTAATTATATCATAAGAAAATTAAAGGGGCATGGAAAAAAATTACGTATGAGTTCTATGGATGGGGGAAGAGCTCATGACCAAAGAAAAGAAAAAGAAGTTCATGGAAACTAAAATGAATAATCTTGATTACATAAAATTAAAAAAAGTGTTTGAACAAACAAAACCAATTAAGTCAAAATTTGGAGACAGATAAAAAAATCTCTGCAGTAAGTTTTCTGATAAAGTTCTCATTTCTCAAATAACTAGGGAAATTAGTCAAATAAATTTTTAAAATAGAGCTAAATCCAATTGATAAATGGTCAATCAAAAGACATGAATAGGCAGTTTTCAGAGGAAGAAATCACAGCTATATAAGCATATAAATGCTCTAAATCACTAATGATTAGAGAAAAGCAAATTAAAACACACCTAAGGTACCTATCAGCTATGATATCAATCAGATCAGCTAACAAGACAGAACAGGGAAATGACATATTCTGGAGGGGCTGTGGAAAACATAGGTACATTAATGCACTATTTGTAAAGCTTTAAACTAGTCTAACCATCCTAGAGAATAATTTGAAATGCTGCCCAAAGGGCTTTAAAACTCTTCATCCCTTTGCCTCAGATATATTATACTAGGTCTGTACCCAAAAAAAGATCAAAGAAAGAGTAAAAGGGTCCGTATGTACTAAAATATTTATAACAGCTCTTATGGTAGCAGAATTAGAAAATGAGGGGATGTCCATCAATTTGGAAATGATAGAAAAAGTTATGCTATTTAAATGTGATAAAACACTGTTGTGTTAAAAAGGTTGGCATGAAATAATGAAGAGAAAAATGAGCAGAGCCAATAGAATGTTGTTTACATTACCAGCAATACTGTTTTAAAAACAACTTTGGGTGACTATTTTGACTATTATAAATATCCAAATTAACTTCAAAAGACTAATGAAGGAACTATCTGCATACAGAGAAAGAACTGAAAAATAGAAATATGTATAGAACAATTTTACATGTGTGTACTATATATATATATGTATATATGTATATAATATACACATATTTTTATCTAATGATAGCTATCTGGTGAGAGGGAAAAAAGAAAGTTACATGAAAATTTTATTATATATTTTAAAGGAATTGAAAGTTGTATACAATATATTTACATTTTCATGTTCAATCATCTTTTTCATTCTATGTTTTGGAAATGCTTATACCATTTCATAAATAAAAAAATAAAAGAGAAAACATAAAAAAAGAAATGGTGATGAGAATGGTTTCAGAAAAACCTAGAAAAACTTATATGCATTGATACAAATTTAAGTAAGCAGAGCTAGAAGAATAATGTACACAGTAACAGCAATACTGTAAAGATAAGCAACTATGGGCCCTGACCCTCTGGAGTAGGTCGAGGTGTGAGATGGCTGATGCCGGTGCTGGTGGAGCCCCGGGCTCCGAGGCCGGGAAGGCCCCGGTAGCGCAGCGCATTGATCCGGCTCGAGAGAAACTGGGTCTGGCCCAGCTACACTTTATGCGGCAGGTGGAGCTCTCCCAGTGGCAGAAAACGCTTCCGCAGCGGCGGGGCCGGAACACCGTGACGGGCCTGAGCATCAGGGCCTTGGTGTTGGCTATTTATGGCTATACATTCTACTCAGTGGCGCAGGAGAGGTTCCTAAATGATTTGGAAGAGAAGGCCAAAGCTGCTAGAGTGAAAGCTGCGGGGACCAACAGCTCCTAAAACCGCAGTGTGTTTCTCTACCCTGGATGGAACTTCAGAATAAGGGTGGATGCCTCCCCTCCCCTTCAAGAAAAAGACTCCTACTGGGATAAAACACTCCACTGGGAGTGTTTTGGCAAGCCTGACCTTGGGATGTTGTTTGGTTATGGAGTCCCACCCTACTTTGGGAATTGTGTATCCAGCCAGTTTGATGGGAAAGCCTATTCCTTCTCCCTCCACTCCCCCCCCACAAAAAAAAAAGAAATTGAGCCTTTATCAAAGTAGAGAGGAGACACAACTAGGTCACTGCCAGCTTTTTCAATAGCAAGTTATTCATGTGTTAGCTTCTTCCTACCATAGAGATTTTAAAGCTATGGTTGTGTGCCAAGTATGGTACCTCTTTTTGTTGAAACATGCTGTGGCAATGATGGTGGTCAAGTTGAGGGCTGATTCACAATAAAGTGAATCATCTATTCTCGAAAAAAAAAAAGATAAGCAACTATGGAAGACTTAATAACTGACAAATACAATGATATACCATCATTCCAAAGGACTGGGGGGCAGAGCCAAGATGGTGGATTAGAAACAGCACTTCCACAGTGCTCCAGTCCACACCATTTCAAAATCATGTAAAAGGGCACTCTGAACAACCTCCGGAGCTCCAGTACACACAGAACAACACAGAGAAGCTAACCTCCTGCTCAAGACAGCCTGGAAGCCCAGCAGGGAGCAGCCAATTCAGCTAGCTGGGAGCAGACAGCACAGCTCTCTGAGAGCTGAGCCCAGGACCCCATGAGTCAGAGGTTCTAGCCCCAGGGCAGCCAGTCCAGCAGCCCGCTGGAGGGACCCCAGAACACCAGCAGCTGTGGCTTTTCCAGAATTTCCAACACAAAGTGAGAGGTTAATGCCCAATGGAATTTGGGACCAGTCTTTGGGGGCACATCAGCTTCTTCCCCTGGGGATGAGAAGCTGCTGAGGAGACTTGGCACAGCCTCCATTTTGCAGCTTCAGTTGCAGCTTCAGCTCCTGGCCTACAAACTGTAGGGGGATTTGGTGATCAGTCTGGGGGGGTAATCACTCTTGCTTTAACCTCCGTGGATCTGGATTGCTGTATGGGGTGGAGATCTTGGAGTGTGTGTCCAGCTTGCCAGAGTGTGTGGGGGCTTCAGGGAGGGCACCCAACTAATACCTCTGGCAGTTGAGAAGACCCCAACTTTTGGGATGGAAGCTCCCCTGTGTGGTGGCAGAGTCCTACTGTGACAACAAGCCCAAAACTCAAGTAATTAAGTGGCAACATGCCTAGGCAAAGAAAACAAAATAAACAAAATTCAACATTAGACTCCTATTTGGGGGGCAAAGAGGATCAAAGCATGGAACAAGAGGAGGACTGGAAAATCAGAAATCCTGCACCAAAAGCCCCAAATGAAAACACAAGCAGGTTACAGGCCATAGAGGACCTTAAGAAGGATTTTAAAAACCATATAAGAGAAGTGGAGGAAAAAATGGGAAGAGAAATGAGAAGGATGCAGGAAAAGTATGAAATGTGTCAACAGCCTGACTGAGGAAAATAACATCTTAAAAAGTAGACTAACTAAAGTGGCAAAAGAGGCTCAAAAAGGCAATGAGGAGAAGAATGCCTTAAAAAGCCAACTTTGCCAGATGGAAAAAAAGAATCTCAAAAGCTCACTGAGGAGATTTATTCCTTCAGAATTAGACTGGAGCAAATGGAAGCTAGTGACTTTATGAGAAATCAAGATGTTGTTAAACAGATCCAAGCAATTGAAAGGATAGAAGGCAATGTGAAATATCTCATGGGAAAAACCACTCACCTGGAAAATAGATCCAGGAGAGATAATTTAAAAATTATTGGAATACCTGACAGCCATGATCAAAGAAAGAACCTAGAAATCACCCTTCACGAAATTCTCAAGGAAAATTGCCCCAGTGTTTTAGACCCAGAGGGCGAAATAGAGGTTGAAAGAATCCACAGATCACCTCCTGAAAAAGATCCCCAAAAGAAAACTCCTAGAAATATTATAGCCATGTTCTAGAATTCTCAGATCAAGGAGAAAATACTACAAGCAGCCAGGAAGAAACAACTTCAATATTGTGGAAACACAATCAGAATAGCACAGGACCTGGCAACTTCTACACTGAGGGATCAAAGGGTATGGAATCTGATATTCCACAGGTCAAAAGAGCTGGGATTAAGACCAAGAAATACATACCCAGAAAAAGTGAATATCTTGTTTCAGGGAAAAATATGGTCATTCAGTGGGATAGAGGACTTTCAAGCATTCTTGAGGAAAAAACCAGAGTTGAATAGAAAATTTGACATTCAGACACAAGAAGCAAGAGATACTTGAGAAGGTAAACAGGGAAAAGAAATCAAAAGGAACTTATCAAAGTTGAACTAGTTACATTCCTACATGTAAAAACAATAACTGTGACTGATGAAACCTTTCTCAGCATGAAAATAATTGAATAAGGGTATATGGGCATATGAATACCTATGTGAATGTGTGTGTATATGTTTACAGGTAATGTGTGTATATGTTTACAGGTATACATGGATAGAGGGCACAGGTTGAATTTGGTGGGAAGGGATGAAACATAAGGGGTGAAGTTAAGAGGTGAGAGAGGAATGTGGCAAGAGGAGATGGGGAGAGACAGGGTGGGGTAAACTATCTCATGTAGAAGAGGCAAGGGCAAGTAGTCGCAGGGGAGGGGAAGAACACTAAGGCAAAAAGGCAAAACCATATTCTCATTGAATTTGGCTCAGGAAGAGAATGACATACATACTAAATGGGATATCTCACCCTGAAGAAGAGTAGAGGGGAGGGGATGATATGGGGGAGGATGTAGGGGAGGGCATGCTGGCAGGGAGGGGAGGTTGGAGGCACCCACTTTTGAAGAGGGACAGGATCAAAGTAGAGAATGGACCATGTGGGGGGTGGGATGGGAGGGAGGGAAACATAGTCTTTTACAATATATCTACTATGGTAATATTTTGCATATTTACACATGTACAACATATACTGAATTGCTTATCTTCCCAGTGGGAGTGGGTGACAAGGGACGAAGGGAATGGATCTGGGATTTGAAGTTTTAAAATTAAATGTTTCAAATATATATAAATACTATTATTAATACTATTTTGCATGTAACTGGGAGATAAGATGTGCAGGCATTGGGGCACAGAGATTCACCTTGCCCTAATGGAAAAGTCAAAGGAGGTATGGGAGAAGACATGGGAGAGAGCAGATTGGATGAGGGGATATCCTGTGGTACTACTATTGTGGGGTGGTCGGTAGGGGAAAAACGGAGAAAAAAATTGTAACTCAAAATCTGGCAGAAATGAATGATGTAAGTGAGAAGTTAATAAAGCATTTGGGAAAAAAATAATAATTCCAAAGGACTCTTGGTAAAAAATGCAATCTACCACCAGAAGAGAGCTGATGAATTCCAAGTGAAGACTAAAACATATTTATTTTCCATTCCCCATTTTCCATACTTTTTAAAAATCAAAACATAGCTAATGTGGAAATATGTCTTGCATGACTTCATATGTATAAAGTTATCAGATTTCTTGCATTCTTAGCAGGTAGGGAAGAGGGTGGGGGAAAAGAGAGAGTCTAAAACTGAAATGAATTTTTTTAAAAAGAAAAAAAAACTATTCATCTTTTAATGTAACCCAGCATCACTTTGCTTTTTTTTTTTTTGATGCACATCATACTGGTCACTCATAAAGAACTTTTAGCTCACTAAAACCTCAAATATTTTTTATGACAAAATGATGTCTTCATTATCCTATGCCTTAAAAGTTTTTTTAACCTAAGTATAAAGCATTACATTTATTCCTACTGAATTTCATTTGTTAAATTCATCCCAGTGAAGAAAAGTAAATGAGAATGAAAAATAGACAAAAAAAAACTGGGAAATGGAGAAAACGAAAAACTATTATATTTTATACATTGAAATTAATTTAAATATAAATAAATTACTAAGCAAGTTTAGTAGTGAGTAAAAAAAAAACATAACTGCAACCTCCATCTGTTTATCAAATATCACATATTAAATCCAATAAAATTTTTACAGTCTTCAGACCTTTTATTGGATACCATTTGGTTTCAAAATGGCACACTAGTCATAGATCAAAATTTCACGATACTCCTAAGTATCACAATTTGTACAAAATCAATCAAGTTCTTAAAAGTTTTTGTAGGACATAAAGATAAAAGGGATATGTAAATGTATCAAAGTTGAAACAGACACCACAACTGGGACAATGTCCCCAATGCATATTTTGTGGAAGGTCATGTTTTGCCTTCTAAAACATCAATTTCTAAAGGTTAGCATCTACCTCTCTGAGCATCTCTTGTTTCCTTTAGTTACATATAATGGACCTCTCATTTATGAATTTATCTAACTTCTACCTAAATTTAAAATGCTTGGCTTCTTCGATTGTGGGAAGAATGAAAGGTGCCATTTAATTAAGAGTTATTTCATACTTCCCCAGGTTCTTGTTCTCTTATTGTTTTCCTACACGTCTCCCTTAAGACCCAAGAATGAATTTATGAGCCTGGCGAGACACCAACTTCCAAGGCCCCAATATTCAGTGTGGCAACATATCTCCTGTCTTGTATAGACAGAGCTTCCTGAAGTCTTTATTTAAATGTGACAAGGCATGGTTTACATTTTATTCTTCAGGACTGCCAGGAGTATAATTGCCAAGGGAAAAAATATAACATAATTGAAAGGATAGACGGGGCAGAGCCAAGATGGCGGAGTAGAAACAGCTCATCCAAGCCACTCTGCCCCCAGATTCCACCCAAACTATGTAAAAGGGGACTCTGAACAACTTCTGGAGCCCCAGCGCCCACAGAACGACACAGAGAAGCTAACCTCCGGCTGAGGACAGCCCAGCAGCCCTGCAGGAAGGACCAGCACAGCACCCTGGGATCCGGCAGCACACAGTGCCCGTGTGGGGAGCCGAGCCGAACGGAGCCCAAGTCCCCATGAGCCGAGGTTTTAACCCAAGGGCAGCAGGGCCAGCAGCCGGCTGGAGGAACCCCAGAACACCAGCAGCTGTGTGGACTCCAGAATTATCAACATAGACATGCCTAGGACAAAGTAAGAGGTTAGTGTCCTATGGACTTTGGGACCTGTATGTGGGGAATGCGTTGGCTCCCTCAGAGCTAGAAGCTGGGGGCTAGAAGCCGCTGAGGAGACATGCCATTTTGTAGTTTTCAGACGCAGCTCCAGCTCCTGGCCTGCGAATTTGTAGGGAGATCCAGCGACCAGTCTTGGGGGGTAATCGCTCTTGCTTTAACCTCCCTGGATCTGGATTGTGATCTAGGGTGAAAGTTGTGGGTGGGTTTACAGCTTGCCAGAAATGGAAGTTGCCCCTCACACATTCGGGACGAAAATTCCTCTAGCTGGCCTTAAAGCCATAGTGTGGCAACTAGCCAAAAAATCAAATAATTAAGTGGCAACATGCCAAGGCAAAGGAAACAGAAAAATGCAACCCTAGACTCCTATTTTGGGGGCATAGAGCGGGAAAAGGACTGTGAGGTCAGAAGTCCTGCTCCAAAAGCCCCAGGGAAAACATGAGCGGGTTGCAGGCCATAGAGGACCTTAAGAAGGACTTTAAAAATCAAATAAGAGAAGTGGAGGAAAAATTGGGAAGAGAAATGAGAAGGATGCAGGAAAAGTATGAAATGTGGATCAACAGCCTGACTGAGGAAAACAACACCTTAAAAAATAGACTAACTCAAATGGCAAAGGAGGCCTAAAAGGGCAATGAGGAGAAGAATGCCTTAAAAAGTCGAATTTGCCAGATGGAAAAAGAATCTCAAAAGTTCACTGAGGAGATTTATTCCTTCAGAGTTAGACTGGAGCAGATGGAAGCTAATGACTTTATGAGAAATCAAGATGCTGTTAAGCAGATCCAAACAAATGAAAGAGTAGAAGGCAATGTGAAATACCTCATGGGAAAAACCACTGACCTGGAAAATAGATCCATGAGAGACAATTTAAAAATTATTGGACTACCTGAAAGCCATGATCAAAGAAAGAACCTAGAAATCACCCTTCAAGAAATTCTCAAGGAAAATTGCCCTGATGTTTAGATCCAGAGGGCAAAATAGAGGTTGAAAGAATCCACAGATCACCTCCTGAAAAAGATCCCAAAAAGAAAACTCCCAGGAATATTATAGCCAGGTTCCAGAATCCCCAGATCAAGGAGAAAATACTACAAGCAGCCAGGAAGAAACAATTTCAATATTGTGGAAACACAATCAGAATAGCCCAGGACCTGGCAGCTTCTACACTGAGGGATAGAATGGCATGGAATATGATATTCCAGAGGGCAAAAGAGCTGGGAATGAACCCAAGGGTCACCTACCCAGCAAAACTGAGTATTTTGTTTCAGGGGAAAATATGGTCATTCAGTGGAATAGAGGACTTTCAAGCATTCTTGAGGAAAAACCAGAATTGAATAGAAAATTTGACATCCAGACACAAGAAGGAAGAGATGCCTGAGAAGGTAATCGGGGAAAAGAAATCAAAAGGAACTTATCAAAGTTGAACTATTTACATTCCTATATGGAAAAGCAATAACTGTGACTGATGATATCTTTCTCACTATGAAAATAATGGAAGAAGGGTGTGTGGTCATATAAATACATATGTGAATATGTGAGTATATGGTTACAGTTATATATGGATAGAGGGCATAGGTTGAATTTGTTGGGAGGGGAGAATACTCAAGGGATGAAATTATGAGTTGAGAGAGGAAAGTAGCAAGAGGAGATGGGGAGAGACGGGGTAGGGTAAACTATCTCATGTAGAAGAAGCAAGGGGAAGTGGTTACAAGGGAGAGGGAGAATAGGAAGGAAAAAAAAGGCAAAACCACATTCTCATTGAATTTGGTTCAGGGAGAGAATGACATACATACTATGACATACATACTAAATCTCAACCTGCAGC
Organism: Gymnobelideus leadbeateri; assembly: GCA_011680675.1. Taxonomy (NCBI): domain Eukaryota; kingdom Metazoa; phylum Chordata; class Mammalia; order Diprotodontia; family Petauridae; genus Gymnobelideus; species Gymnobelideus leadbeateri. The sequence goes on along the minus strand of WOXC01010876.1, from coordinate 504,864 downwards.
AGAATAGGGGAAGGGGGATGAGAGGAGGGATGATGGATGGGAGGGCATTCTGGGGGGAGGGGAGTTTGGAAGTACCCACTATAGAAGAGGGACAGGATCATGTAGGGAATGGACCAGGTGGGGGGTGGGATGAGTGGGAGGGAATTATAAGCAGCCTTGTACAATATATCTACTATGATAATGTTTTGCATAGCTAGACATGTACAACATATACTGAATTATTTACATCCCCAGAGGGAATGGGTGACAAGGGAGGAAGGAAATGGATCTGAAATTCGAGGTCTTAACATTAAATGTTTCAAATATATATAAATACTATTATTAATACTCTTTTGCTTATAATTGGGAGATAAGGTGTGCAGGCATTGGGACACAAAGATTCACCTTCCTCTAATGGAAAAGTCGAAGGGGGTATGGGAGAAGGTATGGGAGAGAGCAGATTGGAGGAAGCGATATCTTGTGGGACTACTATTCTGGGAGGCTGGGTAGAGGAATAACGGGGGGGAAATGATTGTAACTCAAAATCTGGCGGAAATGAATGATGTAAAACAGAAGTTAATAAAGCATGTGTTTAAAAAAAAGAATAAAGGATAAATAACAACCGAAAAAAGAATTTTAAAAAAAAATTAAAAAATATAACATAATTATTATTTTGAATAAATATGTCTTTCTTTATATGTTTCAAAATACTTTCTCACTTATTATTTGGTAAGATGCAACAGAGAGTCACTGTTTCCTACTAGAAAGCTCTTAGACTTTACTTCAAACACCTTGACAAGACACAAATTTTCTGTGTCTCACTCTCGTCATTTATTAAATAGGGAGGTTTAGTATAACTTTTACTAAATACCTCAGTGTTGTTGCAAGGAAAGTGTTTTGTAAATGTAGAAGACTTTGTGCATTATTATTGATTCATTTGATCATTAAACAATATAGATAGATGTTTGTTGACAGAATGTCTAAATTGATATCATGATATTGATATAGATATATAATTACACAAATGATATAAATTATATATTGTCATCATTTCTAAGCATTGTATATGTTATACTGGATAGAGAACTTAGTTTATAGTCAGAGGAACTGGATTTATATCTAGGATCTTCTATTTCCTTATGTTAACTTTGAGTAAGTCTTATCCTTTACCCCTCTGGGACTCAGTTTCCTTATCTATAAAATGAGTGAGTGGGGCTAGGTGATCTCTAAGGCCCCTTAAAGTTCTAAGTGAGTTTTATGATCTTATAATATGCATATAATATTAAATATTCAATAAAATAATGATTATTACTAATAGTTCTCAGTACTGATCATCCTAAATGCCCAGAGGCTCAACCTATAACTCATCAAAAAGACTTGAAAGTAACTGCTGTTCCTATGATCATGAATTCAACCCTGAGTCCAGTTGACATCATGTAACAGATCTGTTCCTCCATCATAGGGAAAGCTTTTAGGAAGGAATGTTCTAACTTATCTACATCAAGATGAAAGGCAAAGTAGTAAAATCCAGGAAATAAATCAAGCTACAATTTGCAGGGTATTATATTCTCATACATAGTTATGGCAAGATCATCCTTTAGGTTTCAAAAGTTGATGCCATTATGTCTTTATAGTGGACTGTTTCCAGTAAGTTTTGCTCTTCCTTTTTGTTTTTATTTTTTTAATACTTACCTCAATACCTCTAGTTGTGTATGGACACACCCTTCCCCAACACAGATTAAACCATTTTATACCTTAATAGACAGACCTTAGGAGGTACTATTGTCTGGTAGCCAATGCTTGGGTAATGGGCTTCTAATTGTATGTTTGCACCCTCCATGTGAGCAGATGCAGTCCTTCCAAAAGTTATCCTGTGCAGTCCTAATTAATATTTTTCCCACAAATCACAGAGAATCTCTCTCTATCACACCCAATGCGGTGGCCTTCATCAAGTTGTTCATTTTTCTAGGGTACCCATGTGCCATTAGAGGTAAGATAAGAGGTTAGGTATTATTCTCATTTCACACATATGGAAACAAAGGCACAAACTTTTAAACATTTGATCAGGGTGCCACAGGTGATTAGCATTAGCAGAGTGTAAGCTGACATCCATGTTATCTATTTACTAGAATTCTTTCTACTAGTCATAGCACTGAAAGTTAGAATAATAATTTATTATTATAAAAATAAACTTGAACAGAGGCATGAATTTCTTTTTTTTCATATTTTCACATAAAACAAAGAGAATAGCTAGTATACTAAATAATAGTCTGGATCTAAAAAAAATTGACTACCTGGAATATTGGGCTGAATCAAATAAAAAGAAATTTAATAGGGATAAATGTAAAATATTACACTTAGGTTCAAAAAGTCTACTTAAGAAGTACAAGATGGAGGCGTCATTGTTAGGAGGTTGTTTGAAAAAGAACTAGGCTAGGGATTTTAGTGGACCACAAGCTCATTAGAAATTGGCAGTGTAATGTGACAGCCAAAATTGCTAATATAATCATTGGTTACATTGAGAGACATAGCTTCCAGGAACAATGGAGTGGCAATCTTGCTTCTCTGTCCCTGTTAGACCACATTTGGGATATTGTGTTCAGGTATGGGAGACATTTCTTTTGATCTCCTTTGGGCAGAATGGCATATTAATATGTTGTTGGTAGTGATGGGAATTGGTCCAATGGTTTTCAAAAGCAGTTTTGATCTATGCCTTAGGTACACCTTTAAACTTAATACCACAGCTATTAAGTTTATATACTAAGGAAATAAAAGAAAGAGATATAAAGCCTATAAGTACAAACATATTTATAGCAGTATCTTTTATTATAGCAAAGAAATAAAAACAAAGTGGGAGCCCATGGACTGAGGAATGACTGAACAAAATATGTGGAGAGTCAAGAATAAGTCAACCAGAGAGGAATCTGGGAAGATGGCAGAGTAAGTCAGAAAATTTCAAGCCCTCAAGATTTTCCCCCACATGAAAGAGTTAAAATAGCACCTTAGGGCAAAGGAAAAAGTGTGGGAGGAGATAAATAAGAACAAGGGCTAACCAGCTTCCTCATGGGACAATTTAAGATCAGAAGAAAAATCTCAAGAGGAGGTTTTGTCCCAGTGAAGAGTAAACACCTCCAGGGTAGGTTCCATTTCAACAGCAAGAGTCCAGCCTATTAAACAAGTGGCAAGCCATGGGGTTAGTTGGTTTGAGAGGCTGCCTCACCCCAGTCATCAGAACTTTTATCCCTGGGATAGTGAGGGGAGTTGGGCATTTGACCCCGGGAATATTGAGGAAACCTCTGCTGGCCAGGAATGCCAGACTTAGCTGTGCTGCAAAGACCTATGGGAGTGAGAAGGAACCAGAACACCCCTGGTGAGTACAGAAGCAGTGGGGCAGAAAGCCCCTGACTGTGGGCACTTACAGGAGGTTGGAGGTTTCACTTGGGTTTCAGGCTAGAGGGAAGAACAGAAGATCTGAGACAAGAGGCTCCATTTCCCACACCTCAGGGCTAGAGGTTACTACAAATAACTAAACAATCACCACCAAAAAAAAAAAAAATGTAGAGACCATGGAAAAAGAATTCAACTATAGAAACATATTATGGGAAAAGAGAAGATTAGTGCTCATCCTCAGAGGAGGATATTGAAATAAAGAAACCCCCCAAAGAGTAATGTTAAATAGTCACCTGACCAAAAAGAATTCATAGAAGATCTTTAAAAAGACTACAAAAATCAAATGAAAGAGATGGAGGAAAAAAGAAAATACAAATAATCCAAGAAAAATAAGAAGGGTACAAAAGGAAAAGTCAACCACCCAGAAGAGGAGATCCGTAATCTTAAGGAAGAAAACGACACTGTGAAAATTAGAATTGGGCAAAGTGAACCCGTTGAAATTATAAGAGATCAAGAAATGATTAAGCAAAATAAGAACAATGAAAAAATAGAACAGAAAGTGAACATCTTATAAGAAAAATAGATTTGGAGAATAGATCAAAAAGAGAATATTTAAAAATAATTGGATTGCTGAAAGTTAAGATAAAAAAAAGAATCTTGATACAGTAATACAAGAAATAATCAAAGAAAATGTTCCTGAAGCATTAGAACAAGGGGATGAAGTAGAAATAAAAATAAATCCATGATTACCACTTAAAAGAGATCCTATGAGGAAAACTCATAGGAATATCTTAGGCAAATTCTGAAACCCCCAGTTCGAGGAAAAAATATTAAAAGCATCGAGATTATAGCAATTTTAATATGATGATGTCACAATTAGAGTTACAAAAGACCTAGCAGCAGAGACATTAAAGAACCATAGGTCTTGCAACACAACATATTGAAGAGTAAAAGAACTGGGTCTCTAGTCAAAAATGTCATGCCCTGCAAAGTTAAATATTATCCTGAATTAAAAAATGGACATTTGATAAACTCTCAAACTTCCAAAATTTTGTGTTTAAAAAAATGCTGAACTTAATAGAAGATTCGTCATATAAGAACCAAGAGAAATATAAGGCATCTAACAAAGACTGAATATAAGGGAACCATAAGGACAGACTATTTTTTATATGTATAAAATGTAAAATGGATGCCTAAGATTCATATTAATAATTGGATAGTTTATAAGAAAGATTGGGGTAAACCTGAGAATTATATGAATTTCAAAAGTAAAACCATTTAGGAACAGCTTAAAGGAGTATTATTTGAAAAGCAAAAAGAACCAGAGGAACTAGATGGGGGAGGACAGCTGGTAGTTCTGATAACCTACTTTCATTGGGAATGGGTTTAAGAGGGAACAATACATATATATTTAGAAAAGTATAAAAGTCTTCTAAATTCAGAAGAAGAAAACAGTAGAGATATGGGGGGAGAGCACAAAGGAGGGATTTTTAGAGGGAGGAGTGAGAGAATAGATAAATAAGGGTATAGAAGACTATTTAGATTTATGGGAATGGGAGGATGGGGAGGGATCCTTGGGTAGGTAAGTCACAGAAGGGCAAGATAGTGAGTAGAAATAAAGTAGAGGAGGAAAAAGGGATAGGAAACAAGAGATATACATAAAAAAGCAAAGGTTAGGAGTAGAACAGGTTTGGGAAAGTGTGTGTGTGTGTGTGTGTGTGTGTGTGTGTGTGTGTGTAGCTATAGAGAAACATATCTAAACTTTATTGTAGCCTTCTGGGGAGAAGGTAGGGAAGGGGGGCGGGGGAAGGGAACAAAGTAAAAAAATTGCACAGCAGAGACCAAAAGAAACACAAGGAAGCAAAGAAAATATGGACAATTCTCAACACAAAGAGTATTATTTATCACATAGGCTTTCTTGAAATGAAAATTTATTGTTACATATTTTTAATCCTTTGGTGTTATGCTATGCAAATAATGTTTTCATTTTTTTCTAACTTTGAATTTATGTTTCAATATTTAAGTTTATGATATGTTTTTTATTCATTATTTGTGTTCTGGCATTTGATTCTTAAAAAAAAAAAATAAAGTGGAAAAAAAGAATAGGTCAACCAGGAAAATGAAGGATTTTAAGTCCATTCCACCTGAGAATTAGGTCAACTAATTAGGAATTTTAGCTTGGAGATAAGAAGACTTGGGTCTTAGGAGTATGAGATAACCATATCCAAGTATTTTAAGGGCTAGCATGTGTACAAGGAATTAAATTTGTTCTTTTAAACTTCCCGTATCAGAATCAACAAAGTGGGTAAATGTTATAATGAAAAATTTAGGCTCATAAGTTGGAAATACCAATTAAAAGTTTGCAGAAGTCAAAAGAGCTGATTCAAGAAGTGGTATTTTACTCACGCCTTGGAGGTCTTCAAATAAAAACTACTAGACCAATAAACTGTAGTGTTAATTCTTTTCTAGGTAGGAGCTATACTAGATGACTTCTGAAATTCTTTCCAAATCTGAAATGCTTTGATTCTGACTCCTGAGTTGTGATGTTTTCAGTCCTTATGTACAAATGAGAGAAAGGGAAATGAGAAAAATGAAAGGAGGGGGGAAAAAAAGCTAGGGGTAATGAAGAAGAAAAAAGGAAAAGAGAAGAATCTAAAGAAGAAGACAGGAACAAGAAATGACCAGACTTGTTTATCTGAATTCGAAAGCAAGTTTCTTCAAGAATGCAAATTTCTACTTGCTGAGTTCACAGCACTTGCCAGAACAACTTTGCATCCATTCCTCTAGTCACTGGTCAATGAGTACAATAAGTTCCCATTATTGCTTGGAGCTATTTTTGTCATTTCTTTTCTCTAGATGAAAAAAATGATCTTTCTCATTTTTAGTCAGCACAAGGAAATTTCCGTGTTTTCTTTTAATTCTATTGTTCCAATAAGATGAAAGGGGTTGACAGGATCTCTTTGTTATCCTAGGCACTTTTGTTCACTTTTTTAATCTGTCCTTTGGGGCAACTCTAGCTGGATTTCTATGCCTCTTGTCAGTTTCCTGCTGTGTCACAGTAAATGATTATCATGTTCCCTTATCTATCCACTTTATATTAATCAGCCTAAATAGGAAGTCAAGTGTATTTTCTTAAAAGTCACCTCTTAAGGAGTGACTCGGTGGTGTAGTGAATAGAGCACCAACCCAGTCATGAGGACATGAGTTCAAATCCAGCCTCAGACACTTAACACTTACTAGCTGTCTCACCTTGGGCAAGTCACAACCCCAGTGGCCCATCAAAAAAAGAAGAAAAAGTCACCTATTTATCAATTATATTGCATGAGGTCTGCTAAACACTGGAACCTACATGGAAACAAGAAATTTAGGAATTTTGTAATTTTATCTGTATAAGTCTTGAATGGGCCTTTGTAGTTTAACTCATATTTTATATATTTTGTAGTGTTTTGAAAGAATTTCTCCTCTCATTTCCTGTTTTATTTAGTATTATAAATAAATGCTCATGATTTTTGTTGCTTTATTTTATGTCTTGTTAATTGAAAAATATGTTGATTATTTTTTTCACTTATTTTGTAGATTTCTAAGTAAACCATCATATTATTATCAAATAGGAAAAAATGGATCCTCTTTGCTAACGCTCAAAAATTATTTTTCTTATTGACTAGAAAATGATAAACAATATAGAATTCCATATAGAATAGAAAGAAAATAATGATTATATATGAAACCTCAAATCCACCTCAAACAAATCTTTTTACATAAACTTTAAATTCATTGTATTAACAACAAATTTGTTCTCCATGTCTGTGTTTCCCTTTAAAGCCCTCTCTGGTCTCTTCAGTGAAGTTTGTAAATGTTTCACTAAGGATCCATTCATTTTTTTCCTCCCTTCTGCTTCGTATGAATGCTACCATCATCTTGCTATTATCCAACTCTTCCCTCCACCTCCTTGATGTTGTGGTCCTTTTTGAGAATGAAGGACAAACAGCAACCTTGCCAAAAAAGTTCTCCTTTATAAGAAAGTATAGCTAAGCAAAAAAAAAAAAATGCATTGTGAGAACAGGAAACATATGTTTCATTTTGCTCCTTCATTTGCATTTGGATCCTGTAATCAAAATTGTCCACATTATCTTCTATGAGTCTGTGTTTTAGTCAAGAATGGTCTCTGTATATATAATAGCAAAATGTTAGATTGCCTTATAATTTGTCCTGTTTTAAATGTTTTACTTTTATTTTTTTCAAAGTTGCCTTTCTTCCAATTTTGCTTATCTCTTTGATTTTCAGAATTTTATTATGGGTTTTAATTCAGGTCTTTTTTTTTTTTTCAAATTTCGTGTCCAATTCATTGATACTTTCTTTTTCTCTTTGGTTAGTGAAACTTTATAGATCGTAATTTCTCCCATAAGGTCTACTTTGGCTATATCCCAAGAAGTATACTATGATCTTTCATTGTTAACATTTTCTTTAATAAAATTATCTACTGTTTCTATAATATATTACTTGACCCTTTAATTCCCTAAGATTAAATTGTTTGGTTTCAAAGTTCAAATCATTTCTTTTTTTTTTTTTAAACAAATACTTTATTAACTTCTGTTTTACATCATTCATTTCCGCCAGATTTTGAGTTACAATCATTTTCCCCCCATTATTCCCCTACCCAACCTCCCAGAATAGTAGTCCCACAAGATATCACTTCCTCCAATCTGCTCTCTCCTATACCTTCTCCCATACCCCCATCGACTTTTCCATTAGAGGAAGGTGAATCTTTGTGTCCCAATGCCTGCACATCTTATCTCCCTATTACAAGCAAAAGAGTATTAATAATAGTATTTATATATATTTGAAACATTTAATGTTAAGACCTTGAATTTCAGATCCCTTTCCTTCCTCCCTTGTCACCCATTCCCTCTGGGGAGATAAGTAATTCAGTATATGTTGTACATGTCTAGCTATGCAAAACATTATCATAGTAGATATATTGTACAAGGCTGCTTATAATTCCTTCCCACTCATCCCACCCCCCACCTGGTCCATTCCCTACATGATCCTGTCCCTCTTCTATAGTGGGTACTTCCAACCTCCCCTCACCCCAAGGATGCCCTCCCATCCATCATCCCTCCTCTCATCCCCCTTCCCCTATCCTGCTGCAGGTTGAGATATCCCATTTAGTATGTATGTCATTTTCTCCCTGAACCAAATTCAATGTGAATGTGGTTTTGCCTTTTTAGCCTTCCTATTCTCCCCCTCCCTTGCAACCACTTCCCCTACATGAGATAGTTTACCCTACCCTGTCTCTCCCCATCTCCTCTTGCCACTTTCCTCTCTCACCTCATAATTTCATCCCTTGAGTATTCTCCCTTCCCAACAAATTCAACCTATGCCCTCTATCCATATATAACTGTAACCATATACACACACATTCACATATGTGTTCATATGACCACACCCCCTTCTTCCATTATTTTCATAGTGAGAAAGATATCATCAGTCACAGATATTACTTTTCCATATAGGAATGTAAATAGTTCAACTTTGATAAGTTCCTTTTGATTTCTTTTCCCTGATTACCTTCTCAGGCATCTCTTACTTCTTGTGTCTGGATGTCAAATTTTCTATTCAACTCTGGTTTTTTCCTCAAGAATGCTTGAAAGTCCTCTATTCCACTGAATGACCATATTTTCCCTGAAACAAAATACTCAGTTTTGCTGGGTAGGTGACCCTTGGGTTCATTCCCAGTTCTTTTGCCCTCTGGAATATCATATTCCATGCCCTTCGATCCCTCAGTGTAGAAGCTGCCAGGTCCTGGCTATTCTGATTGTGTTTCCACAATATTGAAATTGTTTCTTCCTGGCTGCTTGTAGTATTTTCTCCTTGATCTGGGGATTCTGAACCTGGCTATAATATTCCTGAGAGTTTTCTTTTTGGGATCTTTTTCAGGAGGTGATCAGTGGATTCTTTCAACCTCTATTTTGCCCTCTGGGTCTAAAACATCAGGGCAATTTTCCTTGAGAATTTCTTGAAGGGTGATTTCTAGGTTCTTTCCTTGATCATGGCTTTCAGGTAGTCCAATAATTTTTAAATTTTCTCTCCTGGATCTATTTTCCAGGTCAGTGGTTTTTCCATGAGATATTTCACATTGCCTTCTAATCTTTCATTTGTTTGGATCTGCTTAACAGCATCTTGATTTCTCATAAAGTCATTAGCTTCCATTTGCTCCAGTCTAACTCTGAAGGAATGAATCTCCTCAGTGAACTTGAGATTCTTTTTCCATCTGGCAAATTCGACTTTTTAAGGCATTCTTCTCCTCAATGCCCTTTGGGCCTCCTTTGCCATTTGAGCTAGTCTATTTTTTAAGGTGTTGTTTTCCTCAGTCAGGCTGTTGACCCTCATTTCATACTTTTCCTGCATCCTTCTCATTTCTCTTTCTAATTTTTCCTCCAATTCTCTTATTTGATTTTTAAAGTCCTCCTTAAGGTCCTCTATGGCCTCCAACCCACTCATGTTTTCCCCTGGGGCTTTTGGAGCAGGACTTCTGACCTCACAGTCCTTTTCCCGCCCTATGCCCCCAAAATAGGAGTCTAGGGTTGCATTTTTCTGTTTCCTTTGCCTTGGCATGTTGCCACTTAATTGCTTGACTTTTGGGCTTGTTGCCACACTATGGCTTTAAGGCCAGATAGAGGAATTTTCGTCCCGAACGTGTGGGGGGCAACTTCCGTTTCTGGCAAGCTATAAACCCACCCACAACTTCCACCCTAGATCACAATCCAGATCCAGGGAGGTTAAAGCAAGAGCGATTACCCCCCAAGACTGATCGCTGGATCTCCCCACGATTTGTAGGCTGGGAGCCGGAAATGCCTCTGAAAACTACACAGTGGCGTCTCCTCAGCAGCTTCTAGCCCCCAGGGGAGGGAGCTGACGCATTCCCCAAATACAGGTCCCAAAGTCCATAGGACACTAACCCCTTACTTTGTCCTAGGCAAGTCTATGTTGATAATTCTGGCGTCTCCACAGTTCCTGGTGTTCTGGGGTTCCTCCAGCCGGCTGCTGGCCCTGCCGCCCTGGGGCTAAAACCTCAGCTCACGTGGACCTGGGCTCGGCTCGGCTCCTGCGCTCTGCGCTCTGCCGGCTCCCAGACCGCTGCGCTGGTCCTTCCTGCAGGGTGCTGGGCTGTCCTCAGCGGGAGGTTAGCTTCTCTGTGTCGTTCTGTGGGTGCTGGGGCTCCAGAAGATTTTCAGAGTCCTTTTTTTACATAGTTTGTGGAGAATCTGGGGGCAGAGAGGCTTGGATGAGCTGTTTCTACTCCGCCATCCTCAAATCATTTCTTTAGAGACTTTTGTTAATTATAATTGTTATTGCTTTGTGGTTGGTAAAGTATATGTTTCTGCTTTTCAGCATTTATGAGGTTTTATTCCTAACTAATGGACATTTCTTGTGGTATGCATAGCTAAAAATGTGTATGTTTATATCTGTTCCCACTTATTAATTGCTAGAGATCTATTATATTTAACTTTCCTAAAGTTCTATTCATATACTTAATTTTCTTTTTATTATATTTATCTTAGTCTGAAAATGATATCCTAAATATTATAGTTTGGTTTTTATTTCTCCCTGTAATTTCAATAACTTCTTTCAAATACAAAGATATTCTATTGTGTGTATATATTAAATATTAATATTATTTCATTAACTGTGGAAACTCTAAGCATACTATAATTTTCCAGCCTCTCTTGTCATTTTTTTCTTTGCTTTTGCTTTGAATGAGATCATGATTGCTGCCACATTTTTTTTTAAATTTGCTAGAAGCGTCTGAGCCAAGATGGCAGAGTAGAAACAGCACTTCCATGTGCTCCAGCCCAAATCACTTCAATATTATGTAAAAGGGGGACTCTGAACAACCTCTAGAGCTCCAGAACCCACAGAACAACACAGAGAAACTAACCTCCCACTGAGGACAGCTTGGCATCCTGGCAGGGAGCGCCCAGTGCAGCACTCTGGGAGCCTAGCTCAGGACCTCATGAGTCAGAGGTTTTAGCCCCAGGGCAGCCGGACCAGCAGCCAGCAAGAGGCAACCCAGAAGACCAGCCATTGTGTCATCTCCAAAATTATCAAAACATAGTGCATAGGACAAAGTGAGAGGTTAGTGCCCTATGGACTTTGGGACCAGTATTTGGGAATGCATCAGCTTCTTCCCCTGGGGATGAGAAGCTGCTGAGGAGTCACGACACAGCCACCATTCTGCAGCTTCATTTGCAGCTTCACTTCCTGGCCCATGAACTGTAGGGTGCTCTGGTGATCAGTCTTGGGGGTAATTGCTGTTGCTTTATCCTCACTGGATCTGGATTTTGGTCTGGGTGGAGGTCTTGGGGTGGGTATCCAGCTTGCCAGAATGTGTGGAGGCTTCACAGAGGCCACCCAATTAATACCTCTGGCAGTTGAAAAGACCCCAACATTTGGGATGGAAGCTTCCCTGTCTGGTGGCAGAGTCCTACTGTGACAACAAGCCCAAAAGTCAAGTAATTAAGTGGCAACATGCCTAGGCAAAGGAAACAAAATAAACAGAAAAATGCAACATTAGACTCCTATTTTGGGGGCAAAGAGGACCAAAGCATGGAACAGGAGGACTGTGAGGTCAGAAATCCTGCACCAAAAGCCAGAAATGAAAATAAAAGTGGGTTACAGGTCATAGAGGACCTTAAGAAGGATTTTAAAAACCAAATAAGAGAAGTGGAGGAAAAATTGGGAAGAGAAATGAGAAGGATGCAGAGTAACCTATTAAAAGTATGAAATGAGAGTCAACAGCCTGACTGAGGAAAATAACATCTTAAAAAACTGACTAACTCAAATGGCAAAAGAGACTCAAAAAAGTGATGAGGTGAAGAATACCTTAAAAATCCAACTTTGCCAGATGGAAAAAGAATCTCAAAAGCTCACTGAGGAGATTCATTCCTTCAGAATTAGACTGGAGCAAATGGAAGCTAGGGACTTAATGAGAAATCAAGAGGCTGTTAAACAGATCCAAGCAATTGAAAGAATAGAAGGCAATGTGAAATGTCTCATGGGAAAAACCACTGACCTGGAAAATAGATCCAGGAGAGACAATTTAAAAATTATTGGACTACCTGAAAGCCATGATCAAAGAAAGAACCTAGAAATCACCATTCAAGAAATTCTCAAGGAAAATTGCTCTGATGTTTTAGATCCAGAGGGCAAAATAGAGGTTGAAAGAATGCACCAATCACCTCCTGAAAAAGATCCCAAAAAGAAAACTCCTAGGAATATTATAGGCAGGTTCCAGAATCCCCAGATCAAGGAGAAAATACTACAAGCATCCAGGAAGAAACAATTTCAATATTGTGGAAACACAATCAGAATAGCCCAGGACCTGGCAGCTTCTACACTGTGGGATCGAAGGGCATGGAATATGATATTCCAGAGGGCAAAAGAACTGGGAATGAACCTAAGGGTCACCTACCCAGCAAAACTGAGTATTTTGTTTCAGGGGAAAATATGGTCATTCAGTGGAATAGAGGACTTTCAAGCATTCTTGAGGAAAAACCAGAGTTGAATAGAAAATTTGACATCCAGACGCAAGAAGTAAGAGATGCCTGAGAAGGTAATCAGGGAAAAGAAATCAAAAGGAACTTATCAAAGTTGAACTATTTACATTCCTATATGGAAAAGTAATATCTGTGACTGATGATATCTTTCTCACTATGAAAATAATGGAAGAAGGGGGTGTGGTCATATGAATACATATGAATGTGTGTGTATATGGTTACAGTTATATATGGATAGAGGGTATAGGTTGAATTTGTTGGGAAGGGAGAATACTCAAGGGATGAAATTATGAGGTGAGAGAGGAAAGTGGCGAGAGGAGATGGGGAGAGACAGGGTAGGGTAAACTATCCCATGTAGAAGAAGCAAGGGGAAGTGGTTGCAAAGGAGGTGGAGAATAAGGAAGGCTAAAAAGGCAAAACCACATTCACATTGAATTTGGTTCAGGGAGAAAATGACATACATACTAAATGGGATATCTCAACCTGCAGCAGGATAGGGGGAAGGGGGATGAGAGGAGGGATGATGGATGGGAGGGCATCCTTGGGGTGAGGGGAGGTTGGAAGTACCCACTATAGAAGAGGGACAGGATCATGTAGGGAATGGACCAGGTGGGGGGTGGGATGAGTGGGAGGGAATTATAAGCAGTCTTGTACAATATATCTACCATGATAATGTTTTGCATAGCTAGACACGTACAACATATACTGTATTACTTATCTCCCAAGAAGGAATGGGTGACAAGGGAGGAAGGAAATGGATCTGAAATTCGAGGTCGTAACATTAGATGTTTCAAATATATATAAATACTATTATTAATACTCTTTTGCCTATAATTGGGAGATAAGATGTGCAGGCATTGGGACACAGAGATTCATCTTCCTCTAATGGAAAAGTCGATGGGGGTATGGGAGAAGGTATGGGAGAGAGCAGATTGGAGGAATCGATACCTTGTGGGACTGATATTCTGGGAGGTTGGGTAGGGGAATAATGGGGGGAAAATGATTGTAACTCAAAATCCGGCGGAAATGAATGATGTAAAACAGAAGTTAATAAAACATTTGTTTAAAATAAAAAAAAAATAAATTACGCAATGGCAAGAGGGAAAAAAAAGCTACTAATCTACAGAATAGAATTAGAATAACAGTTACAAGACTACAGCTTATAAAAAGGTTATTTCATGTATATATTTTGTAGAGATTTTAGCATAAATAAATGTTCTACTTTTTCAAAGACTTTTTTGATGTTTGTTGAGATAATAGGAGGTTATGGATTTTTTTAATATGATTAGCTATGTTGATTGTTTTCCTACTGTTGAATGATCCTTGCATTTTTATATAAATCTTACTTGGTAATTTTATTTCATAGAATTGTTTTTTCTGTGATGTAATCTTCATTGTTATTCAGTCATTTTTCAGTCAGGTCTAACTCTTCATGACTCTATTTAGGGTTTCCTTAGCAATGATACCAGAATTTATTTGTCATTTCCTTCTCATGGTCATTTTACTGATGAGGAAACTAAGTAAACAAGGTTAAGTGACTTGCCCAGAGTCACATGACTAGTAAGTGGCTAAAATCAGATTTGAGGTCAGGAAAATGATTCTCCCTCTCCCCAAGCCTGACACTATATCCATTGTGCCATCTAGTTCCCCAATGTTCCTTGACCCACTCAATATTTAGGATTTCATTAATTCTCTGTTGTCCTTTGTCTGTAGGACCTGAACTGATAATGTATTTATAATTTTATACTTTTATTTTTTGATATTTAAACAAATGTTTTATTAACTTCTGTTTTATATCATTCATTTCTGCCAGATTTTGAGTTACAATTTTCCCCCATTTTCCCCTACCCACCATCCCATAATAGCAGTCCCACAAGATATCGATTCCTCCAATCTGCTTTCTCCCATATCTTCTCCCATACCCCCTTCGACTTTTCCATTAGAGCAAGGAGAATCTCTGTGCCCCAATGCCTACATATCTTATCTCCCAATTAAATGCAAAAGAGTATTAATAATAGTATTTTTATATATTTGAAACATTTAATTTTAAGATCTCGGATTTCAGATCCATTCCCTTTCTCCCTTGTCACCCGTTCCCTCTGGGAAGATAAGTAATTCAGTACATGTTGTACATGTCTAGCTTAGCAAAACATTACCATAGTAGATATATTATACAAGGCTGCTTATAATTCCCTCCCACCTGTCCCACCCCCCACCTGGTCCATTCCCTACTTGATCCTGTCCCTCTTCTATAGTGGGTACTTCCAACCTCCCCTCCCCCCAAGGATGCCCTCCTATCCATCATCCCCCCTCTCATCCCCCTTCCCCCTATTCTGCTGCAGGTTGAGATATCCCATTTAGTATGTATGTCATTCCTCCCAGAACCAAATTCAATGAGAATGTGGTTTTCCCTTTTTGCCTTCCTATTCTTCCCCTCCTCTGCAACCACTTCCCCTTGATTCTTCTACATGAGACCTGGGCTTGGCTCTCCACACCCTGATCACTGTGCTGCCGGCTCCCAGAGAGCCGAGCTGGTCCTTCCTGCAGGGCTGTTGGGCTGTCCTCAGCGGGAGGTTACCTTCTCTGTGTCGTTCTGTGGGTGCTGGGGCTCCAGAAGTTGTTCAGAGCCCCCTTTTACATAGTTTGGAGGTCCCTTGGATGTGCTGTTTCTATTCAGCCACTTGGCTCTGCTAATTTTATACTTTTAAATGACACATTTACTGTTTCTGCCTCTTTACATTTGTTTACAGTATAGTGTCTTAATACAGGGTCAATTTGTTTTTTAAGTTTCACATGATAAATATTCACAAAATACATATATTCTTTAGCAGTCCCATTTAGTTCTTGTTTCTCTGGCAATTTCTTCAATTCCTTTTTGTCCTTTTGCTTAAGTTTATGTTAATCTTATCAAAAATCAAGAGAGGGTAAAACTACCTGCTCATAGTTCAATTAATGTTTCTTTTATGAATTTAGATGCAAAGCCATCTGAAGCATATATGTTAAATATTGATTTATTAACAGCCTATAAATTCTTTGAGCATAATATATTTCCCTTATCTGCCTCTTTTTGTTTAAAATATTTATTTTTGCTTTCTTTAATAACATAATTTTAACTCTTGCCTTTTTAGATTTAACTGATGCATAGTAAAAATTTTCCAGTCCCTCATTTTATTCTGTGTATGTACTTGTTTTTATAAGATGTGATCATTATAAAGCAACAGATTGTGGGGTTTTGTCTTCTTATATGATACTTTTTTTGTTTTATTGAATTGTTTAATAGTTACAATTAAAGTCATGAATTAGGTTTGAATTTTCCTCAAATTAATTTGTTTTTTTTACAAATTATGATTTCCTCCTCTTCACCTCTAAATAAAATACTATATCTGTTCACTTATTTTAAGACATTTTCCCATCAGCTCTCTTTCTTCTCAATCTGCCCCCCACCCCATTTGTTACCCTTTCCCTTTTTTGGAGTCTTGCTTATTAGTTCTGAATTTTTTTTTGCTTTTATCTAGTAGCTTAATTCCTCCCATCTCTATATCTCTCAGTTAAGTAATCAAGTAAAATCCTCTTTCCATTCCTCCGCTTCAATGTGTCTTGTTTTCAATAGTTTTTAAATTTTCCTTTTCAGCATCTTTTCCTAAAAAGGGTTTTCTCCTTACTCTTTATATTATTTATCTTCCCTTTCTGTCTATCTTATTCTTTCATTTACACCCCTTATATGTACTTAGTCCTTCTTTAGTCTATGAATTTTTCATGAATTCAAAAGCATTTAAAGTACATGTTTTGGGTTCCTTCTTTTAAACAGTTTCTATTGAAATGTCTTGTTGAAAACAAAATCATCTTGTCCCTTTTTTTCCTTTTCCACTTCCCCCTTAGAAATAGCACTTACTGTAGATGCTAGAGAAAATATTGACCCATTTCTCTGATTGTGCCGGTCATTATTTACTCCTCACCTTCCTTTGGGAATTTTTTTTTTCAATTTGCCTCAAAATATACTACCTTGATCCATGCCTTCCCACTCTTTGCATCATCAGCTGACCCTAGTGGCTCTGTGTCCCTTTATCTTTTGGTAGGAGGAGTAGTCTTTCTAATTACCAAATCCCTAAAGAAAAAGCCTATTGTAATGGATTTTTTTTAAGTTGTAGGAGAGAGTGTTCTTTCCTACAACTGTAAAAAAAATTTCATTTTTCCTTCCTCCCCACCCCAAAAGGAATGGCTATCTTTTCCCTCAATGTATAATCTTTTAGAGGAAAAAATATTCCTAATATCAGTATATAGTCACCAAAATCAAATATCAGTTTATCATCTGGCTCAGTGCAGACAATACCCTTAGGGAGCTTAAACCAAAGAGGAGCCAGGCTTGAGATTTTAGACACCTTAGCTAGTTAAAATTGATTGCAGTGGCCTTCACAATGATTTACTCAGAACGTATTAATTTCAAAATTTCAAAGATATACCTGCCTCTGTCAAACATCAGTACTTCTAAACCTTAGAGGCCTGTCTTAATGAGCACCCATGACTTCGAAAACCCATTGGCAAAAAATAAAACAGCCTTTTAGTATTGAGTCTCTCTGCAATTACCCAGACTGAGCCTAAGAAAACAGACACAGAGTTCATCACCAGGCCTCTTTTTAAAGTCTTACCAGATGATGATGCAGAAGAGAAGTACATCCCTAGAAGCAGACTCTTCTTCACTCAAAATTAAAGCTACTTCTGGGAAAGAATTCTGGCCCAACATTGGCTATGTGACCTAGAAAACATTTGGGTTGAGATTTTTTTTTCAAATCATTGTTATGATGAAACAAATCAAGATGAGAAATATCAGGTTAGGCTCCAATGGAATGCCATTTTTCTGGGACAGAGATTTATTTGGATGAATCATAATATGAGTAAATAGAATTTTAAGATAAGTAACTGGAGCCATAAAGTACATAAAAACATTCTGAGAAATGAAATGCAAGATAATTGGTTTAACTGTCTTAATGTGTTTATAGTCATTAACATTGAAATCAGAGAAACTTTCCAAATTTCTTTAGCAAGATCTGAAACTTTTCCTGATTGGTCTCAACCCAAGATTTATTTGGGGCAGGGGGAAGATAATTTAAAGCAAATTATGCTTAACAATTCTTGAATTGAGGAAAAAATAGAGAAGCATTTTAAGTCAAACAACATATAGAATAATGATGGATCAAATGGACAAAAATTATCTCTTTATCCAAGATTAGGCATATTGTTTAATGTTTGTAGGTACTACAGAGACTAGCATTAAAGAAAAACACTTGTTTAAAGTGTTTGATAAATGCTTTTCAAATTTGATGAAATATTATCTACATGAGCCAAAAGAAAATGGAAATTACGAAACAGAACTCCCAGCTTTGTGATAGGTTCTGCCACATTCCAACTGTCTACTTTTATGACATAGTACAAGAAGGATACCATAAATATCACAATGATGAGAGAAATGCTAGAAAAAAAATTTAAAAAATGAATGCTCTCAAGCTGATACAGAGGGAAAGGTAGCAATAAGAAGAAATGTCAAATAATATACTTTAATAAAAATTAATTAAACAAATAATAGCCCCCCATCTCTAATGTTTTCCTTACAACTCTGTGAAGCTAGTATTTTTCTTAGAAAACTAAGGCTCTGAGAGATAGAATAAATTGATTAAGAGTCACAGCAAGTCAGTGTCAGAATTAGGGGTAAACAAGTTTAGGCTCAAAATTGAATGTTGTTTCTATGACACCATGCTGCCTCAACAAATAACTATTGAGAAGATGGGTGCCCTATATGTAAGGCTCTGTGCCAAGTACTATTGATATAATGGATCCCATATAATAGACAATAAAACCTCTCCACAAATCACTGTGATACCTTCAAATCAATTAAGTTATTCATCCATGGTAAACAATTAAATAAGGAATAATACAAAGTAGCCCTTAATTCTATGCTGCTTCTGCAGTGATTGTGACAGGGTTGGAAAAAAGGAACAGAAACATTAATTTTACTACAGAGTCACTTAATTTGATATATTTATCAAATGATTAATGAGTTGACATAATAACAGAGTAGCAGAGGTGAATCATTATTAATAATCTTGCTATAATTGAAGCCCAAAAACATAACTAGCTAAATGCAATGATGGCTCACACATTCTACAGGAAGAGGCAAATAAAGGATTGGAACAAATGGTTTTATTGTATGACCAAAGGTAATAAGACACATTATGTAATGAAAAAAAATGATTATTCAATCATGAAGTAGGAAAATTATAGTTTCTGTGATAATATGTGATACAGAGGGTGAAAAGGAAGAAAAATTCCATCGAGAACTTTACGAGAGCCTTTAAACTAAGTTGACATTTACATTAGTGCTCCTTTATTTCAGCACAAAAGTGGGCACAAGAGAAATAAAGTGTAAAATATTATTTAATATTCAGAAGCAAAAATTCACAAATCTGTATGTGTATTACTCAGAAGCCTCACAACTGTAAATCACAAATGTATTTTTCAAGAAGAAAGAGACTTTGGCTACAGGAAGTATTAGAAATAACCTCAAAAATGAAATAAATTACATATATATGTAATTATATATATACATATATATGTGTAATTATATATACATATATATAATCAAACAAGATACCACAAGTCACTGATATGAGTGTAACTTCATGATTAATTATTAATTATTAATAATTAAACTTTGGCAGCTTAAATTGCACAGTCACCATTTTAATACTTTTCATAAGCTGTATATTTGACATGTAAGTTTTCTGTATTGTGCCAATAATATAACCACACCTTCCCATGTCAATACCCAGAGGGTCCAAATTCATAATTTAAGTATTTCATTTCTGCTTTTGTTATTATTACATGATATACAGTGCCTTGACTATTCAATGGTATACTTAATCAATTATTTGAGGGGCTTATAGATAGAAATAAAGATCTTATTTCTAAAAAAACTAACCACAAGGAATCTATGTATGTGTATATGCATGTATATATTTGGATATATATCATGCATAGAATAGTAATATATATATATGTATATATATATATATATATATATATATATCAGTGTAATTTATACTTCCCCAGTTCTTAGGATCCTCTCCATTCAAGTGGCTCTGTGTGTATACGTAAAAAACAAATATTATGGTGAAATACGTATGTACATACATTCTATATTACACAGTAATTTGAATGGAGAGGATACTAACAACTGGGAAAATCAGATAAAACATTTTAGAGGAAGTGAAACTTAAGGTGAGCCTTGAGGGCGTCAGGAGTTCAAAGAGGTAGAAGAGAAGAGGAAGAAAAGTCCAGGCATGAAATGTAGCTTACACAAAGACATAAGACCCTACAGACCATTAGGCTTTTCTATCTCATTTGTAACTGATATATCCTATGTGTGTCATCACCCTTATTAAATCAAGCTCCTTGAAGACAGAGCCTATCTTGCTTTTCTATTTGTGATGCTAGCACTTAGCACAATGCTTTGCATATAATAAATATTGGCCTCTTTTTATTCATATATGTGTGTGTATTTGCAGATGGAATAATTTATATTAGCTAGTTGTAATATCATAACTCTCTAAAATGGGGATAATAGTATTACTTATTTCTCAGGGCTATTATGAGGATCAAATCAGGTAATAATTGTAAAGCACTTAGCATAGTACCCAACACAAAGAAAGTGCTATATAAATGTTGCCTGTTGCTATTATTACATCAAGCCCTAGAAAACTATGGTGCCCACTCAAGTGAATATTCAGAAGAGAACAACCCTCACTGGAAAAACAAACAAACAACAAATAAAGGATGAATTCTTATTGTCCAGACCAATTGTAAAGCCAACTGGTGTAAGGCTTCCAGTTGTAAAACTAACCCATCAAGTTAATTTATCATCAGTACAAATATAGCAAATAAAGGTGCAGACAGAAATAGCAAATAAACAATGATCTGGGCCCAGAACCAAACAGGTAAAAGAGAACCAGCTTCTTTACATTTGAAAATTTATCTAATTATTTCAATAATCCAAAGCTGTCATTTACACAAAATCCCATATGTCTTACTGCCAAAATTTTTCTGGTGATAACATCAAGTTGTGATTTCTGGATCACTACAGTTTCTGAAGAATCAAAATTGCAAGTGGCCCAAAATGCAATGGGAGAGGCACCTTGTGGGCATACATTAGGGAGAGCACATTACGAATAGTGATAACTATGTGAGAAGTTGTGTAAAGGATATACATTCAAAGATGAAAGAGGAAAAGAGAGAGAGACAGAGACAGAGACAGAGAGACAAGAGTGACAGAGAGACAGAGAGAGAGAGAGATTCATGTACAATGAGAAAAGAAGAAAGCCTGGTCATATATTAAGACTTGATTGAAATATGCTATTATCCATAGAATATTAAAAGAACTATAATAGGGGCAGCTAGGTGGTGCAGTGAGTAGAGTACCAGCCCTGGAGTCAGGAGGATCTGAGTTCAAATCCCTTCTTTTTTTTATAGCACTTTAAGTTTGGCAAAGTGCTTTACAAATATAATCTTTTTATTGTCATTACAACCCTGGGATGTAGGTGCTATTTTTATTCTTATTTTACAGATGAAGACACTGAGGCAGAGGTTTCATGACTTGTCCATAGTCATATAGGTGGTGAAATAATCTGCAACAGGATTTGAACTCCAGGCTTCCTGAATACAATCCAATGTTTTACCCACTGCACTGCATAGCTACCACTGATCAATCTTCCAGTTAACTAAATCAAGGGTCCTTAACCTTTTTATGTGTCATTGACATGTTTGATAATCTTTGACAATGAAATCTCTGGACCCCCTTTTAAAATAATTGTCTGTTGCCCATAATCATTATGGAAGCAAATGATAGATTTTTGGTTAGAAGTTAGTGAAATTAAAAATGTAATTTCCCCCTGCCCCCATTTTCAGCTTATAGATCTCCTAAAATCCATCTATGGTCCATGGATTAAAGGTTAAGAACCCTTGGGGCAACATGTTCTCTAAGATCCTATGGTTAAATTAGTATTCCTTCATAGTTACCTGTAATGAGAGATATCAGGAAAAGACAAAATATAGTGGTTTCCTCCCCTCAAAAGCTTACAGTCTAAGTAGGAAGAAAGGATTAACATGCATGAAATAGTTAGGTATCAATGGAAGATATTATATAACTCTTGACTAGATTAGTAATTGGAGTGGAAGTCTACCTAAAATATAAAAAAGAAGAGTAGGGTTGAAGGAAATACTACAAAGGCTCATTCCATATCTAATCTATGACCCTATGATGTATGATGTTATCAGAGGAGTGGGAAAATCTCATTTTGGAAGCTCCTCCCATTAATATAAATTGACAACATTTTTGTAACTTAGAATGTTAGAATTGGTTGGGGGAAGGGATGTAGGGATGGTACTGAAAGATGCAGAAGTTTGGCATGATTACTCAGCTGAGCTGTGTTAGAGAAAAGACTGAAACCCAGGCCTTCTTGGTGCAAAGTCCATTCTTTCATTTACAACAGTGAATTATAAATGCTTAAAGAACTGTGAGGAGATCATTGTGATCTGTAAATATAGTGAATAAGAATATTGGATCAGATGATTTCTAATACCCTCACTTCCTGCTCTAACATTTTTTTTAATTTTTTTTAAATTTTTTATATATAATTTAAACATTTAATATTAAGACCTCAAATTTCAGATCTATTTCCTTCCTCCCTTGTCACTCATTCCCTCTGGGGAGATAAGTAATTCAGTATATGTTGTACATGTCTAGCTATGCAAAACATTATCATAATAGATATATTGTACAAGGCTGCTTGTAATTCCCTCCCATTCATCCCACCTCCCACCTGGTCCATTCCCTACATGATCCTGTCCCTCTTCTATAGTGGGTACTTCCAACCTCCCCTACCCCCAAGGATGCCCTCTCATCCATCATCCCTCCTCTCATCCCCCTTCCCCCTATTCTGCTGCTGGTTGAGATATCCCATTTAGTATGTATGTCATTCTCTCCCTGAACCAAATTCAATGAGAATGTGGTTTTGCCTTTTTTGCCTTCCTATTCTCCCCCTCCCTTGCAACCACTTCCCCTTCCTTCTTCTACATGAGATAGTTTACCCTACCCTGTCTCTCCCCATCTCCTCTTGCCACTTTCCTCTCTCACCTCATAATTTCATCCCTTGAGTATTCTCCCTTCCCAACAAATTCAACCTATGCCCTCTATCCATATATAACTGTAACCATATACACACACATTCACATATGTATTCATATGACCACACACCCTTCTTCCATTATTTTCATAGTGAGAAAGATATCATCAGTCACAGTTATTGCTTTTCCATATAGGAATGTAAATAGTTCAACTTTGATAAGTTCCTTTTGATTTCTTTTCCCTGATTACCTTCTCAGGCATCTCTTGCTTCTTCTGTCTGCATGTCAAATTTTCTATTCAATTCTGGTTTTTTCCTCAAGAATGCTTGAAAGTCCTCTATTCCACTGAATCACCATATTTTCCCCTGAAACAAAATACTCAGTTTTGCTGGGTAGGTGATCCTTGGGTTCATTCCCAGCTATTTTGCAATATTTCCACAATATTGGAATTGTTTCTTCCTGGCTGCTTGGAGTATTTTCTCCTTGATCTGGGGATTCTGGAACCTGGCTATAATATTCCTGGGAGTTTTCTTTTTGAGATCTTTTTCAGGAGGTGATCTGTGGATTCTCTCAACCTCTATGTTGCCCTCTGGATATAAAACATCAGGGAAATTTTCCCTGAGAATTTCTTGAAGGGTGATTTCTAGGTTCTTTCTTTGATCATGGCTTTCAGGTAGTCCAATAATTTTTAAATTGTCTCTCCTGGATCTATTTTCCAGGTCAGTGGTCTTTCCTATGAGATATTTCACATTGCCTTGTACTCTTTCATTTGTTTGGATCTGCTTAACAGCATCTTGATTTCTCATAAAGTCATTAGCTTCCATTTGCTCCAGTCTAACTCTGAAGGAATGAATCTCCTCAGTGAACTTTTGAGATTCTTTTTCCATCTGGCTCAGAGTGCTGTGCTGCCTGCTCTCAGAGCGATGCGCTAGCCACTCCCTGCAGGGCTGCTGGGCTGTCCTCAGCAGGAGGTTAGCTTCTCTGTGCCGTTCTGTGGGTGCTGTGGCTCCAGAAGTTGTTCAGAGCTCCCTTTCACATTGTTTTTTTATTAAACTAATGCTTTATTAATTTCTGTTTTGAATCATTCATTTCCACCAGATTTTGAGTTACAATTTTTCCCCCGTTTTTCCCCTACTCACCCTCCCAGAATAGCAGTCCCACAAGATATCCCTTCCTCCAATTATTGGACTACCTGAAAGCCATGATCAAAGAAAGAACCTAGAAATCACCCTTCAAGAAATTCTTAAGGAAAACTGCCCTGATATTTTATACCCAGAGGGCAAAATAGAGGTTGACAGAATCCATTGATCACCTCCTGAAAAAAGATCCCAAAAAGAAAACTCCCAGGAATATTATAGCCAGGTTCCAAAATCCCCAGATCAAGGAGAATATACTCCAAGCAGCCAGGAAGAAACAATTCCAATATTGTGGAAACAAAATCAGAATAGCACAGGATCTGGCAGTTTCTACACTGAGGGATTGAAGGGCATGGAATACAATATTCCAGAGGGCAAAAGAGCTGGGAATGAACCCAAGAGTCACCTACCCAGCAAAAATGAGTATTTTGTTTCAGGGGAAAATATGGTCATTCAGTGGAATAGAGGACTTTCAAGCATTCTTGAGGAAAAAACCAGAGTTGAATAGAAAACTTGACATCCAGACACAAGAAGCAAGAGATGCCTGAGACGGTAATCAGGGAAAAGAAATCAAAAGGAACTCATCAAAGTTGACCATTTACATTCCTATATGGAAAAACAATAACTGTGACTGATGAAACCTTTCTCAGTATGAAAATAATGGAAGAGTTTATGGTCATATGAATACATATGTGAGTGTGTGTATATATGTTTACAGTTATACATGGAGAGAAGGCATAGGTTGAATTTTTTGGGAAGGAATGATACTTAAGTGGTGAAATTATGAGGTGAGAGAGGAAAGTGACAAAAGGAGATGGGGAGAGACAGGGTAGGGTAAACTATCTCATGTAGAAGAAGCAAGGGGAAGTGGTTGCAAGGGAGTGGGGCAATAGGAAGGCAAAAAGGCAAAACCACATTCTCATTGAATTTGGTTCAGGGAGAGAATTACATACATACTAAATGGGATATCTCAACCTGCAGCAGAATAGGGGGAAGGGGGATGAGAGGAGGGATGATGGATGGGAGGGCATCCTTGGGGGGAGGGGATGTTGGAAGTACCCACTATAGAAGAGGGACAGGATCATGTAGGGAATGGACCAGGTGGGGGGTGGGATGAGTGGGAGGGAATTATAAGCAGCCTTGTACAATATATCTACTATGGTAATATTTTGCATAGCTATACATGTACAACACATAGTGAATTACTTATTTTCCCAGAGGGAATGGGTGGCAAGGGAGGAAGGGAATGGATCTGAAATTCGAGGTCTTAAAATTAAATGTTTCCAATATATATAAATACTATTATCAATACTCTTTTGCATGTAATTGGGAGGTAAGATGTGCAGGCATTGGGGCACAGAGATTCACCTTGCTCTAATGGAAAAGTCGAAGGGGGTATGGGAGAAGATATGCTAGAGAGTGGATTGGAGAAAGGGATATTTTGTGGGACTGCTATTCTGGGATGGTGGGTAGGAGAAAAACGGGGAAAAAATTGTAACTCAAAATCTGATTGAAATGAATGATGTAAACCAGAAGTTAATAAAGCATTTGTTTAATTAAAAGAAAAAAACATTGTGTAACTCTCTGAACCTCACTTTTCCTACCTGTAAAATGCGACTATTGAACCAAACTTTCCCTAGAGTTCTTTCTAGCTCTAGGTGTATGGCCCTGCTGAATAAGGTCAATCTCTCTTGGGATTTTACTTTCTTTCTTTCCCCTTACCTTAAATTTATTCCAGAATCTGGTTGCCTTCCTTGTTTAAGCTATGCTATATCCTTCATTTCTCGTGAAATAAAAATATCATATTTGTGAAACTAAAAAAACAAAGATCCCAAAAGAAAATTCCTAGGAACATTATAGCCAGTTTCCAGAATTCCTAGATCAAGGAGAGAATATTACAAACATCCAAGAAGAAACAATTTGAATATTGTAGAAACCTAATCAGGATAAAACAGGATCTGACAGCTTCTACACTGAGGCATTGAATGGCCTGGAATATGATATTCTGGAGGTCAAAGGAGCTGGGATTAAAACCAAGAACCACCTACCAGCAAAACTGAACATCATATTTCAGGGGAAAATATGGTCATTCAGTGGAATAGAGGACTTTCAAGTATTCTTGAAGAAAAATCCAGAATTGAATAGAAAATTTGACATTCAGATACAAGAAGCAATAGAAGACAACTGCTTTAAAATCAATTGTATGTGGGCAAAAGAAGCCTGATGGTCAAAACTTAGTCAACACTGCTTTATGGATACTGGACTGTCTTTACAACTGAAACCTATTTTCACCATATGTGTCAATCAGTGCCTAACAGAAGAGCTTTATTAGTTTTCTCTAAGTTATTACTTTTTTTCTCACTTTAAATGGTTTAGAAAATTGAAATAGTATTTTACATTTTTATATTCTCCAAGAGAAAGCTTAGAACTAATCTAAAATGAAGCACCCAGCAACATATCAGCTTTGTAAATCACTACTGATATACTATTCTATTCCATCTGTATGCTAATATTAAGATTCATTTCTGCAAATGTATTATTCCTATTAAGAGCCACCAGAAATGTACTTTCAGTGTAATTCCAATGAACAAACATATATCCTTCTCAAATACATGATGACATGCTAATGATACTGGTTAAGATCTGGATGAAAAGAAAAAATATATAAAATTTGCCCCTAAACTTTAGCTCACTCTTCCACAGATCTTTTGAGTGAGTTTTAGATAATAAAATCTCCACTGCAGTTAATATTCAAATACAGTTCAATGTGCTGTTGAAACCTTACTAACAGTAAACATCCTTTCTTTCAAGAAAAAAAAAGAAGAAACAGAATACAACTGTAGGTAGAAAAAGGAAATAAACTCACCCAAGAAAATTTTCAAAGGAAAATCAGCAGACAGAGGAGGCATGAGCAAATACCAACAATCCAACATAGAGTAGTACAATTAATAACTGCTCTAGGATAAAAGAAAGTGAGACAAAAATTTCCAGAATATAAACAACAGTTGACATACTGTGCTTTAAGCTTTGCAAAATGCTTTATATACTTTCTCCTATCATATTTTATTCTCTTAAAAACTATGTAAAGTAAGTGCTATTATTATCCCCATTTAGAAGATGGAATAATACTGAAATAATAATTAGACCTTTAAAATTCAGCATGGAATAACTACAAGGGCCTCAAAAGTTGATTAGGAGATTAATTAAAGAATAAAAAGGAATATATTAGAAAGAGAATCAGAACTCAAAACAATATAATAAAAGATAAACAAGAGGCTCAGTGACAGCATAGGAAGTTGAAAAGCTAATGAAGTGGTATGTATTCTGAAAGAGAATGACAGAGACATAATTTTAAAATGCAGAGATGAAAGAAGTATCAGAGGAAAATCTTTTTAAAGCTCAGCAAAATTGATTGAATGTTTCAGGTTTCTACAAATCAGAAAAAACAAAATTTAAAGATAGGACTCAACAATAAAACTAGAGAGGTAATGTTATCCCCTCCCCCAAAAAATTGTTAAATGTAAAGCCTAAATACTATATCTTAGTAAATAATAGAAGAAAATTTCAAATAAATTGGAATTAAAGAAAAAAGTGCAGATTTATATCATTCACAGAAGAGTGTCAGAGAGGAACTATATATTTCAACTCCACTAGAAATATAGTTGCCAAGTTCCAAAGCCTCAATGTCAAAGAGTCTCCAGATTTCTAGGGTGATGTCAGACAATGCCACTTAGAAATAAAAATGATTAGCCATTAATGAAGAGATATTGAAGAAAAGGATGAAAGGTGAGGTAATAATAAACAAAGGAGTTTTCTCTATTTTATTGAGGGATAATATTATATAAAGATGACTGGACTAGGATGGAAAATAGAGGGGCATGGGTTTATCTTTGTCTGGTTGTGCATGTAGGGATCATAGTGTTTGAAACACAATAAGTCATGGATTCCTAGGGATTATTTTTCCCCAAAATAGGAAAGATCCAGAAACCAATCTTTGGGGTTGGAGAAAGTCTCTATATGAAGGAATATTTGATACAAAGGAAAACAAAGATTAAAATCATGACATTAAATGTTAATGAGTTAACTCATCTAGAATAGCATGTAATTGCAAAACTAATCAGAAAAGAGAGCCTCACTCATTTCTTCATACAAGAAAACACTTAAAACATTAAGATAAATGCAGATTAAAGTAAAAGACTGAAGTAAACTTTATTATGTCTCCAGAATCCAAAATGCAAAAAGTTATAGAAAGCTATGACAAAAAAATGGATACTGTTGAGACAGTCACCATAGCTATTGAAACAATTGTAATATAATGGGTAGACAGATAAAAATGTTATAAATATGCCTAGTACTACACTTAATACTTAGTATTTAATATACTCAATACTACATCAATAAATGAAAAGGTAATTTAAATGAAAAAAAAAGACCTAGATAATAACACAGGGATTATAAGTGATCCTAATGTGTCTCCTTCATATCTTGATAAATTTAGCAAAATTATAAACATGAAAATACTTTTAACAAAATAAGAGGAAAAATAAAATTGAAAACAAAAATATTATTGAAATAATAATCTACAAGCATTAAATACCTACTATTTGCCACACAGTAGTTAGTTGCTGGAAATACAAAAACAATGATTCCTGCCCCTTCCCATAAGGAACTTATATACTATGACATCAATAGATAGAGAGAGAGAGAGAGATATACATTATACACAGATATGTGTATTTAGAGAGATTGAGAGTGCATCCCAAAAGTCTTGATGAAATTTTGACCTATTAAAGCTTGATACAAGAAAATTGTCAGTTATTAAGTGTAGCTTAAAATGGCATGAAGACTTTAGGGGACATGATACATATACACATACATGAACAAAACAAAAATAAATGCAAAAATCACTAGGGAGCTATTGTACTTTATTTAATAGGGGAACAATATGGTCACTACTATATTTTAAGAAAATCATTTTAGTAGCTCTGTGGAGGATGAATGTGAAAGTAGAAGAATGAAAACAGGAACATCAATTAGGAGGTGATTGTAACAGTCCAGGTGAGAAGTAATGAGGACTTGAACACTTGAACTATGGTATTAGTCATAGGAGTAAAGGGAAAGAGATAGAAAGGATACATGTCCTCTAGGTAAAAGTAACAAGATTTAACAACTAATTTTATAACTAGTGTACGATAATGAGGAGTTCAAGATAATGTTTTAATTATAAATCTAGGTGCCCAGAAGAATGGAAGGAAAACAATACATTCATGATTAGAAAACCAAGATTTAGTTTATCAACTTCCTGACTACTGCAGTATAGTTTTCTCTCTTCTTTGGTTCCATTCCCCTTTTCCTTTATTGTAGTTACACAAAAAGTTAGATAGTAGTTATATTGTGAAAGACTAACTATATTTCCCTCCATCTTATACCACCACCTACTTATTCTATTTTCTCTTTTGACCCTATCCTTTTTCAAACGTGTTTGCTTCTGACTACCCTCTCCCCAAATCTTCCCTCCCTTCTATCATCCCCTTTCCATTCCCCTCCCCTCACATTTTCCTGTATGGTAAGATACCCAATTGAGTGGTTATGTTATTACCTCCTTAAGCCAAATTCAATGAGAATAAGGTTGTCCCATTCCCTTTCACCTTCCTGCTTTTCCCTACAATTGTAACAATATAACAGTTTTCTTCTGCCACTTTTATGAGATAATTTACCCTAATCTATCTCTCCCTTTCTCCTTCTTCCAATAAATCCCTCTCTAACCTCTTAATTTTATTTTTAAATGTCAGCTCTTCATATTCAACCCATCCTGTGTCCTCTACATATATATGTACATACATATGCCCACATTCACATACACACACAGACACACACACACACACACACACACACACACACACACATACACCCTCCTATACATATATATATATATATATATATATATATATACATATATATTCCCTTCAATTAACCTCATACTAAGAAAAGTATTATGAGTTACAATAATTGTTTATCCATTTAGGAATGTAAATAGTTCAACTTTAATAAGTTCCTTATGATTTCTTCTTCCTCTTTACTTTCTCATGCTTCTCTTGCTTCTTGTATTTGAAAGTCAAATTTTCTGTTCAGCTCTGTTTTTTTTTCATCAAGAATACTTGAAAATCCTCTATTTCATTGAATGAACATATTTTCCCCTGAAACATGATACTCAGTTTTGCTGGGTAGGTGATTCTTGGTTTTAATCCTAGCTTTGACCTCAGAAATATCATCTTCCAAGCCCTTTGATCCCTTAATGTAGAAGCTGCTAGGTCTTCTGTTGCCCTGATTGTGTTTCCACAATACTCAAATTGTTTCATCCTGACTGCCTGCAGTATTTTCTCCTTGCCTTGGGCACTATGGAATTTGGCTGGAACATTCCTAGGAGTTTTCTTTTTGGAATCTTTTTCAGCAGGTGATCTGTGGATTCTTTCAACCTCTATTTTGCCCTCTGGATCTAAAACATCAGGGCAATTTTCCTTGAGAATTTCTTGAAGGGTGATTTCTAGGTTCTTTCTTTGATCATGGCTTTCAGGTAGTCCAATAATTTTTAAATTGTCTCTCCTCGATCTATTTTCCAGGTCAGTGGTATTTCCCATGAGATATTTCACATTGCCTTCTACTCCTTCATTTGTTTGGATCTGCTTAACAGCATCTTGATTTCTCATAAAGTCATTAGCTTCCATTTGCTCCAGTCTAACTCTGAAGGAATGAATCTCCTCAGTGAACTTTTGAGATTCTTTTTCCATCTGGCAAATTCGACTTTTTAAGGCATTCTTCTCCTCATTGCCCTTTTGGGCCTCCTTTGCCATTTGAGTTAGTCTATTTTTAAGATGTTGTTTTCCTCAGTCAGGCTGTTGACCCTCATTTCATACTTTTCTTGCATCCTTCGCATTTATCTTTCCAATTTTTCCTCCACTTCTCTTATTTGATTTTTAAAGTCCTTCTTAAGGTCCTCTATGGCCTGCAACCCACTCATGTTTTCCCCTGGGGCTTTTGGAGCAGGACTTCTGACCTCACAGTCCTTTTCCCCCTCTATGCCCCCAAAATAGGAGTCTAGGTTTGCATTTTTCTGTTTCCTTTGCCTTGGCATGTTGCCACTTAATTATTTGACTTTTGGGCTTGTTGCCACACTATGGCTTTAAGGCCAAATAGAGGAATTTTCGTCCTGAATGTGTGGGGGGCAACTTCCATTTCTGGCAAGCTGTAAACCCACCCACAACTTCCACCCTAGATCACAATCCAGATCCAGGGCGGTTAAAGCAAGAGCAATTTCCCCCCAAGACTGATCACTGGATCTCCCTACAGTTCACAGTCCAGGAGCTGGGGCTGCCTCTGAAAACTACAAAATGGGGTGTCTCCTCAGCGGCTTCTAGCCCCCAGGGGAGGGAGCTGACACATTCCCCAATTACTGGTCCCAAAGTACATAGGACACTAACCTCTTACTTTGTCCTAGGCATGTCTATGTTGATAATTCTAGAGTCACCACAGCAGCTGGTGTTCTGGGGTCTCTGCTGCTGGCCCTGCCGCCCTGGGGCTAAAACCTCGGCTCACGGGGACCTGGGCTCAGTCAGCTCCCCTCGCTCAGCGTGCTGTGTGCTGCTGGCTCCCAGAGTGCTGTGCTGGTCCTTCCTGCAGGGCTGCTGGGCTGTCCTCAGTGGGAGCTTAGCTTCTCTGTGTTGTTCTGTGGGTGCTGGGGCTCCAGAAGTTGTTCAGAGTCCCCTTTTACATAGTTTGGGGGGAATCTGGGGGCAGAGTGGCTGGGATGAGCTGTTTCTACTCTGCCATCTTGGCTCCTCCCCCCGCAATGGTATGTTTTGATCAACATCAAATGGAGATGGGGAGTGGGGTGGGGGGGACTGGTTCTGTGAAAATATCCCTTTTCTCCATTAGTGGCATCTCAATCAACTTTTTTTTTTTAAAGCAATTGGGGTTAAGTAACTTGCCCAAGGTTACACGGCTAGGTTTTTGTTTGTGCAGATTAAGTGTCGGAGGCCGGCTCCAAACTCAGGTCCTTCTGATTCCAGGGACGGCGCTCTATTCACTGCGCCACCTAGCCGCCCCCTCAATCAACTTTTATCTTTTCCAGTAAGTCATTTTGCTTTCACTGTTTAGCAATAGAAAAAAAAAATACACAAAAACCCTTGCATACCTTGTTTGATTGGATTTCAGTGTTTTTTTTCCTTTACCGCAGTGAAACCAATGACAATTTTGTAACATTTTTGTACATAGCTGTTACATGTAGGGAACTTTCTGTCTCTCAGTAGAAATAAATTACTATAAAGAAATTGATCCTAGATAATTTCCCCTTCAAATCAAACATCGTGTTGTTTAAATAAACTTCCTGTTTAAAATTTAAAAAATAGAAATTGGGAAGTTTGGAAGAGGAGTTTAGAGGAAAGATGAGTTCTATTTTGGTCCTATTGATTTTGAGATGCCTAAAGAATAGTCACCTTGAAATGTCCAATAGGGAGTTGGAGATGTGCAACTGGAACTCAGGAAAGAGTCTAGAGCAGATATATAAATGAGTCATCTGCATAGAAATAACTAAACACATGGGAGCAAACAAAGTTATTGTGAAAGAATATACAGAAGAGAAGATGACCTTAGAGTATACTCATAGTTATAGCAAAAATAAAATCACTAAACTATTAACTAATTCAATAAAAAGGGGGAAAACATTAAAAGGGGCTTTTAAATTATCATTTTCCCACATTTTCTCAAGAGAGAATTCACAATAATCAGAATCATGTGTATCTAATAATGTGGCAACAAAATTTAAAATAAATTAATTCAAAGAATGTCAACAAAATATAAAATATTCAAAGTACAAAACAAGCAATTGAGGGTATAAATAGCCCAGTCTTAGAAAAGGAAATTGAGAAAGACTGAATAGTACCCTTTCCAGGGTTCTTTTGCCAATCCCCACTTTGCATTGGTTCACTAGATTCCCAGATGGCAATTACTACTATTCCATCAGAATCCAAAAAGTGTCCTGGAAGGGAACTATGGTTGCTAATATGCACAAGTCCTCACTAGCACGCTTCTCATGGATTATCAGTTATACTTAATTAGCTTTTAGAAAGACTGTTTAAGGGACACAGTGGGCTACAGGGCCAATACATCAGGCAAAGGGGTGGATGCTGGGAAAAGCTGATCCACCAACTGCAGGGGCCATTCCCAGGCCTATCACCACAGGACTGGGATCTGTTGGAGCTAGTAAGAGACAAGTGCAGGGCCCATGGCAAAGACAGCAGCTTCTCCTGGAACTGTCAATCCATAGCCTGGAAATTTAGAAATCACCTACCTGAACTTCCAGGGACCAGGATGGTGGCTTGAAACCCAGCTGCTCTAATTTCCATCCCCAACCCTGAAAACCCAGAAATTATTGCCCCAGAGTAAAATCCTAAAATAGTGGAACAAACTAAAGGCTTGGGAGTCCTAGAAGAAGAGAGTGGCTAAGGTTGTGCCTCAAAATAGAAAAAAACAGATTGCAAAGACAAAGACTCTAGAATCCTATTATTGCAAGCTTGAAGAACCAAATTCAGGAGGAGACAGCATTGATTCTACTCCTACAGCTGAAGCCTCAAAAGGGAATATGAACTGGTCTCAATCCCAGAAAGCATACTTGGAAGTGCTCAAGAAGGACTTTGAAAACCAAATTAGAAAGGTAGAAAATAAACTGACCAATTCTTTTAAAATTACAATTGTGAAAAGAGAAAAACAGTATAGTGAAGAAAGTAACTCCTTTAAAAGTAAAATGTGTGAAATAGAAAAAGAGGTTCAGAATCTAACTGGAGAAAATAAATCCCTAAAAATGAAATCTGAACATATGGAAAAGGATGCTCCAAAAATTAGCTAAGAAAAATAATTGGCTAAAAATTAGAATTAGCCAAATCAAAGCTAACGACTATGTGATGCATCAAGAATCAATCAAACAAAACCTCAAGAATGAAAAATTAGAAAAAGAGGTAAAATATCTCAATGGAAAAATAACTAACCTGGAGAACAGATCTGGGAGAGACAATATAAGAATCATTAGTCTACCAGAAAGTCATGATAAAAAAGAGCTTAGACAACATTCTCCAAGAAATTATCAAAGAAAATTGCCCTGAGGTCCTAGAAGCAGAAGATAAAATAGTTATCAAAAGAATCAACTGTATACCTCCTGAAAGAGTTCCCAAATGGAAAACTACAAGAAATGTTGTAGCCAAATTCCAGAACTACCAGTAAAGGAGAAAAGTCTGCAGGCAGTCAAAAAGAAACAATTCAAATATCTCAGAACTACAGTCAGGATCACACAGGATCTAGCAGCTTCTGCATTGAAAGAACAGAGGGACTGGAATATAATATTTCATAGGGCAAAGGAGCTCAGGCTACAACCAAGGATCAGCTCTCCAGGGTAACTGAGCATAATCTTTCAGGCAAGGTGATGGTCATTTAATGAAACAAGGATTTCCCGACCTTTCTGATGAAAAAGCCATAGCTCAATGGAAAATTCAATCTCCAAATACCAAACTCAAGGGAAACATAGAAAGGTAAGCAGGGAAAACACACACAGACACACAACTTCCTATTTAATAAAAGCAAACTGTTTACATCTCTATATGGGAAGCTGATGCCTGTTTATATTGAGAATTGTATACTTATCACGACATTTAAAAGGGATATAGATAAATAGAAGGTTTGGATATAAATTAACTAAAAAGATGGTTAATAAAACCTTATTAAGGGGTGCAAAGGAACCACGATGGGAGAAAAGGAAAGTAATAAATAGAAAAGGGAAAATTATGCCACACAAAGAGGCATAAAAACATATTATAGTAGAGGGAAAGAAGGGACGGAGATGAACATTATATGAGCTATGCAGTCATTAGTTTTGGTGTAAGGAAGGAATTACATCATCAGTTAAGCATAGGACTCTATCATGAAGAAACATAAAACTTATCATAATAGATGGAAAGAAGGGTGGGTGAGGAGCATTATATGAGATTTATTCTTGTCCATTTTGGTTCAAGGAAGAAATAACATACTACATTAAGTATAAAAATCTATTGTACCCTATAGGCAGTAGGAGGAGGAAGGATTAAGAAAGGGGGGAGGGTAGAAGCCAGGGGAGATGTAGTAAGGGGAAAAAGGGAAGGGGGTTGATAGAGAGGGAATACTGAGGGAAATGGAGGTCAAAAGGAGAAAAGGAAGAGAAGGGAGAAGGGAGAAATAAAAGCATTAACAGGGGAAGGAATAGGATGGAGGGAAAGACACAGATAGTAATCATAACTGTGAATGTGAATGGGACGAACTCTCCCATAAAAGAGAAGCAGGTAGCAGAGTGGATTAAAAACCATAATCCTAAAACATGCTATTTACAAGAAACACATTTGAAACAGGGGAACATGTACAGGATAAAGGTAAAAGACTGGAGTAAAGGTTATTATGCTTCAGCTAAAGTAAAAAAAAAAGCAGGGGTAGCAACCCTTATCTTAGAAAAAGCAAAATCAAAAATAGATCTAATTAAAAGAGATAAGGAAGGAAACTATATCCTGCAAAAAAGCACGACTGAAAATGAAGAAATAGAGAAACAGTTCATCCAAGCCATTCTGCCCCCATATTCCCTCCAAACTATGTAAAAGAGGAATCTGAACAACTTCTGGAGGCCCAGCACCCATAGAATGACACAGAGAAGCTAACCTCCCGCTGAGGACAGACGAGCAGCCCTGCAGGAAGGACCAGCACAGCATTCTGGGAGCCGGCAGCACACAGAATTGAATAGAAAATTTGACATCCAGACACAAGAAGCAAGAGATGCCTGAGAAGGTAATCAGGGAAAAGAAATCAAAAGGAACTTATCAAAGTTGAACTATTTACATTCCTATATGGAAAAACAATAACTGTGACTAAGGAAATCTTTCTCAGTATGAGAATAATGGAAGAACGGTGTGTGGTCATATGAATACCTATGTGAATGTGTGTGTATATGGTTACAGTTATACATGGGTAGAGGGCATAGGTTGAATTTGTTGGGAAGGGAGGATACTCAAGGGGTGAAATTATGAGATGAGAGAGTAAAGTGGCAAAAGGAGATGGGGAAAGAAAGGGTAGGGTAAACTATCTCATGTAGAAGAAGCAAGGGGAAGTGGTTGCAAGGGAGGGGGAGAATAGGAAGGCAAAAAAGGCAAAACCACATTCTCATTGAATTTGGTTCAGGGAGAGAATGACATACATACTAAATGGGATATCTCAACCTGCAGCAGAATAGGGGGAAGGGGGATGAGAGGAGGGATGATGGATGGGAGGGCATCCTTGGGGGGAGGGGAGGTTGGAAGTACCCACTATAGAAGAGGGACAGGATCATGTAGGGAATGGACCAGGTGGGGGGTGGGATGAGTGGGAGGGAATTATAAGCAGCCTTGTACAATATACCTACTATGATAACGTTTTGCATAGCTAGACATGTACAACATATACTGAATTACCTATCTCCCCAGAGGGAATGGGTGACAAGGGAGGAAAGAAATGGATCTGAATTATATGTTTCAAATATATATATATATATATATATATATATATATATATATATATATATATATATATACTATTATTAATAATCTTTTGCTTGTAATTGGGAGATAAGATGTGCAGGCATTGGGACACAAAGATTCACCTCCCTAAAATGGAAAAGTCGAAGGGGATATAGGAGAAGGTATGGGAGAGAGAAATTGGAGCAAGCGATATCTTGTGGGACTGCTATTCTGGGAGGGTGGGCAGGGGAAAAACAGGGGGGGGGATTATTATAACTCAAAATTTGGCAGAAATGAATGATGTAAAAGGAATAAAATAAAATAAATATTACTGACTGAAAAAAATGAAGAAATATCATTACTAAACATATATGCACCAAGCAGTATAGCATCTAAACTCCTAGAGCAGAAGTTAAGGGAATTAGAGGAGGAAATAGAGAGCAAAACTATACTAGTGGGAGACCTCAATCTCCCCCTCTCTGAACTTGATTAATCTAACCTCAAAATAAACAAGAAAGAAGTTAAGGAGGTGAATAGAATTTTAGAGAAGGTAGATATGATAGAACTCTGGAGAAAACTGAATAGGGATAAAAAGGAATATACCCTCTTGTCAGTGGTACATGGCACATATACAAAAATTGACCATGTACTAGGACATAAAATCCTCACAATTTAGTACAGAAAGGCAGAAATATTAAATGCATCATTTTCAGATCATGATGAAATAAAAATTATATGTAATAAAGGACCATGGAAGGATAGACTACAAACAAATTGGAAACTAAATAATTTAATCCTCAAGAATGAGTGGGTCAAACAAGAAATTATAGAAACAATTAATAACTTCATTCAAGAGAATGACAACAGTGACACAATGTACCAAAACTTGTGGGATGCAGGGAAAACAGTTTTAGGGCAAGTTTTATATATCTGAAAGCATACATGAATAAAACAGAAAAAATAGAGATCAATAATTTGGGCATGCAACTGAAAAACCTAGAAAAAGAACAAATTGAAAATCCTTAATTAAATACTAAATTGGCAATACTGAGTACCAAAGGAGAGATTAATAAAACTGAGATTAAGAAACCTATTGCATTAATACATAAAACTAAGAGATGGTTTTATGAAAAAAGCATAAAATCTATAGTCAATATGATAAAAAAAGAAAGAAGAAAGCTGAATTATGAATATAAAAAATGAAAAGAGTGAGTCTACCTCCAATGAAGAGGAAATTAAAATAATTTGAAATTATTTTGTCCAGTTATATTATGTATTATATCATTTATTATATATTATATTTCTATAAATTATATTATTTACTTTATCTGAAGCATAATATATATATATGTAATTTATGTGCACATAAATTTAACAATCTTAGTGAAATGGGTGAATATTTACAAACATATAAGTTTCCTAGATTAACTGAAGAGGAAATAAAATACTTAAATATCCCCATTTCAGAAAAAAAATTGAACAAGCCATCAATGAATTCCCCAGGAAAAAAATCTTCAGGGCCAGATGGATTTACTAGTGAATTCTATCAAACATTTAGAGAACAAAAAATTCTACAAACTATTTGGGAAAATCGGAGAAGGAATCCTACCAAATTCTTTTTATGACACAAATATGCTACTGATACCTAAATTTGGAAGAGACAAAATGGAGAAACAAAATTATAGACCATTTTCTCTCATGAATATTGATGCAAAAATTTTAAGTAAAATATTAGCAAAAAGACTACAGGAATTTATCATGAGAATAATACACTTTGACCAGGTAGGATTTATTCCAGAAATGCAAGGATTGTTTAATATTAGGAAAACCATCATTATAATCAATCATATCAACAATAAAACTAGTAAAAATCATATGATTATCTCAATAGATGCAGAGAAGGCTTTTATCAAAATACAACACCTATTCCTCTTAAAAACATTAGAAAGTATAGGAATAAATTGAATCTTCCTTTAAATAATAAGTAGCATCTATCTAAAACCATCAGTAAGTATTATATGTAATGGGGACAAGCTAAAAGCATTTCCAGTAAGTTCAGGGGTGAAAAAGGATGCCCATTATCACCCCTCTTATTCAACTTGGTACTAGAAATGTTAGCAGTAGCAATAAGAGAAGAAAAAGAAATTGAAGTAATCAAATTAGGCAAAGAAGAGTCTAAGCTATCACTCTTTGCAGATGATATGATGATATACTTAGAGAATTCTAGAGAATCAAGTAAAAAAACTACTTAAGAAAATAAATAAATTTAGCAACGTTGTAGGATATAAAATAAACCCATATAAATCCTCAACATTCCTATATATTTCTAATGAAATCCAACAACAAGAAATAGAAAGAGAAATTCCATTTAACCTTACTGTTGACATTATAAAATATTTGGGAATCTATCTGCCAAAATGAACCCAGGACCTATATGAACAAAATTACCAAACACAAATAAAGTCAGATCTAAATAACTGGAAAAACATCAGTTGCTCGTGGAAAGGTCAAGATAATACAATAAAAATGATAATTTTACCTAAATTAAATTACATATTTAGTGCCATACCAATCAATCTACCAAAAAATTCTTATAGAGATAGAAAAATTAGTAAGAAAATTCATCCAGGTCCGGCTACCTCCCTGCAGAGGGATGGCCCCGACTCCAGTGCGGTGTTGGCGGCGGCGGCGGCCAGAGCCATCGGGTTAACGGCGGCGCTGGAGTTCGAGACCGCGCCGGAAACGGCGACAGGCGCCGCGGGTCACTGAGCGGTGGCCACAGGCCCTGACAGCCCCCGGAGCCACTAGGGGAGAGGCGGTCTTGAAAAGATGCCAAAGCTGCAGGGATTTGAGTTCTGGAGACATACTTTGCAAGCGGCACATTATGTAGTTGCCCCTATGGTGGATCAGAGTGAACTGGCTTGGAGACTATTGAGCCGTCGACACGGAGCTCAGTTGTGCTATACACCCATGTTACATGCTCAGGTGTTTGTTCGAGATGCCAACTATCGGAAGGAGAATCTGTATTGTGATGTGTGTCCTGAGGATCGCCCCCTCATTGTACAGTTCTGTGCCAATGATCCAGAGGTGTTTGTCAAGGCTGCTCTCCTGGCTCAGGATTATTGTGATGCCATAGATCTGAATTTGGGCTGTCCTCAAATGATCGCCAAGAGAGGTCATTATGGAGTCTTCTTACAAGAAGAGTGGGATCTGCTCCAAAGAATGATTCTGTTGGCACATGAGAAACTCTCTGTTCCAGTTACCTGCAAAATCCGTGTCTTCCCAGAAATCGACAAGACTGTGAAATATGCTCAGTTGCTGGAGAAAGCTGGCTGCCAGTTATTAACTGTTCACGGGCGTACCAAGGAACAGAAGGGTCCACTATCTGGAATTGCATCTTGGGAACACATAAAGGTTGTGCGGAAGGCAGTGAATATCCCTGTATTTGCAAATGGAAACATCCAATACCTCCATGATGTAGAAAAGTGCATCCAGGAAACGGGGGTACAAGGGGTAATGAGTGCAGAGGGTAACCTACACAATCCAGCCTTGTTTGAGGGCCGAAACCCACTGGTGTGGGAGATGGCCGAGGAATACCTGGAGATTGTTCAGCAGTACCCCTGCCCCCGTCCTACATCCGGGCACACCTCTTCAAGCTGTGGCATCACACGCTACAGATACATCAACAGCTTCGGGAAGAACTGGCTAAAGTGAAGACCTTGGAAGGAATTGCTGATGTTAGCAAAGAGCTAAAGCTACGTTGTCAGGAGGAAATGGCCAATCAGAAGGAAGGAGAGAAGCCCAAGGGAGGACTGCCTTTCTTCCACTGGATCTGTCAACCATATGTCCGACCTGGGCCTAAAGAGGTATGCAAGGAGAATGGCAGCACTGATCTCAGCACAAGGGGAAAGCGAGCCTTGGAGGAAGAGGAGGATGGAAGTTCAGACTTTCTCTCGAAGAACAAGCAGAAAAAGAAACTGAGGAATCCAAACAAAAACTTTGACCCTTCCTTGAAACCGAAATATGCAAAGTATGACCAGTGCGGAAATCCAAAGGGCAATAAGTGTGTTTTTAATCTGTGCCGGGGCTGTTGCAAGAAGAGGGCTTTCAAAGAAACTGCAGATTGCCCAGGTCATGGATTGCTTTTTAAAACCAAATCAGAGAAGTCTCTTGCATGGAAGGGTGGCCAGCCCAGCTTGCAGGAACCCCAGTCCAGGGATCCAGGAGTAAAGGAACCTGGTGGATTCCCAGAAGTTGTGGGTAGTGTAGGATGAAGGGGCAGCTGGAACCCAGTATAACTCTTCCTCCCATTCCTGGGCCTCTGTTCCAGTGCCACTGCCTTGATAAACTGTATCAGGGCTGCCGTTGCTGCTGAATTCAAGATAAGGCTTATTTAAATCAACACCTTTACTCAGGGAAATCTCCTGTTATTTTAACACAGAAGGAAATGCTGTATGGTCCTCTCACTATAGGGCCCATATTGGGGCCTCTGGAAATGCTGCATTGGAGTACAGGTTCCCAGGCTGGACCTGCCCGCCCACTGTCCTCATTAACCCCTCTCTGTTTTAAAAACTGAAAAATAAAATAAAATAATCATTTTACATCATAAAAAAAAGAAAATTCATCCAGAAGAAGAAAACCTCAAGAAGATCAAGAGAATTAATGAAAAGAAATGCTAGGGAAGGAGGCCTGTATTAAAAAGCAGCAGTCATCAAAACTACTTGGCTGGGGGGTGGAGCCAAGATGGCGGAGTAGAAAGAGAAATTCCAAGGTGTTCTCCCCCCAGACCACTTCCAAACCATGTAAAAGGGGACTCTGAACAACTTCTGGAGCTCCAGCTCCCACAGAACGACACAGAGAAGCTAACCTCCCACTGAGGACAGCCCAGAAGCCCTGCAGGGAGCAGCCAGTGCAGCATTCTGGGAGCCGACAGCACAGCTCACAGGGAGCCAAACCCAGGTCCCTGTGAGCCATGGTTTTAGCTCCAGGGCAGGCAGGCTACCATCCTGAAAGAGGGACCCCAGAACACCAGCAGTGGTGGCGATTCCAGAATTATCAACACAGACATGCCTAGGACAAAGTGAGAGGTTAGTTCCCTATGGACTTTGGGACCAGTATTTGGGGAACATGTCTGCTTCCTCCCCTAGGAGCTAGAAGCTGTTGAGGAGATTCGGCACACTTGCCATTTTGTAGCTTCAGTGGCAGCATCAGCTCCTGAACTGTGAACTGTAGGGAGATCCAGCGATCAGCTTTGGGGGTTAATCACTCTTGCTTTAACCTACTTGGATCTGGATTGTGATCTTGGGGGAGGTCTGGGGTGGGTATACAACTTGCCAGAACCGGAAGTTGTGAAGACCCCAACGTTCAGGATGGAAGCTCCCCTGTCTGGTGGCAGAGTCCTACTGTGGCAACAAGCCCAAACGTCAAGTAATTAAGTGGCAACATGCCTAGGCAAAGGAAACAAAATAAACAGAAAAATGCAACATTAGACTCCTATTTTGGGGGCAAAGAGCATTGAAGCATGGAATAGGAGGAGGACTGTGAGGTCAGAAATCCTAGTCCAAAAGCCCCATAGGAAAATATGAGTGGTTTACAGGCCATAGAGGACCGCAAGAAGGATGTTAAAAATCAAATAAGAGAAGAAGAGGAAAAATTGGGAAGAGAAATGGGAAGGATGCAGGAAAAGTATGAAATAAGGGTCAACAGCCTGATTGATGAAAATAACACCTTAAAAAATAGACTAATTCAAATGGCAAAGGAGGCCCAAAAGGGCAATAAGGAGCATAATGCCTTAAAAAGCCAAATTTTCCAGATGGAAAAAGAATCTCAAAAGCTCACTGAGGAGATTCATTCCTTCAGAGTTAGAC
Source organism: Gymnobelideus leadbeateri (assembly GCA_011680675.1). Classification (NCBI taxonomy): domain Eukaryota; kingdom Metazoa; phylum Chordata; class Mammalia; order Diprotodontia; family Petauridae; genus Gymnobelideus; species Gymnobelideus leadbeateri. Next base: position 462,205 of record WOXC01010876.1, on the reverse strand, counting down.
TGGAACAAAGGGAAGCCAATGATTTTATGAGAAATCAAGATGCTGTTAAACAGATCCAAACAAATGAAAGAATAGAAGGGAATGTGAAATATCTCATGGGAAAAACCACTGACCTGGAAAATAGATCCAGGAGAGAAAATTTAAAAATTATTGGACTACCTGAAAGCCATGACCAAAGAAAGAACCTAGAAATCACCCTTCAAGAAATTCTCAAGGAAAATTGCCCTGATGTTTTAGACCCAGAGGGTGAAATAGAGGTTGAAAGAATCCACAGATCACCTCCTGAAAAAGATCCCAAAAAAGAATACTCCCAGGAATATTACAGCCAGGTTCCAGAATCCCCAGATCAAGGAGAAAATACCCCAAGCATCCAGGAAGAAACAACTCCAATACTGTGGAAACATAATCAGAATAGCACAGGTCCTGGCAGCTTCTACACTGAGGGACAGAAGGGCATGGAATATGATATTCCAGAGTGCAAAAGAGCTGGGATTAAAACCAAGAAATACATACCCAGAAAAACTGAATATCTTATTTCAGGGGAAAATATGGTCATTCAGTGGAATAGAGGACTTTCAAGCATTCTTTTTTTTTTTTGCTTATTTTTTTTTTTTTGGAGGGCAATTGGGGTTAAGTAACTTGCCCAAGGTCACACGGCTAGGTTTTTGTTTGTGTGTGCATTAAGTGTCTGAGGCCGGGATCTGAACTCAGGTCCTTCTGACTCCAGAGCCGGTGCTCTACTCACTGCGCCATCTAGCCGCCCCTTACTTTTAAGCATTCTTGAGGACAAAACCAAAGTTGAATAGAAAATGTGACTTGCAGACACAAGAAGCAAGAGATGCTTGAGCAGGTAATCAGGGAAAAGAAATCAAAAGGAACTTATCAAAGTTGACCTATTTACATTCCTACATGGAAAAACAATAACTATGACTGATGAAACCTTTCTCAGCATGAAAATAATTGAAGAAGGGTATATTGGCATATGAATACCTATGTGAATGTGTGTTTATATGTTTACAGGTATACATGGATAGAGGGCACAGGTTGAATTTAGTGGGAAGGGATGATACATAGGGGTGAAGTTATGAGGCAAGAGAGGAAAGTGGCAAGAGGAGATGGGGAGAGACAGGGTAGGGCAAACTATCTCATGTAGAAGAAGCAAGTGGAAGTGGTTGCAGGGGAAGGGAAGAACAGGAAGGCAAAAAGGCAAAACCATATTCTCATTGATTTTGGCTTAGGGAGAGAATGACACACATACTAAATGGGATATCTCACCCTGATAGAGAGTAGGGGGAAGGGGAATGAGAGGGGGGATGATGGAGGAGAGGTTATTCGGGGGGGAGGGGAGGCTGGAAGTCCCCACTTTTGAAAAGGGACAGGATCAAAGTAGGGATTTGACCAGATGGGGGGTGGGATGAGTGGGAGGGAATTATAAGCAGCCTTTTACAATATATCTACTATGGTAATGTTTTGGATAGTTATACATATACAACAACTCATACTGAATTACTTATCTCCCCAGAGGGAATGGATGACAAGGGAGGAAGGTAATGGACTTGAATTTCAAAGTTTTAAAATTAAATGTTTCAAATATATACAAATACTATTATTAATACTATTTTGCATGTAATTGGGAGATAAAATGTTCAGGTATTGGGGCACAGAGTTTCATCTCACCCTAATGGTAAATTCGAAGGGGGTATGGGAGAACATATGGGAGAGAGCAGAATGGATGAGGGGATATCTTGTGGGACTGCTATCCTGGGGTGGTTGGTAGGGGGAAAATGGGGAAAAATTGTAACTCAAAATCTGGCGGAAATGAATGATGTAAAACAAGAGTTAATGAAGCATTTGTTAAAAAAAAATAAACTACTTGGCTGAGGAATAGAGTAGCAGATCAGTGGAATAGATTAAGTAAAGGGGACACAACAGTCAATGCCTATAGTAATCTGCTGTTTGATAAACCCCAAGACATCAGCTCCTTGAATAAGAACCCACTATTTGACAAAAACTGCGGGGAAAACTGGAAAATAGTATGGAAAAAACTTGGTATAGAACAGTGTCTTACATGTAAACCAAAATCAAGTCTAAATGGGTGCATGATCTAGGTATCAAGGATGATACTGTAAGCAGTCTGGGAGAGCAAAAAATAGTTTACCTTTCAGATATATCGAGAAGGGAAGATTTTATGACCAAACTAGAGTTTGAGAACATTATGAAATGCCAAACGGATAAATTTGATTAAATTGAAAAGTTTTTGTACAAAAAAAGTCAATGTAACCAATATTAAGAGGGAAGTGGGAAACTGGGAAACAATTTTTACAACTAGTGTTTCTGATAAAGGCATAATTTCATATACAGAGAATTGAGTCAAATTTATAAGAATACAAGTTATTTCCCGATTGATAAATGGTCAAATTAAGTGGACATACAGTTTTCAGAGGAAGAAATTTAAGACATTTATAACTATATGAAAAAATGCTCTAAATCACTATTCATTAGAGAAATGCAAATCAAAACAACTCTGAGATAGCACATTTCACTGGTCAGATTAGCTAAGATGACAAAACAGGAAAATGATAAATGGTGGAGAGGATGTGGAAATATTGGAACACTAATGTATTGTTGGTGGGGGCAGAGTCTCATAAATACTTGGGAGACTAGTAGAATGGTGCCAAAGCAAGAGGATAAAAGATCATACAAAGGCTGACATAAGCTGTTTGGATTGCTATAATGAAAAAGTGACATGCTAGTACTAATGTTATTGCATACCTAAACACTAGCTCTTGTCAGCAGTTGGTCAACATAAAGAGGTGCTGTCATCATTGCATACAAATAAGGGTGGCAAGTAGAACCAGCACTAAGAATGACTTGGGAGAGAAGCAAAGGGAAGCCCCTTCTCCAGTAAAAGGATAGTATGTTGCAATTTTCAACAGTATCCAAAGCCAAGCATTCATAAAATGGTCCCTAGCCAAGAAAAAAAAAAACTTTCCTAATTTGTTTCTTTTGTTGTACTTTGCTTCAGATTTTTAAGTTTTTTTTAGTTTTAAAGGCCAAACTCATAAATATTTACAGAGATCTTACTAAGCAGAAAAAGAGATTAGAAAAATGTTTTTGTGTGAATGCAATATGTTTCATGCAATTTGAATTATATAATCAATTTTATAATAGGGAAAGAATATATAAATCTACTTTTATTAGGCTACATTTCAAATGATACAAGAAGTTGTGACAAATCTAAATTAAGCATTTTATTTCTATCTACATTATTTATTAGTGCTCAAATTAAATTTAATAAGCATTGTTAACAAGTACATTTCTATAAGAGTGTTTAAATATCACCAAGTGAAAATACCACATCTGATATCAAGAATTACCTTTGACCATTAATGTTAATATATTCATCTCAAATTTTTATTTTTACTTCTATGACACCTACTGCTAACCATACTTTTAAAACATCATTCAGTAAACTTGGACATTCAGAGCTTTGGGAAAATCTCTTTTCCAATATCCTGAATTTCTTGGGTTTTGGTTAAAGTTTATCAATAGTGAAGTAATAACCCACAACCAAAATAAATAAAGTTGGATAACATTTGTGAATAATTAGACAGTGGTTTCTTGTACATAAACCACATTTGTATTTTATTGGTTTAAGAAAAAAGACACTGGCCACAGTTATTACAATGCCATCTGTAGCAACACCCAAAAAAGCATTTAAATGGGCAATGTTTGAGGTTATATTCATTATTAATTAAATGTTAGATACTAACTAGTGATTGAAAGACAACTTTTAAAACTGACCATTTTATGCTGATTTACACTTAAGTAGACTTTCATCCCCAAATTACGATGTGATTTTTTTTTAAAGATGATTTAAACTGGGAGAGGATTCTGGGAAGATGGCAGAGTAGGTCAGAAAACTTTCAGCTTTCCAAATTTTCTCCAAAAAAAGAACATAACGTCATCTCAGAGCAGCAGAAATAAACATGGGGTAAAGCAGTTGTCCTCCTAAGACAATTGAAAAAAGCCCCCAGAAAAGACCCAACCTCTAGAAGGGGAGGTTTGTCCTAAGTGAAATGCAAACACCCACTGGCCAACTCTGAAGAATCAACAAGCAAAGAGTCCTGGAGGTAGCTGGGTTAAGAAGTGCCCTCAGCCTTAGAAACTTTCATTTTGAAGACAGTGTGGGGGTCAGATGACGGAGTAGGAAAAGATTAAAGGACCTTCCACTGTTGAGGAATGCCAAGCACAGCTGTGCTGACCAGATATGTCCAGGGCTGTGGATGCAGGGAGAACAAAGTAGCACACACCTAGTGAGGGCAGTATCAAAGGGGAGGAACCTGTTGGCTACAAGCAACAGGAGAGCAGAGTCCCTGGTGTCATTTCCAGGGCAGAGAGGACAGTTATAGTTTGCATGCACCTGAGAGACCTCAGGGAGCAAGATCATTTGTGGACAGTGTGACTGGGGGGGCCTAACTATGTCTTAGCAGTGGAGAAGAGAGCCCACATTTGGCCCCCAAGCCTCAGAACACAACAGAAGGACCTGAGACTTGGGGAATCATTCCTCATACCTTGAAACTAAAACTCAATTACACTAGTAGCTGCTAAAAACAAAGTAAAACTAACTAAATAAAAACAAGTAAACAAAGAAGTAGCCATAGCAAAGCATAACCAAACAAAATGAATAACCAAAGATAGTTATTATGGGGATAGAGAGGATCTGGGTTCATATTCAGAGGGGAAAAAAAGTCACTCTTTTTTCAATGAGAAACATCAAATGGTCCCCAGAATAAAAATAGTTCTTGGAAGAACTCCAAAAGGACTTTAAAAATCAAATAAGAGAGAGTGAGGAAATATCAGAAAAATAAATGAGTAAATCAAGAAAATTATGAAAAGAAAGTCAACCAACTTGAAATAGAGAATCAAAAACTTAGGAAAGACAATAATTCCTTGAAAACTAGAATTGGGCAAGGGGAAGCTAATGATGTTCTAAGATAGCAAGATCATAAAATAAAATCAAAAGAATGAAAAAATTGAAGAGTGAAATATCTCATTAGGATAACAACTGTTCTGGAGAACAGATCAATGAGAAATAATACAAGTAGTTGAACTACCTGAAAATAATAATTAGAAAAAAAGAATCCTGATACAGTATTATAAGAAACTATCAAAGAAAAATGCCCTGAATTTCTAGAAGAAGGAGGCAAAGCAGAAATAGAAAAAATCCACTAATCACCACCTGAAAGAAATGCCAGGAGGAATATTTACAAGAATATCATTGCCAAATTTCAAAACTCCTAGGTTAAGGAGAAAATATTGAAAGCAACAAGAAAAAAAATTAAATAGCATGGAACTAAAACAAGGATTACACAAGATGTAGCAGATACTACATTAAAGGACTGTAGGTATTGGAATACTATAATCCACAGAGCAATATATCTGGGATTATGACCAAGGGTAAATTACCCAGTGAAGTTAAATATAATCCTGAATGGGAAAAATGAATATTTAATGAATTCAAAGACTTTCAGGTTTTTGTGACAAAAACCCCAGAATTTAAGGGAAAATTCAATATACAACATCCATTAGAAATATAAGGTAAACATTAAAGACCAATTATAAGGAACTCAATAAGATCAAATTATTTACTTCATATGTGTGAAAATATTAGCAGTACTCTTATGATTGTCATCATTATTTGGGTAGTTTGAAATAAAGGCTTGGGTTGAGCTGAGTATTATGGGGTAATTTTAAAAATATAAAATTCTGTAGGGAGACATAAAAAGGTGTAATCATCTCATACAAATGGAGCATAAAAGGAAAAATTATTCCAGAAGAAACCAGTGGGAAGAGGGATTAGGGAAGAATTTTTGAGGAGTGGCATAATGGTAAGGGAATTTGAAGATCTTCCCTGCCCCTTGATATGCTTAAGTGAATTTGAGGACCTTCCCTGAACTGAAAATATATTCTACCCCCTCTAAGGCTGAATGTGGTCACAGGGAGCCTGTGGTGGGAGACTTGTTTTTCAAGAACACCCACACCTTGCTACTTTGTGATTGGGGAGTGAGTCACAAGGGTTGTGATGTTCTCTGACCCTGAAGAAGGTCATATATACCCTGATGTAAGGTTTTGCTTTGGGCTCACTCACTCACAATAAGAGTTGTGTGATTTAGCCAGATGAGACTCTGGGCAGCCAATGAGGCCCCCAGCTTTGAAAACCCAGATGTTGGTGCTTCTCTCTCATAACTGACTAGGTATGGATGTAGTGGTCAGACAGCTAGAAACCCTTTCTATTGGTCTGTTTCTCTGTATTTTTTGTCTGCTTGTAACTTCTGTTTGTATTTTCTCTGAAGTTCAGGGTGCTGACTTTTTCCCTTGAAGTAGGTAATAGATATATGCTTGATTAAAGTAAGATTGTTAACCCCTTTTTGAGTTGCTTTCCTTTAGAAAAGCAGATCAAAGTACCTATGCCAGCAGCCATCCTGGGTATGCTAGGGTGCTTCCTGCTACAGGTAGGTAGCTCAAGGAATAGGAGGACAAGATAGTGAATAGAAGTAAAGCAGAGGAGTGAGGAGATATTGTGTAAATAGGGTAAGAAAGATAGAGAGGAAAAATAGGAAGGAGGAAAATACACAAGTAATTGTAGCTTAGAATGTGAATGAGATGAATTTACCCATAAAAAGGAAATTGATAGCAGATTAAAAACTCAAATTTAACAATACGTTGCTTTCAGAAACATAAAAAGAGATACACAAGGGTAAAATAAAGGGCAGGAGTAAAACTTATTGCATAAAAATAAAATCAGGGATAGTAATAATGACCTTGGATAAAGCTAAAATAGATTAAACCAAAAATGAAAAATAGAGAAACTACATTATGCATCAGCAATTTTTAATGTTGTTTTATGCCATTTAAAATGCCTAGACAATATAAAATACCTGACCATATACCTACCAAAAACAGACACAGGAAATATATGAACATATATCATTTTCTATACAAATGAACTCAGATCCAAATAATTAAAGTAATATTTATTGTTCATGGGTAGGTAAAGCCAATAAAATTTTAAAATGATAATTTTACCTGCCTAACCTATTTATTCAATGTCATCCAAATTAAATTACTAAAAAAATTACTTTATTGAGTTAGAAAAAATAACAACAAAGTTCATTTGGAAGAGCAAAAATTCAGGAATTTTAAAAAACAGGAAAAATGATGTAAAGGAAGTAGACAGAGCATTATCAGATTTAAACTATATTATAAGGGAGAGCATTATTGAACTGTAAAGAGATAATTTCAATTATTTTAATTAAAATATTCTAGTATAAATAAAATCTATGGAGCCAAGAATAGAAGGAATACAGAAAATTGGGGAGAAAAATCATAGACAATGTCTCAGATAGGACATGATTGAATTGGAATACTGCTGTGGTATATAAAATTATGAGCTGGTTAATTTAGAAAAGTGTAAAAACATTTGATCTACTAAGGAAGATGCTATCTGCCTTCAAAAAACAGATGACAGGTAGAAATAAGCATAGTATGGCCTTACCCCTATGCGTATATATGTGTATGTTTATAGATATCTATTTGTGTGTATGTGTGTATGTTCACACTTATTTTAGCCTTCTTGGGGGAGGGGAGTGAGGGAAAAAATAAAGTAGAAAGTACACAGCAGAAAACAAAAGAAAAACAACAAAGAAGAAAAGAAAAGCTGGGCAACTTTGAAAACAATATATGGAATTTATTATATTGAAATATATATCACATTGGAGTAGAAATTCATTCTTTTATATTGAATCTTCTCCTATGGTCTATTTTGTACATGGCACTATATTTTTCTTTTTTCATTTTGTATTTAAGTTTAAAATAAAAACAATTTATAAAAATATTAAAAAGCTGGATCTTACCAAAAAAAGACAATTTTAACCTCCCTATGCTTTCATGAATGTCCCATTTAACTGTCTTTTCTGCAAAAGACAAACTCATAATGTAGGTTGGCAATGTTGATAACAAGGATTTCTACTGTATGTTCAAAAGTTGTAACTAGGGCAGGAGAATGGTGTTTTCCCAGGACACTGAATTTAGAGAAGCCTGAAAGCTTGTCAAGTCCTTTAGTTAGACAAAAACAACAGAACTGGGAATTTGTTAGGCAGAAACAGGATGCCTCTAAATGGCATGCACTACTCCCCAAAGGTATTTGCTTTGGCATCCTTTACCCATGGTGATAGTGTCCCAGATTAGAAAAATGGGTGCTGTACAGTTTGCATGGCTTGCCCCAGTCACTATTTGTGCTGTCCCATAAGCAATGGCTAGTTACAGCTTTCAGTTTATGAAATAATGTTCGCTGAAGCTCTCACAAGAGTTCAGTGTCAGAGTGTTCAGTAGAGTCTCCCTTTATTTCACATAGCTTTTAATAAGTTTTTGGTAATGTAACAACCGCCTGTCAAGGGAGTTGGCTGGTCACAAAACTCCCTGGGATTTACCAACGTCAACATAAAATATAGCTGTTCATTACCTGGCTTTTGTTGGTTTTATGATAAAGCAACATACACTTGTTGAAATGCTGAAGAAAGCATAAGACCTGAACATAACACACAATCCATGGTTGTAATCCCTCACCTTGATACTGCTAACCAAAATTTTAATTCCATGGGATATTATCTCCATAGGGATTACCAGGCTTTCTCCTGATGAAATTTGAGTGAGGTAATTTCCCAAAGGCAGTTTGATGGCACAGCAGATAGAGTGCCAGGTCTGAAGTCAGGAAGACTCATCATCCTGAGTTCAAATCTGACCTCAGACACTTACCAGATGTGTGACCGTGGGCAACACACTTGATACTGCTTCCCTCAGCTCTTCATTTGCAAAACAAGCTAGAGAAGGAAATGGCAAACCACTCTGGTATCTTTGCAAAGAAAACCTCAAATGGGGTCATGAAGAGTCAGACATGACTAAAACAAGTAAAAAACAATTTCTAAAAGTACCGCATCCTTCTGAGAAAACTCTACTCCAAATTCTTGAATCTACGTGCAGAATGGTAGCTGAAACTCCCTAATGACACCAGGGGCTCACATTTCTGAACTAACTTATGGGTTTGGGAAGAGTTCCACATGTTGTGTTCTTCTGACCCCATTGACAACAACACTCTACTCATGTTATAGAAAGCTTTGATGTTAGAATTTACTCCTTTGGATGCCATGGAATATGTAACGCAGATTTACTAAAGTCTTTTCTTGAGCCATTATAAATGTCAAATTTGTTTTGGTCAAGATGCATCCCTGGAAAGCTCTATCATGAACTCTACATGAACTGCCCGCCCCCCAAGAAACATGTCTCTTTAAAACTTTTCCTGATTGCTGTGCTCTTCTAAATGGTGCTTCTCTGCAATATAAGAAGCAAGACTTTTAATAAGCTATTAATTCTATTTTCAAATTTTCAATCTCTGAAGAGTGACTAATGGTGCTAACAAGAAGTATGTTTTCAATAACCTCTACAAATTCATTAAATGTGAAGTAGTAGCACTGGTAAATCTTACTTTGGCATATGTATAGATAGATCTAAGAGACTGTCAAGCTCATGGCATACTTCTATGATTTTATTTGCTTGGTGGCAAAAACAAAATTCTCTCCAGGTATGTATCCAAAGAGGTTGCCTAGCCAGTATTAAATTCCTCAACATAGCCTCAAAGAGCCATCTTAAGTACAAGCTCTGCTTAGAAGTTATGGCAGAAGTTGGATTTAATTGCTCAGCAGTAATATTTGAGAGCTGATTTACACTGTCTGCCATTGACCACTTCTTTTAAAAGCATCTCATCCTTAAAACCAGAAAAGAGATGTTGGGGAGCAATAAAATACACAGATGGCATCAGCCTTTATCCAACAAGACAGTGCTTTATTACTTCAAAACTAAATTGCACTCATGCAACCATCAATTTTCACAGTAGAAATAAGGAAGGATGCAAAATCACTCATGTGAAATAGCTAAATCTCTATAACCATTCTGGTTAAAGGTGCTCAGTTTCCAAGGAATTATCTTTATCCTCTGTTGTGTTAGCAATAAACAAGCATTTTTAAAGCTTAAAAATTTTTAAGTTTTTTTCTCTCTTCCACAGCCTATCCTCTCCTGAATTGGTCAAGGCCAAAAGATGTATCTGTCATTCTATATCTTGTATTCATCAATTCTATGCCAGAAGACAGGTAGCAAACATCATCATAAGTCCCATGTAAGGATGGTTGGTCATTGTACTAATCAGAGTCTTTAAGTCTTTCAAGTTGATTGTGTTTACAATATTCAATGAGCATTTATTACTAACCATTTAGGGTACAAAGATAGAAAAAATGAAATAGACTCTGTCTTCAAGAAGTTTACATTCTCTTTTCTACTGGGTATCACACCTGACTGAGAAACTGAAAACAGAGGGCTCACCTGCTCTGTCACTAATCTTGCAAGTTACCACACATAGCTCAGATGTATGGCCTGCCAACATAGCCCTTGCAAGACATCGTCTTTAAAATTGGCAAATCATCTATAAACAATGGTCTTAAAGATGTGTCCATTTTCTGTGGACACAGATCTCTATCCCTCTAAATGATAGCACATAAAATTACATATAATATAGATAGATAGATAGATAGATCAGAGGAGATAGATATGAAGACACTGATTTCTGTCTATATGTATCATATAAAATATGGAATATTATATATACATAAATTAGAGCAGGATTTAATAAATACCAATATCTATATCTATCAAATTCTTCCCTAATATGTTGATGTAGATATATACAGTATAATATAAATAAATGTCATGTATTATGTATAGTGTAATACATATGAATATCATGTTATACACAGTATATAATAGATGAATATCATTACATATTTTATAGTATAATATATGAATGTCATTATATTATATACAGTATAATACATAATAATATAATTATATTATATATAGTATAATATATTCATATCATTATATAACAATATAATCATTATAATACAGTATATAATATGTATGTATATATATGTGTGTATATACATATATATATATACATACATACATACATACGTATTAAGATTAGAGCAGGCCAGGTCTTTATGACTCCAGGGCTAGTTTGCTAGCCAATATTTTAAGCTACCCTTTACTTTTTACTCATGTATAACTTTACAGAATGGGCTTCTTATACAGGAAGGTCATTTGCAGTGTTTAGGACTATAATAAGAAAGCAAATGTGTGTCAATATATTCTATCTAATGTTATAGACACATTTCTTTACTCCATTCTTCCTGTTGAGTAAAGGGCATGTCTTACAAAGCTACATCATACAGAGAATTGAGACTCATGGATGACTTAAGAGTCACTCATTTGGACTACAATTTCCACATACACCCTCTCTCTAGGCTAAATGTTGGCTACCCAAACTCACTAATGATATTCTAAAGACCATAACTACATTGTGCCTTTTTCTCTAGGAAAAGGCCATTGAACAAGAAAAAAAATTTAGAATCTTTATCTTTCCAATCCCAAGGGAAGAATACACAATTTGAAGCCACAAAGCTGCTACAATAAGAAACAAAAGAGCCCAAATTAACTCCAATATTGAAACTAGAAGTAATTGTCAGGGAATTAAGAACCAGAATTTCTCTTTTGAATCCAGGAGGCTCTAGAAAGATATGAATATCTTTGAAACCCTCCAAATTTCTCTCTGCCTCTTTCTTAGCAAGATCTCCTTTTTGAAGGAGTGGGTAGAAACATATTTCAATCACTCTATCATGGATAAAAATTTAAATCATATTTTCCATGATGATGATGCTAAATATGCCTCAGATAAAAAGGGGTCTCTCCTCCTTGCAAAGGTCACTTCCTCTATCACACTCTCTCTTGTATTCTATACTATCAGAGATTGACCCATCAATTATTCTATCTTTCGGCTTTAATTTCAGTCTCACCCTGTATAGTGGCTGTTTGTAGACTCAGCTGCTTACAAGCATATTCGGATTCCCCAGATCTTTAAAAATCCTTTACATGGTTATCCACTCAAGGTATTACTCTACATCTCTCCTTTTTATAACCAAACTCCTAGAAAGAGTTCCCTCCATTTGTTGCATCTACTTCCTCACCAGTCACTTACTCTTAAAGGTCTTTTAACCTGACCTCTGAGCCCAACACTTGATTGAAACCATTATTTCAAGAGTTGTCAATGATCCCTTAACTGTTAATTCTCTGAATTTTCCTTGGTATTCATCCTCCTTGAACTCTCTGCCATTTTTGATACTGGTAACCACCCCTTGCTCCTGGCTACTCTCTCCTCTCTTGGTTGCTTAACACTACCCTCTCTCAGTTCTCCTCCTACTTGTTTGAATATGTTTTTCTATTTCATTTTATGTATTATACATATCATGTAGGTGCTCTACAAGGCTCATTCTCATGCAGTGAATAGAGCACTAGCCTGGGAATCAAGGAAGATCTGGCTATAAATGCCACCTCAGAGACTTACTAGCTATGTGTGACCATGAGTAAATTACTTAACCTCCTTGTCTTATCTGTAAAGTGAGAATACCTGTAAGACCCAGCTTACCAGTTGCCTATAAAGATCAAATTTTCTAGTGCACGTGAAGTTCTTTGACAATTTTAAATGTTTACATAAATGCCAATTATTATTATTCTCTTATTAGTACCTCTTGAGATAGGTTGAAATAACATCTCTGTGTGTTTACATAGAGAATGAAAACTTCTCTCCTAAATTCTAGTCCTACATCACCAACTGACTTCTAGACAATTTCACCTAAATATCTGTTGATATTTCAACCTCAATATACCCATAAACAGAATTCATTCTCTCAGCCTCAAACCTGCCCTCCTCCAAACTGTTTTGGGTACCAACATCCTCCTGGTCATCTGGGTATTAGTCCTCGGTCATCCTCATCTGAAGAGGAACAGGAAGTTGTTCTCTCAATCATGCACAGATTAAATCAGTTACCAAGATATTTTAATCCTGCCTCATATCTCTCCTTTTTTTCTACTCATATTGTTATCACCCTAGTTTAGCCCTCATCATCCGACACCTAGGTTTAGGCAATAGCCTCCTAGTGTTTTACCTGATTTTAGACTCTTCACTTTGATACACCTTCCACACATACTGCCAAAATATTTTCCCTAAAGCACAACCCTGACCAGAGCAGTCACCTGACTGAAAATATTCAGTGGCTACCAGTTGCTTCTAGGATAAAATGCAAACTCCTCAGCCTTCATTTAAGATTATACACAATCTGTTTAAGATGACAAAACAGGAAAATGATAAATGTTGGAGAGGATGTGGAAAAATTGGAACACTACTGCATTGTTGGTGCAGTTGTGAACTGATTCAACCATTCTGGAGAGCAATCTGGAACTATGCCCAAAGGGCTATAAATAAGTGCATACCCTTTGACCTAGGAATACTACTTCTAGGTCTTTATCCCAAAGAGATCATAGAAGTGGGAAAAGGACCTGTATGTACAAAAATATGTATAGCAGCTTTTTTTGTGGTGGCAAAGAATTGGAAATTAAGGGGTTGCCCATCAATTGGGGAATGGCTAAACAAGTTGTGGTATATGGATATAATGGAATACTATTGTGCTATAAGAAATGCAGAGCAGACAGACTTCATAACCTGGAGAGACTTATATAAACTGATGTTGAGTGAGAAGAGCAGAACCAGGAGAAATTTGTACATGGTTACAGACACAACATATGTGTGACGACTAACTTTGATAGACTGGGCTCCTCTCAGCAATGCAAGGTTATAAGACAACTCCAAAAGACTCATGATGGAAAGAGATATCCACCTCCAGGGGAAGAACTACAGAGTATGAATGCAGACTGAAGCAAACTACTTGCTCTCTCTTTTTTTGTTTTGTTTTGTTTCCTCTTTCTCATTGTTCACTCCACTGGTTATAACCCTTCTTTACAACCTGACCAATGTTTAATGTGGAGGTATTTGTAGACCCTATATTTGATTGTATGCTGCCATGGGGTGGGGGAGAGAAAGGGGGAGGAGAGAGAGAGGGAGAAAATTTGAAATTCAGTGGATTGTGGAACTGAATGTTGTAAATTGAAAGTAAATAATTTTTTTATACACAATCCAGTTCCCATCTCCCTTTCAAGTATTTCATATCATTCCCATCATTCACTCTGCAGTGTAGGCAAAGTGGACTACTAGTTTTTTTTTCCTCAAAGATAACATCCAGTCTCCTGCTTCTGTATGTCTACATAGTCTGTCCCGCATGCCTAGAATACACCCTTTCCTTTTCTCCACTTCTCAAAACATTTGTCTTCTTTCAAGGATCAGTGCAGGCACTACATTTTCTACAAAGCTTTTCTTAATCACCTTGTATTTTACTTATCTGGCCTGTTTTGTGCCCTGTTAATAGAATGTATGTTCCCTGAAGACAGGAAATATTTAAGTTTTGCCTTTGTCTTCCCTAGGCCTACCACAGGGCCTTGAAAATAGTAAGTGCCTCAAAAACATTTGGTGTATTGAACTATAAAACAAAAAAACAATGAAAATAGATTTAACAACATCACGTTAAGGATATTGTCCTTTTACTCTTTAAATTCTGAAATTGCAGAGTGATTTTTTTAATTATCATTTAATTCCTCCCTATATGATCCTTTTTTTCAACATCATTGATGGGCTTTTCCTAATTTTTACTTCCCTAGAAAATTATCATAAACTCTACCCTATTCCCCAAACTGAACAAAGAGGTCATTGACATAATCCCAGCAGCAAAAGAAAAAAATAAGGTGTTAAGGAAAAAATGAATAAACTACATCAAAGATTGCTGGAGTAATACAAAGAGAATTCAGGTGATGTAAGAAGTGCCCTTCACTTTCCCATAAATTCTTTTTTTTAAATGCAATTGGGGTTAAGTAACTTGCTCAAGGTTACACGGCTAGTCATTATTTATGTGTGGGTGCTCATTTTCTGAGGCCAGATTCGATCCTGATTCATCCCAACTCCGAGGCCAGCGCTCTTACTCACTGCCCCACCTAGCCGCCCCACCCCCATAAATTCTTTAGAGAGGTAATTCTTTTTCTTTTTGCCTCAGTTTCCTCTTCAATGAAAAGAAAGTACATATATCGATCTTAGAATCCAAGTTGCTATGAGAAACAATTAGGAAATATAACAAAGCTATTTCAAAATAAAGAAGAGAACAGTAATCTTTTCAGTCTGAATGTTTGATCAATGAACCCATAAATGATAAAAAAAAATCCCAGAAATGACGAATACCCACTGGAAGCTATGTATTTTGCCAATGATCATTATTGTTCTGTTGTAATAGAAGATTTACAATCAAAGTGAGTTTTGTTAAAGATGCCTCTTCATATCCTTTGACCATTTATCAGCTGTGGAATGAATTGTAGTCTTATTAATAACAATACTGTTTTAAAAACAACTTTGAGGTATTGCTTTCCAGAGGACAGAATAAGCAGTAAGTCCCTGTCACCCTCCTCTAAACATTGACCTCTTAAAAAAGCAAAAACTATAACACCAGGAAAAATCATGGAATACCAGAACTACTGGAAAGAAGGGGTGGAGCAGTCTTAGGCCAGAAAGCTTGTAGGATCAGCAAGAAAGGTTCATTTCACTCAGGTAAAAGGGGGGTGCATTCTGCTACAGGAAGCATCCCAGCAAGCTGGCAGCAAACTTCCTAAACCCTAGGGTGGTAGAACAGGCAAATTCCAACACTAGGGCCCCCCACATTCTTTAGCAGAGATAAAGGAACCAGAAGACTTCAGTCATAGAAGCACGACATGTGCCAGCATAGCCCCAGGTGGGCAGGCATCTTCCAGCAATGGATCTCCATGTGCTTCAGCACAGTCCAGGGCACTCAGTTGTCTTCCAACAGCTGGACCACTGGTGCTCCAGTGCATCTCCAGGAAAGTGAAGAAAAGCCCCACCTGGCCTCAGCACACACCAGACACCACCACTAGGACCCCAGCTCAATACCAGGTGAGCTGACAGTACCTATAGCCTCCAGCTGAAAGAATTTGAGACACCAGCACACAAAACCAGTGACCAGGGCCCTGGCCCCAACACAAGAAGCTTGGGACAATGCCCCCTGTGTCCCAGAAGCAAATCTTAATTTTAAAAGCCAAGAAATAGGTAAATAAGATGAGCAAAAAGCAAAAACAAACACTAACCATTGACTTTTTATGGGGACAGAGCAGATCAAAAAACAAACTCAGAAGAGGACAACATTGTCAATATAACCATAACATCCAAAACCTCACAGTGAAATATTAACTGGCTAGAAAGCCCAAAAAGTCTTCTTGGAAGAGCTCAAGAATGATATTAAAAGTCAAATAAGAGAGGTAGAAAAAAACTGAGAAAAGAAATGAGAAGTATGTAAGAGAGAGAGTCAATAGCTTGCAAATGGAAGGACAAAAATTGACTGTAGAAAACAATTATTTAAAAAATACAATTGGGCAATTGGAAAAAATACACTGAAGAAAACAACTCCTTAAAAAGTAGAATGACAAAACAGAAAATGGAGTACAAAAACACATTGAAGAGAAGAACTCCTTGAAAAGTAGAATTAATCAAGTGGAAAAAGATTTATAAAAGCTAACTGGGAGGTGGGGAGGGGAAAACAATGCCTTAAAAATTAGAACTGGGCAAGTGGAAGCTAATGAACCTATTAGATATCAAGAATCAGTCAAACAAAATCAAACGAATGAAAAATAGAAGCATATATAAAATATCTCACTGGAAAAACAACTGACTTGGAAAATAGATCCAGGGGAGATAATTGAAGAATTATTGGTCTACCTGATTTAATAGTATCTTGATTTCTCATAAAGTCACTAGTTTCCATTTGCTCCAATCTAATTCTGAAGGAATGATTCTCTTCAGTGAGCTTTTGAGATTCTTTTTTCCATCAAACAAATTCGGCTTTTTAAGGCATTCTTCTCCTCGTTGGCTTTTTGAGCATCTTTTGTCATTTAAGTTAGTCTATTTTTAAGGTGTTATTTCTTCAGTCAGGTTGTTGACTCTTATTTAATAATTTTCTTGCATCATTCTCATTTCTCTTCCCAAGTTTTCCTCCACTTCTCTTATTTGGTTTTCAAAATCCTTCTTCAGTTCCTCTATAGCCAGTAACCAATTCATATTTTTCTTGGAAGCTTTAGGTATAGGAGTTCTGACTTCTTTGTCTTCCTCCTGTTCCATGCTTTGATCCTTTTTGTCCCCAAAATAGGAATCTAAAGTCAAATTGCTGTGCTTGCTTTGCTTCCTTTGCTTGCTCATGTTGCCACTCAATTACTTGACTTTTGAGCTTTTTGCCACAGTGGAACTCTGCTTCCAGAGAGGAAAGCTTTGTCCCAAATTGCTGGGATTTTCACAGCTGCCAAAGCTATTAGTTTGCTGCCCTCTTTGAAGCCTCCACCACCTCTGGCACCTGGTCACACACCCCAGGACCTCCGCCCTAGACAACAATCCACATCCAAGCAGGTTAAAGCAAGAGTAATTACCCCTCAGACTGGTCACTTGATCCCCCTACAATCTGTAGGCCAGGAGCTCTGAAGCAGCCATGCAGCAGCAGCTGCTGCACCTCAGCCACTTTTTCCTCCAGGGGCAGAGGCCAGACCACACTCCCAGACTCCCTGTTTCCAAAGTCTACACTGACCTCTCACTTTGTCTTCGGCATTTGTGGGTTGATAATTCTGGAAACTGCCACAGCTGCTGGTGATCCACTCTCCTGATGTTCCTCTAGCTGCAGCTGGTTGGGCCACCCTGAGGCTAAAACCACGGGGTCATGCAGGGCTGGGTGCTGCTTGTAGCACACTGTGATTGACTATTCCTGCCAGGTTGCCTTCAGCAGGAGATTTGTTTCTGTTACTTTGTGGGTTCTGTATCCCTAAAGTTTGTGTAGAGTCATTTTTATAGGTATTTAAGGTGTGTATGGGGAGAGTGCAGGGAGTTTTCCTGTTTCTATGCCACCATCTTGGCTCCACCCCAGTCTACCTGATTTAAAAGAGAGCCTGGACAGCATCTTTCAAGAAGTTATCAAGGAACCTGTCTTGAGGTTATCACTGAAAGAAAAACTCCAAGAAACACCATAGCCAAATTCCAGAATTATCAGGTCAAAGAGGAAAATATTGCAAGCGCTAGAAAGAAACAATTTAAATATCATGGAACTACAGTCAAGATTATGCAGAACCTAGCAGCTTCTATATTAAAGGATTTGAGGTTTAATAATACAATATTCCAAAAGACAAAGGACCTTGGATTGCAACCAAGAATAAGTTTAGCATAATCTTTCAGGGGAGGAGATGGACATTCAATGAAATAAGGGACTTCCAAATTTTCTTGATGAAAAATCCAAAGCTGAACAGAAAATTCAATCTTCAGAAACAAGACTCAAGAGAAACATAGAAAGGTAAACAGGAAAGGAAAAATGTTATTCAATAAGGTTATTATTATTATGACATCATTATTATGACATTAGAAGTAATATACATATTATGTATATAATGTACATTTAGAAGTAGTATACATAGACAGAGGGTGTGGGTATGAGTTGAATTTTATAAGATGATAAAAAATTAATTAATTACAAAGTGAGGAAAGATAGGTTATACTGGGAGGAGAGGAGAGGAGAAGGAAGAAACTGAATAAATCATCAATGAACTTCATAAGAAAGAATTTCCAAGGCCAAATAGATTCACAAGTGAATTCTACCAAACAGTTAAAAAACAGAGTACTATCTAAACTATTTGGAAAAATAGGCAAAGAAGGAGTCCCACCAAATTCTTTTTATGATACAAATATGGTGCTGATACATATGCCAGGAAAAGTCAAAACAGAGGAAGAAAATTATAAACCAATTTCCCTAATGAATATAAATGCAAAAATGTTAAATAAAATATTAGCAAAGAGATTACAGAGACTTATCATGAGTATAACAACACTATGACCAGGTGGGATTTATTCTGGGAATGCAAGGCTGGTTCATAGGAAACCATCAGCATAATTGACCATATCGAAAAAAAATCTAACAGAAATTATATGATTATTTCAATAGATACAGAAAAAGCTTTTAACAAAATAACACACCCATTCCTATTAAAAACACTGTTGTATGGGAATCAATGGTGTTTTCCTTAAAATGGTAAGTAGCATCTTTCTAAAACCATCAACAAGCATTACATGCAATGGAAATATGCTAGAAGCATTTCCAATAAGATCAAGGATAAAACAAGGATGTCTGTTATCAGCACTGTTATTCAATATTGTACTAGAAATGTTAGCTTTAGCAATAAGAGAAGAAAAAGAAATTGAAGGAAGTAGAATACTCAATGAAGAAAAAAAGCTATTACTCTTTGCAGATAATATGATCATATATTTAGAGAATCCACTAAAAAATCTACTTAGAATAATTAGCAACTTTATGTAAGTTGTAGAATATAAAATAAGCACACATAAATCACTGGCATTTCTATATGATACTAACAAAGTCCAACAGAAAGAAATTCCACTTAATGTAACTATAGACAATGCAAAATACTCAGTAGTCTACCTGCCAAGATGAACACAGTAATTATATGAACACACTTACAAAACACTATTCACACAAATAAAGTCACATCTAAATATCTGGGAAAATATCAGTTGGTCATGGGTAGACCAAGCTAATATAATAAAAATGACAATTAAACCTAAATTAATTTACTTATTTAGTGCCACAGCAACCAAACAAAATTAATTTACTTATTTAGTGCCACAGCAACCAAACTAATGAGATAGAAAAAATAAGAAAATTCATCTGGAAGAACAAAACTTTCAGAATATGAAGAGAATTAATGAAAAGAAATGCAAGGGAAGGTGATCCAGTTGCACCAGATCTAAAACCTTATTATAAAGCAGCAATCCTCAAAACTACTTGGTACTGCCTAAGAAATAGAGTGATGGATCAGTGGAATAGATTAGGTTCACAAGACACAGTAGTCAATGACTATAGTAATCTACTGTTTGATAAACCCAGTTTCTGGGATAATAACTCACTGTTTGACAAAACCAGCTGGCAGAAACTAAGCATAGGCCAACATCTTACACCGTATGCTAAGATAAAGTCAAAATGAGTACACAATTTAGACATAAAGGGTGATACTATAAGCAAATTAGGAGAGTAAGGAATAGTTTACCTGTCAGATCTATGGAGAAGGGAAGAATTTATGACCAAACAAAAGAGAGAGAACATTATGAAATACAAAATGGATATATTGAATTTAAAAGGTTCTATACAAACAAAGCCAGCAAACAAGATTAGAAGGGAAGCAAAAAGTTGGGAAACAATTTGTACAGCTGGTATCCCTGATAAAGGCCTCATTTCTAAAACATATTTTCTAAAACTCAGTGAGATTTATAAGAATACAAGTCATTCCTCAATTGATAAATGGTCAAAGAATATGATTAGGCAATTTGGAACTATGCCCCAAAGACTATAAAAATACGCATACCCTTTGGCCCAGCAATACCACTTCTAGGTCTGTATCACAAAGAGATCATAAAAATGGGGAAAGGATTCACATGTACAAAAATATTTATAGCAGCTTTTTCTGAGGTGGCCAAGAATTGGAAATTGAGGGGATTCCTATCAATTGAGGAATGGCTGAACAAGTTATGGTATATAAATGTAATGGAATACTATTCTTCCATAAGAAATGATGAGCAGGTGGACTTCAGAAAAACCTGGAAAGACTTACATAAACTGATGCTGAGTGAAGTAAGAAAAACCATAACATTGTACACAGTAACAAAAATATTGTATGATGGCCAACTTTGATATACTTAGCTATTCTCATCAATGCAAGGATCTAAGACAATTCCAAAAGGTCATGAGGGGGAAAGACTTCCATCTCCAAAGAAAGAACTATGGAGTCTAAAAGCATATTGAAGCATATTATGTTCTCTCTTTTTTTGTTTCTTCCTTCTCATGTTTTTCCCCTTTGGTTCTAATTCTTCTTTATAACATTACTAATGTGGAAATGTGTTTAATATACATGTATAGTCTATATCAGATTGCACACTGTCTTGTGGAGAGGGAGGAAAAGGGTGAGAATTTAGAGCTAAAATCTTATAGAAGTTGAAATATGTTGAAAACTAAAATTAAATAAATAAATATATGAAAAAAATTTTAGAACAACTTTGAGTGAATGTTATTTTGACTTATAAATACTCAAATTGACTACAAAGGACATATGAAGGAAAATGCTATCTGCATCTAGAGAAAGAATTAATAAATAGCAGTGTGTATAGAATGGCTTTAATATATATGTATGTATATATACATGTGTATATATGCATGTATGTATATATGTGTATGTGTGGTATGTGCCTAATGGCATTCATGTCTAGGGTGGGGGAGGAGAGGGAAGAAAAAAGGGGGAGAAAAGATGCCTCTTGACATTACCACACAAAGTATGGCACTTTCAGAGTGCATTTTATACTCTTGTTTTCAGGTTCCCGAAATTTACTATAGATCTCAGTGTACTATAAAATTCTGCCCTGAAAGGAGAGTGAGAGGGAGAAAAAAGTCCTGATCTTTATACAGTACTATACTGCTTTAAAAATAGATCATCTAATAAGATGTGGAGACAATTTGACAATTGTTGTCATCTGGGTAAGCTGTCTCTCCTTTATCTTGACACCATATTTTCTTGAAGGTCATTTTCCATATGCAGAATATACTCCCTCTTTTTTCTACCTGTATATACTAAAATCTTGCCTTCCTTTAAGGCATAGGTCAGTTATGGCGTCCTTTATAATGTGTTTTCTTGATCCTCACAGGTGGAAATGATCTCTCCATCAGATTTTCCTAGAATGCTTTATCTAAACCTCTTCTTTGATTTTATCTCACCTTCCCCAGTATAGCCTATTTATCTGTGTAAATGTCATTCACCCTCAAAGAGAATGTAAGCTCATGGAAGACAGGTCCTATGTCATTCATTTTTTAATCCCTAGCACCTTTCTGGATACCTTACACATAGTAGGATCTTTTGATTAAAATACTCATATGCTTCACCAATTACTGGCCAGGCAAGATAATGCCATTAGAACATTATTTCTAATGTGTCTACAGCAATCCTACCTCCTAGCAAATGGCTGGAATTTAAATAGTACTTTAAGATTTACCAAGTACTTTCTTTATATAACTTCATGTCATCTTGACAGCAACTCTTGGAGGTAGGAATTTTACTTTCCCCATTTTCAAAGGAAGAAGCTCAGGTTGAATGACTTGTCTAGAATCACACAACTCAAGTGTGAGCAGGATTCAAACCCAGGCAGGGATGTGCCGGAGCCAGTTCAAAACAACTTGCTCAGCTAACTGCTAAATTTTCAGCATGTGCATTTACACCTTGGAAATTAGTAAAGGCTGCAAATCAGAGCTTGATTTATTGTTTTGCTGATCATCTGAATTTAAGAAAGTGAAGGCAAAAATATTAATAAAGCAAATTAAAATTAAAAGTTTAAATTGTTTACTTTTTTCTGTTAAATGATGTTAATCATTTGCCAGCACATCTCTGAATCCAGGCTTCCTGGCCCCAGGTCTGCCTATATATGCAATGCTGCTTTTTTGTCAAAAACAAAAACGGAAATGAGTTTAGTTGTATAAGACCTGTTCTTTTTAAAACTGGTAGAAAAGCTCTTCAGAAATGAGGATGAGAGTGCTCATTCAGCCCAATAGGGAAAAGATCAGCAGCATTGCAAGACAGGGAGTCTGGGTGCGAAATACCAAGAAAGGTGCCACCCCAGATGCAAACAATTACCCAACTGAAGGCCCAAGAAAACAAATGGAGATTTCTTGAGTCTACAAAGGTTACTATGGAGTTGGCAAGCCAGAATAGCACTTTGAATAATCATCAAGTACTTAATGAATGACTGACTTTTCAAGACAGCTGGTTACTAAGGAGTATAAACTGTCATTAACTTCAGTGATCTGAATTTTGAAAGTAATAAGCAAACTATAAATCAATTATTCCCTTCCCCACGTGGGGATTTATGTCAAAGCATTAAAAAAATAACAGGGCAAAAAATTCTGAGGAATTTGCATTTACCCTCTAGATAATAGGCAGCTACTGAGCATTGTTGAGCTTCAAGTAATATAGTCAGACCTGTGTCTTAAAAGATTATTTTATCAATTGTTTAAACACTGAAATAAGAGAGACCCTTTAGAAGGATATTTCAATAGTCTAGGTGAGGAGTGATGAGGTCCTGACCTCCAATATTGGCCATATAAATAGGAAAACTAGAACACATGAAAGAAATAAAGATTTGGGTAACAGCTGGGCTATGTGGCTTTTTTAGGTCCTTTTCAATTTTAACATTGTTATTTTATGATTCCCTGACTTTTTGTACTGATTCTTTGGCCAATACTTAGACTGAGAACATGTATTATCTTGCCATGGCCAACGATTAGTAAGAGTGCTGATAACTATTGTGTTATGACAACTTTCCTTAAACTCTATACCCATTTCCCCCCTAGTGTATCTAAGTGTGTCATTTTTCAAAGGTTTCTAAATCAGATTTCTTTTTCTGATGGAGAAATCACTTTATTTTTAAATTATGTATAAATAGAAATTATATTCTATTTAAATGAACTTTAAGACCTTATGTTCTAGGAAAATCAACAATCCATTTAAGATGAGTTATTAATCTCAAAAGCCAAGTTGCAAAGTTTACAACTGTCATAGTAAAAAGAACTACAATTCACAAACTGAAGGGAGACATTAGATACAGATTCTTTATTGTTATTATAAGCCATGGCAGGAAAAGATCAGCTGATTTACAGTTTTCCTCTGTTAGCCAAATGAACACAGAATATAAGCACTTTTCCTACTAAAACATATAATGTAAGAAGCAGAAAAATAGAGTTTGGTCAGTCTGAGTCCTAGAGGTAGATTGGAAGCTTGCTAATCTGTCCAGACCAAAACAAGTAGAACAGAGCAAGGCAGTATTACTCATTCTATGGCTAGCACAACAGGAAAACTGGGGAAAAGCAAAATATAGGAAAGGAGATGTATATGACTACTCATTTTATACTGTAAAGTAAGTTAGCTTGATAATAATTAAAACATCAATGGCTAACATTTATATAGCACATACTATGTGCCAGGCATTGAACTAAGATTTTACAATTATTATCTCATTTGATCCTCACAACAACTTTGGGAAGTAGGTGCTATTATTATCCCCATTTTATAGATAAGGAAACTGAGGCAAAGAGATGAAAAGTAATTTGCCCAGGGTCACACAGCTAATAAGTGACTGAGGCCAGATTTTAACTTGGGTCTTCCTGACTCTGTGGCACCTAGATGGTACAGTAGATAGAGCACCTGGCTTGGACTCAGAAAGATTCGTCTTCCAGAGTTCTGAGCAAACCACTTTAACCCTGTTTGCCTGAGTTTCCTCATGTCTAAAATGATCTGGAGAAAGAACTGGCAAACCACTCCAGTACATTTACTAAGAAAACCCCGAATGGGATCACAAAGAGTTGGACACAACTGAAAAAATGGCTGAATAACAAACAACAACACCCTGACTCCAGCCTAGGCACTCTATGTACCTAGTTATTTAAAGATGTAATCACTCATGTCAGAAGAAGGAAGATAAGGATCTCCCATCTCTTTGCTTCCACACAATCACAGTAAAGAAACTAAGTATTCCATACACATTACCTTGGAATAAATTCAGGTTTAAAATTGGAAGAAGTTAAAGAGAAAGGGCAGGGGAAGGAAATGTTTCCTCTCTGGCAAAAAAAAAAAGAAATAGTGATGAGAACGATGGTCCAGTGGTAAAAACGGGGTGAACATATGCTTAATAATGGGCTTTTTGTTATGATCTGTTAGAAGAGAGCAGTGTCACCCTGAAGAAAAGAAACCTAAACTTCTTGATGAATTGCTCAAATGAACAAGACAGTGGACTAGGAGATAACTAGTACAGTCAAAAAGCCTACAAGAGAATCCGAACTTAAAAGATGTTGGATCTGTATAGAGGTCCTAAGAACTGTGACGCTTCGCAGAGAAAAATGAACAAAGAATTGCCCACTGTCAGGCCACTGTCACATTCCCATTCACTCCTCTGCTAGTGAACCTTGACATGCTCAAAGCATTCTACTTCCATGGGCATGACAATGCTCCTTCTTTCATGCCCCAGTACATGCCACCCATGCCTTATCAGCTCCAGTTAGAATGGAAGCTTCTGGGACAACCCTATATTTTATTCGTATTTCACGTGCATATAGCATTTTCATTCATCTCCAAATACCTATGAATTTTCATTCTTCTTTTCTCTATCTGAATGACTTTTTCCTCTGTATTACCTTGATCCTTTTCCTGCACCAGAAGTTCTTGATTAACTTGTGAATGTAAACTGCAGGTCATAGAATAATAATCTAATTATTCTTATTTAACTCATCTTGACTCATGTAAGCAAATTGGAGTTTTTGCCCCTCATATTATGCTGCCAGTAAATGTCCTTTCTTATATTTGCATTGCCTCACCAAAACAAAACTGTGGCACTGTAAAAAAAAAATAATAACAATAGCTTTCTTTTCTCCTGGAAGCATAAGAACATTTCTCTGCTTAATATTTTCTTGGCAACTTTTTTATCTTCCTTTTTCTCTGGTTTGAGGTGTGTGCAAGTCAAAAATCCTGTTCCCTTTGGATTTCCTTTGAAGGAAAGACTCAAACTCCTTTTTGTTAGAAACACAATTTCTTTTTTTTTTGTATTTAAACAAATGCTTTATTAACTCCTGTTTTACATCATTCATTTCCGCCAGATTTTGAGTTACACGTTTTTCCCCTTTTCTCCCCTACCCACCCTCCCAGAATAGCAGTCCCACAAGATATAACTTCCTCCATCCTGCCATCCTGCTCTCTCCCATATCTTCTCCCTTACCCCCTTCAACTTTTCCATTAGAGCAATGTGAATCTCTGTGCCCCGATGTCTGTACATCTTATCTCCCAATTACATGCAAAAGAGTATTAATAATACTATTTATATGTATTTGAAACATTTAATTTTAAGACCTTGAATTTCAGATGCATCCCCTTCCTCCCTTGTCACCCATTCCATCTCAGAAGATAAATAATTCAGTATGTGTTGTACATGTCTAGCTATGCAAAATACTACCACAGTAGATATATTGGCCAAGGATGCTTATAATTCCCTCCCACCCATCCCACCCCCCACCTGGTCCATTCCCTACTTGATCCTGTCCCTCTTCTATAGTCCCCTCCCCCCAAGAATGCCCTCCCATCCATCATCCCTCCTCTCATCCCCTACCCCCTATTCTGCTGCAGGTTGAGATATCCCATTTAGTATGTATGTCATTTTCTCCCTGAACCAAATTCAATGAGAATGTGGTTTTGCCTTTTTGCTTTCCTATTCTTCACCTCCTCTGCAGCCACTTCCCCATGCTTCTTCTACATGAAATAGTTTACCCTACCTTGTCTCTCTCCATCTCCTCTTGCCACTTTCTTCTCTCACCTCATAATTTCTTTTTTTTGTGGTTTTTGGAGGGCAATTGGGGTTAAGTAACTTGCCCAAGGCCACAAGGCTGGGTGTTTATTTGTGTGTGCATTAATTGTCTGAGGCCGGATCCGAACTCAGGTCCTTCTGACTCCAGGGCCGACGCTCTACTCACTGCGCCACCTAGCCGCCCCTCACCTCATAATTTCACCCCTTAGGTATCATCCCTTCCCAACAAAACTTATGCCCTCTATCCGTGTATAACTGTAAACATATATACGCACATTCACATATGTATTCATGTGACCATATACCCTTCTTCCATTATTTTCATACTGAGAAAAGTTTCATCAGTCACAGTTATTGTTTTCTCCATGTAGGAATATAAATAGGTTAACTTTGATAAGTTCCTTTTGATTTCTTTTCCCTGATTACCTTCTCAGGCATCTCTTGCTTCTTGTGTCTGAATGTCAAATTTTCTATTCAACTCTGGTTTTTTCCTCAAGAATGTTTGAAAGTCCTCTATTCCACTGAATGACCATATTTTCCCCTGAAACAAAATACTCAGTTTTGCTGGGTAGGTGACCCTTGGGTTCATTCCCAGCTCTTTTGCCCTCTGGAATATCATATCCCATGCCCTTTGATCCCTCAGTGTAGAAGCTGCCAGGTCCTGTGCTATTCTGATTGTGTTTCCACAATATTGAAATTGTTTCTTCCGGGCTGCTTGTTGTATTTTCTCCTTGATCTGGGGATTTTGGAACCTGGCTATAATATTCCTGGGAATTTTCATTTTGGCATCTTTTTCAGGAGGTAATTAGTGGATTCTTTCAACCCCTATTTTGCCCTCTGGGTCTAAAACATCAGGGCAATTTTCCTTGAGAATTTCTTGAAGGGTGATTTCTAGGTTCTTTCTTTGGTCATGGCTTTCGGGTAGTGCAATAATTTTTAAATTATCTCTCCTGAATCTATTTTCCAGGTCAATGGTTTTTCTCATGAGATATTTCCCATTGCCTTCTATTCTTTCATTTGTTTGGATCTGCTTAACAGCATCTTGATTTCTAATAAAGTCACTAGCTTTCATTTGCTCCAGTCTAACTTTGAAGGAATAAATCTCTTCAATGAGCTTTTGAGATTCTTTTTCCATCTGGCTAATTCAGCTTTTTAAGGCATTCTTCTCATTGCCCTTTTGGGCCTCCTTTGACATTTGAGTTAGTCTATTTTTTAAGGTGTTGTTTTCCTCAGTCAGGCTGTTGACCTACGTTTCATACTTTTCCTGCATCCTTCTCATTTCTCTTCCCAGTTTTTTCTCCACTTCTCTTATTTAATTTTTAAAGTCCTTCTTAAGGTCCTCTATGGCCTGTAACCTGCTCACATTTTCCTTTGGGACTTTTGGAGAAGGATTTCTGACCTCATAGTCCTCTGAGTATTCCATGCTTCGGTCCTCTTTGCCCCCAAAATAGGAGTCTAATGTTGCATTGTTCTGTTTATTTTGTTTCCTTTGCCTTGGCATGTTGCCACTTAATTACTTGACTTTGGGGCTTGTTGCCACCATAGAACTGTGCCACCAGACAGGGGAGCTTTGTCCGAATGTGTGTGTGGGGGGGGAATCTTCCATTTCTGTCAAGCTGGAAACCTGCCCCACAACCCCCGCCCCAGACCACAATTCAGATCCAGGGAAGTTAAAGCAAGAGCCATTATCTGCCCCCCCCCCAGACTGATCACTGGATCTTCCTACAGTTCGCAGGCCAGGAGCTGGAGCCTCCACTGAAAACTGCAAAATGGTGTGTCTCCTCAGTGGCTTCTAGCCCCCAGGGGAGGAAGCCGACACATTCCCCAAATACTCGTCCCAAAGTCCATAGGGCACTAACCTCTCACTTTGTCCTAGGCGTGTCTGTGCCGACCATTCTGGAATCACCACAGCTGCTGGTGTTCCAGGGTCCCTCTATCTGGCTGCTGGCCTGGCCACCCTGGGGATAAAGCCAAGCTCACCCGGACCTGGGCTCAGCTCTCCAAGCACTACACACTGTGCTGCCAGCTCCCAGAGCTCTGCATTGTTCCTTCCTGCAGGGCTGCTGGGCTGTCCTCAGTGGGAGGTTAGCTTCTCTGTGTCGTTCTTTCGGGGCTGGGGCTCCAGAAGTTTTTCAGAGTTCCCTTTTACATAGTTTGGAGGTAATCTGGGGGGAGAGAGCCTTGGATGTGCTGTTTCTACTCAGCCATTGTGGCTCCACCCACTGTTAAAGAAACACAATTTCTTCACTGATTGTGAAGTTCAGTTTCACAAGATTTGTCTAGAGCAAAGGCTCTTAACTGTGTCACGGATCCCTTTGGTGGTCTGATGGAACCTATAGGCCTCAAAATCGAGTTTGCAAGTGTACAAAGCAAAATATATAGCATCATGAAAAAAGTAATTATACTGAAATATCAATTATCAAAATATTTTTTTAAATGAGTTCATAGAGTCCAGATTAAGAACCCTTCTTCTAAAGTATAACAATCTTTTCATTTTCAGGATATAATATTATGACTTCTTTGACTTATCAAAGATGAATAATAGTCCCAAATGATTTGAGCTAATTTTCCTTAGAAGAGAGAAACACCTATACTCTTTACCTTATATTTATAATCCTATCTTTAAAGTCACTTACTGGGTTACATAGAACATAACTTTCAATATTGTTGTCTTTTGATTCAGTTTTATCAAATGTCTTTCCACTTCAAATATCTTTTAATTCCAAATCTGTAATTCTGGGTTTTTTAAGAGATTCTACTGGTGTGGAGAGAATATCCATTATATGTTCTAAATTATCAACATGCTTATTTGTGTTTTCATTTTCTTCTTTGACAGGTGATCTTTTCTTTGATTCCTATTCTTTTTTTATTCTTTGAATTTTATCTCTTCAGAAGCCATCATTCTATTATTTTGTAAGTTCAATTAGAATTTAAATCCCCCACTTTTTAATATTTATTCTCTTTGAATTGTTCTCTTCTGATTGTTTGCTAGTTTTCTCTTCTTTATGAATATCACTATAGCTTTATTTGAAGTTTATTTGTTGGCTTACACCCAACCTTTCTCTTGCTTCTCTTTTCCTTCTCTTCCATATAGCATCATAGCAAGTCTAACAGTACTAGGGTCCTCCACTGCCATTTCTTTTCACTTCTCTTTGCAACTGTCAAGATAACCAGGAGTAGGTGATGTCAGTGACCATCACACCTCCTTTAAGAGATGAGGACATAGCATCTGGTTAGATCGCCACTATGTGAAAACTCCAAGGGGAAATTATCATATCTGGGTTAATATCCCCCTATCTTCCATCTGTTTCTACAGAAATTCATTTTCTCTGTCCTAGATAGCATTTTAATCATATAAATACTGTTATTTTCCTCCCCTGCCTTGTTTCATCGAATTCAATGTTTTCTTACTGTTGAATGGTCAGGATGATGCTCTATAACAGAATTGTTGAAGAAAATATTTCAAATGATAGAACAAAAGCCACCAAAGCCAAAATTCAAAGATGGACCCACAATATCAAGGAGGGCATGCTATGTGCAACTAAATGTAGTGTGTCAATAAAACAACCCTATTTTTTTAAATTAGTAATTACCTTATAAAGAAGTATTTGATTTCAACTATTCTTATTGTAATTTATAGTAGTACTTTATGTGATACTTTATTTGTTATGAGAGAGGGAATTAGGCTGAGATAAATAAACCTTTCGTTCTGTGATTTTTCCAATTATTTTGTTCCTTTTTAAAGTTGTCTTAATTTATGTAGCTACAGTTGTGTATATTTTTTTGTTTTCCTCACTCTTTATCACTTTATAGAAGTCTTTCCGGGGGGCAGAGCCAAGATGGCAGAGTAGAAACAGCTCATCCAAGCCACTCTGCACCCAGATTTCCTTCAAACTATGTGAAAGGGGACTCTGAACAACTTCTGGAGCCCCAGCACCCACAGAATGACACAGAGAAGCTACCCTCCCGCTGAAGACAGCCCAGCAGCCCTACAGGAAGGACCAGTGCAGTGGTCCCAGCAGCGCACAGCATGCAGAGTGTGGGGAGCTGAGCCAAGCTGAGCCCAGGTCCCCGTGAGCCGAGGTTTTAGTCCCAGGGCGGCAGGGCCAGCAGCCAGCTGGAGAGAGCCCAGAACACCAGCAGCTGTGGCGATTCCAGATTTATCAACATAGACATGCCTAGGACAAAGTGAGAGGTTAGTGCCCTATGGACTTTGGGACCAGTATTTGGGGAATGCTTCGGCTTCTTCCCCTGGGAGCTAGAAGCCGCTGAGGAGACACAGCATTTTGTAGTTTTCAGTGGCAGCTCCAACTTCTGGCCTGCGAACTGTAGGGAGATCCAGCGATCAGTCTTGGGGGGTAATCGCTCTTGCTTTAACCTCCCTAGATCTGGATTGTGATCTGGGGTGGAGGTCATGGGTGGGCTTCCAGATTCCAGAAACTGAAGTTGTCCCCCACACGTTTGGGATGAAAATTCCTGTCTGGCAGCAGAACCATAGTGTGACAACAAGCCCAAAAGTCAAGTAATTAAGTGGCAACATGCCAAGGCAAAGGAAACAGAAAAATGCAACCCTAGACTCCTATTTTGGGGCCATAGAGCGGGAAAAGGACTGTGAGGTCAGAAGTCTTGCTCCAAAAGCCCCAGGGGAAAACATGAGCGGGTTGCAGGCCATAGAGGACCTTAAGAAGGACTTTAAAAATAAAATAAGAGAAGTGGAGGAAAAATTGGAAAGAGAAATGAGAAGGATGCAGGAAAAGTATGAAATGAGGGTCAACAGCCTGACTGAGGAAAACAACACCTTAAAAAATAGACTAACTCAAATGGCAAAGGAGGCCCAAAAGGGCAATGAGGAGAAGAATGCTAAGGCATTTTCAATTTCAATACTGTGGAAACACAAAGTCGAATTTGCCAGATGGAAAAATAATCTCAAAAGTTCACTGAGGAGATTCCTTCCTTCAGAGTTAGACTGGAGCAAATGTAAGCTAATGACTTTATGAGAAATCAAGATGCTGTTAAGCAGATCCAAACAAATGAAAGATTAAAAGGCAATGTGAAATATCTCATGGGAAAAACCACTGACCTGGAAAATAGATTCAGGAGAGATAATTTAAAAATTATTGCACTACCCGAAAGCCATGATCAAAGAAAGAACCTAGAAATCACCCTTCAAGAAATTCTCAAGGAAAATTGCCCTGATGTTTTAGACCCAGAGGGCAAAATAGAGGTTGAAAGAATCCACAGATCACCTCCTGAAAAAGATCCCAAAAAGAAAACTCCCAGGAATATTATAGCCAGGTTCCAGAATCCCCAGATCAAGGAGAAAATACTACAAGCAGCCAGGAAGAAACAATTTCAATATTGTGGAAACACAATCAGAATAGCCCAGGACCTGGCAGCTTCTGCACTGAGGGATTGAAGGGCATGGAATATGATATTCCAGAGGGCAAAAGAACTGGGAATGAACCCAAGGGTCACCTACCCAGCAAAACTGAGTATTTTGTTTCAGGGGAAAATATGGTCATTCAGTGGAATAGAGGACTTTCAAGCATTCTTGAGGAAAAAACCAGAATTGAATAGAAAATTTGACATCCAGACACAAGAAGCAAGAGATGCCTGAGAAGGTAATCAGGGAAAAGAAAGCAAAAGGAACTTATCAAAGTTGAACTATTTACATTCCTATATGGAAAAACAATAACTGTGACTGATGAAATCTTTCTCAGTATGATAATAATGGAAGAAGGGTGTGTGGTCATATGAATACATATGTGAATTTGTGTGTATATGGTTACAGTTATGTATGGATAGAGGGCATAGGTTGAATTTGTTGAGAAGGGAGGATACTCAAGGTGTGAAATTATGAGGTGAGAGAGGAGAGTGGCAAGAGGAGATGGGGATAGACAGGGTAGGGTAAACTATCTCATGTAGAAGAAGCAAGGGGAAGTGGTTGCAAGGGAGGGGGGGGAGTAGGAAGGCAAAAAGGCAAAACCACATTCTCATTGAATTTGGTTCAGGGAGAGAATGACATACATACTAAATGGGATATCTCAACCTACAGCAGAATAGGGGGAAGGGGGATGAGAGGAGGGATGATGGATGGGAGGGCATCCTTGGTGGGGGGAGGGGAGGTTGGAAGTACCCACTATAGAAGAGGGACAGGATCATGTAGGGAATGGACCAGGGGGGGGGTGGGATGAGTGGGAGGGAATTATAAGCAGCCTTGTACAATATATCTATTATGATAATGTTTTGCATAGCTAGACATGTACAACATATACTGAATTACCTATCTCCCCAGAGGAAATGGGTGACAATGGAGGAAAGAAATGGATCTGAAATTCAAGGTCTTAAGATTAAATGTTTCAAATATATATAAATACTAAAAAAAAGTCTTTCCATATTTCTCTTTTTTATATTTATTGTACTTTATAGCCCAATAATATTTGATTGCATTCACATATCACAACTTGTTCAGCCATTCACTGGGCTCCAAGTTTGACTCAAC
Source organism: Gymnobelideus leadbeateri (assembly GCA_011680675.1). Lineage (NCBI taxonomy): Eukaryota > Metazoa > Chordata > Mammalia > Diprotodontia > Petauridae > Gymnobelideus > Gymnobelideus leadbeateri. The sequence continues at coordinate 429,164 of WOXC01010876.1, read as the reverse complement.
TTTTGTTCTTACTATTATCAATGCTATGGATATTTTTGTAAAGATAGTTCTCTCATTGATCTCAATAATCTCCTTGAAATATTAACCCAATGCTGGAATTACTAGATTCAAAAGCATAAAAAATTCAGTAGCTTTTCTTGAATAATTAAAAACCTTTCCCAAAATAATTGCATAAAAACAGATTTGTGAGTTTGCATGGCTATTGCAAGCCAACCAATATTGAGTTTTTCTTTCATTTATCATCTTTTGCAATTTTATGTGTGAGTAATATCTCAGAGAAGTTTTATTTTGCACATCTTTAAGTCATTTTGAACACTTTTCCTGCTGCTTACTGAAAATTTGTTTCTTTTGAAGACTGTTCATATTCTTTAAACAGTTATCTATGTGGTAATGTGTTTTAAACTGATGGATTTGTAAAAATTTCCTATAAAATTTATACATGAGATATTTATCAGATCTCTGTAATAAGAATGGTTCTTTATCAGTCCCTATTTTTCTTCTAATTCTAGATAAATTGATTGTATTTATGCAAAATCATTTTTCTAAAATAAATCCCATCCACATTGTCTTTTATAATTTTTTTTCTATCTTGCTATCCATTATGCAGATTATTTACTACCTACAGGCGTAAAAGAAATAATCTTCCATTCTTTTTAACCTTTTTATTGGTATGACTTTAAATTTAGATTATTAACCCATTTGGAATTTGGTCCTGTGGGAGCAGCTAGATGGCCCAGTGGATAAGCAGTGAGCTTGGAATCAGGAAGACTCATCATCATGAGCTCAAATCTTGCCTCAGACACTTACAAGCTGTGTGACCCCAGGCAAGTCAGTTAACCCTGTTTGCCTAAGTTCCTCATCTGTAAAGTGATTTGGGCAAGGAAATAGCAAACCACTACAGTATCTTGGAAAAGAAAACCTCAAAATGGGATCACAGAAAATTGGGAACAACTGATATGACTGAACAACATATATGTTTATATAGATAGAGAAACAGATTGGTATGTAGATAGAGCATTTGTTAATATAAATACAAGTAAGCAAGGTCCACAGGGTGAAGGGCTTTCTTCACCACAGGGTGAAGGGGTGGCAATTTGGCAGGTGAGACGTGGGGGAGGGAAGACCAGAGAGACTACAGGGACTACATTTCTGGGTGAATTAACTTTGGTTTCTTTTCTGTCAGTGGCCTACTGATTCTCAAAGTCATCTAGATGCTACTAATTCTTATTCTTCCCTTCTGGAGATATATTCTTATTTTCTTTTAACCCATAGCATTTATTCATTTTATTAGGACCTCAATTTTTGTTTATTTATTCCTTCATTTTTTATTTTCCACTGAGATTTTCATTATGAGGGTTTCTTCCTTTTTCCCCTTTCCTAGTTACCATTCTTTTATTTTATTTGGTACTTTTATTACTATGATATCTTTTCCATGTGGCATAGCAATTAGAATCCCAATGAGGTGATTCTGCTGTCATGGGAGCCATTGATCATTAGCATATGTGTTGGCTTTATTTAGATGATCTTATAAAGTTTTTTGTTGACTTTGACTTTTTAATCTACTATAATATCTGTTGACTCATGACCTGCAGCTATCCTCATGGTGGTCCCTTGGCCTATGCTCTCCTGGAAGACTGCCAAGAGAGATGACCAATTGTATCATTAAATGATGTTCTGGGTTGCCCATGGTGAAAAAAAAATTTATCAACTCATTTCTTTTCTCTTTCAAGGAGAAACTTTGAGACATCAGTCCATTTAGTCACAACTTCATGTCTCTCTATTGATTAATAATAATATCAATAAGGGTGCAGTAACGTTCTTCCAATGGTCATCTTGGGTAATTTTGTATTTATAATATTGACAATGAATTAGATGGTTTAAAATCTAAAAACTATGACTCTTACCCTCTTTTCCTCACAACCTCCACTCCTTTCTATTTCTCTACCATTATCACTGTATAAACAGTAAGATTTAATATTAAATGCTATGTATATATATATGTAGGAAACGATGTATTTTTTCCTATTTCTTGGGTTCTCAAGGTTAAATAATAAATTCACAATTTTGTGGCCAACCAGTTGATGATAAACCTTTCTGTTTTTACCTAGGCTTGCCATTAACATCAGAAATAGTCTGTAGCTACACCCTTACTAGAAATCATCCCATCTTAGTAGAACCTACCAGAACTCAAATGGCACAGCCTTTAAGAACTCAGGGTCACTTCCATGCCAAAATGATGTATCAAAAGCTAACTTCTGAAAGTTGGCTATTTATCTGACCAGATGTCTATTGTATGTTAATATATTGTGTGTGTATAAATATGTATATATGTACATATATTTGTGTATATATACATATATATAAACATAGGTACTTACATACACAGAAAGTATGGTGTATTGAATAAAGTTGTAGGTGAAAAGTTGAAAACACTCTCATTCAATTCCTTTCTATGACACTTACTAGCAGAATGGCCCTGGGCAAGTAATTTAAACTCTATGTGCTTGGCAATTCCACAGACTTATCTATCTCATAAAGGGTTTGTGATATATACTAGTGGCAAGAGTTCTTAAACTGGGAGTTTCCCATACTAATGAAATCACAGATCGTTCATATATTTGAGTATGTATATTTATTTTCATACACACAAATATTTTACCAATTTTGCTATATTGATGTAAGAGCTGAAACACCTCCAAAAAACTAAAGATCAATATCACTCAGAAGGTGATAGAAAGGTTCATGGTGAGTGTGAGCAGGCTGCAGCAGCCTGTAATCAATTAGAAACTCTGAATCAAAACAGAAGTAAAAATTGTCATCAAAGAAAATAAAGACAGGCTGATCATGTAAGAGATGACAGACAGATGGCCAAGGTGTTCTATTGCTACCTTTGCAATGTCAAGAGAAGGAAGGCCTCCAAAATGTTAAGTGGACAAACTGTGGCAAACTTTCAAAAGACCTGGATGAGAGTTGCACATGACAGGTAGGCAGGAAGGAGTTTAGATCTGCATTTTTGGAGGAAACTCCCTAATCTATGTAATCACGGACCCAACTTAGAATTTTAGCATAGTGAAGATCTACAGATGTTGTCTGAGCACATGCTAAACAAGTTGAAAACTTACAAATGCTTTGGGAACAAAAAAATATCTTTTTGCCAAGCAGTAGCCAAGGTTGATGATATGTACATGCCACTTAATTTGTTTTATGTAACCAAAAATAGTAATTTACCTCTGAGTGGTGCTTATGAAATGACTATGATCCAAGGGTGAAATTAAAATGCCTCCATGGGCATTGAAATCATGAGTTCAGCAAACAAAATGCTGACCACACAAACTCAACCAGCAGTATGCTTACAAAGAAGCATAAAACAAATGGTGGATTCATTTATAGAAATGGAGGGAATGGTTATGCCATGTTATGATCAAATTACCACCACTCAGAAGTTAGAAAAGGCTTATCCTTAAAGAAGCTGAAATTTTTTATCACTGTCAGTCACGCAAATAAATGTTAGAAAATTTGTGTCAAATTTCAGATTGTGAAAATTTTTCACTGAACAAATAAGTAGTAAAATGTGAATTGGCCACAAAATAATTTATCAAAAATTTGCAATCTTTCATAAGTTAATAGAAAACAAATACCTGTACTACAAATACTTCAAGATATTCCTGTAATTTTAACAAACAAAATGTACTAGAACCAGAGCATTGTCACATTCAAACCATTGCCTACAATTGTCGAATCATAATATTAAGCCATAAAAATTTAAAAATAACATTTTAATAGATGTCAAATATCAAATATTTATAACCTTTAAGATATGTCGAATGAAAAGCTAGACTTTTGAAATGAAAATATAGACTTAGTGGCAGACACAAAAACCATGAAACCAGAATGAAATACATATCTTACTCATCTTCCTATCTGTTACAAAGTTGTTGCAAGGATACTTTTATTGAGCCTACAGAAGATGAGCTTATGTCCTAACACATTTATTCAATTACTAAAGTCAATAATTTCATTTATACATATAATAGTTTGCAGAACATTGAATATAAGAGAATAATATTAGGATAGTAACTTGTCTATGACCCATTTCTAGCTGCATTTCATTGAAAAGAATGAGAGTGAATAATAATAACAACAAATAACCACAACAACAACTTACATCTTATTAGAATTTTAAACTTTACAAAGGTTTTCCTCACAACAACCCCTGGATCATAGGTAGTTTAAGTACTATCCTTTAATTCCAAAATTATTTGCCTACAGCCATATGACTAATAAGTGTCATCATTAGGGCTCAAACTCAGGTCTTTTGAACGCAAGACAGGCTCTCATTCTGCTCTACTATCCTCCCTGAAGGTTAAGCCTCCATATCTAATACACATTGATCTCTGCCATCTGAGAAATCCTATAATATTTATAATGTATATAGCATAATTTCTGATATAATTATATGTTATATCTGACAGGGATTATACCTAACATGGATTCCCCTTCACATGTAAAGGGTATTTGCACCATAAAGCATATATGTGATAGAATTATTGCAGTAGGATAGTTCCACATATAGCAATGAATGGGGGAAGGGATAGAGGAGATAAGAGGAACCTGGAAGTTCTTAAAGGTTTCCAGAGAAAGAACACTCCTGTCTCTAAGTGTGGGCATCAGGCTCACCAAAAGCAATGTCTCTAGTCTAAAGTGATATGACTTGCTTCAGGCTATTAATCATTCCCTACTTACTTCTCTTTATCACATTATATAGGCTAAGGAAGGATTGCAAGAAATGACATGAGGTTTGAGAGTAACTCCAGAGAGTCCTTTCTTCAGCTGTTTTCCTTCCCAGTGCTTGTCTTCTCAATGGGTGGCTCCTAATTTCTATTGCCCACATACCAACACATAAGATTAGCAGTTACTAATATATTTGCTATAACACGAGAATGAGACACATGAAAATTGCAAGAGGTAAAAAGGAACCACTGTAGGTACAAAGTAACTAGGTACATCTAGTTAATTCAGGAACTAGGATTTTCCTGCATTAACTTGTTCTTCTCACAGAGAATTGAAGCACAGAGTCCCAGAAAAGTGGAATAATTATAAGTAGTTGTCTTCTCCCTGTCTCAGAGCCATGGGAGGAGGAAATTGTCATTAGGCATAGCAGGGGGTCATATCACCAAGCTGACAAATACTTAATGGTCATAGTCACCCACCCAGCTGCACTACTAACTAGGGCAGTACCTAGCAATAAACATGTCAGTTTCTGAAGGGGAGAGTGGAAAAGGATAAATATAACACCAAGTATTTGCCTGCAAAAGTCTATATGGCCTCAAGATGACAACTAGAGCATCCATTCCTGTATTATACCTTTCTCTTTCTCCTGGTACCTTTCTTCCAGAACTCTCCCCTAACAATCTCAGAAGACCTCACGTAGTTCATGACTTGAGGGGGCCAAACAAATTTTGTAGAAGTATCTGAATCTATGGTTAACCTGGAGAAAGGCCATATTCTGGCAAAAGGTTACAAATATGCTTTACTGAATTTTTAAAAAAATAATTTTATTAACATCTTTTGGTTTTTTTATGTCAACAAAATTTCCCCCAGTATGTTCCTTCTTCTTCCTCCAAGAGAGCTATCTCATATAGCAAATAATACTTTTTATTGCTTCTATTAAAATAAGGTCACAATTTTATTCCCTCTTTATAGAGAGATACATTTAATACAATTTAAAGCAATAACCCATCTGTTCTTTTCTTGCACTTTTATTGTATTAAGAGGCAAAAAGGAAGAAAATTAATCTGTTCTCCCCAGTATGAGTTTAACATCAACTACCAAGGGTAGGGTATAGAACCAATCAAAGTTCTTATGGTGAAGCTCTTGTTAGGCATGGTACACACAACAAATGATATTTTCAGAAGAAAAAAAGAAAAAAATCAGCAAAACTGAGCTAGACCTCACACCTCTGAAGAGGAGTGGGATCAAAAGTCTTCTCTTATCTCTCCCTTAGAACTCTTCTTTTTCTTTGTATTTTTGCAACATTCACTTTTGATTTTATTTGTGTGGTTATTGTTTTTACTTTTATATTGATGTATTTATTGTGCAGGTTGTTTTCTTGTCTCTACTTGTTTCACTCTGTATCTGTTTATGTAAATCTTTCCATGCATCTCTTTATGCATCATATTCATGATTTATTAGAGCACAATAATTGTTCATTGCATTCATGTACCACAATTGGTTTAACCATTCCCCAGTCAATCAGCTTATTCTTTATTTCCAATTCTTTGCTATCACAAAAAATGCTGCTATAAATATTTTAGCACACATTCAGATTTTCTTCTTATCAATATCCTTCTTAGGGTGTCAACCTAGTAGAATCAACCTAGTAGAATCTCTGGGTCAAAGGCTAGGAATATATTAGTTGCTTATTTGCATAATTCCAGACTGCTTTTCAAAATGGTTATACTGTAGTGATTCACAGCTCCACCAAGGAAGGATTGCAAGCATGGATTATTCCCATCTTTTATTGTCTTTAACATTTTCCCCATTTAAAAAAATTAATTAGTGTGTATTTCTTTTCTTTCTAACAAAATCAAAATTTCCTTCAAAGAATAGGGGAGAAAAGGGAGGAAGCATTTACAAAGTACTTATTATGTGCCAAGCATTATGGTAAGCAATTTACAAATATTATCTCATTTAATCTTCACAAAGCTGTCATCATCTCCATATTATAGTTGGAAAACTGAGGCAGATAGAGGGTTAAGTGACTTGTCCATGGTCACACAGCTACTAAATGTCTGAGGCCAGATTTGGCTAACATCTTGCTGACTATAGGTCCAGTGAATTATCTACTGTGCCACTTAGTTACCTTAAGAAAAGAGTATGTTTTATATTTCTTTTGTGCTAGCATAATGCTGCACACATAATGAATGCTTAAATAATTGTTCGCTTAACTTTTCAATTCTTCAGGTCACTGAGTTATAGGAATCAATGAAGAAAATAGTGCTAAAATTATTTTTCCAAAAGCACATTTAGAAAATGTTCATAGTAAAACTGGACCCTATGAAGCTTATGAGACAAAGGAGGAAATACATCCCATTCTCTGGATTACTGGAATAACCTTTTACCCTCTGCATTCTGCAGAAAAGAAAAAAAACAATGCAATGTACTCAGTATTTGCTTGCATGCTATAGCTCATGTTATAAATATCCTGAGTATGACCAAAGAGCAATCAAAATCATGCAAAAGAGTAGAGCAAGGCATTAGTTTAGAAGTCATCTATCCAAAATTAATAGAGCAAAGGAGTTTTTGCTCCAAATGGAAATTACTTGGCTACAATCTTGAGAATAAAATCCAAACTTGGCAAGATACCTAAAAGAAAGAAAATAAGCAATCTTCCTGTCTTTGAAAAAAAGCTTAAGAAACAGCAAATGAGAAAGAATAAAAAGCCCATTGATCATAATGCAAACAGAACACTTGGTGAAAGCAACCATTGCCAGTATTATGCCTGAACTTAGAACCATATGAAAAGAACTACAGAGTAATACACATAGCAAAAGTTGTATCTGGAAACCAATTTATTCAGAATATCTGACAAGTGATCCTTTAGTCTCTGCTTAAAGGAGAAATTGAGGAAACTCCTTCTCAATCCAGCCCACACATATCTCTTATTGTGAGAAACCACTTTTCTGTGGCAAAGTGAAACTTACTTCTGTAACTTCTATTCATTAGACCAAGCTGTGTGCTCAGAAGACAAAGAACACTAATGCAAATCCTATTTCAAACTTAAAAAGTTTGAACACAACAATCATACCCCAACCACAAGGTCTTCTTTACCCCAGGAAAAATATCGCAAGTGTCTTCAATGATGGCATGGTTTTGAGCACTTTAAATGTCCAAGTAATCCTCCACTGGACTTATTTTAAATGGCCAAAAAAACTTCTACACTGTGGACACAGAATTAATTGAAATGAGTCAGGCATTTTCTAAACCTTACAGAGAATATTTGAACCATAATCTACCTTTTTCTATTTTGATCCCATTACTATTACTACACAGCCTAATTTGACGTTAGATGTTTTATGATTTCACATTACATTGCTGACACACGAGTTTGCTGTGAATTAGAATTACAAGGTCTTTTCCAAGTCAGTTGCCTGGAACTTATGACTGTGACTGATGAAACCATACCTATTTCATGGATCCTTGGGGGAAAAAAAACAAGAAATACAGGAGAGTGTTAGAGAACTTATAATGGATAAATACTATCTTGTTCCCAAAAAGGGGAAGAAGTGGATTCCTCAAAGTCTGTATCTCTCCCACTATGTATTTGTATGATAGATTTCCTTAGCCCAAGCTACTTTTGCACTTTAATCCTCAGCTTCCTCATCTTTAAAATGACTTCATATAAATAGAGTATCATTTAGGCCTCTTTCATCCTTAGAGTCTACTATTTTGTGTAGAAAGTGAGAATTAGATTTTCAAATCTTAGGGAGAAAATGTTTGGATATAACTGTTTGTATTGAGATAGAAATTTTCTCTGAAAGTCCAGGTGTTTACTAATTCTCATTGAATGCTTTTCTCTCTCTCATAAAGTTTTATCTGTTTTATTGATTGAGGTTTAGCACCCGAAAATGAGTGTTCAATCACTTGTTTAGTGACCCATGGAATATCTAACTGCAAAGGACAGTAAAGCTATTACAAAATTAACATGACCAAAGTGGAATTAATTTTGTGTACACCCTACCAAAACCAAACCATTTACTAAACTTTCTTATTTCCATCAAGGGCAATGCATACTTCTAGTCCTCTGTATTCATAAATTTGCCATTATCCTCCACTTGGGTTCCTCATCCTATATATCCAATCACTTGTAAATGTTGACATTTCTATCTCCACAATTTCTCTCATGTCTATCATTTCTCTTCTTTCAAACATTGCTACTACACTCATTAAGGTCCTTTTTAACTAGCCTAAATTATTGTAATAGTCTTCTGGTTGGTCTACTTGCCTCAATTCTCTCCCCACCCTGATCTAACCTCTGCAAAAATAATTTTCTTCAAATGCGGATCTGACCAAATCACTCCCCTAGTTAATAAACTCTAAGGCCTCTCTATTGTCTATAAGATAAAAATATAAATTCCTCATTTTGTTATTCAAAGTGCTTCTCAATGGCCCTTAACCTATCTTTACAGCCTTGCAACACATTACTCTGATACCCAAAATTCAACAGACCAGCCAAACTGGCCTTCTCAGTGTTTCTCACACATCACACTCTATCTTCCATGTACATGCCTTTGCACTGGCTATCTCCCATTAGAGATATAAGCCCTCTCTTCTTTTTCACCTCATAGTCTCAATACTTACCTTCCTTCAACATTTAGCTCAAGTACCATCTTCTACAGAGAGCTTTCCTGATTTCCACAACTACTAGTGCTCTTTCTCTGAAACTACTTTGCACTTAAATACCCTGTGATTACTTTGCATTTATTCAGTGTACATTCTAAATACTCAAATATACATGCACACACATATGTATATATACATATTCTCTCCCATTCCTCTGTATATAGTTTGTATGCAACTAGTTATTTACATGTTTTCTCCCCACTAATATATGAGCTCCTTGGGGGCAAGGAATGTTTTTGTCTGTCTTTGTATTCCTGTTACTTAGCAAAAAGCCTAACACATAATAATTAATAATTACTTTTTGAATGATTGATTGATGTCATCTCCTCTGATAGAAACAATGTTCCATAAGGGGTGGCTAGGTGGCACAGTAAGAAAGAGCACCGGGCCCGGAGTCAGGAGGACCCAGGATCCATTCTGGCCTCAGAAAATGAGCATCCACACATAAATAATGACTGGCCGTGTAACCTTGAGCAAGTTACTTAACTCCAATTGCTTTAAAAAATGTTCCATAAGATGAAAGATGTTCTTTTTTATTATTGTATTCTTAGACCCTAGTACAGGGTTTGACAAATAATAGATAATCAAAACTTGTTGATTTATTCTATTTTTCAGCTGGCCAGTTGCATAAGTGCTCCCATGAAAAGGGCTTATTTTAAAAAGCCAGTCCCACAAAAATTCACAATCTTTTAAAAATTCCATTTGACTTTATTGTTGCTATGTTTTTCTACTCTATTACATATGAGACTATAGCAGAGCATATCCATTTCTCAAATGTTCCTCCCAAAATGCTTAAATACAGAGTTAACAGAGCTAATAGAAAAATGTAGGTCCCACTTCAAGCTGAAGAAAATATTTCAATTACTTTGTTGTTGTTCAGTCATTTCTCAGTCATGCCATACTATTTGTGACCCCATTTGGGGTTTCTTGGCAAAGATACTGGAGTGGTTTGCATTTCCTTGTCCAGTTCATTTTACAAGTGAGAAAACCAAGGCAAACATAGCTTTGCCCAGGGTCATGGGTAATAAGTGTCTGAAGCCAGATTTGAGCTCATGAAAATAAGTCTTCTTGGCTACAGGCCTGTCACTCTATCCAATGTACCACCTAACTGCACCTTCAAGGGCTTAGAAAAAAGTAAATACATTTTTAGGTTCTAGCACTGGTCAATCCAATAGATAGAAATGGGTCAATATCAGCATTTTACTAAATTAATCTCCCATCTTGGATACATAAACAATACCCTACATAATTTGTTTTTTGGATGTCAGGCACTACTTGTCCTAGATAATATGATACTCACTTTGATTAAAGCTTTGGGGTGGCAGGAGAAGAATTTAGGCTTATGATTTCATTAGTTTATTATTCCCTATGAGGAGATTCCCTCTACAAATACAGATCATCAACCAACGATTGTGCTATTCAGAGTATTTTTAGTATGACTTATAGTCTTAGACTAAGTGACTTGCCAAAGGTCACACATCCCCCTGAAAGTAGATCTTCTTAATTCTAGCCACTAACCACTAAGCCACATTGCCCAGTGAAAGTTGGTTTTTTTCCTAATTGTGTCTGATCACAGAACTCTAAAAAAATTTTATAAGAGCAATGGACTGATGATAATGCTGTTTGTGAAACAAATAAGAACATGATGGATTTATATTGCACATTCTACTCATCCATTGCCAGCCCTTATTCAGAGGCTTATATTACATATCTCAAGACAAGGACAAAGCCATTTAAAGGCCTCCATCTCCAAATAACCTTCTTTATCAGGAACCAATGGTTGCACAGACTACTAGTCTATAATTGCTTTTGCATTAATTCACAAGAGTGCTAATTTAGCACTTCAAACTAATTCATACAATTCACATTAATTCAAAAGTCAAACATTATAGGGTTAACTGAGATTTTTATTTAGCATTGCAAAGTTACTAACAGAAATAGGGTAGATTATTTCTTCCCTCAATACTTTGATGATGTACACATCTAAAGCTACATGATTTTCCTCTGTCAAAAGTGTCAACATTTGGGGTGGCTAGTATAGAGCTAGAGCACCGGCCATGGAGTCAGGAGGACCTGAGTTCCAATCTGCCTCAGACACTTAGCATTTACTAGCTGTGTGATCTTGTGCAAGTCACTTAACCCCAACAGCCATGCTCTCCCCTCTCCAAAAAGCAAAAAAAAAAAAAGTGTCAACACTTGCTTGTATTTACATCCCTAGTGCTTAACACAATTTGTGGTTACTAAATATTTAATAATGTTCTCTATCTACCTACCTCTGTCTCTCTATATGCCTATCTATCTAAAATTGTATAGCTTTCTAAGGAAAATACATTACTTTTGCTTCCTTTCCTGGGAAAGTTGAAACCATTTCAAAGCTGTCATAAAGCAAATAACAAAATCCAGAGGTATGTTTAAAGATGCAATTATATAAAAAGGAGAGGGGGAAAGCCACTGGCATTTGGGGTTCAATGAAAAGTCTTGAGCTATTTTTCTAATGTTTTGGGTTCAGCAAAATTCATTTTTCCAAACTCTATTCCCCTTAATTCTGAAAAGCCATGCATATTTCAAAGGAAATTTGATCCATATGTTTCTGATTCATTTACACTTAACTCATCAAAATGTTGTTTGGTAAGAGCTATTTGGTGTCCAAAAAGTCTTATGAGTCTTTATTTTTTGAACCAGGAAGCTTTATGTTGCCAGCCCTAAAAGGAACTCAGACCCTGAAAGACTGAGTCCTGCTTCCTGGAGATGCATTAACTAAACTTAAATCATTTACCCATTTTCTCCCCTTTAGAGAGGGTGATAGAGAGTGGCAGGTGAATCAAATGAATAACAAAGAACAAAGGTTCCTAAATGTTTTTGTATTAAACACATCTGGCACTCTGGTAAAGCCAAGACATCCTTTCTCAGAGTAATATTTTTAAACATATGAAATTAAGACATTATATTAAAAAGTATGGTTATCAAATCTATGTGTCTTAAACACCGATTTATGAACCACAAGTTAAGAACACTGACTGAGACTTGAAAAGACAAAAATAGCTCCATGGTAAAACTGAATTTAGTACCACACTATTAATTAGCAGGTTTGATTCCCAACAAATCCAGGTTCTTCAAAGAAATTAAAGTTGTGCATCCTTAACACTACAATGTTTTCCTCAGTTATTCTCCATAAATAAATGTGCTCTTTTAAAACCCTATACCATGAATGTATTTCCTCTGTTATTACAGATATTTTGCCATGCTATGCAAATGCAATTGTGTTTTCTTTACATATCTACAAATGTATTGTGACATCATGGATGTGGAGTCAGTAAGAACTGGTTCACATCCTATCAGGCATTTGCTATATGTATAATTCCAGAAGAGTGAGAGCTTCAGTTTCCTTATGTGTAGATGGAAAATGACATCACTTGCCTCAAAGTGAAGTTTTAAGAATGGAATGATAATGACCATAAATAAAGTTGGATTTAAATATCAGTTACTAGTATTGTTATTGTATACAATTTACTATTTTTTAGATCTTATACACATTCTTATCTTTAGTGACGCTAAACATTTTAACTAATTAATAGGCATTTACATTTTGTTTTTCTTACTATTATTATAATGTTGTTATATTTTTAAAAATATTTTATTTTTCTACTTACACGTAAAAACAATTTTAACATTCATTTTTTAAAGAAATTTGAGTTGCAAATTCTCTCCCTCTCACCTCAACCCCCCATTGAGGAGGCAAGCAATTTGATACAGGTTATGCAATGCAGTCATGCAATAAATATTTCTATACAAATAGGCATTTTCAATTCTGTCATTTGTTATTTTTTTAATTCTTTGACTTCAAAAGTGTAAAACAGATAAACATAGCACACAGGAGGGATACTAGCACAGATTCACTCTTGATCTGGTCAGACAGGGAAAAGGGCTTCAAAGGGGTTAATTAATCTTACTTTATTCTAGTCTATTTTTCTCACAAGAGGATTGCTGATAATGGAAGCACAAATCCTACAGCCTTCCCTAATCACCCTTCTCACAGGGGCCAGGGAGAAGGGAGGGCAACTACACCTATGTTTCAATGGGGTCAATTGAGAAAGGCACAGCTTGTATATCCACCTAAATCCTTTCAATCCTCAATGGGGGCTAGTTGAGGCAAACACAGATCCCCCCCCCCAGCCTTAACGGGAGCCAATCAAGGCATACACAGCATTCTAGCTTGGGCATTCAACCCTAAGGTCCCCCAAACCTTGACCAGTGCCCACTTGCTCTATAGGGCAACAGACAAAGAAGGCATCTTGCCAGCAACAGCCTCACAAGTTTACATCACCTCATCCTCGTATTTCACTGCACAGTCACAGTGAATGCTCATATTATTTAACATTATATAATGCCATGCAAGTATACTGGAGATGCTTTGAAGCATAACCATGGGAATTCATATCTAATACCTGGGAACAAGAGATTTTATGGCTATGGATCCTGGGAAACTGAACTCTAAGAAATAATAACAAAAATTCACTTTACACACACTAAAATCCACCTTAGTTATACTAAAATCCACCTTACTTACAAAAAGGTGGTTTTACTTTCTCTTATATAAGCTAAAAACATTATTTTGTATTATATTTACTATACTTTTTGGCTTCAACATATATTCAGAATAACTTTTCAAATAGTTCTAATATCATAATGCACTTACACTTTATCCTTTGATAGAAGGGGACAACCCCAAGGCTCTTAAATGGTAAGGTAAATCTCTCTACATAAATAAACCATCCCATTTCATCTCAACTTCTCCAGCATACTGCCCCCTCTATCATCTTTGCTCTCATTGATTTTCATCCTTTCACTCTCCACTGGTTAATTCCCTGCTGCCCACAAATATACCCATGTCTCCCAGTCCAAAAAAAAAAAAAGACCTCAGTTGATCCATCCATTCCTCTTAGTTATTATCTATCATCATATATTTCCCTCTTTCATGGGTGAACTTTTTGAGAAGGTTCTATGCCAATAATGCCCACACTTCCTTTCCTCTTCTTCTCTTCTTAATTCTCTGTATTCTGCTTTGCAATCTCATCATTCAGCAGGAACTCCATTCTCCAAAGTTATCAATGATCCTTAATTGACTAATCTAATGGCCTTTTCTCAGTCCTCATCTTTTTCTATTTCTCTGTAGCCTTTGGTACTATCAGTCACTTTCTTCTCCTTGATACTGTATTGTCTAGCTCTCTGTGGCACTGTGCTCTTGATTCTACTTCTACTATCTGACTGCTCCTTCTCAGTCTCCTTTGCCAGATTTTTATCCAGGTAATATTGTCTAATCATGAGTGAACCCCAAGGTTCTTTCCTAACTCCTCTTCCTGTGCTCCCCCTGTACTATTTTTTCTTGATGACCTTATCAATTCTCATGCATTTAATTATCATTCCTAAGTAGGTGATTCTCAAGTCTATTTATTTAGCTCTAACCTCTGTCCTGACCTCCAGTATTACATCTCCAACTAAATACTAGACATTTCTAACTGGATGTCCATAGAAATATTAAATTCAACACATCCAAAATTAAACTTATTATATTTCCTCCAAAACTATTCCCTCTTCCTAACATCCCAATTCCTATTGAGGCCACTGATATCCCCCAAGTTATCCAGGCTCCCAAACTAAATATAATTCTCAACTCCCCATTCTCACTTATCTCCCATATCCAATATATTACCAAGACCTGTTTTTTCTATGTTAGTATAACTTCTCACGTTGACTTCTTTCTTCTGACACCACCACCATCCTGGTGCTGGCCCTTATCAACTCACACCTGGACTATTATAATAGCCTCCTGGATTGTGTCCCTGTCTTGTCTCTCCCTGCTTCAATCCATCCTTCACTCAGCTGTCAAACTGTTCTTCCTAGAGCACAGTCTGACCATGGCATCCCCCTATTCAATAAACTTCACTGGCATCCTATCACCTCTAGGATCAAATATAAAATTATCTATTTGACTTTTATTAAAATTCTTCAAAACCTGGTTCCCTTCTACCTGTCCAGGCTTTTTATAACTTCCTTATCCTCTTTCCTCCATGTACTCTCTGATCCAGTGACATTGGATGCCTTTATTTCTCAAATAGAATCCTTCTGACTGTAGGCATTTTCACTGACTGGTCCCCATACCTAAAATACTGGCCCTCCTCATCTACTTCTCCTAGCTTTCTTTGCTTCCTTCAAATCACAGCAAAAATTCCATCTTTTCTAAGAAGCTTTTTTAGTCCCCCTTAATCTTAGTAACTTCTCCCAAGACTGCTCTCAAATAATGCCATATGTATTTTGGTTGTATTTAGTAGCTTGCATGTAATCATCATTAAACTGTGAGTTCCTAGAACAGGGGTGGGGAACCTGAGGCCTCAAGAACACATGTGGCCTTAAAGGTCCTTGGGTGTGGCCTTTTGACTGAGTCCAAGTTTTATAGAACAAATCCTTTTATTAAGGGAATTTGTTCTGTGAAGTTTGGATTCAGTCAGAGTCACACTTGAGAACCTAGAGGGACACATGTGGCCTTGAAGCCATAGTTTCCTCACTTCTTTCCTAGAAAGTAGGGGCTAATTTTGCCTTTCTTTGTATCCACAACACTTAGCACTTAGTAAATGACATATAATAGGTGCTTAATAAATGCTTATAGACATGACTTCATTAGAATGAGGCATCATACTAGGATTTCAGTGGAGGTTAGATAGATTATTTGAACAAAAGAAACACTGGATAGTAGCCATTATATACTGTCAAAAGTTTTTAAGTAATCTGCTCAATCCTTAAAATTAAAAAAAAAAAAAGCCTTCTCGAAGATGGCGGAGAAGAAAAAGCACTTCAAAGCCTCTCTCCCCCACACCACTTCCAAACCATGAAAAAGGTGGAATCTGAACAACTTCTGGAGCTCCAGCACCCACAGAAGGACACAGAAAAGGTAACCGCCCGCTGGGGACAGCTGGCATCGCTGCAGGAAACAGGCAGCGCAGTGCTCTGGGAGTAGACAGCACAGCACCCTTGGAGCAGCCAGCACAGAGCTCTGGGAGAGAAGCCCACACCCCGATGAGCTGCGGTTTTAGCCCCAGGGCAACCTGGCCAGCAGCCAGCTAGCAGGACCCCAGAATACCAGCAGCTATGGCAATTCCAGAATTATCAACACAGATAGGACAAAGTGCCTAGGACAAAGTGAGAGGTTAGTGCCCCATGGACTTTGGGACCAGTATTTGGGAAACACGTCAGGCTTCTTCACCTGGTGAGAAGCTGCTGAGGAGACATGGCAAAAACACCATTTTGCAGCTTCAGCTCCTGGTCTGCAAACTGTAGAGAGATCCAGTGATCAGCCTTGGGAGGTAATCGCTCTTGCTTTACCCTCCCTGGATCTGGATTGCTGTCTGGGGTGGAGGTCTTGGGGTGGGTATCCAGCTTGCCAGAGCATATAGAGGCTTCACAGAGGCCACCCAACTAATACCTCCGGAAGTTGTGAAGACCCCAACATTTGGAATGGAAGGTCCCCTGTCTGGTGGCAGAGTCTTACTGTGGCAACAAGCCCAAAAGTCAATTAAATGAGTGGCAACATGCCTAGGCAAAGGAAACAAAATAAACAGAAAAATTCAACATTTGACTCCTATTTTGGGGGCAAAGAGGAATGAAGCATGGAACAGGAGGAGGTATGGAAGGTCAGAACTCCTGCACCAAAAGCCCCAAAGGAAAATATGAGCGGGTTACAGGCCATAGAGGACCTTAAGAAGGATTTTAAAAACCAAATAAGAGAAGTGGAGGAAAAAATGGGAAGAGAAATTAAAAGGATGCAGGAGAAGTATGAAATGAGAGTCAACAGCCAGACTGAGGAAAATAACACCTTAAAAAATAGACTAACTCAAATGGCAAAGGAGGTTCAAAATGGCAATGAGGAGAAGAATGCCTTAAAAACCCGAATTTGCCAGATGGAAAAATAATCTCAAAAGTTCACTGAGGTGAATCATTCCTTCAGAGTTAGACTGGAGCAAATGGAAGCTAGTGATTTGCTGAGAAATCAAGATGCTGTTAAATAGATCCAAACAAATGAAAGAATAGAAGGCAATGTGAAATATCTCATGGGAACCTGGAAAAGCGATCCAGTAGAGATAATTTAAAAATTATCGGACTACTTGAAAGCCATGATCAAAGAAAGAACCTAGAAATCATCCTTCAGGAAATTCTTGGGGTGGCTAGGTGGTGCAGTGAGTAGAGGGTTGGCCCTGGAGTCAGAAGGACCTGAGTTCGGATCCGGCCTCAGACACTTAACGCACACACTAACAAAAACCTAGCCATGTGACCTTGGACAAGTTACTTAACACCAATTGCCCTCCAAAAAAAAAAAAAAAAGCAAAAAAAAAAAAAAGAAAGAAATTCTGAAGGGAAATTTCCCTGATGTTTTAGACCCAGAGGGTGAAATATAGGTTGAAAGAATCCACAAATCACCTCCTGAAAAAGATCCCAAAATGAAAACTCCTAGGAATATTATAGCCAGGTTCCAGAATCCCCAGATCAAGGAGAAAATAGTATAAGCAGCCAGGAAGAAACAATTTCAATATTGCGGAAACACAATCAGAATAGCACAGGACCTGGCAGCTTCTACACTGAGGGACTGAAGGGCATGGAATATGATATTCCATAGGGCAAAAGAGCTGGGATTAAAACCAAAAATCGCCTACCCAGCAAAACTGAGTATTTTGTTTCAGGGGAAAATATGGTGATTCAGTGGAATAGAGGACTTTCAAGCATTCTTGAGGAAAAAACCAGAGTTGAATAGAAAACTTGACATTCAGACACAAGAAGCAAGAGATGCTTGAGAAGATAATCAGGGAAAAGAAATCAAAAGGAACTTATCACAGTTGAACTATTTAACATTCCTACATGGAAAAACAATAACTGTGACTAATGAAACCTCTCTCAGCATGAAAATAATTGAAGAAGGGTATATGGGCATATGAATATCTATGTGAATGTGTGTATATATGTTTACAGGTATACATGGATAGAGGGCTGAACATGGTGGGAAGGGATGATACATAGGGGTGAATTTATGAGGTGGGAGAGGAAAGTGTCACGAGGATATGGGGAGAGACAGGGTAGGGCAAACTATCTCATGTAGAAGAGGCAAGGGGAAGTGGTTGCAGGGGAGGGAAAGAATACAAAGGCAACAAGGCAAAACCATATCCTCATTGAATTTGGCTCAGGGAGAGAATGACATACATACTAAATGTGTTATCTCACCCTGCAGAAGAGTAGGGGGAAGCGGGGTGAGAGGGGAGATGATGGAAGTGAGGGCATTCTGGGGGGAGGGTAGGTTGGAAGTACCCATTTTTGAAGAGGGACAGGATCAAAGTAGGGAATGGACCAGGAGGGGGGTGGGATGTGTGGCAGGGAAATATAAGCAGTCTTTTACAATATATCTACTATGGTAATGTTTTGCATAGCTATACATGTACAACACATATTGAATCGCTTATCTTCCCAAAGGGAGTGGGTGACAAGGGAGGAAGGGAATGGATCTGAAATTTGCAGTTTTAAAGTTAAATGTTTCAAATATATATAAATACTATTACTAATACTATTTTGCATGTAATTGAGAGATAAGATGTGCAGGCATTGGGGCACAGAGGTTCACCTTGTACTAATGGTAAAGCCGAAGGGGGTATGGGAGAAGATATGTGAGAGAGTAGATCTGAGGAGGGGATATCTTGTGGGACTGCTATTCTGGGGTCATTGGTAGGGGGAAAATGGGAATAATATTGTAACTCAAAATCTGGTGGAAATGAATGATGTAAACCAGAAGTTAATAAAGCATTTGTGAAAAAAAAAAAGCCTTCTCCAATTTGAAAAGAAATTTAAAAATAATCTATAAATCCTTATTCTTATACACTACTGATTAAACACCGTTCTATCTGTGGTACTCCTGCATCAATTGTGATTCTAGTTACATCTCCATACAATCAATAATATAGTGTGATGTCATTTAAATGGATCCCTCTAAATGATTTCTCACATTTTTTTCCATCAGTGTACTGAAATATTTTTGTTGAGTACAACCCACGAACCAAGAACAAAGAAACGGGGAGTGCTCCCAAAGTCAGACTGTCTTCGATCAACAAATATTTATTGAGTGTTGAGCATGTAACCAGCACTGTGCCAAGAGCTGCGGGGGATGCAAAGAACTCTATGCTATGGAGTTCCACACTGACATTCATATCTAGAGATGGGGACTTTCATAGGAGGGGCACATTTAATGTGCACATTCTATTCCTTGGCTCCCATAAAAAGCACTTGGTGTGGATACACAGAAGAGCTTTGAAGAAATACTGGTTCTGTTTTCAAATTGGAATTTCAAATACAAATAAATATGCACTGGCTTTTTTGTCCACTACTCATTATATGTGGTTGGGAGGAATTAGCATAAATGTTCAGATACCTGGGGTTGCAAAATACCATGGGGGAAAACTGAACATACTTATATTCTGAAAGTCTGGAAATTAAAATGTACCCTTAGATGGATCTCTGTTCTGCACAAGTGGAAAGGATACCTATAAACTACAGCTCCCCTTACCCCACATACACAAATCTTCTCATCCCCAAAGGACCAGCCCAATATGTCAAAAACTTTTCTCTAGTACTTGTAATATCCCTAGATAACCACATTTGCCCATCTGTTGTATCTTAATATCCCAGTGTGATTGAAATACCTCATTATTTCCAATAAAATCTTTGACCTCACATCTTGCACAGAAATCCCTGGTGGTAACATGCTGTCTTCTGATAATGTCCACCAGGTCCTCTGGTTATTGTAATTTGGGTGATTGCAAGTTCACACTGTTCCTTGATTTGAAGCCATTAAGAAAATCACTCAAAGAATATGCATATTCAAGAAATGGGTTTTGGTGAAAATGAATAATTTTGGATCCCTAAATGAATGACATTGTTTCCCAAGTGTCATCCAATTAAATATCCTCCTTTTACTTAATTGTGAGTACAATTTACTGTTCACCTAACACACGGGACCAACATACACATGTTATTGGGCTGATTCAATAGGATGTTTGCCCAGCTATATTGTATAAAGCTGTAAAGCCAAGCACGAGCAGCTCTCCTAAGGACTGCTGCTGTGAATAGCTCTAAGGTTCTGATCACACAGTATAGTGAACTCTCTATTTATTCAGAAATAAACTAAGGCAAACATTCACAGAAATCAGAGTACAGCATTCACAATGATATAACATAACAACTTATCACTAAAGTGGCCACATAGTTTTACACAAAAGATATCATTCAGTAAGTCCTTAAGGACTAGTCCTCCTTAAGGGATACAAAGTACAAAAGTCTCCCACCCCCTTGGGTCACCTTGTCTTAATCTCTTCAGTCAAAAAGTCTTTTTTCTTGATTAGAGAGTAATTTCCAATTATCCTTAACTCAATCATCCTTAAGGGGTACAAGGTACAAAGTACAAAGTTCTCCCACCCCTAGATCACAGTAAATCACGATCTTGTCAGTCAGCACTAAGTACTCAAGGAAAAGTCTTTTCATCTTGACTCAAGGCTGGCTTCCAGATTCCATGGTTCCTCTTCCATAGACCCAGTTTTTGCCTGAATTCAACCATCACCTAGATTCACAGGTAGGCAGCTCTTAGCTCCTCATCCAGTGTCTCGTACAGTTCCCATTCTAAATTAAAGCTCACAGTGTCCAGTCCACCTCAAGTCCTTCATAGTTCAAAGCAAAACAACATCATACACATTGCTGGCACCATCATCAATTCACTATCTGCCTGTGAAATCAACACAGACCCACAAACTGAGAAGTCAACACAAATCATCAACATAGTCCCAGAACCTCTGAAACACTCCTCCAGGGCTTCTGTAAATAGACAACAAGAAAAATCCTCTTTCAGGGATTCTAGTAAGGTCCAAGGGCTTCTATACAAAGTACCATAAGCATAAATCAACACAGAAAAACAGAGTGCAACTACCACAAGTCTTTCCTTCTTAGTTCTGCTCTATCCCAGGTGTGTTGGAGCTATTGATCTGCCATTAGCTCCTCCCTGTTCCACCCACCTCCTCATTATTCCTATTCCTGTCTTTGGCAAGTCCCTCCCACTGTGGGACTCACAGATTATATATCTTAACAATCAGGGCAAGGTTCAAAGACACTTGAACTGAAACAAGTTGCTAAGTATTCATTTGCTTGCCATCACAACAGTATATATGCCACAAGTTTCCTCAGCAGAGTCAGCAACGATGCAAAATAAATCCAATCAGTATGCCAAATGTAAAATACAATATAAAATGTTAAAGGAAGTTCATCTTCAATGAGATGCTAATAAGGTCTTATTCTAAGAACAAAAATAGATGTTTTATGTCTGGTGACTGTTTTGGGAGGGGTGGAGAATTAAGGGTAGAATCTATTCAATCCAATCTATCAAATCCAAAGAGAATTTATTAAGCAGCCCCTATATGAAAGGTGTGACCTTTCCTTCTAGAGAAATATGATATAGAAAGTAGACTTTGGCCTCCAGGCTGGAGGGATACAATTTGTACGTGGATAAGTTTTCCCAGGAGTTCCTGCAATTAAACATTTCTTTGCTCAAGTAATTTCTATTCTTTGGTTTATGGAACTCTAAATGCAGTGGTTTTTTATTTCATCTTTGTCTAGTCTGCTCCAGAGACTTAATTCTCTTCTTTTTTAAGCAATATGAAATAGTTCTGACAATTATTGATTTATATGAGGTCTGAATTTGCTATTTCCCCTTCAATAACTACTCTTTTTAAGACTTTTTAGAAGATAGAAGATCAGAGACTCATTTCAAAGTTTCCCACATATTCCTGAAATGATAACAAGTAATTCTTGGACCAGAGACTGTTATCTAATAAACAGGGACACTCTCCAATGCTCAAAGTATATCATATAGAGAGTCAGGTGTTCCAGGATCAAGTTATCCTGGCCTCGTGTTCATGAGCACCTGGTGTTTGGTTTACCTTTAATAGCCAGAGGACATAGTCTGTTCAAAGCAAAGGAAATTAATGAAAAGGCATATTAAGGAAGGAAATAAGGTAATATCTATTTCATAAACCTGTGTCACATTCTCCCACAAATAAAGATATCCATAGGAACTATGGACACATAGAGAGGCATACACATGTAGCCAGAGCATGCATATGGAAAATCCATTCATCTTCCTCTCTCTCAAATATGGAAAAGCACATGTGCAGGGAGCATGTATGGTCAGGGAATATGTGTGGAAAGGCAAGTTATAACTCTAATGCTGTAGGCTAATCATACATTCTCGTGGGGTTCTTATGCTGCTCCTGCTGGGTTTGCTCCCTCTTTATCTATACCAGATGTTTGTCCACTGGATAGTTCTCAATTAATAATTATAAATGTTTATTGGACTGGATTGGATGTCATGACTTTGCAAGGTATTACTCAGTTATTCTCACTGGATGCTACCAGGAATGGTCCCACCAAGCATGTGGTCATGGACTTTCTTTTTGCTTCTAGTTTCTGGCTGAAGCCACAGTCTTGGATATCTCTTCCCCATGAGAAGAATATTTTATCTGGTCTCTTTTATTCTAAAGCCCAAGGCTATACTCTAGTTGTTTTAGGAAAGTTTTCATGTTGGCCACAGTACCAGTAATAGTTCTAAGGAAAGGCATATGAATGACCCCTTTTAAGCTTTTTTTCCCCTTTAATTAGTGACTAGTATTATTCCTTCAGAATTTTAGTTTGTTTCTCTTCTCCAGTGGAATATTCTCAGCCCCAAGTGCTAAATTCTTTACAGCATAAAGCAGAAATATGTCAAACTAAATAGATACTGCTCAGCATCATCTGCTTTGAATTCAACTTAACTGATTCAGAAGTTGGCATCTCTTGCCTAAGTTATGATGAGCATTCCATATTCTTACTGATTTGTCTATAAGCCATGTAATGGCAGTTAGTATAATACTACCAAACAGAGATGATATGGAGGTGGAATTGATAAGATTTAACCACTTATAGGAAATAGGTCAAATCCAAAAAATTCAAAACTGTTGTTAATTGAATTGAGCAACAAATATCCCCACTTCCTCTGTTATACTAGACATTAATTTTATTAAATATTATTTAAAATGAGAGGTCATACATCCTACCATTTGAAAGTTATAAACAATTTATGCTAAATGCACACAACTTTTATTATCATGATGTTTGCTGCAGTGGAATTTAATCTGTGGAGTCCACCAAGTAATTCAAATTCTCCTTTGTCAGATAATTTCCTGATGTAGTAGAAGGATTAGAATCAGAATCAAATGAATCTGATGGATAATCCCTCCATGTGATGATAAGAAGGCCACTTCATCTCTCTTGGTCGCTTTCTCCTCATCCATAAAATGAAGAAGTAAGATGGTCAATAAAGTTCTGTCTAGTTCTTTTTATTTTTTTCTCAGTTCAACAAACATCTATTATGTGCACAGAACCACACTTTGGGAAAGAAAGAGGGGATATTGGTAATGGCTAACAGAGTTTTCTATGGAGGAAATTAAACTATTTCAAAATTTTAAAGTTTTTTTTTTTAAATAATGCTACCATATTCTAGTATCCTTTGTTTATTTTTCTTGCTATATGTAGACATTTCTGTTGCCTCTATTTTTTAAATACATTTTTATCATAAACGTAACAAAGGTCAAAAAAGTGAACATATATTTAGTAGAATGCAAAATCATTTTATATGAAACCATGTCATTTGGGTTTTTTAATTAACATAACAAATAAACCCAAAGAACCCAGGTACTAGGGTAAAGATTTATTCAGCAAAACCTTGGAAACTAGAAATAAATCTGACAGAAATTAGGTTTAGACCAGCACCTCACACAATAGATAAAGATAACGTCCAAATTAATATACAATCTAGATGTAAATGATTAAAACATAAACAAATTAAAGGAATAAGGAATTACATTTCATATCTATAAAAGGGGTAAGAGTTTGTTACAAAACAAGGGATAGAGAGAGCCATAGGAAAACAAAGGGATAATTTTGTTTCATAAAATTAAAAATTTTATGTACAACAAAATCAATGCAGCTAAAATTAGGAAGTAAATATTTACAGCAAATTTCTCAGATAAAGGTTTAATTTTCAGATATATATATATATCTATGATATATAAGATATATTTATGATATACACAAAAGAGATTCAAATGTATATGAATAAAGGAATTCCTCCATTGATTAAAGGTCAGAGGATGTGAATAAGTATTTTTCAAATAAATAAATCAAAGTTATTAGCAACCATATAAAATATTTTGTTGCTATTGCAGAAATGCAAGTTTAAAAAATTCTAAAATTCTATCTTACACAGATTGGGTTATGACAAAAAAAAGGAAAATGACTAATATTGAAGAGGCCATGGGAAAACAGATATGCTGGAACTATGAATCTTCACAGTAATTTTCAAAAGCAATTTGAAATTATGCATAAAAGCACATACAAACATATATGTATGTATGCATAGACATAAAGAGACAACAATTATTTGGGGGGGGAGGAGAGTATATATCAGCCTGTTTTGTAGTGACAAAGAATTGGAAACTGAAGAGGTTGGTGGAAAGCTGATCATATTATGATATATAGATGGAATAGAATGCTCTGCTATAAGAAATAGTGGGACAGTTTCAAGGCAGCCTGGAATGTTTATATGTACTGGCATAAAGTGGACTAATACCATGTGATTACTTTATACAATAACAACAGCATTAAAAAGACAATTTCATTAGATTTAAGAAATCTGACCAATAAAATGACTTCCTTCCTATCTCCTCATCCTCCCTCACTGAGAAAGTCAGCAATTTGATATAGGTTATTCATGCGTAGGACTACAAAACATTTCCATCTTAGTCACATTGTAAAAGAAAATGTAGACCACCCCCCAAAAAAAACTCAAGAAAAATAACATTCAATCTATATTCAGACACCATCAGTTCTTTCTCTAGGGATGGATAGCATCCTTCATCATAAGTCCTTCAGAGTTGTCTTGGATCATTGTATTGCTAGGAATAGCTAAGTCATTCATAGTTGATCATCTTACAATATTGCTGTTCCTTTGTAAATAGTACATTTCACTTTCCATTAGCTCATGTAAGTCTTTCCAGGTTTTTCTGAGAGCATCCTGTTTATCATTTCATATATATATATATATATATATATATACACATATATGTGTATATGTGTATATATATATATGTATATGTATATGCATGTATATGAAAATATATGTATATGAAAATCTTGCTTCAAGTTGTTTTTCACAGTTATTATTGCTACCTGGATTTCCCTCTATTCTAGCCCCCCATTTATTCTATTCTCTCTCTCTCACCCTGTCCCTCCTCAAAGTTTTTTTGCTTCTGGCTACCCCCTGACCTAATCTGCTCTCTTTTCTATCACCCCACTTTGCTCTTATAGCCTTTTCTGCCTACTTTTCTGTAGAGTAAGACAGATTTCTATACCAAATTCTCTATGTATGTTATTCCCATTTTGAGACAATTCTGATGAGAGCAAGGTTCACTCACTCTCCTCCTCTCCCCCCCTCTTCCCCTCCACAGTAAAAGCCTCTTCTTGCCTCTTTTATGTGAAATAATTTACCTCATTCTACCTCTCCCCTTCCCTTTCTCCCAATACATTCCTCTCTCACTCTTTAATTTTCTTTTTAGATGTCGTCTCTTCATATTCAACTTACCCTTGTGACCTCTGTCTATATATGATCCTTTTAACTGCCCTAATAATGAGAAAATTCTTTTGAGTTACAAGTACCATATTTCTATGTAGGAATGTAAGAATTTAATCTTGTTAAGTACCTTATTTTTTCCCTTTCCTGTTTATATGTTTTTATGTTTCATTGGAGCATTGTATTTGAAAGTCAAAATTTTTATTCAGCTCTGGTCTTTTCATCAACAATCCTTGAAAGTCTTTTTTTACTTCATCTGAAGCATAATATATTCTACCCCAGACTTTTTCCCTTTACCCTGTGTTTATTCCCCTGTTTTAGATGTGTTTCTTATAAACAACATATTGTAGGTTTATGGTTTTTAATCCATTCTTCTATCCACTTCCTTTTTATGGGAGAGTTATCCTATTCACATTGACAGTTATGATTACTATCTGTGTCTTCCTCTCCATCTTGTTCCCCCACCCACCCATTTATGCTTTTATTTCCCCCTTCTCCCTTTCAATCCTCAAAAGAATTTTGCTGTTGACCACCACCTCCATAAGTCTTCCCTCTCTTCTATCACCCCCTCCCTTTTCTTTCTTATTCTTTCCTACTTTCTACTCCAAAACAGATGAGAGAAAAATTCAAACAATGCTCATCTCCCTCCCTTCTTTCCCTCTATTATGATATACTTTTGTGCCTCTTCATGTGTTAAGATTTATCCTTTTCTGCCTCTGTCTTGCCTCTTCTCCCACCATAATCCCTTAATTAGATTTTTTTATCATCACATCAGTTAATTTACACCCACACCCTATAAGTATATTTCTTTTAAATATAATAAAGATAAAATTCTCAAGATTTACAAGTAGCATCCTTCCATGTAGAGATGTAAAGAGTTTGCCCTTATGAAATAATATGGGTTTTTTTCCTCTTTACTTTTTTATGTCCCTCTTGAGACTTGTATTTGAAGATCAAATTTTCCATTGAGCTCTGGCCTTTTCAAAAGGAAGGGCTGGGAGCCATTTATTTCAATGAATATCCATCTCCTTGCCTGAAAGATTATGCTCAATTTTGCTGGGTAGTGGAAACTTAGTCGTAATCCAACCACCTTTGCCTTATGGGATATCATATTCTAATCCCTCCAATCTTTTAATGGAGAAGTTGCAAGGTGCTACACGATCCTGACTGTAGATACATGATATTTGAATTGTTTTTTTTTCTGGATACTTGCAGGATTTCTCATTTACCTGACAATTCTGGGATTTGGCTATAATATTCCTTGGTGTTTACAATTTGGTATCTCTTTCAGGAGGGGATTGGTAAATTCTTTCAGTGACTATTTTACCATCTGATTCTAGGACCTCAGGGCAATTTTCCTTGATGATTTCTTGTAATATATTGTCCAGGCTCTTCTTTTTTTCACCATGGCTTCCTGGTAGACAAATAATTCTTAAATTACCTCTCCTGGATCTATTTTCTAGGTCAATTGTTTTTCCAATGAAATATACCATAGTGTCTTCTACTTTTTCCTTCTTTTAGTTTTGTTTTATTACTTCTTGATTTCTTATAAAGTCATTATCTTCCATTTGCTCAATTCTAATTTTCAAGGGATTATTTTCTATAGTGAGCTTTTCCATTTGGTCACATCTACTTTTTAAGGACACTTTAAAAGTTAATTTTTGTGTCTCTTTTTCCATTTGGCCAATCCTGCTTTTAAGGATGTTATTGTTTTGTTTTGTTTTCTTCAGTGAATTTTTGTGCCTCTTTCTCCATCTGGTCAATATCTTGACTTTTAACTCTTTGCTAAAGTAGGGCTCTGCTTCCAGGCTGGAGTGCACACTATTCCAAGGTACAGGGGATTTGTGCAGATGTTTTCAGAGATACTTCTAGGAACCTGTAAGTTTTCAGGTCTTCCCAGGTGGTATGATCTACAGAGATGTGTGTATACTACTCTCTTGGCCTGTGCTTTGGTCTGTGAGAGACAACAAATGCACTTTTCTGCCCTGGAACTGTGAGGAAAGTCCCTGCTCCACTGCAACCACAAGCTCTGATATGCTAGTATCCCTCCTCAGCCTGGAACTCTTACCTAGGACTGAGGCCTGGATCCAAGTTTTGGTAAAGCAAAAGAATCCTAACTTACTGCTAGCAAAGAGATGCCTATAATCACCTTCCTACCTGTTGTTTGACTCCCTTACTACCAGTGGCTGCTGTGCCTGCTGATTCAGTGGTTCCCAAGGCTTGCCCCTGGCTTACTAAGACCCTGTCTGGGTCTGTGCTAGGGTAGACTACACTAGATTGCGCTCCACTCTCACCCCAGTGGATGGGACCTTTACTTCTGACCTTCTAAGTTGTCTTTGGTTGGAAAATTATTTCATCCCATCCTTGTATGGGTTCTGCTGCTCCAGGAATTGTTTTATGGCATTATTTAAAGGTGTTCAAAGGGGTTTGGGAGAGCTCTCACTAGCTTTTTTCCATCATCTTTGCTCTGCCCCTCTAGGCATATTTTAAGATATTTTGATGGCCATCCTCTTTTTTTTATTTTCTTCATTTTTAAAGACATCACCATCATACTCTTCTAATTAAACACAGGAAATAAAAGCCTTGTAGCAAATAATATCATCAAGTAAAACAAATCCACATCATAATGTCTAGAATTATAACTTTTTCTTCACCTTGAGTATATTACCTGTCTGTTAATCATGGGTCCTCTGTAAACAGTTATTCATGATATTGATCAGAATTCTTAAGTCTTTCAAAGACTTTGTTTTCTTTTATAGGTTGCCACTATATAAATTATTTGCCTGATTCTGTTCAATTCACGCTACATAAATTAATACTTCCAAGATTTTCCAGAGACTACTCTTTCATCATTTCTTTAATAATATTCAATCACTCTCACATAACACAATCAGATAAGACATTCCCCAACTGATGGGCACTCCCTCAGCCTCTTGTTTTTTTTCTTTTAATCCAATCTTCAAGGTCAAGAAGTTTGTTTTTAAATTAAAGATATCTATAAGCATATGAAGAAATGCTATAAATCACTATTGATTAGAGAAATGCAAACCAAAACAACTCTGAGGTATCACATCTCACCAGTCATATTGGCTAAGATAGCAAAACAGGAAAATGACAAATGCTGGAGAGGATGTGGACAAATTGGAACACTAATACATTGCTGGTGGAGTTGTGAACTGATCCAACATTTCTGGAGAGCAATCTGGAATTATGCCCAAAGGGCTATAAATAATTTCATACCCTTTGACCCAGCAATACCTCTTCTAGGGTTATATCTCAAAGAGATCATAGAAGTTGGAGGAAGACCCATATGTACAAAAATATTTATAGCAGCTCTTTTCGTGGTTGCAAAGAATTGGAAATTAAAGGGGTGCCCATCAATTGGGGAATGGCTACACAAGTTGTGGCATATGCATGTAATGGAATATCATTGTGCTATAAGAAACGAGGAGCAGACAGACTTCATATTTACCTGGAGAGGCTTATATGAACTGATGCTGAGTGAGAAGAGTAGAACTAGGAGAAATTTGTACACAATCATAGATACAACATATGTGTGATGACCAATTATGATAGACTGGACTCTTCTCAGCAATGCAGTGACATAAGTCAATCCCAAAGATTCATGATGGAGAAAGATGTCTACATTCAGAGAAAGAACCAGAAAGAACTGAGTTTGAATCCTGATTAAAGCAAACTAGTTGATATTTTTCTGTTTCTTGTTTGGTTTCATTTCCTCTTTACCATTTTTCATTCCATCTGGTACAATCCACCTTTGTAACCTGACTAATATCTAATGTGAAAATATTTGCAGACCCTATATTTGATCGTATGCCATCATGGAGGGGTGAAGGAGGGAAAGAAAATTTGAAACTCAAGGAATTGTGGAATTGAATCTTGTAAACTAAAAGTAAACAAACAAATTAATAAAGACCAAAAAAAGTTTGTTTTTTTATTGTCACACCCCTCTCTAGTTTTACTTTTCCTCTTACCAATCTCCTTTCCCTATCTGCATTTGTTTGCCTGTTGAGTTTGATGTATTTTACTGCAAAGGTGAACACATGCATTTCCATGAACAATCCTTTGTCTAGTTAAGAGAGAGGTTCATCTAATATCAGTTGTTCTCAACCCTTCCTCACTATTGGCATACTCTTTTTCTCAGTTATAATAAATAGGAAGTTCCATTTCATTTTCCTTTCTACATTAGCACATTCCTTGTATTCTCCCTTTTCCCCTTTTAAAATCTTCAGAATGAAAAATGGTCTGCCTGTAGATCTTCTGTTTCTATTAACTACCTTAATACCTTTTGAAGACAATAAGGTTCTAAAGGGACACTTGTTTCACTCCCATTAGAAAGTTATCCAGTTCCAGATGCTCAAATATTTTTTTTATTTCTAGATTCTCTTGAGTTTTGTTTTTACATTTCAAGGTTCTTACTCAGTTTTGTCATGAAAGTTCTTAAAAAGTTGCTTGAAAGTTCTCTATTTCATTGAAAAACTACTTTTTTTTTACCTTATAGGATAACATTCATCTTTAAAGGGTTATTCTTGGTTGTAAGCCTATGTCTTTTACCTTTTTGAATATTGTATTTAAGATCACCATTTGAACATAAGTAGAAGCTGCCAGATCTGGGGCAGCTAGGTGACACAGTGAATAGACTTCCTAATTTGTTCAAACAAGGGATGGCTAGGTGGCATAGTCATCGGGGACCAGCGCTGGAGTCAGGAGGACCTAAGTTCAAATCCAGCCTCAGACACTTAACACAAAACTAGCCTTGTGACCTTGGGAAAGTCACTTAACCCCAATTGCCCTACTTTACCCCTCCAAAGAAACAAAAGAAAAGAACAAGAAGGAGGAGGAGGAGCACAAGGAGGAGGAGGAGGAGCACAAGGAGGAGGAGGGGAGCACAAGGAGGAGGAGGAGGAGGAGGAGGAGAAGGAGAAGGAGAAGGAGGAGGAGGAGGAGGAGGAGGAGGAGGAGGAGGAGAAGAAGAAGAAGAAGAAGAAGAAGAAGAAGAAGAAGAAGAAGAAGAAGAAGAAGAAGAAGAAGAAGAAGGAGGAGGAGGAGGAGGAGGAGGAGGAGGAGGAGGAGGAGGAGGAGGAGGAGGAGGAGGAGGAGGAGAAGCTGCCAGATCTTGTGTGATTCTGACTGTGGCTACGTACTACTTAAACTGCCCTTTTGGCTATATTAAGAATCTTTTTTTTTAATCTGGAAGCTCCAGATTATAACTATGACATTGCTGGGACTTTTCCTTTTAGTGTTTCATTTAGCGATTGGTGGCTTTTTTCTATTTTCTATTTTCACTTTGCCTGCTAGGTTCAATAGCTCTCCAGAATTTTCATTGATCATTTCTTTAATTTTAGTGTAGAGACTTTTTTAGATTGGCTTTCATTAAGTCCAATGATTCTTCATTTATGTTTATACACATATACATATATAATATCCACATATGTATATGTGGAGAGAGAGAGAGAGAGAGAGAGAGAGAGAGAGAGAGAGAGAGAGAGAGAGAGTTAGTTGGCTTGGTGGATAGAACATTAGCATTGGGATAAAAGAGACAAATTCAAATCTGGCCTTAGGCATTTAATAGTTGTGTAACCCTGAGGAAGTCACTTAACCATCTGCCTTAGACCCCTCCTCAACAAAATGAGGATAATAATAGTATGTACATGGTTTTTGTAAGGATCAAAGGAAAATTGAAACTGGATCCTATACAATTATGATGACTAAGTTCCATCTTGAAGAGGAGATATTAGAACGCAACTACCTCCTTTCTTTGGAAAGGTAGAGAGGGATCAATTCAAACCACTTTATTGAAGTGTTACTTAGTTTTATGCAATCACTTTCTTTTCTCTTTTAGTCTTTATTATAAAAAATGGTATCTAGGTGGGAGAGGGAAAGGGGCATATTAGAAAAGGTGTTGCAACGGATAAAGTGTTGAATGTGGAGTCAAGACCCGAGTCTGAATCTTGCCTCAAATATTTACAGCTGCAAGACTCTGATGAATTCATTTAACCTCATGGACCCTCACTTTCCACATCTGTGAAATGAGAGAGTCATATTTATGCCCTTCGAGTTCCCTTCTAGCTCTAAATCTAAGGTTCTATGTAAGAAAGAAAGAAAGACATCAGCAATTTGCAAAAAGGAAAATTTGGAGTAAAATACGTAAGCAAAAACAATAGTTGACAGGTAAGAAATAAAAGTTACAGAATTTAACATCTAGTTTGGAGAGGACAGAATCTCTCCAACTCTGGGGCTGAGGGAGCAAGTCATCTGGTCACAAAAGTCAAAGGAAAGTTTTTAGATTTCTGGGTAAGTATAGGAAAATGGGCAATTACTGGCCAAGGGGCAGATATAAGTAATGTTTAAAGCTATTTTGCTTTCAGAACATTTTAGATGTTGTACTTATGAGCATAATTTTCATTATTATATTAAATAGGCAATGCAAAGGGGAATAATTAAAATCACCCTTTTTTCTACTCTCACTTTTTTTCCATTTTTACTTGGTTGAAGTTGTCTATAGTGTAATAGGAAGAGGTTGAGAATAAAAAAGAATGAGAAGTTATATAGTATTTTCTCTGCATCATATTTCTAAGACAATGTGGCATAGTATCCAAAAGCATGTCAGTGACAGCCAAAAATGCTTGGAAAGCAAAGTTACTTTTGAATGGATTGGAAACTGCTTGAATCTACAACCTAGTTTATATAATACAACAACTGATGTTCCAAAAGATTTTTTTAAAGAAGGCAAGGCAAATACCACATAATCATACTTGTTTCTACCTTTTTAGGGAGGAAGGAAGGAAGGATAAAGGGAGAAGGGGCACAGAGAGAGAAGAAAAGAGAAAGAAGAAAGAGGGGGAAAGAAGAGAAAGAAAGAAAGAAAGAAAGAAAGAAAGAAAGAAAGAAAGAAAGAAAGAAAGAAAGAAAGAAAGAAAGAAAGAAAGAAAGAAAGAAAGAGGAGAGAAAAAGAAAGAGGAGAGTGAGAGAATCTTGAAAAAGAACCAAGAGAGAAAATCGCCTTTTGATCCTCTTAGTGGTGTCTTTCTGGGCCCCAATTATTTCTCTCCAATGACTTCCTTAACCTTGAGAATATTTGAGCTTTCCTGGATGTCCCCAAAATCCTTGGCTTTCTAGTCATGTGACTGAGAAAAGAGAACCAAACTCTGGCTTTGATTAGTTAGGAGCACATCTGCAAGTCCAATTTACTACACAAAACAATCTCACTTGGTGATCTTGTTCTGTCTTCTGGACCATACAGTGTTAGTGTCAACAATCACAGTCAACAGCACTGCTAGGGCTAACATAAACATTTCAGAAATCCTAAGTTTAATATCATTGTTCAGAAGTTGGACCAAGCTATGACTAAACTCTTCAGCACTTGAGACCGCAGGCTGACTGACTTTGATATATTTCCAGAAGAAAGTGTATCCAAACCTGCACACTGGGATAAAAGGAAATGTTCCTGGCTTTGGGAACGGATGTAGCCAATAAACATCTCTGGTGGATGGGTGAAAGAAGTGGAAGCAGAGGAGGCTCTTGAATGGCCAAAGTGTTTATGGCAAATGAACTAATTCTTTGGGACACGTTGTTAGCACAGAAGGGGAGATCATAAAAGGAGAGATCATTGCTTTCTGTAGCAGGAGTTCATCAACAGAAATTCCTCTTTGGGCCACATTTCTGAGGGGAATAGTTCAATGTCATTTCTCTTGTGTGCAGGCTTGCTTCATGTCCGACAGATCTATGCAAAGGGAAACAAAAGATTGGGGAAGTGGAGGAAATGTTAGGAAATGGAATCCTTTGGAATTCTTTCTTTTCTTTTCTGTTGAGATGACAAGATCTACATATAGAAGCAATTATGTTATGAGCATGTTGTAGGGGGGATTCTTTTTCAGGTGTGAGTTTGAGCTTTCCTGGATGTCCCCAAAAAGCTTCGCTTTCTAAGTCATGTGACTGAGAAAAGAGAACCAAATTCTGGCTTTGATTAGTTAGGAGCACATCAGCAAGTCCAATTTACTACACAAAACAATCTCACTTGCTGATATCTTTGCAACTCTAAGATTCTGAGATTCTATTCTTTTCTCCACTATTCTCTGGCTCTGTACATCTATGACTAGTTCTAAACTTCACAAATGCTATAAAAGATGTGATTAAGAAAAAGTGAAGAGAATTTATGATTCTTTAAATTTATTTTATTTTTTATTTAAGATTGATAGAATTTAGAGCTTAGGATCCTTTGGTCCTACTCCCTTATTTTTATATGAGGAAACCAACGCCCAGGGAAGTTACTTGCCCCAGGCTTATGAGCAATAGACTTGAACCCAAGTCCTCTGGATCAAAACCCACTTCTCCTATTCAGCCATGCTACTTTGCCAGGGGGGAGAAGTACAATACATTGCAAGTTTAGAATGACTTTAACTGATGAAATGCTGGACATGGAAATATGAAGACTCACCTCATATGGAGTTTAGTGGGTCTTATATGTTTGCTGACTTTGTAACTATGCACAAGCTACTTAATCTAGTTTCCTCATCTGTCAAGGGAGGATAAAAATGCCTATGATACCTTTCCTAATAGGTTGTTATGAGGCTCAGATGAAATGATGAATATAGGGCTTTTAGCAAATTTTATAAAACACTTTATAACTTTTGTCAGTTATTGTTTACAAAGTTTTCTAAATAAAATATGATCACTTCTGACTATGTGTCCAGTCTAACCACATTCATAATGATTGATTTAACAGAACAATGTTCAGGGAAACCTAGAACAATGGATTTCTATGAGACTTGTAGCTAGACAGAGATTTCATCAGGAAGCACTAGCTCAGGTGAAAAGGAAAAGATTCACAGAGAGAAAGCATAGCAGCTTACATTTGTCTATCACTTAAATGTTTACAAAGGGTTGTACATTGTACATAAGGTTGAACATATTTGAACCTATGAAGTTGGTGCTATTATTATTATTCCCATTTTACATATGAGGAGAGGTTTGGTGACTTCCTTGTCTAGAATCACACAGCTAGAGGCAGAATTCCAGCTCATTTTTTTTCTGATTCCAAGACCAAGTCTCTATGCACTACTCAACAGTGCCTTTCTGGCATCATGGTAGAGTCCTTTGCCAGTGTGCCTCTAGTACCACAACCTTCTTAACAGCCACAGAGAATATGTTGAAAATAGCAGGGAACTAGAGTAGCCCAAAACCACTTGCTACTTTATGCTGAGAGAGAGATGCTGGCATTATACCCTATATTTCTAGTCTGCAGGCACCAAAATCTGTGGAGAATTACTCTATTTGGAGAGAAGCATTGGGTCCAGCACATCTACTGGAATGGTAGTTCAAACTGTAGATGCACAATTAGGATTTACTCAACCACCCTGAACCTGAGGTAGGGAGATGTTCCAGAGACAAATAAGATTCTTTTATTTCAGTCATTATAAGTATGAAGATCAGATGAGATTCAACTATACTGAGCAATAAGAGCAGACGGTAGATGTAGTCTGGCAGGCATCAATTATATAAGTTAGAAGTATGCAAATATATTTTATCCTAGTGACTTTTCTTGATCTGAATTGGAATTCAAATTTTCTGACATACAATTTAGTGTTCTTTCCACTGTGTCCTACTAATCATGTGCCTAAAATGTCTTTTTCTTAATGCAAATTTTCTGTCAGTGCACCCCCTCCCCATAGATCATTAAGTTTTTTTCCCTTCCTTCAAAGATTTCCTGTCTTCCATGAAGAGAGACATTGACTTTCTGTAATACTCCCTATCTAGAAATTAAACGCTTAAATTAAAAAGGATCCACAGATCCCTTTGATTTCTCAAATCACCTTAAATTAGAATATCCTATGATTTTAAGTCCCTAGAGGATGAGTACCAAAATTATTAACTTTTTTTTCAGTTGTGTGTGTATGTGTGTGTGTATATATGTATATATATATATATATATATATAGAGAGAGAGAGAGAGAGAGAGAGAGAGAGAGACAGAGACAGAGACAGAGACAGAGACAGAGAGACAGAGACAGAGAGAGACACAGAGAGAGAGACACAGAGACAGAGACAGAGAGACAGAGAGACAGAGACAGAGATAGAGATACAGAGATAGAGAGAGACAGACAGAGACAGACACAGAGAGAGAGGGAGAGAGAGAGAGAGAGAGAGAGAGAGAGAGAGAGAGAGAGAGAGAGCTATTTGCTCAGAATTATACTGTCTTGTCAGGAACAGAGAAAAGTATGACATTGCTAAGTGTCTACCAACAATTTTCATCTGTATGTCTTCTCATATTCAATATGTCTAAAACTATATTTATCATCTAAACCCAATGCTCTTCTTGATTTCCCTCTCTTTGTTAATAACCTCACATTCTTCCAATAACCAAGCATTAAAAACAACAGAAAAAAGATGAGCAAAAACCAACAAAAATAGAATCTGACCATAGAAAGTTATTATGGTGACAGGGAACACCAAGATACAAACTCAGAAAAGGACAACAATGTGAAAACACTATGGACAAAACACCAAAGGAAAACAGGAAGTGGTCTCAAACCCAGAAAGAATTCATGGTAGAGCTCAAAAAAAGATATTAAAAATCATATAAGAGAGGTAGAGGGAAAATTAGGGAAAGGAATGAGAGTGACCCAAGAGAATTATGAAAAAAGAGCCAACAACAACCCCTTTCTACCTCTCCCTTCCTTCTGCACCCAGTGTATTCTTTTTTCCTATCCCTTAATTTGTTTATCTCATTCCCTCAAATTCACCTTATACCTATACCCTTTATCTGTACTATTAATGGTACAATTTTTAAGAATTGCAAGTATCATCTTCCTATGTAGGGGATGTAAACAGTTTAGCTCCATTGAACCCCTTATATTGGAAAAAGAAAACAACTATTTAAAAAGTAAAATTGGTCAAATGGAAAAGGAAATACAAAAATCCACTAAAGAAAACAACTCCCTAAAAAGTACAATTGATCAAATGGAAAAAGAAAGTATAAAAGTTAACTGGGGAAAACAACTCTTTAAAAGTTAGAATTGGGCAAGTGAAAGCTAATGGTTTCACTAATTTTCACTAATTGCTGCAAAGTGATATGAGCAGAACCAGGAAAACATTATACACAGTGTCAGCAACATTGTATGATGATCAACTATAAGTGCCTCAACTCTCTTCTCAACAACACAATGATCCAAGACAAGTACAAAGGCCTCACAAAGGAAAATGCTATTCATATCCAGATAAAGAACTGGTAGCCTCTGAATGCAGATGACATCATAAACTTTCACTTTATTGTTTTTTTGTGTTTTTTTCCTTCCTTTTGATCTGTTTCTTCTTTCACAACTGTGACTGATATGGAAATATGCTTTATATGATAGTATATGCATAAACCTATATCAAATTACCTTTCATGTTAGGAAAAGGAGAGGAAAGGGAGGATGGGGGAAAATTTTCGAACTCAAAATCTTGTAAAAATTAATGCTAAATAATTGTCTTGACATGTAATTTGGACAAAAATAAAATACTATTAAAAAGGGGGAAGAATATAAGTTAATATGTAGCTGCCAATCTTGCTCTTTTCTATCACATTTTTGCCTTTGCTCACCACATTAAATGCACCTAAAATGTCCTCCCCTATCTTCATATATTGATATCCTATCGATCAAGAGGCAGCTTAAATGCCCCTTTCTTGTGATACATTTCCTGATTAAAGTTAGAAATGATCGATCCTATTCTAATTTTGATCTCTTAGTAATTTTATTAGCTTTATACATTTGTTATGTTTGTTTATATATGTATAATTACATATATGTGCTGATTTATATTTTTTCCGTATATATAATGTCTTAATTAGTTATAAGGTCATCAAGGGCAGAGACTATCCTTGTAGAAGTAGCTGGTATCCCAGTGGTTAGAGTGCTGGGCTTAGAGTTAGAAAGACCTAAGTTCAAATCTGGCCTCAGATACTTTCTAGTTGTGTAAGCCTAAGCAAGTTACTTAACCTCAATTTCTTTAACTGTAAAATAAGGATAATAATAACTCCTATCTCACAAGGTGCTTATGAGGATCAAACGAGATGTGTTTCTAAAAAGTACTTAGAATAGTGCCTGGCACATAGTAGATGGTATTTGGATACTTATTGCCTTCCTGTCCCCTTATCTATTACCACCACCCCCGACCTTGAAGAGAATCATACAAATAGATGACACTTAGTAAATGTTTAGCACTTAATTATTTTGATAATTGCCTTGGTTTATTCTTGTCTGAACAACTATTTGGAACCTCTTGAGGGCAGGACCTATGACTTTGGCTTTTATTTGTACTTTACAGTCCCCACAAAGGGTTCAACACTCAGTAGATTCTTCTTGTTGAATTGCTCAATAGATGAGGAAGATTAAAAAGAAATTATCTTAATGAGAATACAATGAAAGCTAAGATGCAGCCCATCATTTTAGGTGGGTCTTTTTTTTATTTGTGTGCTGGATTTCTGAATTTCTTGGGTAGAGGGAACTCCCGGCTAAGAAAACTCCTTCTGAGAATATAGAACATCTCCTCTTCTACAATTCTTCCTGTGTGCCCAGGAACACACAGTCAATATGTATCAGAGACTTGAACCCAACCAAACATTCCAGATTCCAGGCATGGCTGAGATCCTCTGTTCCGTGCTATCTCTTTCAATGTACAGAGTGTTTTGGAAATAGCAAAGAGTCAAAGGTACTAAGTCAGAGTTCTAGGGTCTCTGGGAAATACAAAAAGCCTAGAATAAGATGAGTTACAAATTGAATAAAATATTCAGCATCTAGTAGAAGTGTCTGAGGAAGTGTATTGGTAGGTTTGAACCATGCTTTTCATAAAGCTCACAGACTCTGGAAGACACTAATGGAGAAGCTCACTATGATCTTTTGGGATTGCTCGAAAGAGTCTTGCTTTGAGGTCTGCTGAATCAGTCATAAGAGAATGTACAGAGTGCCTTCCACTATAGACTATGTGCCTTACATTCATTATCTTCCTTGTGCCATCAACTAAATCAAACCTATTGGGCATGTTGGGAATTTAACTTTGCCCTTCAGTGAAGTGTGAGGTGATGGGACAGAAGATTTGCCCCCCCCCCCAGCAGAGAAAACAAGAAGAAAAGATTAACACAAGAATTCAGACTCACTTTTTTCCCTATAAATCTGGCAGTATTCCCTGGCAGTGGTGTCCTAACAATTTGCAATTTTATAGCCAAAATCTCTTACCAACCATAAAATGGAAGAAGTATTATTTCTGTCCAGTTCTTTTGTTTTCCTAATGATTCTGCAGCCCATGAAATTAACCAGGGAATTGTTTGCTATTACCCATAGTCATTGCAAAAAAAAGAAGAAAAAAAAGCAGCAGGGACTTTAGAGACATGACTCCAGGCAGGCCAGGCAGAAGGTAAAGTATTAGATCCTTTCCTGAGTCCTTACTGCCAGCTGGTAAATCGCTCAGTTCCCTCTTGTTTTCTGGAGTGGGGAAGCTGAAAACTGAGGTTGTTAAAGGCTAGTTATTTAAAGGAGCTCGTTAGTGAGCCACCTGAAATGGTGGAGGCTATAAAGTAGACTATAAATGTCACTTGTGGTTGAGGAAAATGTGTGGATGGTGGTTCATTAAAACATACACACAAACACATGAGTGCATTAGGAAAGCAGCAGCTGTGCTACTGTTTTATTCATAGACTATATACTACCCAAAGAAAAAGGGAGATTCATGGAAAAAAGGAGTCATTTACTGGACCATGTGGGAAATCAAGCCCAGAGAGGTAAAAGATGGTGGTGGTAGAAGGAGGAGGCTCTTGAGTTAGAGGACCCAACCCCACCTCCAACATCTACTCTCTATGTGACCTTGGCAAAGTCTTTTAAACTACTCTGACCACATTTTCCTCATCTTTAAAATAAGGGTATTGATCTGAAATGGACTCTGGGGTTACTTTCAGCTCTTACACATTTTCTTTCCTGCTAACCAAAAAGATCAAATATCTATCATTTAACAGATGAGGAAGCTGAAGTTCAGAGAGGTTAACACAGCTTACGTTTAAGACAAGATTAGTATTCAAGTCTTCCTGACTCCAAATCCAAAGTTTTACAATGGAGGATAGGCTATTACACTGCCTGCCTGTGCTCAGTGTTGATGCTAAAGTTACTGATGTTAGATGGAAAAAAATGGATCTCAAGACTTTGGAAATGAAAATTTGAGCTAAGTGACCCAATGCCCCCCCCCCAAAAAAGGTTCCCTTATTTCACAATAAAAGTAAAGAAAAAACAATGACCTCACACCCCCTACCTAATCTCACCCTTGATCACTTCTATGACACCAAGCCTAGTAAAAACCAAAAGGCATTTTTAAAAGAAAGCCAAGAAACATCTGCTTTGACTTGCATATTTTGCTCTGAAAAGCAAAACTGAGAAGATAAAGGTTGCATGTTTCAATGGGCCATGCAAGAAGGAGGAAAAGGTTCAACTGCTTATCCCACTTGACCTTGGCTTTAACACAGGATCACATTGATCCTGATAGAGAGATTAAAACACATAGTCCAGAAATGCTCTTCAAGCAAGCTCCAAAGTTTGAGAGTCCTTAAAGTTTCCTGGCTCTCAGGCTTCACATGAGAATTAGCAGGGAAGATCCTAGGCTACAAATGGAGCGATATTTTAAGTTAGTGTAGAGAATTTCAAGGACAAAGACAGGCCAGAGACCATACTGAACTCTTTTCAAATGCTGTTAACTGCCCCCAGAATGTTTTGTTGAGAAAACACACATACCTATGAGGAGTTACTTAAAGATTTCTCTCTTCTGCAAGAAAGCATCACGACAATATGTGATAAATAGATAAGAAACCCTGAAGCAAACAAAATAAATTCTTTATATGACCATTCATTCTACCATAAGACGAAACCATAGCATACCTTTGAGTCCTTTTGACAGTCCCTTAACCTCTCTGGTCCTCAGTTTCCTTATTTATAAAATGAAAGGCTTAAATTAAATGCCTTCTAAGATTCCCTCTAGTTCTAAATCAATGCTTCCATGTTATATGGACATTATTCTGGCATTTAAAAGTCTTTGCATTTTTTCAGTCAATAATGAGGGAAAAATTAAATGTGATAGATGGGCAACATGAGACCTGAGACCAAAGTTAAAAATCCATAAAGGTTGGGGTGGCTAGGTGCCTCAGTGAATAGAGCCCTGGCCCTGAAGTCAGGAGGACCTGAGTTCAAATCTGGCCTCCGACACTTAAAACTTACTAGCCTGTGACCTTGGGCAAGTCAGTGAATCCCAATTGCCCTGCCCTCCCCTCCAAAAAAAGCAAAAAAAAATCCAAAAAGGTAACAAAATATTCTACATTTACACGTCTTCTATCTCCTATATTGCTTTAGTTTAAGTCACCTTGAACTGTGTTAGAATCCTTGGGTCCTGGTCTTAGAATTGTCACTAACTATATGACTTCAAACAACATCTCTCTGGTGGTGAATTGAAAAATATTTTAACTCAGATTTGAGAATTCCAGAAATAAAGACGTCCTGGCTACACTGAACTCTTTTCAAATACTGTCACTGCTGTTTCCTGTTGTTTCTTCATTTATAGAGGAAATTATATAGTTGGAACATATGATGACTAAGATCTCTATTTGTGCAGCTAGGTGGTCCAGTGGATAGAGTGCCAAGCCTGGAATCAGGAAACAGATCTTCTTGAGTCCAAATCTTGCCTTAGACACTTACTAGCTGTGTGACTCTGGGCAAGTCACTTAACCCTTTTTGCCTCAGTTTTCTCATCTGTAAAGTGACCTGGAAAAGGAAATGGCAAACTATTCCAATATCTTAGCCAAGAAAACCCTAAATGAGGTCAAAAAGAGTCAGATATGTCTGAATAACGAGGTCTCTTTCAAGAGCCTTTGGAAGGTTTATCATGGAGATCGAGAGTCAATCTGGGAGAGTTTTATAAAAATTCTTGTTAGTTCCAGTTTCTAACAGGGTAAAGCATAAACTATTTAGTCTGACGTCAAACACCCTTCATAATACATATTCAACCTGCCTTCCTAACCTGCCAACTTTGCCAATGCAATCTGCTCTTTCAAGGCTGGTATGTTCATTCTAATCACATCTTACTCAATCCTTACATCCCTTTGATCCTCATATTAGTCATCTCAGAATGCATTCAATATTTTTCTTCTTCACCTACACAAACCAATCCTGCCCACCCTTCAAAACCCAGACTAAATGTCAGCTTCTCAATGAAACCCTCTCCTATCAGTCTAACACACAGGAATTTCTTACTCTCCTGAGCTTACAACATTGTATTGCAATTACCATAGGACCATATGATTGTAGATAGAATAGTGTAAGGCAGAGGCATCAAATTTGTAGCCTGGGAGTATCACCCACGATGCTCTTTACACTTTCTAGCGAAGGTCAAACTATATTAAAATGTAATTGGAAAATATTACTCAAAATAAATAAAAATACAACATAAGTTATGTTAATTTGTGTTTTACTTAATCAATAGGTGACCTGCAGGAATCTGTTCTTATTTCAGTTTGACATCACTGCTATAAGGGACGTCAAGGGCTATAGAGGTCAAACTACCCTCTTTTA
This sequence comes from Gymnobelideus leadbeateri, assembly GCA_011680675.1. Classification (NCBI taxonomy): domain Eukaryota; kingdom Metazoa; phylum Chordata; class Mammalia; order Diprotodontia; family Petauridae; genus Gymnobelideus; species Gymnobelideus leadbeateri. The sequence goes on along the minus strand of WOXC01010876.1, from coordinate 386,427 downwards.
CAAGTAAGGAAAATGATACCTAGGAAGAGAGTTAAGGGACTTGAGCAAGCTGACACAAAATAACATGCGTCAGAGTTAGGATTATGAACCTGAGCTCCCTGATGTTAGAATTAGGGCTTTTTCCAATGTGGTTCATTATGATTTAACTTTTTCAAGTGAATGTCTGATCTTTCCCACTAGACTGTAAATTTCTCAGTCTTATAATATTAATAATATCTCCCTAACACTTTGTGTGTGTGTATATACAGAGCTACATATATATATATATATATATATTTTTTTTTTATATATATATATATATATCTGGCACTCAATAAATGTTTATTGAAAGATTGAATGGGTAATAGGAACTTTTAAAAAAACTGATGACCATGATCTTGGTGATGGGAAAGAAGAAAAATCTAAAATTGTTAAATAGGAGAAAACTTTGATTACCAGAAGATAATTACCCACACTTCAATGAGTGGAGGGGGGGTTGGGGAGAATATAGCAATGGTCCTACTTATAAATCTCATCTTCAGTAGACTATGGGGGGGGGGATTGGACGACAGGAAAAAGTCCCCACATTTTCCTTGTAATCTTCACAGATGCATGTCGAAAGGAACAATTTCGCAGTGCAAGATTTGCAGTCACAAATACAATGTTTTCATGAAAAGAAGAGGAAGGAATAAATCTTCCTAGGACCAAATATCTTATTTTTGCTTTAGCATCTGAAACTCCTGCTGTCTTTCTTTAATCAGTATCCAAATGTATATCTGTTGCTTATTTCTCTCATGACAATGAGCATTTTTAACATATTTTCAAATGATTGTGTTTTTCTTTCTATTCCTATCATAATTTCTTTAAGCATGACCTTGTTGTGATTTTGTGGGGCTCTTTTGTTTAAAATTAGCATAGATGTTCCATGAAGTTACTAATATCACTATTTCCTATGATGTTTAAAAGCCAGGGCAAAAATGACTACCTAATTTGTAGATTTTACCAATATTACTGGCTCCTGTGGCCAGACATCTCAATGTTTTGTATTCAAAAATATGGTTATGCCACAGATCAGTCTGGGGAAATGATTGCATTAACAACTATAGGCAAATGAAGAAAATAAAAGGCTTTGAAATTGTAAAAATAACCTTGCAACATCTCCAGCAACAAGAACTTTCTCGTTCCTTCCATATGGAAAGTTTTCTTTGTTGCTAATTAGATTTTACCATTCCATTGCTCTTTACTACATAAATACCAGTTTTACATTGCTCATAATTCCAATCAGTTTTTCCTATACTAATGGCTGAGGAAACTTCTTACATATTTCCTTGCCTGGCATTGTGGTTTGTCAGTCCAGATTTGGGAGGGAAGCAAAAAGAACAATTACAGCCCAGTGGGAAGAACAAACACCTAGAAGGATGAAATAGTAAACAAAGCCAGGAACAGAGCAGGTGATTGAAAAAAGGGACAGATTTGTTCATCATTCAAGATACTCATACAGCAGATGGGAAGTGAAAGAGCCAACATTTCCTTCCCCCTGTGGTTTTTGCTTCCCAATCCAAGTTCATTATAGCAAACTTTGTTGTTGTATTTGTTGTTTTTGACCAAGATGTATTTCATAAACGAGCTTGACTTATTTAGTCACAACAAAATCATCAGAAAAACCCAAAACAAACTGAGTTCATTATAAGTTATATTTGCAAAGGCAATAACAACAATGGGTTTACTGGGAAAGAACCCTTCTAACAGTATCCCTGGGCCCCTTTATTGGAATATGCTGCCCCTTCTGCCCTTTTTCCTACCTTAAAAGGGCAAATTTGAGCGTATTACTCTGATAAACAGGAGCACTGTTAAAGGCAGCCAAAGTAAAATCTGAGCCAATAATAACACAAGGCACACACATGCCCTTCATAGTCTGCAATTATGGAGCTCAGCCTGTGACCACAACATGTGGTATGAGACCACAGATGTTTGATGGAACATACAGGCTCCGGACCTAAGTGACTGGACCTGAAAGTCTTTGGCAAGATACCACTCAGGTAAGCCAGATCACACCAAGGACAACCTTTCTGGCCAATTACCTCAAAGCCACCGAAGTAGCAGAGCTATTGTAAGGCACATTAAGAGGTCAGGAAGGTTCTTCTTTGCAGGAGGTGTTGTATTCACAATTAACCAAAACTATAAAATCCCTTTATGAAACTAGTGCTCAGTGACCCAAAATTTAAACTTAAGCATTATAGGGACCTGATTGATACAATTGTTTTGGTTTTGTTTTAAAAGGAGAAAGTGAGGGGAGGAAGAGAGAGGCAAAGAAAGAAAAGGGATCATATAACTCATTCCATGTTTCTCTATATTCATCATGTTTATTGTTCCTTATAGCACTGTAATATTTCACTACATCCATGAACTAAATTTCGTTTAGCCATTCCATAGTTTATGGGTACTTACTTTGATCCCAGTTCTTTGCTACTACATAAAGTGCCAGTACATTTATGCCTTTCTTTTTGTTATTGACTTCCTTGGGATATATTTCTAGCAGTGATATTTCTCATTCAAAAAGTATGATCATTTTAATAACTTTCTTTACATAATTCCAGTTTGTTTTCCACAACAGTTGCACAAATTCACTTGGCAACCAACAATGTCTGAATGTGTCTGTCTTTCTAACTACTCTGATCTTTTGTCAATTTTGCTATTTAGATCCATCTAAACAAAATGTCAGGATTTTCTTAATTTACATTTCTCTTATTAGTTGATTTGATAAATTTTTTACATAGCTGTTAATCATTTGTGGTTTCTCTTTTGAGAAATGTTTATTCATGTCCTTTGATTACTTCTCTCCTATGGAATGCCAGGACCATAAATTTTAGAGCATTGAGATTACTTAGCATAACCACCTTTAAGGAAACTGAGGTTCTGAGAAGTTAGGTCCCAAAGTTGCAAAGGGAGTAAATAGAAGAACTAGGTTTCACATTCAAGTCCAAAGCCAATTTACCCATCACAACTAAAATGTTTTCTAAGTGGTATGCTTACCTTGTCCTCCAAGATAAATAAGGACATCATTTTTTTTGCCTTTTTGGAGGGCAATTGGGGTTAAGTAACTTGCCCAAGGTCACAAGGCTAGGTTTTTGTTTGTGTGTGCGTTAAGTGTCTGAGGCCGGATCCAAACTCAGGTCCTTCTGACTCCAGGGCTGACGCTCTATTCACTGTGCCGCCTAGTCGCCCCAGGACATCATTTTTTTAAAAAAAGAACATATAAATGATAGAAATAGTCTATAATGGAAAGGTTTTAGGAAGATGCACTAACACACTATTGATGGAACTGTAAACTGGTTTAACCAATTCAGAAAACAATTTGGAATTGTACTAAAATAAATAGCTAAGTTATCTATAACATTTGGCTAGATGGTCTACCATTAGTCATATACCCCAAGAAGGTCAAAGTGAGAAAGTGGCAGTGTATACAACAAAATATTCAAAGCAGCCAACATACTAAAGGAGGCCTTTCTCATTTTCTTCTAACATCATGAGAGTACAATTTAAATACCTTGGATGTCTACTGATCATCCCTCAATCTCTCCATTTGATCCATCCATCTCTTCTATCATATGATTCTTTGATTACATGTTTTACTCCTGTTCATCAGAGTTCCCCATTGGTTATATGTTATATAATTATAGCCTCCTTATACCTTCTATAAGCTTCCCATTACCCTCTGTGTGACATTCATTTTAACTTTTTCAGAAGCATTTGAATTCCATATGCCACTGCCATATAGTAATACCAGCAGAATGTCAGTATTAAAAAAATGGGCTTTGCTTCCATGAGAAGCTTGAAATCAATAAAGGAGTTTTGTAGCTTCCTGAAGGCCAACCAGTATACCCTTTACCCCTATTCAGTTCTAGAACCAGAATCCTACTTCTATACTGTAGATTTCAAACATAAATACCGATAAGAAAGCAATATAAATCATCTACCCAAATTCAAGATAAAATATAAACAATAGAAATTTTTCATCTATTTGGTCTTTACTATATAGGTAGTTAAGCCAATCTCTTATAAGTGATTATAGACCTCTTCTAGGAAAGTGTTCTTTGGCTTGAGAGAATAAATATATTGTCAAACACAAAGACAAAAGCCTAGGGAACTTCACTATCCATAGAGAATCCTTTTCCAACCTAAATTCTGCACTAGATCTCCTTCATCACAGTTGTGAATACCATTGAGGAGCATACTGTTTTATCCCCTGTCTATTATTCGTCATCCGAGGATAACTAAAGAAGGTTAGTTCTCTTGTTACATCCTCCATGGAATCTTGAGTAATGGATGGATGGAAAACATCTTATAAAAAGCCTGTAAGATAGTATTTTGCTTAACTGCATCAAATGCTTTTCATAATAAAAAACAAACACAATGAGTTCTTGTATTCACAACATCATTAGTTAATTGTGAAGTTAAGTATTGTTTGTCAAAGCCTACCCATTCCTGACTAAGTTAAATAGAACAGAATTAAATTGTTCTATATTGTATGGCTTTTCTTTTTCCTGTTACTTTTTTTTTCTAATCCATATCTTAGAACTGACAAGTAAGTGATCGGACTGTACACGGACAGTTGACTCAGTGATAACTCCTACATCAATAACAAGTCCTTTTCTGTCTCTTAAAATGTATTTCATTCTTTATGGTGTTACTTGAAGCTTGCCATATATGATGCCTACTGATTCTTTCCTCAGAGAAAGTGTGATATAGAGCCATGAGGCTTCTCTATAATCTATAATTACGTGAACTTTGCTTGTCCAAAGACTATCTGTTTAAACATTTAGTTACAAATTCTTTCTTTCTTCTGATTGTATTAATAGTAAGAATATCATGATTGATATGATTCAACTCCTACAGAAACATGCCCATTCATTGGTCATTGGACAGGGACTTCATGATTATAGTATCAAGTCAAATTAAAGTTTATTGCTTTCTAAAATCCATGTGATGTTTATCATCATCTGACCTCTTTCATGCCATGATCACTGAAGAAGAGGAAGGAGACAATATCCACCTGGGGACCATTTTATATTTTTCTTTATTTTTGCATTGTTGTGGCTATATAAATTGCATCACCATATGGCCAGCCTGTTGACAATATGCCTCTCTCTGGTCAGCTTTTTAAGTCCTTAAAAATCAAGCTCAGTCTGTTACCTGGGCCACATTCAAAGACTTTTACTATGATAGTATTTTCCATAGTTAATGTTTTAGTCACGTAGACTTCAAAATCCAAAGGTGATATCTAGGCCATGACCAGGCATCCAAGGATAATGTTGTAAAGGATACAAGAAAAAAAAAGAAGTGAAACACTTCCTGCCCTCAATGCACTTAGATTCTATGGGGGGAGGAAAGAAAGAAAGAAAGAAAGAAAGAAAGAAAGAAAGAAAGAAAGAAAGAAAGAAAGAAAGAAAGAAAGAAAGAAAGAAAGAAAGAAAGAAAGGAGGGAGGGAGGGAAAGGAAGTAAGAAAGAGGGAAAAAAGGAAGGGAGGAAGGAAAAAAAGAAAGAAGGAAGGAAGGAAAAAAGGAAAGAAGGAAGAAATAAAAGATAGATGATAGATAAATATAGATATATATAGAGAGAGATGGATATATATATATATATGTGTATAAACTATAAAATCAATACAAGGCATTCATTTTTGCTGCTTAGCTTTTCAATATTGTAAAGTCTGTCAACTTATCTTCATGTTTCAGAATCACTGGCTGAAATAGCTCAACATGATTAGCTTATCAGATTTTGGTAATGCAATACTAAGTTTGTCCAGTTCCTTTTTAGAATCTTTCCTTCCATCAGTACATATTTTCGTCATGTGGTGAAATGAAACCACAGTAATGTCTATGTTTCATCATCCAGTTTATGAAGCAAAGGGATTTCACCTTAGTTCATGTTTGTCAGGGTAAAGTTCTTTCCTTTAGAAGGTTATAGCATGGAAAAAGAATGCCTCAAATCTTATACATCACCTACAGTCATAGGATAATAGAGCTAGAGTTGGAAAGAACCTTGGAAATTCTCTAGTAAAATGGTCTGTCACTACCAAGATATTATTTATATTCTTTCTGCTACTTCCAGGAACAATGTTTTAGTACACACCAGTTCAGTCACTTCCTGATGCTTATACGCTCCAATTTAAGTAAGCAGTGTGAGTTAGAAGTCCTTTTCTATAAACTCAGAAAACACAGGCCTTACCCTTCTTAGCAGCCTCTGCTGCTACCTAAAACCAGTTAATGGTTATTATTGTCTTACCTCTCTCTTGACTTAGAATTTCAAAATCATCATATGATATTTTCTTGGCTATACATAGAAATGCCTTGTAGAGTAACAACTGCTTCCAAGCATCACCTTGGAGAATAGTTACAGTTCAGTACATCCTTCTATTGCCTAGTTCCAACATTAGTGATTGTTTCAATAGTAAGATGTCTTCTAGGAGATAAAGAAAATTGAGTCCCTCAAGGTCACTTCATTGCTTTTCGACTTCTATCACTTCTTGTAGTATTTTGCTGCATAGTTTTTTCCACAGACAATAATCCAAGGACAACCAAAGCAAAAAAATTGATTTTGTAAAACAAAATTCAAAGACATGCTGGAGGAAATTCCATAATTAGGATTCTGTGTTTCCATTTTACCATGGCTACATGTTTGGTCTCTTATGGGCAAGCACCTTCATCTATATTAATTTTCTCTGGGATACACTGTATGCTAAGTTCAAAGCTAGGTAATATTGTATCTGTATCTAGCAGGTGGCATACAACTTGACATTGGTCACAAAATAAATCAACAGGTTACTGTTTATGCACACTTGAAGTTTAACTCCAAACACATGGTCTTTGATCTTTTTGGTGACAATTCATTTCAAAGTAAATACCAAAGTTAATAAATGATAACAAGTCTCCCCATAGAAGATGATCCATTTTGCTGTTGTTATTCAGTCATTTCAATCATGTCTGACTTTTTGTGACCTCATTTGGAGTTTTCTTGGCAAAGATACTGAAGTGTTTTACCATTTCCTTGATGAACTCATTCAACAGATGAGGAAACTGAGGCAAACACGGTTAAGTGAATTACCCAGGGTCCCACAGCTAGTTAGTGTCTGAGACCATATCTGAACCCAGGAAGATAAATCTTCCTGACATCAGGTCTGACAATCTACCCACTGAGCCACCTAGCTGCCCAGACTATCCATACATATCAAAAATGAGAGCATTTTTCTACTTTACTATACTACTGACTCATTTCCACCGAACTCTTTTACATGTGTTACATGTAATATGTGTTACATGTTACATGTGTGGGTTACACTGTTACATGCCAAAGGAACCTCTTCACCCTGGAAGCTCACTGAGTCCCAGGAACACTTCTCACATCAGAAATACTTTTCCTTCTCCCCACCCCAAGACCTCACCTTCTGGTTGGTTGTTTCCTCCCAGAATCTCCAATTTAAAGAGGAGGCCCAGATCAACCATGTCTTCATTGCTATCTAGGATGCATTACTGTATATCTCTGTAGGATTTTCTATAGCAACCCCTTTATTCCTTTTTTGCAGCAGGTTTTTAAGTCCCATTTATGTTTTATCCCCTCCCATACCCTTAGAATCTAAGTCTCTTCAAGGCAAGGGTTATCTTTCTTTAGGCTTGCCTTTGTATTTCCAGCACTTATCATAGTGCCTGACACAAAGCAAGTGCTTAATAAATGTTTGTTGACTGACTTTAAAAAAAAACAGCAATAAGAACCTTAGTAAACACAGACTGAACTGCCTTACTACTGCCAAGCTAAAATCCTAGCTTTTGCAGGCATTCCTGCCACGTAACTTCAGAATGTGTAGCCTTCAGACAATGCTCAAGTCAGCTCCTAACACTGCCCATCCTCCAGCCACACAAAGAATTGCATCCACCTTATCGCCCAAAAGCTTACCAACATCGGTAGTCATCTGGTCAGATTGCTCGGTGAAGGAGTCAGCCATTTTAACAACCACACTGGCACTGGCTTCTTCATTTTCTACCATGTCGATACTGGTGACCCACCAGTTTTTGCCTCGGAAGGCCTGCATGCATTTGGTGCCCAGCATGCCCCTGCCTCTGTATACCAGCACCAGGTGAGCGACCCCCACCACAGCTGCCATCATGCCAGTCCACCTGTGCCACTGCTCCAGCCTCCCCAAGCTCCCATGTCTTCACATTTTCAAAAAGCTATATAGTAATTAATGCTCCCATTGTGTCCTCATTTTTATTCTATTAGTCTATATCTAGAAATAAAATATCTCTGTTTCTATGTTCATTACTATACTATCTCCATTTTGCTCAAATTTTAATTAAAATTGTATTTAGTGAAGTAATAACATAAATCGCAAGAATATAAACATATATTGCTATGTAATAACAATAATCCGTAAGGCATACAAATAAATAATGTGTACAATAGCAACATGATCAATGCAATGTAAAGCAATTAGACAACAATAGAATCAAAAGCAGATTGCTATTAGCTCTAAGGAGCAGTAATTTATAATAAAACAGTACAACTATAGATAATCACATAGAAGTATAGATACTGGTACTGTCCTTCATTCTCAAAGAGGACTAAAATGACATCACTATGTTAGGGTCAAAGTACAGTGTGTCTGACTGTGGCTATTCAGACCAATGTGAGCTCAGAAGTCTCTATCACAGGTCAGGCACAAATAATCCACATGAAAATTTGGAGAGGAGATGTTTCTAAATTTGCACATGTTATGCATTTAGTGCATTTGAAGTCTTATAGGACACAACCACTGAGCTGACCAGAAGAAAGGGAATGCTTAGGGGGAGAAATTAAATACTGGATTGGAAAGCAAATTATTCCAGTGAACAAAATATCAACATTTTAAAGCATTTTTCAGCAGAATTTTAATTTTGACCTAATATATTCTTAAACTAAAAATGTGCACATGTGCATACACACACACACACACACACACACACACACACACACACACACACACACACTTCAAAGATGAGCTACCAAAGAACCAGTTCTCCTATGAAGTATTTCTCTCCCACTGACCCAAAGATAGTTTGGGTGCAACAGTGATAGTGTTGCTGAAAATAAGGGATTGGTATGGTTTTGCACAGGGTCGCATGGGTTATTTTATTCTCTCTGTGCAAGATATCAAGCGGTGCTTAAGGTATCAGGTGCAATAATTCTCTCAAAGTGTTCTTGTGCAGATAACCTCACAGTGACTCCCTCATACTATGTTCTGCATTCTGACTTAGGAGTATGATACAATTTCCTTACAAAACCTCATAAATTTCTCTGGCTCATGCCCCCACCGTTTGGAACCCAGTCTTGCTTTCCTCTCAGCACAGTCCCCAAAGAAGTCATTTACTTGGCACATATACTAAATATAATTTATTAACAGGAAATTGAAAATAAAAATGTAATCATTTTAACATCTATGGAGACTTAACCACTGCTGCCCCTTCTGGCAAAGCTTATATTCCCTCTACCCTCTTTTCTGTATCCTGTCCATCACTTTCACCACAGGAACAGGCACAGTTTTTGTAGTGGAAACCTATCAAGCTACCAGGGCACTGAGGAAAGACCAAACTTCCTTACCTAAATAAGCTCACACCCATTCTCATATTGTTAGTTACCAACTTACACTCCTGGATACCTGAAGGAGTATTCAAAGTGAACGTTCTCAGATATGGAAGAGATTGACTCACCTCATCTAGTTAGTACACAATTTGTCAAGTAATGAGCAGCCACTAACAATCAGCTGTGCCAATCTCTGTGGTTCCAAAGTAAAATCAACAAATCTTTACCAACAATTCGCTATATTACTTGTAATATTCTTTGATACTTCAATAGTTCTGTCATCTCATTATATATATATATATATATATATATATATATATATATATATATACTCTCCAGTGGTGGAAGTCATAATCCATTCATGCCTTCTTACCCTGTGTGACCTGGTTTCTTCTCCTTGTGTAAATTCTCCAAAGGCAGTCTACCCAATGTGCTGAAGACCTTCACCTAGGCTTGCCTTCGGGAGGTAACATGTGCCAGGAAAGTCAGACTACCATTACTACCTTGGCCCTGTTGAAGAAAGCCTAGGACCATGAACCCAAGAACCTTGGGAGTGGCAATATTCCTCAAACCCCAAGACTTGCTTCTAGTCCAGTCACTGAAGCCATCATTTAGGGGAGAAATTGATATGGAGAATGGGTTCACATTCTTCCTCCCTATAAGCAGCAACTGCTAGTCAACTAAATTCTACAAAAATGTATGTAGTCACAAGAGCCCTAGGAATGTCATCATCTCAGACCATTGCTCTGCTTCCAGTTTAATCCTTGCAGTCATCATCCAGGGAAGCAGTTGCTATGGAAAATGGGTCAGCCATCTCTACCAACTGCCAACCGACTCCAAACCACAGGGCAAACCAGTCTAGCTAAAGCAGAAAGGAATCCTGGGAGATAGACAGTAGCATATGACAGAAAAATCAAACTACCCTGACCTTGACCACTATCTCTCCTTAGAACCTGATTGAAACAGCCTAGAACCCTGGACCCATGAGCCTTGGGAATAGCAATCGTTCTAGCCCACTGCCTACAGCCATAATCTCAGGAAGCAACACCCTTTGAAAATGCATCCACAGGTCACTGGATAGTGAAAAGTCCAGAAAAGGAAGTTCTTATGACCCAAATCCTTAAAACAGCCAAATGGTTTAACATCAGAAATATGATTTTCTAATGGAAGTGACACTTAAAAAACAGACGCTAACAACTGCTTTGCTGCTACACTCTTAGGACTATGGGGCTTATCCATTTGATTTGCAGCTGAAACTTTCCATATGTCATTTCCCTCATTAGCATGTGAGCTCGAGAGCAAGGATTATCTTTTCTATCTGTCTTTTCTATCCCAGCACTTAGCATAGTGTTTTGCACATAGTAAGTACTTAATAAAGTTTATTCTTTCATTTCTTTTGGGTCTCTTTAAAGGTTATAAATGCAATACACAATCTGTCCATCTGTTATCGAATATAATTGCTCATGTTCGTATAGCACTATACTATATGATTTACAAAATGTTTTCCAGAAAAATAATGAAGAAAGTAGTACAAGAATTATTATATACAAATGAAGTAACTGGCTTGAGGAAGTTGAGTAACTTGTCCAAAGTCACATAGTGAATCACCAAACTGGGACTTGAATGCAGATCTATTAATTCTATCTGGTGTTTTTACAAATGGTCCCTGGTGCTGCTAATAACTTACATTTATATTGTGTTTTCTGATTTGCAAAGTGTTACCCACACATTTCATTTCTCATAATAAACCCTGAAATAGGTGGTGCAAGTATAATTGGTCCCATTTTACAGATTATGACCAAATCCTGGTGTCTGTCAACTCTCAAAATGATCTCCATACTTCCTCAATGAGTACCGTCCTTGGTTTTTCTCTTGATCTTTTTTTTTTTCTTGATCTTTCTCTCAACCACAACTCCTGCCCTCACACTTTGGGAACTTGAACATACACAGTGATGTTCCCTCAACTATGCTAACATCTGGCTTCCAAAATCTACTCAGTTCTCATTATCTGCCCCTCGACTGTACTTCAGCTACACAGAGATGTCCATACCCTTGATCTTGCCATTGCCCACATATTTCACTCATTCATGTTCATGAACTCCAAAATTATTTTACCTAATCATAATCTTATACCATTCTATAATTCTCTGTTCCTTATGATCTCTGATACTTCTCTTTATCCATAGCTTTACCCTTGGTTCTTTCCCCAGCTATCAACCCCTACACTGGCTACATTCTCTTTCATTCATCACCTTAACTCCTTGGTAAACCAGCTCAACTGGTTCACATACAACTATCCTCTAACATCAAATCCTTTGACCCTGTGCCATCTTGCCCCCAACCTTGGACTCCTATTCATGTGTTGCTAAATAGAGCTTGAGAAAAATCATGAAACAGTACTGATTGAATGCAATGAAAATTTAGGTTTAGTAATCACCAATTTAAACTCACTCTCTCTCTCTCTCTCTCTCTCTCTCTCTCTCTCTCTCTCACCTATCTCTCCCACCCCTTTCCTTATGTTTATAATCTGTATCCCCCATCCTTAAAAAACTATCCCTACCATTATCTAATATTCTTTTCTTCTAAAATCAACCCCTTGAGAAAACCATGCACACTAGATGCTTCCATGTAATCTCCTTTCACTTCTCAACCTCCCGCAATATAGCTTCAAATCTCATAAAAAACCCTCACTTTTTCCAATTATCCCTACTACTGTTATCCAATATCCCTTCTTTCTAAAATCAATCCCTTGAGAAAACCCTCCACCCTAGATGATTCCATGTTCTCTTCCCTCATTTCTCAACCCTCTTCAATCTGACTTCTGATTTCATCTTTCAACTGAAACTCTTCATGTTTACCAATGATCTCTTGATTATCAAATCTAATAACTTTTTCTCAGTCCATATATGCTTCACAACTCTTAATACCCTGTCCTGCTTGATCCTCTCTCCTCTTAGTTTTCATGATATTGCTCTCTCCTGGTTGTTCTCCAACCTTTTCACTGGCTAGCCCCATGCCTGGAATTCTCTAGCTCCTCATCTCCACCTTGTAGCTTCCCCAGCTTCCTTAAGACTTAGCTCAAATCTCAGCTCCTAAAGAAAGCCTTTATTGGTTCCACCTACTCCCACCCCTGCCTATCCTAATGCTTTCCTTCTGAGATTGCTTCCCATTTATACTTCATATATCAAAGGTATATAGTTGCTTAAATATAGTTTCACCAATTACAATGTGAGCTACTTGAAGGAAGGCATTATTTTTGTCTTTCTTTGTTTCCATAGCACTTAGTATGATTCTTAGTACACAATAAGTGTTTAATAATTGCTTTTCTACTAACTGGCTGATTGACTACTAACATCAATGAAGAATGAGAAAAGGAGTCTAAAAGCTTGGAAAGGGTGTTAACCACTATATATTATAACATACCCTGTACATAGTATAAACTGGATAAGCATTCCACATAATTAGTGAGGTCATGCAGGCCACCTGTGCTGCCTATAATATATCCCCTTCATATTTTCACTTGTTGAAATGCTTTCTCTTCCTTCAAAGCACAGCTCAGATAACATCCCTTAAATGAAATCTTATGAGAGGTCCTCACCCTCCTCCAACTAAAATTTTATAACATTTTGGATCTCTTCTTTGCTATTACCACATTCCACCCAATCCCATACTTATTTTGTATGTATCTTATCCCTTGAGAGCTCTTAAGAAGGACTATATTGTTTTTGTGTTTATCTCCATATCCCTACACCTTAACAAGACATGTGTTGCCCCTAATGCCTCCCAACACTTCCCAATGAGGCCTGAACCAGATTAAAATGTAATTGGGGAAAATTTAACAGGATAAATTAAAATGCAACAAAAGATAAAAAGTTACATTTTAAAATTGTCAGCATGCAGTGTGCCAGTATCATTGTGTATGTATTAGTATACAAGGTCATTATTCGCTCTCTGGTACCATCTGTTCTATAATCTTACGCTAACGTTTCATTGTGGTGTGGAGGGGACTCTGGGTTCTTAAAGGCTATGCCAGCACAATCATCTCTGGTGGGTTTTACCATGATGGAAAACCTTCAGGAGGTAACCAGATTGAAGAGGTCATACGTCTCCCTGATTACAATTATAGACTAATCCTACTTTCCAAGGACCCTAAAGGTAAGAAGAGAATAAGGTTATGAAGGGTTTTTAAATCCAGACAGAGGATGTTATATTTGATCCTGGACATCATAGAGAGTGACTGGAGTTTATTGGATAGGGGGGTAACATTGTCAGACCTGTGCTTTAAGAAGATCAGTTGATAGCAGAATAGAGATGGATTGGAGTGAGGAAAGATTTCAGGTAGAGAGACCAACCAAAACATGCAGCAATAGTTCAGGTATAAATTTTGAGGGTCTGCCCTTAGGTTATGCCAGTATCAGAGAAGAGAATGAGGTATTAATGAGAGGTGTTACAAAGGTAAAAATCTGCAGGAATTCAGAGCAGATTGTTTTTAGGGGGTAAAAGAATGAGGATTCAAGAAAGATACCTATTTTGTGAGGTGGAAGGGTGATGGTGCTTTTAATAATTATAAGGAAGTTAGGAAAAAAGGAGGTTTTGGTAGGGAGAGAAATGAGCTCAGTTGTGGACATGTGTAGTTTAAGATGTCCATAGGATATCTGGTTCAAAATATTTAATAGTTAGGTGGAGATGAAAATCTAGATGTCAAGAGAGATGTCAGGGCTGGATAAGTAGATATGAGAATCATCAACATGGAAATGATAATTAAATCCATGGGGACTAATGAAATAATTATGTGAAATGGTAGAGAGGAAGAAAAGAAGACCAAGGATGAAGCCTAGTGGAGGACTCCCCATTATTTAGAACGACATGTATGAAGGTCCTACCAAGGAAAATGAGAAGAGGCAGTTGGACAAGTAGAGGGAAAGTCAGGAGGAAGAAATAGTATCATGAAAATCTAAAGAGAAGAGAATATCAAGAAGAGGATGATGACTAGTTACAAAGGCTGATCTATTGGAGAGGTCAAGAAAGATGAGGGCTGAGAAAAGACCATTAGATTGGGTTATTAAGAGATTATTGGTAACTTTGGAGAGAGTAGTTTTAATTGAATGATGAGGTCAGAAACCAAACTACAGAGAATTAAAAAGAGAATAGGAGAGAAAATAGTGGCACCTATTTTAGATAACCTTCCCAAAGAAGTAAGCCACAAAAGAGAGGAGAGATATGGAATGACATTTAGTAGGGATTGGTAAATGAAGTGAAAGGTTTTCTGAAGATTGGGGAGATATCAGTATATTATGATGTGATATGAAAGCATCCAGAAGAGAAGAAAAGATTGAAGAGATGATGGAAAATGTGATGTACTGAAAAGACAGAATGGAATGAGATTATCTTACTGGTAAAGGGGTTAACCTTGGCAAGAAGTATCACCTCTTCATGTGAGACATGGGTGAAAGAGAAGATAGCAGAGGAAAGCGTCTGAATGATGTGAGATGAGGAGGAAAGGGACGTCTTAATGAATATCCTAGTGTCTCTCCAGGCAGCATGTTCCATCCCCAATGTCTATAGACCTCTCCTTGCTGACCTAGGAAAATGTAAAATGAGTCATGTTTTTCATTGTGTTTTCCCATAGCTACTTCTTGCTTATCATCTAGATCTTTGTGGTGTAGTTGTGAGTGAAAGTTCAGTTGTATTATCTTTATTCACCATCTTGGCTAGTCTACGAAATTTTTTTCCATTAAAAAAAATCAAAGGGGGTGGCTAGGTGGCACAGTGAATAGAGCACCAGCCCTGGAGTCAGGAGGACCTAAGTTCAAATCCAGCCTCAGACACTTAACACAAAACTAGCCGTGTGACCTTGAGCAAGTCACTTAACCCCAATTGCCCTGCCTCCCCCCCAAAAAAAAGAGCAAAAATAAATAAATAAATAAATAAAGGCATTTGACCTTCTCTGATCCTGAACTATCTCTGTCCTTCTATGTTATCTTTTAAAGATCACAGACAGTGGCTTAGCAATCACATCTGCCGGTCTTTTGGTACCTAAGTCTCTATTCATCTGGCCTGTGTGACTTGGATTCATCAAGGGCAGCTAAATGCTTTTTTGCTATGTCTCTTTCTTGGTATCAACTTCCTATGTGCTATTTTTGTTCTGTCCTTTCTATTCCCAAGGTTCTTTTTCTTTTTTATAATTTATAAAATATATTTATTCTTTTTCTTTTTTTAATTTATTTATTTTTAGTTTACAACATTCAGTTCCACAAGCTTTTGGGTTTTAAATTTTCTCCCCCCCCCCCAAGATAGCCTGCAATATAGCTCTACATATATATTCACATCAAACATATTTTCACACTAGTCATGTTGCAAAGAAGAATTATAACAAATGGAATGAACCATGAAAAAGAAGAAACAAAACAAAATGAAAGATTCTTTTTGTTTGCTGAAAAAACAGAAGCAAAATAAGAACTAAGCAGCTATCACCATGCAATCCACCTGAGGTGGATTCAATCTTTTTTTTTCCCCAATATAGCTTTTAAAAATTCTTTTTGTTATTATAAGAGAATAGATGAAAGTGTGAAAGCAAGTTTTTCTTAGTTGAGAGTCAACTACATATACATATAGCTATAGATATATGTATGCACAACAGTGTTCTTAAATTTTCTATTTTATTTTCACATTTGCATTCATTTCTCCTCTCAACCTTCCTCCATTGAGAAATTGAGAATATAACAATGTTTTGATACAATGTTGAGAAAATCAACTTTTTTCTATGTCTACTTACATAAAAACATACATGTTTACAAATATGTATACATATATTCCATATGTATACACATATGAAAGAAATGTAGATGACAAGTCTTCAATGTTGACACTGAAATGGTGATAATTAGTAAGTAGGCATTACTGAAAAAAGCATCTATAGATTAGTGCTTTTCTTACTCTAGACTGAATAATTGTTTGAATTGTGGCCTTGCTATTTGTAGTAGCCATTAGTAACAATTGTGGCATTTTGACCATCAATTCAAAAATGTTTATTATATGCAGACTATGATAAAGCCAGGGGGTATCCAGATGATGCAGTGGATAGAGAGCTGGGCCTGGAGTCCCTGAGTTAACAACTGGCCTCAGACACTTATTAGCTGTATGACTCTGGGCAAGTCACAAGCCTGTTGGCCTCAGTTTCTTATCTATAACATAATCTAGAGAAGAAAACGGTACACTACTCCAGTATCTTTGTCAGGAAAACCCCAAGAGTCAGTCTGACATAACTAGAACAATAACAAAATATGAAAGTCTAAATTCAAGTTTCTAAGCAATCTTAAAAGCCTGCAATTCCCACTACCTGCTGCCCCCCCCCCTTTATCTCTTCTGCCATAATTAGTGGCAAACCTGAGGAACTACCTAGGATTGAGGGGGCATTTTTTTCTTTTTCCTTGTTACATGGGTTTCCATGGCCAAAGAATTAAGGATTAAGTAGCCAGACTACTGTTGACAATTCTTTTCATCCTTAGTTTGTCCTTGGAAAGAAGGTTCAGTCTGTGGCTCACACCATGGACAGGTACTCAACCTCTCAAATCCATTTACCTCCAGAAGGTTTCCCATCATGATAAAACCCACCAGAGATTTATTATACTTACATAACCTTCAAGAAGCCAGAGTCACCTTCACACCACAATAAGACATCAGTGTAAGACCATAGAACTGGTGGTATCTGTAGAATAAGCAGGCTGCAGATTGACTTAGCTTTAAAATGTAACCTTTTTTTTTCATGATTCAGGCAAAAGAGAGATCTAAAAGGTTATAATAAAATTTTAGGTGGAAGGACCTTGCAAGATTTCATTTAAGGGAAGATGTCTGAGTTGTGCTTTGAAAGAATAGAAGCATTTCAACAGATTTAAATATAAAGAGGATGGATTACAGGTAGCACAGGTGGCCTGTATGATCTCACCAATTATATGGAATGTCTATTCCACTTATATTCTATGCAGGGTAGGTCATAATATTGTTTAAACACCTTTTCAAAGCATATAGACTCCTTCATTCATTCTGCATTGTTAGTAATCAGCCAGCCAGTTAATCAAAAAGCAAATATTAAGCACTTATTTTACTCTAGGAATTGCTCTCCTTGTAATCTGCAATCGAAGCATATTGACTTCCTTGCTATTCTTCACACAAAACCCTCTGTCTCATGACTGCATTTTCACTGGCTGTCTAACATATATGTAATTCTCTCCCCCCTTGCCACCTCCAGGTTTCTATGACTCAGTTCAATTTTGAGCTAAAATCCCACCTTCTACAACAGTTATGGAGCACATATAGCTTATGACCAAGTATTCAGAGGTCACATTGAATTGGGGTTAGCCTTGTTCTGCTAGACCCCAGAGAGAAGAACTAAGAGCAATGGCTCTAAGGGAGATATAATGGAAAGAACACTGAATTTGAATTCCCAGTTTCAAATTTCCCCTCAGATGTTTCATAACTACGTGACTCTGTGCAAATCACAATTTCTCTCTTAGTTTTCTCATCTGTAAAATGACAGAGTTGGACTCAGATAACCCTACAAACTTGTACAGAGGCTGAATGTAAGTGGAAACTTCCTAAGAATTAGAGCTATACAAAGTGAAACCAAGTACTTTAGGAGCAGATTCACAACTAGGTCAGGGCACCAAAGCTTTGTCCCTGGGGATGACACTGGATGTACAGAGACCACATCTACATATCGAAGCCTCCAAGAGAGTTGAAGAGAAACAGAGGTCCTAGAAGAAAAAGGGGATAGCATAACAACAAAAATTAATATATATATAAAAATTGAACAGCATCATAATAACTAAATATACATGTGCATATGCATACATGCACACAAACACACATATAAAACACACACACACATATATGAAAAAGATACTTACAAAGCACTTTACAAATATTACCTTTTATCCTCACAACAACCCTGGGACACAGGTGCTATTATTATTATTATTATTTTATAGATGAAGAAATTGAGGCAAACAGAAGTTAAAGTTACTCACCTTGGGTCACACAGCTAGTAAATGTTGGTAGGTAGTTTGGAACTCATGAACTTCCTGATTCCAGGTATTGATATCTATACTCTGCACCACCTTTCCCTTGCATTAAATAAAGGACAGAGAAAAAAGAACCCACCCTTCCTATGACCAAATTCTACTGTGTGTGCTCTGTCAGATTCCACCCCATGCCCCTAGCTAGTATTCTGCACCACTTCTTTCCCCAACTGTTTTGTTTTGTTTTGTTTTGTTTGGCCTCAGGTGAAAAAATGACAAGTTGGGAGTGGAGCCAAGATGGTGGAGTAGAAAAGGCACTTCCACATCTCTCCAGCCCACACCACTTCAAAACTATGTAAAAGGGGGACTCTGAACCACCTCTGGAGCTACAGCACCCACAGTATGACACAGAGAAGCTAACCTCCCACTGAGGATAGCCCAGCAGCACTGCAGGGAGCAGCCAGCACAGCACTCTGAGAGCCAACAGCACAGTGTTCTGGAAGCCAGGCCCAGGACTATGAGAGTTATAGGTTTTAGCCCTAGGGTGGCCGGTCCAGCAGCCAGCTGGAGGGACCCCAGAAAACCAGAAGCCACAGCTTTTCCAGAATTTCCAACACAAAGTGAGAGGTTATTGCCCTATGGACTTTGGGACCAGTATTTGGGAACATGTCAGCTTCTTCCACCAGGGTCTAGAAAAGGCTGAGGAGACATGGCACAGCCACCATTTTGCAGCTTCTGCTCCTGGCCTGCAAACTGTAGGGGTATCCGGTGATTGGTCTTGGGGGTAATCAATCTTGCTTTAACCTCCCTGGATCTGAATTGTGGTCTGGGGTGGAGGTCTTGGGGTGTGTGTCCAGCTTGCCAGAGTGTGTGGGGGTTTTAGGAAGAGCACCCAACTAATACCTCTGGCAGTTGAGAAGACCCCAGTGTTTGGGACTGAAGCTCCCCTGTCTGGTAGCAGAACCCTACTGTGGCAAAAAGCCCAAAAGTCAAGTAATTAAGTGGCAACATGTCTAGGCAAAGGAAACAAAATAAACAGAAAAATTCAACACTAGACTCCTATTTGGGAGGCAAAGAGGATTGAAGCATGGAACAGGAGGAGGACTGGAAGGTCAGAACTCCTGCACCAAAAGCCCCAAATGAGAATATGAGTGGGTTACAGGCCATAGAGGACCTTAAGAAGGATTTTAAAAACCAAATAAGAGAAGTGGAGGAAAAATCGGGAAGAGAAATGAGAAGGATGTAGGAAAAGTATGAAATGAGAGTCAACAGCCTGAATGAGGAAAATACCACCTTAAAAAATAGACTAAATCAAGTGGTAAAAGAGGCTCAAAAAGGCAATGAGGAGAATGCCTTAAAAAGCTGAATTTGCCAGATGGAAAAAGAATCTCAAAAGCTCACTGAGGAGACTCATACCTTCAAAATTAGACTGGAACAAATGGAAGCTAGTGACTTTATGAGAAATCAAGATGCTGTTAAACAGATCCAAACAAATGAAAGAATAGAAGGCAATGTGAAATATCTCATGGGAAAAACCACTAAAATGGAAAATAGATCCAGGAGAGATAATTTAAAAATTATTGGACTACCTGAAAGCCATGATCAAAGAAAGGACCTAGAAATCATCCTTCAAGAAATTCTCAAGGAAAACTGCCCTGATGTTTTAGACCCAGAGGGCGAAATAGAGGTTGAAAGAATCCAGAGGACACCTCCTGAAAAAAGATCCCAAAAAGAAACTCCTGTTATAGCCAGGTTCCAGAACTCCCAGATCAAGGAGAAAATACTACAAGCAGCCAAGAAGAAACAATTTCAATATTGTGGAATAGACAACAATCAGAATACCACAGGACCTGGCAGCTTCTACATTGAGGGATTGAAGGGCATGGAATATGATATTCCAGAGGGCAAAGGAGCTGGGATTAAAACCAAGAATCTCATACCCAGCAAAACTGAGTATTTTCTTTCAGGGGAAAATATGGTCATTCAGTGGAATAGAGGACTTTCAAGCATTCTTGAGGAAAAAACCAGAGTTGAATAGAAAATTTGACATTCAGACACAAGAAGCAAGAGATACTTGAGAAGGTAAACAGGGAAAAGAAATCAAAAGGAACTTATCAAAGTTGAACTATTTATATTCCTACATGGAAAAACAATAACTGTGACTGATGAACCCTTTCTCAGTATGAAAATAATTGAAGAAGGCTATACGAGCATATGAATACATATGTGAATGTGTGTATATATGTTTACAGGTATACATGGATAGAGGGCACAGCTCAAATGTGGTGGGAAGGGATGATACTTAAGTGGTGAATTTAAGAGGTGAGAGAGGAATGTGGCAAGAAGAGATGGGGAGAGACAGGGTGGGATAAATTATCTCATGTAGAAGAAGCAAGGGGAAATAGTCACAGGGGAGGGGAAGAACAGGAAGGCAAAAAGGCAAAACCATATTCTCATTGAATTTGGCTCAGTGAGAGAATGACATACATACTAAATGGGATATCTCACCCTGCAGAAGAGTAGGGGGGAGGGGGATCAGAGGGGAGAGGATGGGGGGAGGGCATGCTGGGAGAAGGGGAGGTTGGAGGCACCCACTCTTGAAGAGGGACAGGATCATGGACCAGTTGGGGGATGGGATGGGTGGGAGGGAAATATAGTCAGTCTTTTACAATATATCTACTATGATAATGTTTTGCATAGCTATACATGTACAACATATACTGAGTTGCTTATCTTCCCAGCGGGAGTGGGTGACAAGGGACGAAGGGAATGGATCTAGGATTTGAAGTTTTAAAATTAAATGTTTCAAATATAAAAAAAAATGACATTATGCTTCTGCTTAGAAGATAGTGGCTTCCCCATCAGTGGAAATCTTCAAGCAAAAGGTAAATGGGACATTTAGAACCTATTCCTTTTAGGCAAAATGACCTTCAACTTACTTTCCAATCCTAAAATTCTGATTCTTTAAACCAAAAATATTCTATAAATCCACAGAATGCAATGAACCAGATTTTATGCATCACAAGGCCATCTCACAACTTTGAGTAAAATGGTTTTGAAAATCTATTATATAAATGCTATTTATTGCTATTAGTTATTATTATATTTTATTACATATAATATGTATTTTCATTATATTCTACTTCCTGAAATGCTCACATCAATGTTAATTCATTTGTTAATTATTTGTTCAACCTAGCAAGCTTTCAAGGTCCATGCAAATAAATCTCATTGTTTTAATCTACTTCAGCTACTAGAGCTTTAATACAGGTGTTCTCTCTAACCATGTAATATAAATGCCTTAGTATAAAGATTGGAATACATGTTATCTATACACAGATCATTTTTAAATATGCTGAGTTCTTTATTTTCCCTGCTATCTAAAAATATTTGATCATTCACTCAAAAATCCCCTGTGACAACCAAACTCATTTTTGTACCAGAGAACTTTCAGAATGACTAATATGTGAGAGCAATACTGATTAGGGTGAAAGGTGGTCACAGACTAAGGCCATGTGGAACTGAAATCAAAACTTTTGGAATAGAACAGCCTAAGAAAGCAGTAAGGCTCTTTGCTGTCATTAAAGCTAAGAAAAAATAAACATTGTTTTAACCTTTGTTGTGTTTCTGGCTCACATGTACTCCATATTTTACTGTATTATTTTATTGCATTTCATCTCACATTCTCCAGTTTCAGGGCTTTATTTTTTTTGCATCTGCTTTTCTTCAGACTTTATCCCACATCCCTCATTTTGAAGATATACTTTTATTTCTCTTTTCATACTTTTTTCACTCCTCCATTGTTTTGCCATATTATGTCATTATGTTGCATCTTACCTTTTTAAATTTTCTTGCTTTCTAGTTTTCATGTCTCTCTTCTGATCTTATTCCCTCAAATAAGAAAATGTATTAAAATGCTTACAAACTTTAAAGTACTATATAAATATTTGTTATGATTTCCTCTTTGGTCCTACCTTTCTCTCTACCAATGCACTTCCTTTAGGCACCCTGTTGCAATTTTCTCAATTGTTATATAGGCTTAAGGATGAGAGTGGGAGAGAAACGGGGATGTCAAGAGGGAGGAAGGGCCAATGAAAATCAATATCTCCTGGATTTCACGAAATGTACATACTGGGGCTGCTAGGTGGTGGAGTGAATATAGCACAAGCCCTGGAGTCAGGAGGACCTGAGTTCAAATGTGGCCTCAGACACTTAATACTTACTAGCTGTGTGATCTTGGGCAAGTCACTTAACCCCAAATGCCCTGCCTTTCCCCCTACAAAAAGCAAAAAACAAAACAAAGACACACACAAAAAAAGAAAAGCACATACTCAATTAGTTATAACTCACATTGATAAGTCACTTTGAATCCATCTCCTCACAACAGCCCTGTGAAGTCAACAGTGAAAATATTGTCTTCATTTTCCAGATGAAGAAAGAGAGACGCTGAGAAGCAAATGACTTGCCCAAGCTGAGATTTGAGCCCAGGTTTCCTGATCACAAATGCATCCCTCTGACCATGTGGCATTGATTCCTCACTAAGTGAAATAATGTATTTCACATTATATGAAGTTAAGATTGTACAACTGAAGAATTGAATTCGCTTGTTACAATTCCCTTCTTACCTCTGTAATCTCTGGTGAAACCTGAGATATATTTTCGAAGCCAACTAACACTGATTTCAACGTGAAGCTAGCTAACAGTAGGGAGGGAATTACAAGGCCATTTGTAAACCTAAATTTAGGCTACATGACAGTTATAAGAATAATTGACAAGGGAGGGCACCGGACCAATTGAATAGGAAGGGTTGGTACTTCAAAGGTGAAATTGAAAGGTGAGAGAGGAATATGAGAGGAGATGGGGAAAGACAGAATGGGGTAAATTACCTCATATAGAAAAGGCAAGGGAAAACTGTTACAATGGAGGGGAAGAACAGGAAGGCAAAAGGGAATGGGTCAACCTTACTCTCATTGAATTTGACTTAGGGGGGGAATGACCTACACACTAAATAGGGTATCTCACCCTACGGGAGAGTAGGGGGAAAGGGGATGAGAGGGAGGACGGTGGAGGAAAGGGCAGGTTGGGGGGAGAGAAGTTAGAAGCACACACTTTTGAAAAGGGACAGGGTCAAAGTAGAGAACAGAACAAGTGAGGGGTGGGATAGGATGACAGGGAAATATAGTCATTCTTTCACAATATATCCACTATGGAAATGTTTTGCATAGCTACACATGTACAAGCTATATTGAATTGCTTATCTTCCCTGTAAGGGTGGGTGATAAGGGAGGAAAGAAACTGGAATTCAAAGTTTTACAATCAAATGTGTGTGTATATATATATATATTTATATATATATATATATATATATATATATATATATATATATATATATATGTATACACATACACACACATATATATGCACTGGAAATAAGATATACAGGCACTGGGGTATAGAGATCCATCTTGCCCTATTAGGAAGTCAGAGGGGACATGGGGGAGGATATAGGAGAAAGTAGATTGGGGGAAGGGGTTTACAGTGGGATCTCTCTGTTGGGGTGGTAGGTAGGGGAAAGATGGGGAGAAATTTTGTAACTCAAAATCTTGTGTAAATGAATAATATAAACTAAAAATAAACATAAAATTTAATTTTTAAAAGTATGTACTTTTGAAATAAGTTTTTTAAAAAAGAAGAATTGACAAGGTTCACAGGTTATGGTTCTATTTGGTTAAATAAAGAATGAATTTAGGAAAACTCTTGAATGGTAGAGCCCAGCTCTGAACCTTTGATTCTACTGGGCAGTGTCTAGCATATGGGTCAATGGATAATAAACTAAATGGATTGTATGAACAGCCAAGAAGCACCCTACTGCATCCTATCCAATCCTTTCTACTATGATACTAGCTTTTTATACTAAAAGTGCCAAGGTGCAAGGTCATCAAACTGTTGGGGTACAAGGTGTGTGGGTGTGTCCTGGTGTCATCTGGAAAGAATTCACTCAGGCTGTCACAGCCCTTTTCCAGAGGTGGCCAATGATCCAGGAGAAGCTAAGGATTCTTGTAGGGGAAATGTACCCTGTGGGCAGGGAGATGAGGTAACAGGGGACAGCTCAGAGTTTTGCACATATTTAGGCACATCATTATTCTGCTGTTCAGCCCATTTGTCCAGGGCAGTGGTGCCCTAGTTAGATTCAGTATTTGACCAGCTTATTTGAATCTCATTATCTCATTGACCAGTCTATTTGAATCTCAACATCTCCAGAAAGGCTTCAGCTAATCTCATTACAATGTACTTATATTATGTGATACACTTTATATACTTTCATTTCTATCCCCTCTGCTGCAGTAATGCCATTAACATTCCTGTACTTATTGAAAATTATACCAAAAAGTTATTATAACAAAAGTAAAAATAAATCAATAAGCATCTATTTAGTTTCTTTCCTGGCTCTACCAAAGATTGCGTACTAGTATTTAAAGAAAAAATATCACATTTGAATCTCATTAGAATTAATCCTCAAGTACTGTGAATTTACTCCTAATTCTACTCCTAAATGGCATTCTAATGTCCTTTGATCTCTTAGGTCCCTTTTCATCCCTCAAATTTTGTGATACTACAATTCTAGTTGCAAAATTCAATTTAATATATGCATATTATACTAAGTGCTAGGAATACAAAGATGAAAATTGGTATAGTCCCTGCCTTCAAGGAACTTAAAATCTATTTGAGGAAATGCCACATGTACACAAGAGTATGTTTAAAGAAGTTTTGCTCCAGCCAGAACATAATAAAAAAACCAGAAGTGTTGTGGCTGGGAGATAGTCATAATAAATAAATAAATGTGGCCCAAATGCTTCACTTGGTCTTTTATTTTTGTATCATTTATTGCATTCGCATGCCAATCAAAGATCATGGCTACAGGATTAACCTAAGTACTCCAGTCTTCTGGTTGCAAGTCCTATGGATTTTGTTTTTCTTCCTATGGAAAACTATCTGAAATGGATGTCATTTCATAATCATTAATATAATGGGAGTTATAAGGAATTTTCTAACTCTATGTAATATGTCTGGAACAAAGAATCTCAAATGAGCACATGATAAAGGCAGTAAAAAGAATAAACAATCTTAGATTGGGTGGAGCATTCTTCTGACTTTTCATAGCTCTGTGCCTGAATGTAGTAGACCCATAGCCATGGCTATGTAATCAAAGAACATCAGGTTCTACCTTTTTTAGGGGAATGCTTTCTAGGAAGTAGGCATTAGTAAATGAGAGTAGAGAGCCACAAACTGCTCTGAAGAGTTGGAACTCAGCAGATAGCAGTAGATAGCAACTAAACAAACATTGACCAGCAATGACCACCAGCAAAGGCAACACAACAGAGAGCAGAGATGGAATATCCAGGAGAAATAATGTGACACCCTGCAGAGTTCAAAAATGCACAATAAGAACTGGTCAAGAGAATCATAAAGGCATCATTTGAGGACAGTGATAGTTCTGCAGCATTGTCATATGAGTCGCCATATCTATATAGATTCCCATTTAAAAATCCAAAGTGAGCCTTGACAATACAGGATCCCAACTTGCAACAGTGAATATAGATTATTTGTTCTAGGAATTTTACAGTAAATAGGAGAAGTGGGTGGAAGATAATGGCATAGGGAGATAGAAGGATAAATGAATGTTTTTGAAGGTTGAAGCAAACCTACACATGTTTGTAAGTCTTGAGGGTAGGAGATTAAAGAAAAATAAAAGAATGAAAAAGACAAAGAAGGGAGAGGATAAAGAAAAGAACAAGGAAAGAGATAGGTAGTCTTATGGAAGAGGCTGCCATAGGAAATGAGATTGAGCGATCAGGTTAAAGAGATAGTCTTGGCAATGAAAAGAGCAACCTCTGCCAAAGAGAAAAAATTTAAGAAAGCATTTGGAAGTGTATGACTGCAGTTCAAAAGAAATAGGGGATGAATACACACATTTGGAAGTCATCTACTTAGAAGTGATAATTGATACCAGTAGATTAGATGAGATTACCAATGGAACAGGTGTAGAAAGAGAACAGAAGAGAGTGAAGGACAGATCCTCAAGGGACAACTGCACTTAGATGGCAGGAAGGAAAATTAATCCATGAAGTTATCTTATCAGACATAAGAGAGAGCAATGTCACGTAAGTCGAGGAAAAATAGACCATTGATGAATGGATAGTTAGCACTATTACATTTTAGGGCTATTTTCATTGAGAATTTCTTGAAGGGTGATTTCTAGGTTCTTTCTTTGATCATGGCTTTCAGGTAGTCCAATCATTTTTAAATTATCTCTCCTAGATCTATTTTCCAGGTCAGTGGTTTTTCCCATGAGATATTTCACATTGCCTTCTATTCTTTCATTTCTTTGGATCTGTTTAACAGCATCTTCATTTCTCATAAAGTCATTATCTTCCATTTGCTCCAGTCTAACTCTGAAGGAATGAATCTCCTCAGTGAGCTTTTGAGATTCTTTTTCCATCTGGCAAATTCGACTTTTTAAGGCATTCTTCTCATTGCCTTTCTGAGCCTCTTTTGCCATTTGAGTTAGTCTATTTTTTAAGGTGTTATTTTCCTCAGTCAGGCTGTTGATTCTTATTTCATACTTTTCCTGCATCCTTCTCACTTCTCTTCCCAATTTTTCCTCCTCTTCTCTTATTTGATTTTTAAAGTTCTTCTTAAGGTCCTCTATGGCCTGTAACCCACTCATATTTTCCTTTGGGGCTTTTGGAGCAGGATTTCTGACCTCACAGTCCTCCTCCTGTTCTATGCTTCAATCCTCTTTGCCCCAAAATGGAGTCTAATGTTGCATTTTTCTGTTTATTTTGTTTCCTTTGTCTAGGCATGTTGCCACTTAATTACTTGACTTTTGGGCTTGTTGCCACAGTAGGACTCTGCCACCAGACAGGGCAGCTTCCATCCCAATGTTGGGGTCTTCACAACTTCCCGTTCTGGCAAGCTAGATACCCACCCCACAACCTCCACCCCAGACCACAATCCATCCAGGGAGGTTTAAAGCAAGAGTGATTACCCCCTCAAACTGATAGCTAGATCTCCCCACAGTTTGAAGGCCAGGAGCTGGAGCTGCCACTAAAATTGCAAAATGGCGTGTCTCCTCAGTGGCTTCTAGCCCCTAGGGGAGGAAGCTGACACATTTCCCAAATACTGGCCCCAAAGTCCATAGGGCACTAACCTCTCACTTTGTCCTAGGCATATCTTTGTTGATAATTCTGGAATTGCCACAGCTGCTGGTGTTCTGGGATCCCTCCAAATGGCTGCTGGCCCTGCTGCCCTGGGGATAAAACCTCAGCTCACTCGGACCTGGGCTCAGCTTTCTGGCGTGCTGGGCTGTTGGCTCCCAGAGCTCTGCGCTGACCCTTCCTGCAGGGCTGCTGGGCTGTCCTCAGCAAGAGGTTAGCTTCTCTGTGTCGTTCTGTGGGTGCTAGGGCTCCAGAAGTTGTTCAGAGTCCCCTTTTACATGGTTTGGAGGTAATCTGGGGGGAGAGCACCTTGGAAGTGCTGTTTCTACTCCACCATCTTGGCTCTGCCCCCCAGCACTATTACATTTTGAAGAAAGATCAAACAGTATAATGACTGAGACTAGATCTTTGAGTTTGCTGATTAAGAAACTACTGGTACCCATGGAGCTCATTTTCAATACAGGTAGGAGGATGGAGTATATATTACATTTAAGATATATGTAGATGCAACTGAAAAACAGAACATATTGAAAAATCATTTTCCTCTACAAGAAAATGCTATCACAAATATTATTTGAAACATTGATTTTAAATATTAAATATTTAAAGTACATGTTGCATTTTTGTTTTTCCTTTGGCCTTCCCCTTTCTAATTTTGATTTATATGCCTTTTCTAGAGAGTATTTCAATATGTACCATACTAAATAAAAACTTTGAGATACTGAATTTCCAATCTGGCTTCAATGCAAAGGAACTTCTAAAGTTATATTAAGAATATTTTAATTTATGAGACTAATGTTTCTCAGATCTAGTTAGGCAATATTCATAGCAAGCAGAGAGAATGATTAAATAAGTCTTTGAGTGTTGTGCAACTATATACTTCAGTATACCATGAATATCTTTTCATTTTATGCCTGAAGCTGGCCATCTATAATTTCTTCAATCATTTCATGTAAATTAACAACTCAATCTAAAAACACATATTTTATATATGTCAATCTGTCATAGGCATTTTAAAGGACACATACACATACACACAGAGAGAGAATATAGGACAACCTTCTACTCTCAAGTAATTTACAGTCTTATTGGTGAGCCTAGAAATGTGCACAAAAGGCGGAGCCAAGATGGCGGAGTAGAAACAGCTCGTCCAAGCCTCTCTGCCCCCAGATTCTCCACAAACTATGTAAAAAAGGATTCTGAAAAACTTCTGGAGCCCCAGCACCCACAGAACGACACAGAGAAGCTAACCTCCCGCTGAGGACAGCCCAGCACCCTGCAGGAAGGACCAGCGCAGTGGTCTGGGAGCCGGCAGTGCGCAGAGCGCAGGAGCCAAGCCGAGCCCAGGTCCACGTGAGCCGAGGTTTTAGCCCCAGGGCGGCCTGGCCAGCAGCCGGCTGGAGGAACCCCAGAACACCAGGAACTGTGGAGATTCCAGAATTATCAACATAGACATGCCTAGGACAAAGTAAGAGGTTAGTGTCCTATGGACTTTGGGACCTGTATTTGGGGAATGCGTCAGCTCCCTCCCCTGGGGGCTAGAAGCCACTGAGGACAAACACCATTTTGTAGTTTTCAGAGGCATTTCCGGCTCCCAGCCTACAAATCGTGGGGAGATCCAGCGATCAGTCTTGGGGGGTAATCGCTCTTGCTTTAACCTCCCTGGATCTGGATTGTAATCTAGGGTGGAAGTTGTGGGTGGGTTTACAGCTTGCCAGAAACGGAAGTTGCCCCCACACGTTCGGGACGAAAATTCCTCTAGCTGGCCTTAAAGCCATAGTGTGGCAACAAGCCCAAAAGTCAAGCAATT
The DNA here is from genome assembly GCA_011680675.1 of Gymnobelideus leadbeateri. Classification (NCBI taxonomy): domain Eukaryota; kingdom Metazoa; phylum Chordata; class Mammalia; order Diprotodontia; family Petauridae; genus Gymnobelideus; species Gymnobelideus leadbeateri. Next base: position 356,793 of record WOXC01010876.1, on the reverse strand, counting down.
AAGTGGCAACATGCCAAGGCAAAGGAAACAGAAAAATGCAACCCTAGACTCCTATTTTGGGGGCATAGAGCGGGAAAAGGACTGTGAGGTCAGAAGTCCTGCTCCAAAAGCCCCAGGGGAAAACATGAGCGGGTTGCAGGCCATAGAGGACCTTAAGAAGGACTTTAAAAATCAAATAAGAGAAGTGGAGGAAAAATTGGAAAGAGAAATGAGAAGGATGCAGGAAAAGTATGAAATGAGGGTCAACAGCCTGACTGAGGAAAACAACACCTTAAAAAATAGACTAACTCAAATGGCAAAGGAGGCCCAAAGGGCAATGAGGAGAAGAATGCCTTAAAAAGTCGAATTTGCCAGATGGAAAAAGAATCTCAAAAGTTCACTGAGGAGATTCATTCCTTCAGAGTTAGACTGGAGCAAATGGAAGCTAATGACTTTATGAGAAATCAAGATGCTGTTAAGCAGATCAAAACAAATGAAAGATTAGAAGGCAATGTGAAATATCTCATGGGAAAAACCACTGACCTGGAAAATAGATCCAGGAGAGACAATTTAAAAATTATTGGACTACCTGAAAGCCATGATCAAAGAAAGAACCTAGAAATCACCCTTCAAGAAATTCTCAAGGAAAACTGCCCTGATGTTTTTTAGATCCAGAGGGCAAAATAGAGGTTGAAAGAATCCACCGATCACCTCCTGAAAAAGATCCCAAAAAGAAAACTCCCAGAAATATTATAGCCAGGTTCCAGAATCCCCAGATCAAGGAGAAAATACTACAAACGGCCAGGAAGAAACAATTTCAATATTGTGGAAACACAATCAGAATAGCCCAGGACCTGGCAGCTTCTACACTGAGGGATCGAAGGGCATGGAATATGATATTCCAGAGGGCAAAAGAACTGGGAATGAACCCAAGGGTCACCTACCCAGCAAAACTGAGTATTTTGTTTCAGGGAAAATATGGTCATTCAGTGGAATAGAGGACTTTCAAGCATTCTTGAGGAAAAAACCAGAGTTGAATAGAAAATTTGACATCCAGACGCAAGAAGTAAGAGATGCCTGAGAAGGTAATCAGGGAAAAGAAATCAAAAGGAACTTATCAAAGTTGAACTATTTACATTCCTATATGGAAAAGCAATAACTGGGACTGATGATATCTTTCTCACTATGAAAATAATGGAAGAAGGGGTGTGGTCATACGAATACATATGTGAATGTGTGTGTATATGGCTACAGTTATATATGGATAGAGGGCATAGGTTGATTTTGTTGGGAAGGGAGAGTACTCAAGGGATGAAGTTATGAGGTGAGAGAGGAAAGTGGCAAGAGGAGATGGGGAGAGACATGGTAGGGTAAACTATCTCATGTAGGGGAAGTGGGTGCAAAGGAGGGGGAGAATAAGGAAGGCTAAAAATGCAGCAGGATAGGGGGAAGGGGGATGAGAGGAGGGATGATGGATGGGAGGGCATCCTTGGGGTGAGGGGAGGTTGGAAGTACCCACTATAGAAGAGGGACAGGATCATGTAGGGAATGGACCAGGTGGGGAGTGGGATGAGTGGGAGGGAATTATAAGCAGCCTTGTACAATATATCTACTATGATAATGTTTTGCATAGCTAGACATGTACAACATATACTGAATTACTTATATCCCAAGAAGGAATGGGTGACAAGGGAGGAAGGAAATGGATCTGAAATTCAAGGTCGTAACATTAAATGTTTCAAATATATATATAAATACTATTATTAAAAAAAAAAGTCTGAACCCCTAAAAAAAGTTTGAACCCCTGACCACTCTAGGATCAGCTCAATGCCCTCTCTGGGAGCATAACCAGATCTACAAAACAGCATGCTTGACTGTCATGAAAGAACTATACCAATGGAGAAATTGTTCTATTACAATGATAAGAGTGATAGAGAGGAGGAGTCAACAAAGGATGCAGCCAACAAAAATGCCAAGAAAGTTTCCTGTCTCGCTGGCCTGGCTAATATTCCTTTTAAGCAGTGGAAGACCCTAGGCAGATGTGGTTTGGGATTTGAAAGTGAGGGCAGAATCGGGAACCTTAAATCAGGATAGGTTCTACTTTCAGCTTTATAGGTCAAAGCCCATGAAGTGTCTCAGTGATTTTGGCCCTTTCTGGATCTAGTGCTGGGTCTATGCCAAAAAGCCATGACTCCTCAGGGACTGAAGGGAGGTTCTATTCCATTTGGATTCTAGCACCTTCATTTATCTACATATGCCCCAAAATCAGGCACCAGGACTAAAGAAAGGGGAGATAGCATGGGGTAGGGAACCTGTGACTCTAAGGCCACACTAGGTCCTCAAGTGGGGCCCTTTGACTGAGTCCAAACTTCACAGAACAAATCCCCTTAATAAAAGGATTTGTTCTGTGAAACTTGGACTCAGTCAAAAAAAGGCCACACCCAAGGACCTATGTGGCCTAGAGAACCCAGGTTGCATAGAGCATTGGTAATAGCTTTGGATCAAGAGTCAGAGGATCTGTTTTGAATTCTGTTTCTACAATTTGAACACCGGGTTTGAATTCTGTTTCTGCTGTTTGAACACAGAGACTGCTTAATTTTGATCACTGTATCCAGATAGTGCTTGGCATTAGGTGCTTAATAATTGTTAAATTTAATTAAAGAGTCTGTTATTTTGTTGTTAAAAAAAAAAAAGAAATGTGCACAAAAGATAAATAATAATTTGAGGTATCATTTGGCAGGTATCCAATAGCAATAAAGCTGATAAGTGTTATAGCACTGTTCAGAGGAAGGACAGATTCCAATGAGGTATACAGTTCTGTACAAAGAAAACTAATTTGGAATAAGAAAACCTGGGCTATTTACTGTTTACTAGCTATATGACCTCTTCTTTAGGTTTCAGTTTCCTCATCCTTACAAGGAGGGGTTTGGATATAGATAACCTCTAAAGTCTTATTCAGCTCTAATATTTTATAAGTCTATGATCAATGTGGACTGAGGTGGTCAAGAAAACTTTTTTGGAAGAGGGTAAGATTTGAATTAAGCAACAAAAGATTGATAGTATTTACATAGGCAGAATGGACAGGGATATTGATGTCCTTAAATGTTTTATTTTCCCTAGGAAAGTAAGGAATGTTATTTGTCTAACAATCTCAAAAAAATCTTATTTTTAGTTATGTAGGGAAAAGAAAAGTATCAAATAAAGGATAGGAACTCTCCTAAAATTGGGTGGGATAATAATAACAAATAAGAAGACCCAAACTACTCAACTCATATTGTTTATGCTTACTCTTTGAAGGTGAATGATCTTTGGACTAGAAAGGATTAAACAAAAATAGTTAATTGTGAGTTGACATTCAGCGTAAGTAGTAAGATACCAACAGACTACCTAACTGCCTTCAATGATTTCAACTCATCACATCCAGACAAAATGGATACAGAAAGAACTGGCAATGTGATTATAGAGTCATTGTCAATGATGTCTGAAAAAAATCTTGGGCAAAGAGAAAGCTGTTAAATGTCCCAATTTGCAGAAGAAAGGAAAAAAGAGAGAGAGAGACAAAAAGAGAGAGGGTAAGTGAGTGTAGTCTGCAAACTATAGGCCAGTATCCTTGGTTTCTGTTATGGTAAAATCCTAGAACTCAAGATAGAGTTGATAAACATTTTGAAAGGGAAATGATGATAAACGAGATATTATGTCAAGAATAAGTCAAGCCAAATCAACCTTTTTGCTTTTTTGGAGTGGTTGATAGATTTACAAGTGATGTAAAATGAAAGGTATAGTTAACACTTTTGCATCAAAATCCAAAAAGACCCAAAAGGACTGGAACAATGAGTTGGATCTTATAAGATGAAATTGAACAGCAATAAATATAAACCATTGCATTTGGGTTCAAAAAGTCAACTTCACAAATGCAAGATGGGAGAGGTATAGCTAGAAAATAGTTTGTGTGAAAGGGATTGTATACTTTTAGTGTACTAAAAACTTTGTGTAAAATTACAATGCGATGTAGACAAAAAAAGCTAATGTGATCTTAGGGTACTTTAATAGGAGTATATTTATTGTCTTTTATATGACAGTCTTACTATGTTTTGCCCAAGTCATACTAAATCTGAAGCACCACATTTTAGAAGAAAGTGGTGAAAAATCTCTACCCTGTGTCACATGAGAAACAGTTAAAGGAACAGAGTGTGTTTTACATAAACTAAAGAAAGCTTGGGAAGTAAGGAGGACAGGATTTTTATCTTCAAATATTTGAAGAGTAACTATGTAGGAGATTTAGACTAGTGTTATTTATTACCGGAAGACAAAACTGAGAGCGAAGGGTGTGAGTGGCAAAATTATATATTTTCAGTCAACATAAGGAAAACCTCCTCCTAACCAGAACAAAATTGAATGGAGGTACCTGAGATGTAAAGGATTTCCTTCATTAGAAGTCTCCAAGTAAAAGCTAGAATACCACTTGTTGGGGATATTCTAGGACAGGGGTCTACACCATTCCCAAGTGCAGCCTGAACTAGATTAAAATGCAATTTGTAGGGGGGTGGAGCCAAGATGGCGGAGTAGAAACAGCTCATCCAAGCCTCTCTGCCCCCAGATTCCCCCCAAACTATGTAAAAGGGGATTCTGAACAACTTCTGGAGCCCCAGCACCCACAGAACGACACAGAGAAGCTAACCTCCCGCTGAGGACAGCCCAGCAGCCCTGCAGGAAGGACCAGCGCAGCGGTCTGGGAGCTGGCAGTGCACAGAGCGCAGGAGCCCAGCCGAGCTGAGCCCAGGTCCGCGTGAGCCGAGGTTTTAGCCCCAGGGCGGCAGGGCCAGCAGCCGGCTGGAGGAACCCCAGAACACCAGGAGCTGTGGCGACTCCAGAATTATCAACATAGACATGCCTAGGACAAAGTAAGAGGTTAGTGTCCTATGGACTTTGGGACCTGTATTTGGGGAATGCGTCAGCTCCCTCCCCTGGGGGCTAGAAGCCACTGAGGAGACACGCCATTTTGTAGTTTTCAGAGGCAGCTCCGGCTCCCAGCCTACAAATCATGGGGAGATCCAGCGATCAGTCTTGGGGGGTAATCGCTCTTGCTTTAACCTCCCTGGATCTGGATTGTGATCTAGGGTGGAAGTTGTGGGTGGGTTTACAGCTTGCCAGAAACGGAAGTTGCCCCCCACACGTTCGGGACGAAAATTCCTCTATCTGGCCTTAAAGCCATAGTGTGGCAACAAGCCCAAAAGTCAAGCAATTAAGTGGCAACATGCCAAGGCAAAGGAAACAGAAAAATGCAACCCTAGACTCCTATTTTGGGGGCATAGAGCGGGAAAAGGACTGTGAGGTCAGAAGTCCTGCTCCAAAAGCCCCAGGGGAAAACATGAGCGGGTTGCAGGCCATAGAGGACCTTAAGAAGGACTTTAAAAATCAAATAAGAGAAGTGGAGGAAAAATTGGAAAGAGAAATGAGAAGGATGCAGGAAAAGTATGAAATGAGGGTCAACAGCCTGACTGAGGAAAACAACACCTTAAAAAATAGACTAACTCAAATGGCAAAGGAGGCCCAAAAGGGCAATGAGGAGAAGAATGCCTTAAAAAGTCGAATTTGCCAGATGGAAAAAGAATCTCAAAAGTTCACTGAGGAGATTCATTCCTTCAGAGTTAGACTGGAGCAAATGGAAGCTAATGACTTTATGAGAAATCAAGATGCTGTTAAGCAGATCCAAACAAATGAAAGATTAGAAGGCAATGTGAAATATCTCATGGGAAAAACCACTGACCTGAAGAATAGATCCAGGAGAGACAATTTAAAAATTATTGGACTACCTGAAAGCCATGATCAAGGAAAGAACCTAGAAATCACCCTTCAAGAAATTCTCAAGGAAAACTGCCCTGATGTTTTAGATCCAGAGGGCAAAATAGAGGTTGAAAGAATCCACAGATCACCTCCTGAAAAAGATCCCAAAAAGAAAACTCCCAGGAATATTATAGCCAGGTTCCAGAATCCCCAGATCAAGGAGAAAATACTACAAGCAGCCAGGAAGAAACAATTTCAATATTGTGGAAACACAATCAGAATAGCCCAGGACCTGGCAGCTTCTACACTGAGGGATCGAAGGGCATGGAATATGATATTCCAGAGGGCAAAAGAACTGGGAATGAACCCAAGGGTCACCTACCCAGCAAAACTGAGTATTTTGTTTCAGGGGAAAATATGGTCATTCAGTGGAATAGAGGACTTTCAAGCATTCTTGAGGAAAAACCAGAGTTGAATAGAAAATTTGACATCCAGACACAAGAAGCAAGAGATGCCTGAGAAGGTAATCAGGGAAAAGAAATCAAAAGGAACTTATCAAAGTTGAACTATTTACATTCCTATATGGAAAAGCAATAACTGTGACTGATGATATCTTTCTCACTATGAAAACAATGGAAGAAGGGGGTGTGGTCATATGAATACATATGTGAATGTGTGTGTATATGGTTACAGTTATATATGGATAGAGGGCATAGGTTGAATTTGTTGGGAAGGGAGAATACTCAAGGGATGAAATTATGAGGTGAGAGAGGAAAGTGGCAAGAGGAGATGGGGAGAGACAGGGTAGGGTAAACTATCCCATGTAGAAGAAGCAAGGGGAAGTGGTTGCAAAGGAGGGGGAGAATAAGGAAGGCTAAAAAGGCAAAACCACATTCACATTGAATTTGGTTCAGGGAGAAAATGACATACATACTAAATGGGATATCTCAACCTGCAGCAGGATAGGGGGAAGGGGGATGAGAGGAGGGATGATGGATGGGAGGGCATCCTTGGGGTGAGGGGAGGTTGGAAGTACCTACTATAGAAGAGGGACAGGATCATGTAGGGAATGGACCAGGTGGAGGGTGGGATGAGTGGGAGGGAATTATAAGCAGCCTTGTACAATATATCTACTATGATAATGTTTTGCATAGCTAGACATGTACAACATATACTGAATCATTTATCTCCCAAGAAGGAATGGGTGACAAGGGAGGAAGGAAATGGATCTGAAATTCGAGGTCGTAACATTAAATGTTTCATATATATAAATACTATTATTAATACTCTTTTGCTTGTAATAGGGACATAAGATGTGCAGGCATTGGGACACAAAGATTCACCTTCCTCTAATGGAAAAGTCGATGGGGGTATGGGAGAAGGTATGGGAGAGAGCAGATTGGAGGAAGCGATATCTTGTGGGACTACTATTCTGGGAGGTTGGGTAGGGGAATAATGGGGGGAAAATGATTGTAACTCAAAATTTGGTGGAAATGAATGATGTAAAACAGAAGTTAATAAAGCATTTGTTTTAAAAAAAATTTTTAAAAATGCAATTGGTAAATATTTAACTAAGTAAATAAAAATAAAACAAAACATAGATAATATAACATTTTTAAACTGTCAATATGGAATCTATAGGGATCTTTATGTATAGTTTAGTGGTCTTCATTTCTATTTGAGTTTGATATCACTGTTGTAGAAGAGACCTTTGGTTGGTCATAGTTTTGATAGCCTCTTAAAAAATGGCCTTTTAAGTCCTTCTACCTCTGAGAGTCTATAATTTTCACACCTCTATGTAATTTCATGTTTCTATATATGTCATGCCTCTATTTTTACCTCTATGTAATTTAGATCATTTCAGAAAGTGTCATCTTGGTCTATACTTTCACCAGTGTATTTGAATATAATACATATATACTTAATATATGAGAAATATGTGTAGGTATATACTATATATTTGTTGCTATTACTTAGTTGTTTCAGTCATGTCTCCATGACCCCATTTGGGATTTTTTTGGCAAAGATACTAGAGAAGTTTGCCATTTCCTTCTTCAGCTAATTTCATTGATGAGTAAACTGAGGCCAGTAGGGTTAAGTGACTTGCCCAAGGTCACAAAGCTAGTAAGCGTCTAAGGCCAGATTTGAACTCAAATCTTCCTGAGTCCAGGAAGGGTGCCCTATCTACTGCACCACCTAGTCACCTGTATGTGTGTATATGTGTATGTTAGATCAATGAATATTATGTACAGGTCTCTGTTCTTCTCATGAAATTTCTTCTGAAATTGTTGGGCAGCAAACACTGTACTGACTGCTCCTCCATTCTTCCTGAAACCACACTGGCTCTCAGGTAGATGACCATTTTTCAGGTGGAGGATCAATCTTTTAAGGAGGACTCTGGCAAAGATATTGCCAGTGAAAATTAAAAGTGAGATCCCCTGTGATTGTCACAGGGCAATCTATTTCCTTTACCATTATAGAGCTAGATAATGGAAGCCTCCTTGAACTGTTGAGGGATAATTTACCCTTGCCATATAATCCAAAAGATTCTAGTCCACTCTTGGATGGGCAATAAACACCCTGCTTTGTAAATCTCAGCTGGAATAGAATTATTACCAGGTATTTTTGCCATAGGAGAGGAGACTAATGGTATTAAAAACTTCTTCAGTTGGAAATTTGGTTAGAGGGATTGACTTCAACCTGAGGTATATAGTCAAAGTTTCAGCATTTATTGATAATAATCTGTTGAAAACACTGTGGAAGTATTCAATCCATCTCTCCAGTATCACATCCATATCATGAATCAATGTGGCTCCATCAGCACTGAGTAGCTGAGATGTACCATAAGTCTTTAGGGTATACTTCAGGGCATCAAAAAAGTGCTTTAGACTGTTATTATCAGCATCAAACTGAATTTCATCTGCCTTCACACTGAGCCAAGAATTCTACATCTCTCTAAGCTTCATTTGTACTTTACTTTTGTTGGAGTTAAATGCTGCTTTCTTAGAGATGGATGAACAAACCTGCTGCTAAACCCTATGGAGTTCTTGTTTTTCATTTAGCAAATTCTGAATTTCACCATCATCTTCATTAGACCAGTCATTTTTTACTAATTTATTTTAAGCTTAAATACACAATAAGAAAAGAAAAAGTAGGATATTATTAACATAAATACAAAATAATAAAAGGGTGAAAAAGTACTACCATGTGCACAGCAGAATGTAAGAAAGGATTCAAAATATACAACAACAAATATCCACTTCAAGAAATCCCATAAAATAAATACTATGCATTGTGTTCAGACCTGTCCATCTTTTCTTTGCCTCCTTGTAAATTTTCTTTTGTTTTCTGCTGTGCTCTTTTTACTTTGTTCTTTTTTTTTCCTTCATCCTCCTACTTCCCCCCCCCACCCAAGAAGGCTACAATTAAGCATGGCTATACATGCAAACATACACATACATATACATGTACAAATACACATAAACATGTGCATACACAAACATACATTGACATACATGCATATGTTTACATATGCATATACTTAGTTATCTACAATTATATTCCTATACAGATATATACATTTGTATGAATCTATGTAATGTATGTAATCTATACTTGTTTATCCTCTGTTTCTCTGAGGGTGGATAACATTTCCCTTCATAAGTCCAAGGCCTTCTATGTTTTTCTGAGTCTACCAATTCATCTTTTTCTACACCACAGCAATATTCCTACCTTATACTGTCTAGCTATTTTAAATATTGATTAATATTACGACATATAGTGTAATTTCCCTATTTTCCTCTTTTGACTAATCTATTTTAGCTTTCTGAAATTGTGATTTACTACCCCTGGGTTTTTTTCCCTAATAAATTCTACTCCTGATCTTTATTCTTTGTGTGTATCTCTTATTTCCTATCCCTCTGGACTCCTCTACTATACTTCTATATCTCCTTCCCATTACTTAGCCAACCCCACCTCCAAAGACCCCTCCCTTATCCTCTCCCCTACCCTTTCCACTTGACCTCTTGTTTCTATCTGAATTTAGAAGACTTTTATAGTCTTCCAAATATATATGTTGTTCCCTCTATATCCCATTCCCATTAATCTAGACACCATTCTATACCCCACTTTATGCTATTTCCTCACCCTCCTATTTCTTTATAAATTTAGAAGACTTTTATTCCCTTCTAAATGTATATATTTTTTCTCTCCTTGACTCAGATCTGATGTGAGAAGGGTCCCATTAAAAATCCCTCTTTATCCTTTCCCCCTACCTTATCCCTTAGCCTTTCATATTATCTCATGTAGAAGAGGCAAGGGGAAGTGGTTGCAGGGGAGGGCGAGAACAGGAAGGCAAAAAGGCAAAACCATATTCTCATTGAATTTGGCTCAGGGAGAGAATGACATACATACTAAATGGGATATCTCACCCTACAGGAAAGTAGGGGGAAGGGGGATGAGAGGAGGCATGATGGAGGGAGGGCATTCTGAGGGGAGGGGAGGTTGGAAGTACCCACTTTTGAAGAGGGACAGGATGAAAGTAGGGAATGGACCAGGTGGGGGTGGGATGGGTGGGAGGGAAATATAAGCAGTCTTTTACAATATATCTACTATGGTAATGTTTTGCATAACTTTATAAGTACAACACATACCAAATTGCTTATCTTCCCAAAAGGAGTGAGTGACAAGGGAGGAAGGGAATGGATCTGAAATTCAAAGTTTTAAAATTAAATGTTTCAAATATATATAAATACTATTATTAATACTATTTTACATGTAATTGAGAGATAAGATGTGCAAGCATTGGGGCACAGGGATTCACCTTGCCCTAACGGTAAAGTCGAAGGGGGTATGGGAGAAGATATGGGAGAGAGCAGATTGGATGAGGGGATATCTTGTGGGTGGTGGGTAGGGGGAAAATGGGAATAAAATTGTAACTCAAAATCTGGTGGAAATGAATGATGTAAACCAGGAGTTAATAAAGCATTTGTTTAAAAAAAAAGATATTTTTTAAATGATAGCATCTTTTATGTTCTGGAACATGTTTTACTATAACTGTATTATTTAAAGCATCATAGGCAGTCTATCATATATACAAATAAATTTCTATGTCACCTAATAAAAATTGAGTTTTCTCTTATGAGTCCAATGGAAAGATATGCCAACATTTTCTTCATCACTAATAGCTTTTTTGATTAAATGAATAGGACTTCTTACTGCCATATTTAATTTTCTTTAGACAGTACAAATTCAAGTTGTCTTCAGAGTAGAGCATGCTTTTTCACACACACTCTTAATGAAAAAAGGCAAAGGCCAACAACCATACCAAAGGATACTTCCATTCTGAAAACTTGCTACAAAATCATTTTCATCTCATAACTAAGATTGTTATCATTAATTTTAATTATATCACTTATTTTGAAACTGCTTTTATTTTCTTGACAGTCTACCTTTACAGAATCCTAGTTGCAAAAATAAGAGTTTAATGATGCTATTTATATAGAGTTCATTAAAATAAAAATAGAGATCACATTTTCATGTGCCTCTATTTATATGTATGTATGCCTCCAGTCCTTCACGCCTGAAATAAATTTACTGGAATATATGTCTTTACTATATGCTAAGGATACAGCTCAATCTAAGCCAAGGACACAGTGTTCTATCTTTACAATCAAATACAGATTTCCCATTAAAAAGCAAATTCTCTATTTCAAAAGATTTAATACTATGGTACTTAAAAAATAATTCCAGATGGTTAAATTTAGGGGACTGAAAATATTCCACTCTAAAAAAATATTTTCATTTGATTGTAATTTGGACAGTTTTCATTCACTTTAAGGTCTTGCCACTCAGTGTTTTCTTCTAGGAAACAAGTGTCAATAAATATCTTGGGCTCAGTAATATAATCCCCCTTTCTTCTATTATCTGTTTCAGTTGTGTTATTGTCTGTTTAAGATGGTCTCATACTTGACAAATTTTAAGTGACTGATTATGCAATAATGCTGATATTTTCCTATATTGTTTTGTCTCTTCATATATAAACTTGGCCGTCTTTTTTTTTACTCTCTTGCAACACCACACTTAATTCTTTGAAGTTGTCTGCTTAACATGAAAAATGTACTTTAGTCAATAGACAAAATTACATCAGGAAGAAAACAAAAACATATACACAGTGATTAAGCAGATAGGCATTAACTAAAACACACAGAAAACTACTAGTCCTTAATAAAAATTCCCCAAGTATTTATTTTTCTACAAAAGGTTTTTTTCTATTATGCAAGGCTAATTTTTCATTCAACCTCTAAGCCTTTACCCCTTGTCACAGTAAAATTCCTTTCTGTTTTAATTCACAGTGCTGCCTAATTGGCTGCTATCTGTGACATTCTAGTCCCTATATATAAAATTATATAATTCTACCATATATTATGAAAATCTGAAGTACCACTCTTGGACATGATTGCAACAGTATTGGTTAAAACTAAATAACATTTTTTTTCTTGTTAGACAGCTAAAGCCTCTGATAAAAATCTCATAAACATTGATTGCTAAGTCAATTTATACATGCAATTTCTGATAAGTAACTTGTTTTTCCAAAACATCATGATGAAATAAACCAGCTTTTAAGACAGAGATTTTTAACGTATAGATCATAAACTTTTTAAAAATACTTATGAAATTAACTTAAGAAAAAATTAAATACTTATATGACTCTATTTCAAAATAATTGGTTCCCTTTGTAATCTTGCGCATTTTGGTCCATGACATAAAAAAGGTTAAGAACCCATACTTTAAACCATCATCAAACATAAAAAATAAGATGCAAAAATTAGTCAAGAGCCTATGCACTTTTAAAGTGCTTTCTATTGCTTGCTTAATTGCCTTTTTAATCTATCTTATCTGGCTTAATCATCTCTGTATCTATATTCACTCTAAGGAGAAATGTCTCACCTCTTCCATCCCTTACAACGCATCATACTCACTACACTGAATTCAGCTTTCCCTGTGCCAGTACTTTGTGACTGCCTGTGGTCCCATAATTGTTTCAGACAGCTTGTCTATAATTTCAAGGATATAAAGAGGATTCTACCACTGTTAGTCATGGCATTCCTTTCTCTTCCCATATCACCAATTGACATTCTATTCTGGTCATGCATTTCTCTGACAGTGTCAAATGAGCTCCTGAACCCTTCCATGACACTGCACTATTCCAGAGGACATATCCCATCGGGTAGGCTGTTAAAACCTCATTCATAGAAATTGAGAGGTAATTTAGAACAAATTCTTCAATACATAAATGAAGAATCTTGACCCATAGAGATTGAACAATTTTCCCAAAGTTACACAGGTATTAGCAGATAGACTCTGAACTATCAAAGTTTCTCTTCTTTCACTCAATTCATCACTCTTTCTACTTTACTTCACTGTGTCTGTTATAGATAGATAGATAAATGATAGATAGATAGATAGATAGATAGATAGATAGATAGATAGATAGATAGATAGATGTATTCAGCATTCATCCTCACACAAACCAATTGCTTCACCTGAAGCTATTAAAACCATTATTTTCACAGGGATCAATGTCAAAAATGTTGAGTGTTTTTTTTAGCTTTTCCTTTTCCTTCATTCTCCAAATCTTACTAGTTTCCAAGTTGCACAATTATACTTCTCTAATGTCTCTTGTGTCTGATTCCTCCTTTCCATCTTTTCTACTGTCTCCTAGGTCTCACATAGACAACTGCAGTAGACTTCTGCAATTAGTCTTCCCCTGTTCAATATATCCTACTCACTGCTTTGGTCATGAAATTCCATTGCTTATAAAACTATAAAGATTAACACTGCTTCCAGATTAAGTCCAAGCTTTTGACATTTAATACCCTTCACCAGCTATAACCTCCTTTTGAAGTCTAATCTCAGATTATTCCTTTGTTAGTACTACACTTCAGTAAAACTGAGTTTATTGTTACCAAAATATTCTTTATGCATTTCCATTTCCATGCCTTTACTTTTACTACTCTTAAGAGAAAAACAACAAGCATTTATTAATGAATCCCATTATGCTAAACATCAGAGAAACAAATATAAAAATGGAAAAGGAGTATGGGATAGTAAATAGAGTATTGAACTTGAAGTCAAAAATCCTGGATTCAAAGCCCACATTAGGTGCTTTCTAGTTATTTGACCCCAAGAAAATTACTTTACTTCTCTATGCTTCAGTTTCTTTATTTGTAAAATGAGGGGACTCAGTGGACTGTGGGGCTTCCTCCAAGTTTTAAATCACTAATACTATACAAGAAAGCCCCTGCCATCAGGAAGTACTAATATCTGGAAACCTCCCAAAGAAGGTGGCATTTGAGCTGAGCCTTGAAGACCCCTAGTAGTTCCAAGAGGTAGAGGGGAGAAGGGAGAACATTGTAGGCATGAAGATACACTGTGCAAAGCCATAGAGAGGCAAAAGATGGGATTTTGTATATAGAGAATAGTATTCAGGGCAGTTTGTTGAAGCTTTATAACAGATTATAGGATCACAAATGCACAAGTGGAAGGTACCTTAGAGATATAGTAAAAAAAAAAAAACCCTCATTTTACAGATGAGAAAACTGAGGCTTACCAAGGTTAAGTGATTTATTTTACAATATCACATAGGTAGCAAGTGACAGGACTGGAACTCAAGTCAAGGTCCTTTTATTCCAAAATCAGAGCTCTTTGAATTATACTACACTGCTTTCAGGGAAAGTGGAAATAATGTGTTGTTACTATATGTAATCAAGCTCAAAAGATAGACTGGAGCAAGAATTTTAAGGGAGTTTGTCTTTTAACCTAAAGGAATTGGGAAGTCACTGAAACTTCTTGAATGGGGTAGTAACATGGTAAGACTTACACTTGAAGAATATGAACTAAACAGGTATGTGGAGGGTGGGATGGAGAGAGAAGAGACTATATACAAGAATACTAATTAAAAGGCTATTGCAAATCATCAAAAAAGGCTATCTGTGCTAGTTAAGAAATAGAAAATTAGAATATTATGACAAATTTACATACTGGAACCCAATAACCCGTTGTTCAACAAAACCAAAAATACAAATTATTTAGAAAAGAATTCCCTATTTGATGAGAACTGATGAGAAAATTGAAAAGCAGATTGAAAGATGTTAAGCTTAAACAACTATCTTTCACCGAATTCCATAAGAAATCTGAAATAGATATGTTAACCATTATATTAAAGGTCATACCCATAAAAAATTAGAAGAGCCAATCATATACCTTTCCAAGCTAAAAGTAGGAAGTAAATTGATAACTAGAAATGGAATAGAGGCAATTACAAAAGATAAATTAGATAACTTTGATTACCAAAAATGAAAAACTCTGCATGTAGATATAGATAGATATACTGCATCTAGAGTAAGAAAGAAAGCTTTGAATTTTTTTAAATATTTATATAAAATATCTCTGAGAAAGGTCCAGTATCTACTATACGTAGACAATGAAATTACACCTTCTACAAAAAGCCTTTCCCCATCCCTCTTAATTTTAGCACCTTCCTTCTGTTGATTATTTCCCATTTATCCTGTATATAGATTATTTGTAGTTTTTTGCATGTTGTCTCTCCCATTAGACTGTTAGTTCCTCAAGAGTAGGAACTATCTTTTGCTTTTATTTATATCCCCAGCACAGTACCTAAGGCATAGTAAGTGCTTAATAATTATTTTCTGATAATTTATAGAAATATACAAAATGAAACGTCATCCTTCAATAGATAAGTGATCAATTAACAAGGACAGTTCTTGAAAGAATTGTAAATTATTGACCACCATGTAAAAGAAGGTTCCAAATCACTAATAATAAGGGAAGCAAAAAATCAAAACAACCTCATACCCAAGAAGTTGGCAAAGATGACAAAGGATACAGATAATCAATGTTGAAGGGGTTGTGTAAAGACAGGCACACAAAAGCATTGTTGCTGGGCTATGAATGATAATCATTCTGGAAATCAATTTGGAACTATAAAAATAAAGTGGCTAAAATGTCTGTACCCTTTGACCCAAAGAATGCATTGCTAGGCAGATCATTAACAAAAATAAAGGTTCCTTATAAATCAGAATATTTATAGCAGCTCTTTTGTGGTAACAAAGAATTGGAAATAAAATATATGCCCATTATGAAGAATGGCTTAATAAATTTTGGTTCTTGAATGTAATGGAATATTATTACATAATAAGGAATAAAAACCATGATGAATGCAGAGATAGATTTAAACATATGAACTGATAAAAAGTAATCAGAGTCAGAGGAACAATATACAAAATGACTTGAACAATGCTAATGGAAAGAATAACTACAAGGCAATTTTAAAAATAGAATTAAAAATTAGAAAGAACAAGAGATTTGAGAACACATACCCTATTCCTTTAAAGGAGTAGAGAGCCCATAGGCATGAAACATTGCATATAATTCCATGTATTTTCAATATATTGATCACTTTTATTTAATCTTTGTCTCTTCCATTTAAAAAAAAAAACCTTTGTTAGAAAGGGTGACTCTCTAGGGGCGGCTAGTTGGCGCAGTGAGTAGAGGGCCGGCCGTGGAATCAGGAGGACACAAGTTCGGATCCAGCCTCAAACACTTAACAAGTGCACGCACACACATACACTTACTTAACCCTAATTGCCCTAAAAAAAAAGAAACTGTCTAGAATATCAAGGGAATTAACGAAAAGAAATGATAGGGAAGGTGGACTAGCTCAACCATATTTTAATCTGTATTATACCGCAGCAGTCATCAAAACTACTTGGTACTGGCTGAGGAATAGAGCAGTGGATCAATGGAATAGATTGGGTACACGAGATCCAGCAGTTAATGAGTATAGTAATCTATTGTTTGATAAACCCAAAGACCCCAATTTTGGGGATAAGAATGCACTATTTAACGAAAACTGCTGGGAAAACTGGAATAAAGTATGGCAGAAACTGGGCATAGACCATTATCTAACATCATATACCAAAATCAAATCTAAATGGGTTCATAATCTAGGTATAAAGGATGTTACTGTAAGTAATCTGGGAAAGCAAGGAATAGTTTACCTGTCAAATTTGTGGAGAGGGAAAGACTTTATGACCAAACAAGAATTAGAGAGCATTATAAAATGCAAAATGGATAATTTCAATTATGTTAAATTGAAAAGCTTCTGTACAAACAAAGCCAATGTAACCAAGATCAAGAGGGAGGTGGGAAATTGGGAAAGAATTTTTACAACCTATGTCTCTGATAAAGAACTTATTTCTAAAATATACAGAGAATGGAGTCAAACCTATAAGAATACAAGTCATCCCCCAATTGATAAATGGTCAAAGGATATGAACAGGCAATTTTCAGAGAAAGAAATTAAAGATATTTATAAGCATATGAAAAAAAGCTCTAAATCACTATTGATTAGAGAAATGCAAATCAGAACAACTCTGAGGTAGCACATCTCACCAGTCAGATTGGCTAAGATGACAAAACAGGAAAATGACAAATGCTGGAGAGGAGGTGGGCAAATTGGAACACTAATGCATTGCTGGTGGAGTTGTGAACTGTTGCAACCATTCTGGAGAGCAATCTGGAATTATGACCATACCCTTTTGACCAAGCAATACCACTTCTAGGTTATATCCCAAAGACATCAGAGAAGTGGGAGGAAGACCTATATGTACAAAAATATTTATAGCAGCTCTTTTTGTGGTTGCAAAGAATTGGAAAATAATGGGGTGCCCATCAATTGGGGAATGGCTAAAGTTGTGGTATATGCATATAATGGAATATTATTGTGCTATAAGAAATGAGGAGCAGATGGACTTCATATTTACCTGGAGAGGCTTATACAAACTGATGCTGAGGGAGAAGAGTAGAACCAGGAGAAATTTGTATACAATCACAGACACAACATATGTGTGATGACCAACTATGACAGACTGGACTCTTCTCAGAAATGCGGTGATATAAGTCAATCCCAAAAGACTCATGATGGAGAGAGTTGCCTACATCCAGAGAAAGAACTAGAAAGAACTGAGTTTGAATCCTGATTGAAGCAAACTACTTGATCTTTTTCTTTTTGTTGTTTGGTTTTACTTCCTCTTTACCATTTTTCATTCCATCTAGTATAATCGGCCTTTGTAACCTGACTAATGTCTAATGTGACAGTATTTGCAGGTCCTGTACTGGACTATATGCCATCATGGAGAGTGGGGGGAGGGAGGGAAGGAAAATTTGAAACTCAAGGAACTATGGAATTGAATCTTGTAAACTAAAAATAAACAAACAAATTAATAAAAAAAAAAGAAAGGGTGATTCTCTGGAAGGTGGGGGTGGTACACAAGGAGAAATCTAAGTGATTAAAAAACAAAAATATATCAGTAAAATCAATCTAAGTTGGACAAATAAAAATTATTGAAAACAGTTAAAGCCAGAGGTGATAAGCATATGAATTAGTTTAGTGTGTGTGTTGAAAGAATGAAATAGATGCAACAGATATTGAGGAAGTGGAGTTGAATGACTCAGCAACTGATTGGATATAAAGGTTGTGAATGAGAATGAAGAATAGAGAATAAATCCAACTTGTAAGGCAGAAGATGATGCTTTGCCTGGGTCAGTGAACTGTTTTGGATAAAGCTCCTTTTAGTATATCAGTGACTAAATCCATTTTGTTGGAATACAAGACAAACCCATCTTTTACACAATTTAGTTCAATTTCAAATATTTTTTGACAAGGATACATACACAAACATATATACATACACACACATATATGTTAAGACAGGCAGTTTTAACCTGGGGGCCAGGAACTTTTTTTTAATTTATATTTGTGTTTCAATATAATTGGTTTTCTTTGTAATACTATTTCTTTTAGGAATCTAAAAATAATATTATTCTGAGAATAATGAAAATAGTGAAATAGCAGAATGTCCCAGAAAATAGGTTCCAGACTGTCAAAGGGGTTCATGATAAAACAAGTGTTCTTATGCATTTAAATCCTCTAATATTTGACAAAAATTTGGTAGTGGGAATGATCTTTTTTAATCTTCCTAATTTCTCATAGAATCTTTTCATCAATTCTTAGTATGTTGACATTTTAAATGTATTATGTTCAGTAAAACACTGATGATAACATTCTTCCTAAAAATATAGCAAGATTATATAGCTTTATGTTTCTTCTCCATATTTTCTGTCCCTTCCTTCTATTTCTCTAGTTACCCTATTTTACTTTTTCCTATTTTATATGAATTAATATCCAACCACAGGTGGGACAAAAGGGTCCAGTGACACAGGTCAATGGAAACTTTTTTATTACACTACTACTACCACATTTTTAGGCCTCTGGGATGTTTCTTTGGTTCCTAACAGGTATTTCAGCTTTGGATTCAGTCACTCTTTAGCCTGTTACAATATGGTTCTGTACTTAAATTGGCTGTTTGACATTTTCATTCTACTGGGTCTTAACCTAGTTTTCTTGCCATCATCTCTCAACTGCCTGGAAAGAATTACCCAATTAGAAAAAGGAGGGCTATGAACATAGCAATTTATAACAAATGAATGAGAAAGCTTTGATTCCCCAGACCATCTTTTGCATTCTTGTTAAACTGTTTTTTGTGCACATATTAGGAAATCTTATTTCTGTCATTAGTTTGAAAGGATGAAAAATTTACCCAACTTAAGAGACATCCAGCTAGATGTTTTAAAGGAAAAAAAAATGGCTTAAAAATTATTTGTCCAAGGGCAGCTAGGTGGCGCAGTGAGTGAGAGCACCAGCCCCGGAGTCTGGAAGACCAGGGATTGGTTTGGACCCAGAAAATGAGCACCCACACATAAATAATGACTGGCCATGTAACCTTGAGCAAGTTACTTAACCCCAATTGCTTTAAAAAATTATCTGTCCAAAGAAAAACTCTGTATGTTCTTCTCTGCACCGATACCCATACACAAACAAAATGACACCAAATACCACCAATTTTCCTTCAACCATCATGCAGTACAACAATGATTTATTGAGACCTTATTTTGTATAAAGCTCAGTGTTCATTGAAAGCATACTTCTTCCAGAGGTAGAGATGGAAGGAAGAATTGAAGAGGTAAGTGGAAGTAGGAGGTCATATTGAAACTTGGTTCCCCTGTTCTTGGCTAGGCTTTGGCACTACTCACAATCATTAGACTTTATGCCAAGAAAACAAAACATCACCTACCCTGACATTTGTTGAGCTAGATTTTCTTCCTTACTTGTAGTCACTTTTTTTATCAATCAGGTAAAATGAGCTACTAGCTTCTTTGAAAACACACACACACACACACACACACACACACACACACACACACACACACATACAAACATCTCCTCACCCAAAATGGCCATCCATGGTATTATACCTTCACAAAACACAAGGTTCCATCTCTCTAGAAGGTGGGTGCTTATTTAGTCATAAGGGACAAGGAAGAGAACTTGAAAGTGAACAGGTCTCTCTGCACACACCAGGAAAAACCATGCGAGGTAAAGGTTCATAGAATTAGAATAGTTCCAGCTAAGAACTCTCAACATCTCCCTGATTGGCAGAATACTTCTGCTACTGTTTTTTTTTCTTTTTTTTTTTTTGAGAGGGGAAGGTAGGTAGGACAATTGGGGTTAATTGACTTGCCCAAGGTCACACAGCTAGTGTGTGTGTGTGTGTGTGTGTGTGTATGTTAAGTGTCTGAGGCCAGATTTCAACTCAATTCCTCCTAACTTCAGGGCTGGTACTCTATTTCACTGTACCACCTAGCTGCCCCAATTTCTGCTACTATTAACAAATCACTTCCATCTGCCATGAAACTAGTATAGAAGCAGAAGGTCCTAGATGTGTAATCATCTCTTTTAATGAACTGGTTACATTTAGAAATAAGGACTGGGTCTGTGATTTCATTGATATAAGAAGTAGATATTTATATAAATCTGGGGCTCTGCCCCTATTGATAAATATCTTCTCCAACCAGGTCAGGTGGAGATATCAAGTATGAAGCTAACTAAATTGAAATAAATAGTACAAACTATGTTCTGTTCATTTGCAGATGGTGAGTAGAAATAATAGCATCATTTTCATTTCTAAATTGCCTACAGTAAAAACACCTATTTTGACAGTAACAATTAATAGTTACCGGTATCTAAGGATCTAAAGGTTACATAAAAGTTAGTCGTAGAGGATTGTGGCCACCTGAAAAATCAATCAAACCCTTTTAGATATCAATGACCAAATAAGGTCAATAGAGGGTCAATATTCTATACCATAAAATATTTTGCTGTTTTTTAAATGTGTTCATTTGTACTCTTTCTCAGGAATAATAGGACTTACCTATTGTATACATACTCATAAGACTTTAAAGATCTAAGGAATTTCTAGAGAACAGGCAGAACATGGTTGCAGAATTATATATTTTTATGTTATATTTCATATTGTATATACACACATATATATATATATATTTCTGGAATATATGAGGGACATATTAGCAGGTTCTCTCAGACCATCAGAAGAGTTCATGATCTAACCAACAAAGAGACAACTTTGGGGGGAGCATCAAAGGAGTGCAAGCACTTGGTGAAGAGTTCAGGAACCAGCTGAAGCAGAACCATCTGCTATAGATGATGCATAAGGGCATACACCCTCCACAGAGAGGCAGGGATCCAACCAGAACAACCACTAACACTCAAAAGAGAATGTAGCAACAGAGCTTAGCTCTCTTAGTTCAGATGTGTATATCTCAATAACACAAATGTTCAGAAGGAAGTTATATTCAGAGAGTAATCTGTTCACTCCTCAACCCTCTAACTTCTTTTTTTTTCTTTTTGGAGGGCAACTGGGGTTAAGTAACTTGCCCAAGGTCACACAGCTAGGTTTTCGTTTGTGTAGGCCAAATTCGAACTCAGGTCCTTGCCGTCCCTACCCTCTAACTTCTTACAGACTGAATTCAACATATACTTGTTGAATATTATGTGCAAAGAATTGTAATAAATAATCTCTGAGGTAAGATAATGTCATTTGGTCCCTACAAAAAATTGTAACATATCAGAGCCAGAAGAGGCCTCAAATACTGAGAGCAGGGGCTCTTAATTTTTTTTTTTTTTTTGCCATGGACCACTTTAGCAATCTGGCTAAGCCTATGGACAAATTTTCTAAATAATGAGGGGTTTTTTTTAATTCTTAACTGAATGAGATTCTAAATTTCAGTTAGAGGCTAGTGAAGATAAAAATGCATTTTTTATTTCCCATCCAAGCTCATAAACCCCCTAAAATCTTTACCTATAACCCTAGGGGGCCCATGAATCCCACATTAAGACCTACTGATCTTATCCAACTCCCTTATTTTTAACAATTTTAACAATGAAGAAATCTGCCTGAGCCTTAGTAAAAGTGAAGTGCCTAAAGTCATACAACTATGTACTGGTATGGATTGGACTAGAACCTCCCTTGCCCAATTTCCAGTTGGGAATTCCAGTACTCTTTCCACTATATCACATTGCCTCCACAACCACCTATATAACTGTAGCAAGAGCTCAGAAAACCATATTTATTTTGCCCACATAGGAAACTCTACTTTTTGGATCTATTTGGGAAATACCACCAAGGTGACTTGAATAACCCATTCCAACATCCTCCCAAGAGGAAAAAAGAGGATGTAAGGGAGAGGAAAAAATTTGCAGAGTTTTCTACAACTTCAAGTTAGGCTAAAGTCCTGATATGAACAAGCTGTATGCTGCATGCTTGCTGGCAAAAAAAAAAAAGCAGCCAGCAGCATGACCATGTTATAAATTTATATGAGAATATGAAACAGAAACTTATTTGGTGGTCCAAGTTAACGATCTTCCTATATCTATCTACCCACCATTTTAATTCTATACTGTGAAGTTTGTGCAGTACTGAGACCACTTGCTGAAAGAAAAAAATGGAGAATAAGACTAATATTGAGCAAGGAAATGTACCATGTGAGCCTGATTCCATATAGTCCATGTCTAGACAGAGCAGCTCCTCTGAAAAGTGGGATTAGTGTCATCTGCTACAACAGAATTAAATTGCCCATAGTCACAAGTACACCTGAGCAAGCAGATGAGAAATGACTGCTATATGTTAAAGGAAAACTGAACTGATAGGACAGTGAGCTAATCTAAGTAAATGGTGAATGGGTACTATTTATCATAGGAAAGCAAGCAGAAAAGCAGAATTTCTCAGTGGCATCAAACATGAGGCAACAGATAAAACATGATATGAGGGGCTATTGGAAACAGCAACAGCAGGAAGTAAAGGTCAAATACACTTATGAAGAAGAGGTGGACTGGGGGTGTCAAGAAGGACTGTAGAGTGGAACAGCAGGGTAGGCTAGAGATGCCTTCTAGGAGTAGCCCAGAGTTGCAGGAGGCAAGCAATAATTCACATATGAAAAAACCCTGGAGGGAAACTCCAGTGTAGAAAATCAAAACCTATCTACCCCTGAAAGGGGTGTACTATAAGTAACAGAGCATGATTCTCTTCCAAGGGACATATGCAACATGAGGAAATACACATACAAACAGGGAAAATCATGCAGGTAACCAGACTCCCCGAATCTTCTTGACTGTTCCACAGTTATCAACTTATCCTCTTGATAATTCTCTTATAACTTTATTATCTCAATCTTTCTCTAATCAACTCACTTAGCTTTACATTCACAGTATAAGACCTAATTTAGGGATGTTAGGACAGAAATCTAGACCATCTTTTATAACCATTAGATTGTAAGCACCTCCATTAGAATAATCTTTTGCAGCTAGTACTTAGAATAGTTCCTACCACCTAGTAGAACCTTAATGTTTATTAATTGATTAATTGATATATTGTTGCTTATTAAGTCTTACTAAGACTGATTCCCTTATGAAGGTTATTAGAAACAACTGCCTTCCTGTTCCCACAGTATAACTCTCCTGCTTCCCTAATTGAGGGAGCAGTCACCAAAAACAGCTACTGATTCAAAGAGCAGGTGAAATGGTGTATCATGTGATGGATTTTATTTTAGCAAGAAATTATTTTATTCCATTGTAACCAACTCCCAGTTTTATGTAGCTTCATTTAAAGTTGTGAAGAATACTTCATAGATTTCTGAGGTTTTCTAAAAATAAGTTCAATGTTTGGGACATGTTTTAGCATTTTGAACATCTGTTGGACCCTTGTTAACCTTCTGAAGGACATAACCCAGCTCAATGTTGCAGATAAAATGCAACCACACACTCTGACATCTTCCAGATATGAGAAAATTTACTCTAATAGATGAACTTGAGTGCATTGTTACAACTACCATTTACATAAAGAGCGTTAACAAGTGTAACAATAAAAGTGGCAGCAAATCAATGAATATGTTATTGGTAAGTTTCCTATTTAAAAAAAAAACTCCATACAGAAATAAATAGGAAAGAACTGAAGAACAATAGAGATAAGTACAAAAGGAATAGCTCTTATTTTCCTATTATTTTTAAAGTGAATAATGCCAAATTGTGAAACTTTAATGAGAATCAGTGAACAATACCAAATGTTTGGGAAGAGACTGTTTCAAAATGAAAATTTAAATTTACTTTCAGCTATTAATAACTTCATGTTCCCAAAAGAATAACATTAGTCTTTGGTTGTTATTGTGATCATTTCCTTTATTGAATAGGACAAACCTGGATTTTTATAAAGCAGAATATCGAAGGGTTCAAATTCCCTATTAATAAATTTTGCCCTTTTCTAGACTTTGCTTCTTCTCTTCTTTCTAGGAAGGAGAGATAAATAATACCACTGGATTCTAGAATAGTTTAAGGGAATATTAGAAGTCTAAGTGTTCAGTCTTCATTAGCAATATCATGAGCTAACAATTTATACTGTTATGTTCCAGTTGTTTGGGAGGTAGTATAGGGGCAGAAGAGGCTACCCCTCCCTCACATGGTTACAGCAAGAGTATTAGATCTAAGGAAAGCCATGATCCAAGAAAGAACCTAGAAATCATCCTTCAAGAAATTCTCAAGGAAAATTGCCCTGATGTTTTAGAACCAGAGGAAAAAATAGAGGTTGAAAGAATCCAGAGATCACCTCCTGAAAAAGATCCCAAAAAGAAAACTCCTAAGAATATTATAGCCAGGTTCCAGAATTCCCAGATCAAGGAGAAAATATTACAAGTAGCCAGGAAGAAATGATTTGAATACTGTGGAAATGCAATCAGGATAACACAGGATCTGGCAGCTTCTACATTGAGGAATTGAAGGGCTTAGAATATGAATTCTTAAGGGCAAAGGAGCTGGGATTAAAACCAAGAATCACCTACCCAGCAAAACTGAGTATTTTGTTTCAGGGGAAAATATGGACATTCAGTGGAATAGAGGACTTTCAAGCATTCTTGAGGAAAAAACCAGAGTTGAACAGAAAATTTGACGTTCAGATACAAGAATCAAGAGTTGCTTGAGAAGGTAAACAGGGAAAAGAAATCATAAAGAACTTATCAAAGTTGAACTCTTTACATTCCTACATGGAAAAATAATAATTGCAACTGATAAAACTTTTCTCAGTATGAAAACAGTTGAAGAAGGAGATATGGGCATATGAATACATATGTGAATGTGTGTATATATGTTTACAGGTATACATAGAGAGAGGGCACAGGTCGAATTTAATAGGAATGGATGATACTTAAAAGGTGAAATTAAGAGGGAAAAGAGGAATACAATGAGAAGAGATGTGAGAGATAGAATGGGGTAAACTATCTCATATAGAAGAGGCAAGGGAAAATGGTTATAAGGGAGTGGAAGAACAAGAAGGCAAAAAGGCAAACCTTATTCTCATTTAATTTTGTTCAGGGGGAGAATGACATACATACTAAATAGGATATCTCACCCTATAGGAGAGTAGGGGGGAAGGGGATGAGAGGGGGGATGATGGAAGATAGGGCAGGCTGGAGGTGGGGAGGGAAGTTAGAAGCACCCACTTTTGAAAAGGGACAGGAAAAAAGTAGGGAATAGAGAAAGTGGGAGATGGGATAGGAGGGAGGGAAATAAAGTCAGTCTTTTACAATATATCTACTATAATAATATTTTGCATAGCTACACATGTACAACATATACTGAATTACTTATCTTCCCAGTAAGGGTGGGTGAAAAGGGAGGAAGGGAATGAATCTGGAATTCAAAGTTTTAAAATCAAATGCTTAAAAATATATAATTACTACTATTAATACTATTTTACATATAATTGGGAAACAATATATACAGGCATTGGGGCACAGAGATTCTCCTTGCCCAACTGGAAAAGTCAAAGGGTGTATGGGAGAAGATATGGGAGAGAGCAGATAGGATGAGGGTATATCTGGTGGGACTGCTATTCTGGGGTGGTGAGTAGGGAAAAAATAGGGAAAAATTGTAACTCAAAATCTGGTGGAAATGAATGATGTAAACCAGAAGTTAATAAAGAATTTGGGGGAAAAAAGAAAAGGAGTTATGTGACAAGTCTTGGAAAAGTATAAGGACTTCAAGACTCAGGTCTTCAGAAATCTTTGTCTTCACTTTCCACTCTTCTCTTCTGATTAAAGAAGATAGAAGAAATTTTACTTTTTTCTCCCTTTCTGTTTTTTCCTTCCCTTTCCTTTATGGACTTTGCTCATCCTCTCATTATTATTATGCTCTCCTCTCCTTCCCACTCAAGAGAATCTTCTCTCTCCTCTCCCCCTCTCCTCTCCTCTGTTTCTGTCTCTATTTTTGTGCCTGTCTATCTCTGTGTGTCTCTGTCTCTGTCCATCTCTCTCTCTCTCTCTCTCTCTCTCTCTCTCTCTCTCTCTCTCTCTCTCTCTCTCTCTCTCTCTCTCTCATCCTGATGAGCAAAAGAATACCACCTAGCTCTTCAACCCTTCTCCACTGGAACTAGGAAAGGGATACACAGAAAATCTTCCTTTCAAGAATACTTTTTGGATTATTGTTTAAAATTATATTTGTTAATAATTCATTTTGATAGTCATAATCCATAGTCTTGTTAATTCTCAGCTTACTCAGAATTTCCTCTATAGGGGTCGCTATGTGGTGCAGTGAAGAGAGCACTGGCCCTGGAGTCAGGAGGACCTGAGTTCAAATGCAACCTCAGACACTTGACACAAAAAAACCTAGCCATGTGACTTTGGGCAAGTCTCAACCCCAATTGCCCTACCTTTTCCCCTCCAAAAATTAAAAAAAAAGAATTTCCTCTATAGTCTAAATGCTTCATAATCCCATGAAGTATCTTTCTCTTGTGTACTTATTTTGTCACTGTTGAGCTCCCTAGATGTTCTCTGACATGTGCCTAGAAGATGTGAAGAGTACTGAGCCAACAAAAATCTGATGGTACAGAGGACAAGAGATGCATAGTTGACTACTGATAGTGTTGAAGAACACAATCTGGACTGCTTGACTATAGCTTAAGAGAGCTGAACACCAGATTCCTGACAAGAAATTGAGTACAATTCAAATGGAAGAAGGAATGTGCATTGCATAGAGAATGACTGATCTGGGAGATGGAGCCAAGATGGCAGAGTTAAGGCAGGAGCCCACTTGAGATCTCCCCCAAACCTCTCCAAATGCCTTTAAAATTATTCTAAACAAATTCTAGAGCATCAGAACTCACCAAAAAAGTGAAACAAATGTCCAACATGAAATAACTTAGAAGACTGACAGGAAAAATCTGTCACATCTAGGTAAGAGTGGAGAGCAATCTAGCACAGGCCACACCAACAGAGTCCCAGACCCAACAAATCAAGAGCAGACTTTGGGAATAACTTAATCAGCAGTAGTGGCAGCAGAGCTGGTGCTTCCAGAGTTCTCAGTCCACAGATGGCAAAGGGATTTAACAACTGTTGAACAACAATCTTGGAAGGTGATTATAAGGGTCTCTTTGCTACCACTGAGGCAAGACTTTGTTGCTTTGCCCATACTTGGACCAAGCTCACAATCCTGGGTGGCAGTCCCAGGGCAAGGAGGAGCACTAGCATACCAAAGCTTGCAGTATCAGTAGAGAGGGGATCCTCCTCACAGTTCCAGGGCAGAAAAGAGTGCTTGTGGTCACTTACAGACCAGTACACAGACCAAGAGAGGAGTAAATACCTCTCCTTAGATCATAACACCTTGGAAGAACTGAAAACTTATAGATCCCTAGAAATATCTCCAAAAAAATGTTGCATGAAATGCCTGAAGCTTGGGGCAGTACAACCTCCACACTGGAAGCAGAGTGCTTCCTTAACAAAGAGTTAAAAAGTCAAATAATTGGGGAAAAGAGAAACAGTAGAAGAAAAACTCTGACTGTAGAAAGTTACTATGGTGACAAGGATGATCAAAACACACACTCAGAAGAAGACAACAAAGTCAAAGCTCCTACATCCAAAGCCTCCAAGAAAAAATACAAATTGGTCTCAGACCATAGAAAAGTACAAAAAGGATTCTGAAGATTAAGTAAAAGAGGTAGAGGAAAAACTGGGAAGAGAAATGAGAGTAATGCAAGAAAATCATGAAAAATGAGTCAACAGCTTTGTAAAATAGATACAAAAAAAAATACTGAAGAAAATAACAACTTAAAAATAGAGTAGTCCAAATGGTAAACGTGTCCAAATATTCTAGGAGGAGGAGAAAGCCTTAAAAACCAGAACTGACCAAATGGGAAAGGAAGTACAAAAGCTCACTGAAGAAAATAATTCCTCAAAAATTAGAATGGAGCAAATGGAAGCTAATAACTTCAGGAGAAATCAAGAAAAAAATCAAACAAAATCAAAAGAATGAAAAAATAGAAGCTAATGTAAAATATCTCATTGGATAAACAACTGTCCTGGAAAATAAATGCAGGAGAGAGAATTTAAAAATTATTGAACTATCTGAAAACCATGATCAAAAATTAGTCTAGATATCATCTTTCAAGAAATTATCAAGGAAAACTACCACAATAGTCTAGAACCAGAGGGTAAAATTGAAATTGAAAGAATCCACTGATCACCTCATGAAAGAGATCCCAAAATGAAAACTCCCAGGAGTATTATAGCCAAATTTGAGAATTCCCAAGTCAAGGAGAAAATATTGCAAGCATCCAGAAAGAAACAATTGAAGTGTGGTGGAGTCACAGTCAGGATAACACAAGATTTAGCATCTTCTACATTAAAAGACTGAAGGGCTTGGAATATAATATTCCAGAAGGCAAAGGAGCTAGGATTGCATCCAAGAATTAGCTACCTAGCAAAGCTGAGGTTAATCCTTCAGGGGAAAAATGGAAAGTAAATTCAATAAGACAGAGGAATTTAAATCATTCCTGATGAAAAGACCAAAGTTGAATAGAAAAATTGATTTTCAAATAGAATATGTGTTATTGCACTACAACTCTACAAAACTGAAAGGCAAGTACAAGTGCAATACTGCTAGTAAGTCTTTTTCAAAAGATGATTAGAAGAAAAGGAAAAAAATCTTAAATGTTGTAAAATATTTATGGCAGCTCTCTTTGTGGTGGCAAAGAAATGAAAATTACACAGATGCCCATCAATTGGAGAATAGCTAAACAAGTTGTGGTATATGACTGTGATGGAATACTACCATGCTATAGGAAATGATGGACTCGATGATCTTTGAAAAAACATGGAAAGACTTGCAAAAAAATAATGAAGAGTGAAATGAGCAAAATAAAGTGAACATTGTACACAGTAATAGCAATATTGTTCTAAGAACAAATTTAAGCAACTAAGTCATTTTAACTATTATAAATACCTTGATTAATTATAAAGGACATGTGCTACCTGCATTAAGAGAAAGAACTGATAAATAGAAGTATATATAGAATAATTTTACATATACATGCCTATTTGTGTCTTATGGTAGCTATCTCTAGGGTGGGGTAAGGAAAAAAAGAAATTTTCATGATAACTTTGTTATATATTTAAGAAATGGCAAGTTGTACATAATAAATTTGCAGTTTCATGTGCAGCCATCTTTTTTATTATACTACATTACAGAAATGAGTATTTTATTCCACAAATTAAAAATAAAATAAATTGTAAAATAAATTTTAAAAATAAACTTAAAAAAAAAAACTCTAGGGCCTCCTCAATGAAATGCCATTGCTGCTGCTGTTGCTACTACAAATGATGATGAATGTAACTAGCATTTATATACTTTTTATTTATGTATTTTTAAATTGTATATATTAACTGTATGCCAAACACTACGCTAAGCACTTTACAATTACTTTCTCATTTGACCCTCACAAGAAATCCATGTTTATTCAAAAATGATCCACTTACCAAATCATTTGTAAAAAATCAATGAACCGGGGGCTCACTTTGAGAAGTGTTGTGTGATTTGACCAGATGAGACTCTGGGAAGCCATTGTTGAGAGCCCCCCGGCTTTGAAAACCCAGATGTTGATGCTTCCCTCTCTGGTAACTGTGATTTGGTATTGATGTAATGGTTGGACAGTTTGGAAGCCTGTCTGCTTGATCTGTTTGTTTCTCTGTTTTGAAACTTCTGTCTGTATACTCTGGAGTTCGGGGTGCTGACCTTTTTCCCCTGAACTAGGTAAATGGTATATGTTTGTTTGATTAAAGTGTGCTTGTTAACTGATTTTGAGTTGCTTTCCTTTTGAAGAGCAGATCTAAGAACCTGTATTGGCAGCTACTCTGGGGATGTTGGGGTGCTTGCTGCTACAAAATGGCGACGATGGATGGGATTTGCTGAGTAAAAGGAAAGTATGGGGGCTGGGATAATTGTTTGTTTTCCAGTTGTGGTAGCTGTGATTCTGTGGAGCCATGGAGCAGGAAAGAAGAATGGCCTGCATGCTGACTTCACTGAGCTGAGAGCAGGAATGGTGAGCTGCCTGCATGGAGACCTGTGGAGAAGCCAGGAGCTGCTGCCTTCTGCTGGAGGAGAAGGAACCCAGGAGTTGGGAATTCAGCCACAGGACAAGATAAGGACTATGAGGCAAAGCAGGGGCACTGAATGTGTTTCCTTGCTGCATCCCACAGTTTGGGACCCAGGGGGAATGAACTTGTAACTATGGTGGGTGGGTTGAAGTGTCATGGACCCCCAAGGACCCCACTTTGGTTTTGTTGCCCAGCTCCCTCTCTGGACTTGAAAGCAGGGGCTGGAGCAGTGTTATGGGAAGGACACCCCCCTCCTCCCAAGAGAACTTTATGTGATAATGCTTTGTATTTTGTGAATTGATGTGATAATGCTTTGTATTTTGTGTTTAAGGCCCAGTGGCCACTTTGGTAACTTTAGATGTACCTTGGAAATATGACTTAAGAGATGGTTAGTGCTAATTGAAATGTAAATTGTCTATGCTGTGGACATACTTAGTAAGACTTTACCAAATAAGTGACTTTGATTGTTACTGATAAGAGACTAATTGAGTTAATCAAGACTTTGCCCCATGAGTAGAAGACTTTGACCTTGTACTTTGAAACTACGGATAAGTGACTAATTGAGTTAATCAAGATTTTGCCCCATGAGTGGAAGACTTGGACTTTTGCACTTTGAGATTATATTGTGATTTTCTTTCTGTACCTGGAAAATGAGGCCTGAGAGATGTTTTAGTGCTAATTCAAATGTAAATTGTGTATGCTATGGGCATGAAAGATCTTGGGGCTGAATGTAATGGAAATGCAGATTTGAAGATCTTCCCTGCCCCTAGGCCCTTTGATTGGCTTAAGACACTTTGATTGACTTAAGTGACTCTGAGAACCCTCTTTAATTTGAAAGTATACTCTGCCCCCTAATAGGCTGAATGTGGTCACATGGAGCCTATGGTTGGAGGCTTGGTTTTCAGGAATGACCACACCTTGATGCTGTGTGATTGGACAGTGGGTCAAGAGGGTGGTTATATTCTCTGAGGCAGGAGAAGACTATATAATCCCTGATTTGAGGCTTTGCTTTGGGGCTCACTTTGAGAAATGTTGTGTGATTTGACCAGATGAAACCCTGGGAAGCCATTGTTGAGAGCCCCCCGGCTTTGAAAACCCAGATGTTGATGCTTCCCTCTCTGGTAACTGTGATTTGGTATTGATGTAATGGTTGGACAGTTTGGAAGCCTGTCTGCTTGATTTGTTTGTTTCTCTGTTTTGAAACTTCTGTCTGTATACTCTGGAGTTCGGGGTGCTGACCTTTTTCCCCTGAACTAGGTAAATGGTATATGTTTGTTTGATTAAAGTGTGCTTGTTAACTGAAAAAAAAAATCAATGAACCCAAAATGCCTATGGTCCAGAGCAATCCATGAAGAGTCCACTAGGTAAGGACATCAGAACATACATTTGGGATGGGAAGAGGCCGAGAATGAGTAAACAAGGAGAGACTGGTTCAGATTGTATATAGAAAATTGCACAGTACTTTTTAACTATATTAAGATGATCTATCATGTAAACACTCATCTTTTCAATATACTCTCCAAGAGTTGTTTTGCAGTTGCAAGTCTTAGAACCACAATTTCTAAGTGAAGTTAAAGGGGGCCCAAACATCGATGAAGTGAGTTCAATTAAGCTATAACATAGTGATAAAGGTGTCCTACACTCAAGAAGTAGTATAAGGATTTCTCTTCTTTCCATCCTTAAGAAAGCTATTCATTGATGCTACCAAACTTTGCTCAAGGGATTGTCATGGGAGAAGTCATCCCATTGCACCAGACTAGAAACAAAACTGACCATTTCTGGGGCACTCTTTTTTTCTTCCTTTTTTCAGGAGAGAATCTACATGTATACAGGAATAAAGATAGACAATTATTATCTATAACAAAGTTAGATTATCCACTATGTTCACATCAGATTAATAACAGGAATTTAGGTTAGTTCAATATTGGTAAAACTACAAATATAATATACCATGTCAAAAATAAAAATAACAAAAATCTCACGATTACATCAATAGATGTAGAAAAACTTTTGACAAACTCTAATATTCTTTTAATGTTAAAATATTAAAAAGCATGAAAAATTGGCTCTGTCCTTAATGTGATAAATAGTATCTACCAAAAAAAAAAAGAACTATCATTATCTATAATGGAGAAACACTAAAGAACTTTCTAATAGGATCAGAGATAAAGCAAATTATGTCTGTCACCATAATTATATCATATACTAAATGCTAGTTATAGCAAAGGACAAGAAAGATAAATTGAGGGAATAAGTATAAACAAAAAGGGAATAAAAAACTGTCACCTTTTAAAGTTTATGGTAGTTTACTAAGAGAATATTGGAGATTAAATTATACTTAGGTAATTAATAACCAATAAAGTATCACAATATAAAATAATTCCATGAAAATTTTCAAACTTTCTGCATACTACAAATGAAACCAAGCAGGAAGTGATAGAACAAAGAAATTCTGTTCAAACTACTAAAGCCATAAAATATCTGGAAAAGTATTTACCAATACATACTTAGGAATTATATGGTTGCAACTACAAAATACCCTCTACAAAAATAAATAAAAATAAATAGAGGAATACTGGTTGCTTATAGTTGAACTCTATTAGCATAATAAAAAGCAATAATACCTAAATTGTTTTATATATTTATAATCATACCACTTAAACTCCTAAACAGTTATTTTGTGGAACTAGACAAAGTACTAACATAATTTATCTGGAGGAGAAAGAGGTTAAAATAATGAAAAACATGGATAATGAGGACCTAGTACTGTCAGATCTCCAACTAAACTTTCAACCAGTAATCATTAAAATTATATGGGATTTGATGAAAGTTGAAAAATTGATCAATTAAACAGAAAAAGTATACAAGACCCTGAATCAATCCTAGTAGCTTTTTGTTTGATACACTCAGAACACCAATTACTGGTATAAAGAACTTAATATTTGAAAAAAATAAAATTAAAACACTAGGAAGCAAAGTCTAAATCAAAGGCAGAAATAACTTCTCAATGTGTTGGACATATTCCAAGTTAGTTATTTTTAAATGACAATCAATAAATGTGTTGGATCAACTGCTAGGAAAATTGGAAATTCACCTGGGAGAAGTTAGGCTTAGATCAACATTTCATTTGAACTCCATAGATGTGTGAACTTTATCCAAAAGGTCGTAACATTAACAAATTAGAACATAAGGTAAGAAGGTATATTTCACAACTACAGAAGTGGGGCAGGAATTATTTTCCACATATGGAATAGAGGTGATCATAAAGAATAAAACTCACTATTTTTATTACATAAAATTGAAAAGTTTTTGAAGAAGCAAAATCAATGCAGCTAGAATTAGAAGAGAAATAATTAACTGTGGAAAAAATATTTACAGCAAATTGCTATGATGAAGGTCTGAGATCCCAGATGTAGAGAAAATTTACAAGAATCTTTGAGAATGAGAGCTATTTTTCAATAGATAAAAAGTTAAATAATATAAATGGTTTTCAAAATTAAAAACGTAAGCTATCAACAAATATATAAAATGCTCTAAGTCACTAATAACAAGAGAAATGTTCATTAAAACATCATACCCACAAGTTTAGCAAAAATGTCCCCAAAAAAATCTTTCTTTTAAGTCATGACAATTATTGGAGGGATTGGGAGAGAACATTTACTATTGATAGCATATTGATAGGACTCTGAATTGGTCTAACTATTCTGGAAAACAATTTGGAAACTGTACCCCAAATTCATTTAACTGTGCATTCCCTTTTACCCAGAGATGCCACTACTAGCCACATACCCCAAAGAAATCAAAGAAAGGAGGAAGTATACCATACATACAAAAATATTTACAGTAACACTTTTTTGTTTTAGTAAAGAACCAGAAATAAAGTGGGTGCAAATCAACTGGGGAATAGCTAAACAAATTAAGTTACATGAATATAACTGAATGCAACTCAGGAAGATGCATATAAATTGATTCAGTGAAGTAAACAAACCAGAATAATTAATGTAAAGAAACTTCAATAATGTAAAGGAGAACAACTGATAGATTCAAGACTGCTGATCAGTGCAATGACAAATCACAACTCCAGAAGAGTGATTTTTCCTATTTCTTAGTGGAGAGATGATGGACTACAGGATAAAATTAGACATACATTTTCAGACTTCACTAATATGTTCATCTGTTTTGACCACACTAATTTGTTATAAAGTAGGCCTATGAGGGATGAGATGAGGAGCTGTTGGAGGTAGGGTGAATAAGAGCAAAAAAAAGAAAAGAACATAATTCAAGTATTATTAAAAAAAAACAGAAGAAAGCAGAAGAGTTTTAGCAGGGGACACAAACAGGAAAATATTAGTTCTATCATGTTAAGTTTAATATATAAATTTTTTAAAACAAACTATATAATAGAGATGGTTTCGCATATTCTCTTATTCTGTTTTTGTATGTGGGGATGTTCATGTTTATTGATGATTACAAAGTTCATTACTAAAAACCATTTAAATAGCAGATCTAATGACTGTTAGGGAAGAAGGATATTCTCCCCCACTAATAGTAAATAATTCCTTGGGGAACTGACTGATATATTCTTATCCATGAGGCCATAATGTTTCTTGCCCTAGGAAGTAGCAGTGATATAACCTTTCAACCATATGGCAGCTATGTAGGGGGAACTACATGGTCCAAGTGGGGGTAATATCTGAACCCCAAGAGTAGTGATCCTTTCTGATTCCTAATGCTTTATATAACATAGAAAGAAGTTTGTTATTATCATCATTCTTTAATTCTAGCCTGTCAGAGGAGCGTGTTTTTCCTAGGCAATACAATTCAGGAATCTGTACTTATAAGTATAAAAGTGGTGTTTCATAAATAATGCTAACCTTGAGGGATTCTTTCTAGCTAACCTCAAGTTTAATAATTCAGGGATTCAGACTATTATTATGAAAGATGGAATTTCCTAAGGAAATTCCCCCTTAGCAAAAGAAGAGGTGCTAAAAGGAGCAAGTGACTAAAGTGAAAATGGGGAAGTAAAAGATTTAGATTTTGACAAGGGGCAGAGCCAAGATGACAGAGTGAAAGCAGGGACTCACCTGAGATCTCCCACAAACTATGTCAAATACCTCTAAATATTGAGTCTGAACAAATTCTAGAGCTGCAGAATCCACAAAAAAGACGGAGTGAGGCATATTTCCATCCCAAGAAAATCTGGAAGGCACAAAGACATATTACAGTAGAGGAAAAGAAGGGAGGGAGATAAGCATCATTTAAACTTTATTCTCATTGAATTTGACTCAAGGATAGAATAACAGACTCAGGTATGGAACTCTAACTTTCCCTATAGGCACTTGGAGGGGAAAGGGGAAAGAAAAGGAAGAGAGGAATGGAAGGGACAGAAGAAGTAGTAATGGGAAAGGGGGGAGCTGAAAGAAGGAAGGGAAGATTGAGGGAGGGAATGGTTAAAAGCAAAACTCTAGTGTAGAGGGAAAGAGAGAAAGAAGAAAGAAAAGTACAAATGGGGGTGATAGGAACATTTCTGATAAGATCAGGAGGGAAACAAGGATGTCCATTATCACCACTGTTGTTCAATATGGTACTAGAAATGTTAGCTTTAGCAATAAGAAGAGAAATTGAAAGAATTAGAATAGACAAAGAAGAAACAGAGCTATCACTCTTTGCAGATGATATGATGATATAATTAGAGAATCCAAGAGAATCAAGTAAAAAAACTATTTGAAGTAATAAATAACTTAAGTTGCAGAATATAAACATATATAATATGTATAACAAATATAAATATATATATAATATAAACCCACATAAATCTGCAGCATTTCTATATATTACTAACAAATCCCAGCAGCAAAAGAAAGAGAAATACTATTTAAAGCTACTATGGACATTATAAAATGTTGGGGAATCTATCTGCCAAAACAAACCCAGAAATTATACAAACACAATTACAAAACACTTTTCACACAAATAAAGTCAGATCTAAATAATTGGAAAAACATCAGTTGCTCATGGGTAGCCCAAATTAATATAATAAAAAATACAATTCTACCTAAATTAATTTACTTATTCAGTGCCATACCAATCAAACTAACCAAGAGAGAAGCTCTAGAGAGCTAGAAAAAAAATAACAAAATTCATCTGGAAGAGCAAAAGGTCCAAGGGGCAGCTAGATGGTGCAATAAATAGAGCACTGGCCCTGGAATCAGGAGAACCTAAGTTCAAATCCAGCCTCAGACACTTAACACACAAAAAAACTAGCCATGTGACCTTGGGCAAGTCACTTAACCCCAATTGCCCTACCTTCATCCCTCCAAAAAAGAAGAAAAGAAAAAAAAAAGAAAAAAAAGAAAAGAACAAAAGGTCCAAAATATCAAGAGAATTAATGAAAAGAAATGCTAGGGAAGGAGGCCTACTCATACCAGATCTTAAGTTGTATTGTAAAGTAGCAATCATCAAAACTACTTGGTGCTAAGAAATAGAGTGGTAGATCAGTGGAATCGTTTAGGTACACAAAGCACAGTAGTCAATAACTATAGTACTCTACTGCTTGATAAATCGAAGAATTCCAGCTTCTGGGATAAGAATTCACCATTTGACAAAAACTGCTGGGAAAACTGGAAAATAGTATGGCAAAAACTGGGCATAGAACAATATCTTACACTGTATACCAAAATAAAGTCAAAATGGGTCCATGATTTAAATATAAAGATTATACTATAAGCAAACTAGGAGAGCAAGGAATAGTTTATCTGTAAGATTTGTGGAGAATGGAAGAACTTATGACCAAACAAGAGATAGAGAATACTATGAAATAGAAAATGGATAATTTTGATTACATTAAATTGAAAAATTTTTGTACATACAAAGCCAATGCAACCAAGCTTTGGAAGGAAACAGAAAACTGAGAATGTTTACAACTAGTATCTCCCATAAAGGTCTTGTTTCTAAAATATATAGAAAACTGAGTCAATTTTAATAAGAATATAAAGTCATTCCCCAATTGATAAATGGTCAAAGGATATGAGTGGGTAGTTTTCAGAGGAATAAATTAAAGATATCTACAGTCATATGAAAAAATGTTCTAAATCATTATTGATTAGAGAAAAGCAAATCAAAACAACTCTGAGGTACCATATCACACCTGTCAGATTGGCTAACATGACAGAACAGGAAAATGATAAATGCTGGAGAAGATGTGGGAAAATTGGAACACTAAAGCATTATTGTTGGAGTTGTTAACTGATCCAACCATTTTGGAGAGCAATTTGGAACTATGCCAAAAGGGCTATAAAAATGTGCATACTCTTTGACCCAATAATACCACTCCTAGGGCTGTATCCCAAAGAAATCATACAAATGGGAAAGGGCCTCACATGAACAAAAATATTTATACCAGCTTTTTTGTGGTGGCAAAGAACTGGAAATTGAGGGGATGCCCATCAACTGGGGAACGGCTGAACAAGTTTTGGTATATACTATTGTGCTATAAGAAATGATGAGCAGGCAGACTTTAGAAAAACCTGGAAAGTTATATGAACTGATGCTGAATTAGGGGAACACAACCAGGAGAAAATTGTACACAGTTATAGCCACATTGTGTAATGACTAACTTGGATAGACTTGGCTCTTCTCAACAATGCAAGGTTCTAAGACAACTCTAAAAGCTTCATGATGGAAAATGCTATCCACATGCAGAGAAAGAATTATAGAATCAGAATGCAGTTCGAAAAATACTATTTGCTCTCTTTCTTTTTTTGTTTTTTTTTCTTTCTCATGTTCATTCCATTGGTTATAATTCTTCTTTGCAACATGACTAATGTGAAAATATGTTTAATGTGAATCTATATGTAGAGCCTATATCAGATTGCATGCTGTCTTGGGGAGGGGGGAGGAAGAGAAAGGGGAGAAAATTTGGAACTCAAAAGCTTGTGGAATTTAATGTTGTAAACTAAAAATAAATATTTTTTGAAAGAGAGACTTAGATTTTGAATGCCACTGTTGTGAATTATTCAGAAAAGCATTTGCCTTTCTAGCAGCTTTAAGTGTGTTTCCCTTCTGTAGAAGGCCAAAACACAAGTTGACACTATTACTCTGGAAGATTTTAGTACCCAGTAAAAATGGAACTCATTGTAAAGAAAAGGAAAGTAAATCAATTCTTCTTAGACAATTGTGTGTGTGTGTTTTTCATTGTCTACGAGAGAATGTGAATCATTTTATGAGTGCTTTTTTTAAATTCTCTGCAGCATGAAATAAAGACTGTCCTGTGTCATTAAAAAAAAGTTGTATATAAAAAATAAAATTAAAGAAATTGGAGATCAGAAAAGTTGGTCCAGTCATGCAGCCCAAACAATGCATAACAGAAAGAATACAAGTGTTTGTCTGGTGTCTTCAAAATCTTTTTAAAAATAAACAAAAAAAAAAGTCTGGAAGAAGACTTCTAGCACATTGGATGTGTTTTCTGCAGAGGATTTATGGAAGAATGTAGACAAGAATCATAAAGAATGGAAAGGCATGAACAAATTACAATTTGCATCAATGTTAAGTTAATAAGCATTTATTATGCACTTTCAAAGTGCCAGACACTGTGTTAAGTTCTAGGAATACAAATAGAAACAAAAAGAAAAACAGTTATTCCCTCCAAAAAGATCATAAGCTAATGAGAGAAGACAAATAAATAAAGGGAAACTGAAAGGGATAGGGGAATAAGACGTGGCAATCCAAGAGGGGGAAAGAGGAAAAGGAAGACTATTCACTATGATGAGTATACCGATCTATCGAAGAATACAAAAAGAATGTTACCTACTAGATTATAGAATCATAGTTCATAAGATCATAGGACTAGAGTCAGAAGGGACCTCAGTAGCCATCTCAATTTATCAATAAACATTTAAGTCCGTACTATGTTCCAGATACTATTTTAAGAGATGGGGATAAAAAAAGCAAAAGACAGTCCCTGCCTTCAAAGAGCTTACTATCCAATAAGAGAGACAATATGCCAAGAAATATATATAAAGCAAGCTTTATACCAGGTAAATATGAAATAATTAACAAAAGGAGGCACTAGAATTAAGAGGAATTGGAAAATGCTTCCAGTAAAAGGTGAGAATTTAGTTAGGACATAAAGAAAGCTGGGGGGTCAGTAGGTGAAGATAAAGAGGGAGGGCATAGCAGGCATGAGGAACAGCCAAGAAAAAATACTGAGCATATTTATGCTGTTCATAGAATATCCAGGAGACCAAAAGCCCTGGATTGAAGAGTACATATCAAGAAGTAAGGTGTAAGAATTTATAAGGTAGGAGGGAACCAAGTTATAAAGGGCTATGAATGTCAAATAGAGCAGTTTATATTTGATCCTGGAGGCAGAAGGGAGACACTGAAGTTTGAGTAGTGGAGCAACATGATTGGTACTATATTTTATCTGGTCCAACCACCTTATTTTACAAATGAGTAAAGTGAAACCTAAAGGGACTGTGACTTGCCCAAAACTGCACAACTAGCAAGTGACAAGGTAGAATTTAAACCCAAGTCCTCTGACTCAAGATTCACTAATCCAGTGTTCTTTCCACTAAATTCTTTGAAAATGGGGACTATTTTTTTTCATATCTCACATTGTTTCTTGCATAAATTACCAATCAATCAATGAATATGTATTAAGCATCTACTTTGTTCCAGGCAATAGGTACTGGGGGGTTACAAATACAAAAAAAAAAACCAATTCCTATTTGCAAGAAGATTACATTCTAATGAGGAAGACACATGCACAGATAAATATACAAGGAATAAATTTATAATGAATAAATACAAAGTGGTAAAGTATAAAGAGGCAATGAAAGGGAAGGGGGAAGGAAGGGAAGGGAAGGCTAGGATGGACTTTGGGAAACACCTGAAATTGAATAGTATGACATGGATGATGAGCCACCAAAGAATTAGGCACTTAAATATTTATTGAATTAATGAGCAAATAATATATACTGCTAATAAGCAAAACATTTATTATTTTGGCAGAGTAGGTAAGAGCTAGAAAAGATTAGAAGACAAAAATGGTCAAAATTGCTTCTGGGAATAAAGCTGACAAAAAAAAAAAAACCGTGCAATGGAAAGCACAATAGAAAATATCAGCAAACTCTAACGACTCTCTATCATCTCCAGGATAAAATACAAAATCCCTCGGCTCTAGGAATTTTCTCCACCTGTCCTCCACTTCTGGAATATTCCAATTCCTCCATCAACTCACATCTAATTACATGCACTTTATAATTTGAGAGTTACATTGCAAGTGATAATATTTTGCAATCTATGTGTCTTAATATAAATATGCCTAGATTCACTAACTTTAACTGAATTCCTAATGTGATGCCCCATTCCATCATGAAGGCAAAACATGTTTCTATTAGGTTATACAAACAAAACAAAAGCCCTAGAGCTTCCTATCTACCACATTGGAAACGGTTTTGCAGGAGACCAATCTCACACACTGTCTTCCAAAGACCAGGCTAAGAGAGGAGAGAATCATACCAGAAGTAGGTCATCAGTAATTCTGAAATGAATTTTCTTTCTTGCCATGGCAACCATTAAGGGATTTAGAATGAAGAGTTACAATGTGTGTTGATGGAGGAAGTAGCCACATTGATGAAATCATGGATCCATCAAAGCAAAGGTATACAAAAACTTGGAATATATGAATTCCAACAAAAACAATTTAAATCAGGTAACTATGGTTCAGATTACAGACTCCCAGGTCCCCTTGACTATGTTTTTCAGCAAATGTGTTCCCCATTACCTCACACACCCTGTGTGTTCCAATGAGTGTGTTCTTCCATTTGTTTATTTAGTTTTGAGTCACTGCTTCTATTGTGTTTCTGTGTTTCTTCCTCTTTCAGTCCAAAATGACCTGCTCATTTCTGAAAGCCAGTAGCTTTTACAGAGTGTTAGAAAATAATATCAATCCACGGGAAGAGAAGTACAAGTTAGTTAACTGTAGATTAGGGACCTCAGTGGGAATTGTGTATTTTTTGATGTGTTCCATTCCAAAGAGTTATCATCACTGCTTCTCTTTTAGACATATAAGCCATGTCACAGATATAAAAGTGACAGAAAAATAGACTTATGTATGATACCTAGATATTTTGAAGCTCATTATTATTTTACCAGCAAAGTCTCATTTCAATATGAGTTTTAAATGTTTCCTTATATGCTTAAGTACGTTCTTCTCATCCTTCCTCACCCCCTACTTATCCTACCACCCTTGCCAGCTGTACATTATTCTAATTGAAGTGGGAAGGGCAGGAAAAATATTTCAGCAAAACTGTTGTTTTTGGTACTCTATAAGCAACAGGGTATCAAGCAAAATCAGGAAAAATCCAATTTGCATTCATTGTTCTTGGGTTTTCCATACAACAATGTATAAGCAAATCCAGACATAAAACTTTACCTGAATTCCATTTATCAGGAAAGCTATAACCTACACTTTGTTGTCGAGTCATTTCAGTCACATCTGACTCTCCATTACCCCATTTTGGGTTTTCTTGGCAGAGATATAGGAATGATTTACCACTTCCTTCTCCAACTTATTTTACAGATGAGAAAATTGAGGCAAACAAGGTTAAATGACTTGACTAAGGCCATACCTCTAGTGTCTGAAGCTGAATTTGAACTCAGATCCTCCTGACTCCAGAGCTGGCAATATATCCACTGTGCCACTTAACTGCCC
Organism: Gymnobelideus leadbeateri; assembly: GCA_011680675.1. Taxonomy (NCBI): domain Eukaryota; kingdom Metazoa; phylum Chordata; class Mammalia; order Diprotodontia; family Petauridae; genus Gymnobelideus; species Gymnobelideus leadbeateri. Next base: position 314,402 of record WOXC01010876.1, on the reverse strand, counting down.
ATAACCAACATGACTATCATTAACTATCATAGCAATTGTGGGATCTACCCAGCAGTTGATACATATAAAATATCAATGACTAAGTTCTAACTTGGTAATCAAATCCAACCCAAAGTGAAGAGAATTCCTACTACAATAAATTCATCAAACAGCCATGCAAGCTTTGCTTGAAAATCTCTAGTGTGAGGGAATCCACTACCTCCTGAGATGGCCCATTCCACATTTGGATAGCTCCAATTGTTAGGGGGAAAGTTGCCTAATATATAACATAAATTTGCCTCTTTGTAACTTCCACAGCCCCTATCTTGTTCCTATTCTGCCTTCTATAGCCAAACAGAGCAAGTCTGATCCCTCTTACACATGACATTAATTTCAAGTATTTGAGTGCATGTAGCATTTTAAGTGCCTACCATGTGAAAAGTACTGTGCTAAGTGCTAGGGATACAAATAGAAAAGTAAGATGATCTATGCTCTTAAGGAGTAAACATTCTAATCAGGGAGACAACACATTGGAAGATTTCAAACTACACGTCAGATGGAAAGGTCCCATAACCCTTAGGCTGCAATAGCAAAGTAGATGGTAATTCCTGTCCTTTATTGTCATTTCCACTGATACAATCATATCCATTTCTGATATTGAACCATTTCATAGGGCCATAGACTTTGATGACAAGAACTTTCATTTTTGAGTTTTCAAAATATGTGGCTGTAGAATGTATAACCAACAATTGCCACCAACAGGCAGGCAGATAGGCATGGGAACCTTGGAAGTGGCAGCACCAGCACTACACAAAATCACGGTTCCACTTCTAGTCAATCCTTCATAGCCATTATGTTCTCCCTAAGACTCCTCTTCTCCATATTAAATATCCCTTCAACTGATTTTCATAGTATATGGATTGAGGGTTCAGTTGCCTTTTCTGGACATACTCCAGTTTATCAAGTTTCACTCTAAATGTTGGTCACACAACCGAACACAATGCTCCAGAAGGGTTATCAACTCCTTATTCTTGACAAAAATACCTCTTTTAATGAAGTGGGTATAGCATCAGCTTCTTGGATTACCATATGACACTATTAATCACTATTGAAATTATAGGCTAATAAAACCCTAAGATTTTCTTCAGATGAACTGCTATCTAAGCATCTTATCATCTTATACAGGGAGTAAATTTATTGAACCTAAATGTCAGTCTTTATATTTCACCTTATCAAATAGCATCATACTAAATTCAGTCCAATTCTTTAGCCTGTCAAAATCATTTTGCATCCTGACTCTGCCTTGCACTATATCAGCCCTCCTAGCTTTGTGTCATCTACAAATGTCATAAGGATACTATCAATCCCTTTATCCAATCTTACATGTAATTTTAAAATGAAAGTCAAAGTGAAAATAGAATTTAAAAATTATTCCTCCAGCACCTATCATAGATCCTAGTTGGGATTTAATGCTCATTGATAATTTATTGATTGCCTGACATACTCTGAATATTTATGAGAATACACTTTTATAGTTAAATATTTATGCATTTTAATGTTTCAAAGATAGTCCCACTGAGATTAGTTTGAATTACTAACCATGAAGTGAATTGGTGTATAAATTCAAAGAATATATAATATAATTTGAGAAAAATATTAGATTATTTTTTTTCTCCAATTTTAGCCAAAATATTCCTGACAAAAGAGAATTGGTTCTTACTATACACTATGGTACTAGAAATTCATCATTATATAACAAAAGATAGCTAGTCATTTCCACATGGAGAACCACAAAAAAGTGAATCTTCTATATAATCAAAGCATTTCATTAGTACTGTTTCATTTGATAATTTAAATCAGGTGCTAGAAGCAATGGATATAGTAGTTATAACACTAGGACTGACAATCAAAAGAATGTCAATCTAATCTCTCTCACTAACTCATTTTGGGAGAGAGAAAAAAATACTTCAATACCCTGTGTCTCAGTTCCCTCATCTACAAAATGAGTGAGTTAAACTTGATGGTCTCTAAGAGTCAGTAGAGTCTTAAAATTCAATCTAATGAGACAATAAAAGTCCAGTGAAAGGTCTAGCCACCCATAACAAGTTAAATGAGAGGACAAAAGCAAAGTAAGCAATATATCAGTATGGGTTTTATATCAAAAAACCAAACAATTTAGCAGAGTTAGATAATGAAGAACTGGAAAATTAGGATAAAAGACAATGTCTTTTTGTTTAAAAACAACTAAAATTACTTTGAATTGCCAAGAGATAAATATTAAAGATAGCAAAATTGGAACATAGATGATAGCTATCTGGAATCCAGTAGAATAAAGGAGTGACATCTAAAACTGACCTTCATTAAAAAAAATGTTTAGCCATAGGAACAACTGGTCTCTGGAATATACTGCTAAAGAGGGTGTTCAAGTCAACATCTGTAGATCTTCATGAACAGATAGATAAAATGCTAGGTGCGGTATGGTAGTGACTCCCTAGCAAAGTCCAGAAGGCTGCAGCTCATAGTGATAGTATGTACAGCATAAAGATAAAAGAACATAGCAAAAGTACAGCAAATTACCATCACAAATTTAAACAGAGTATACATCAGATGACAATATAAGTAAAATTGTCATGGTCTAGTTAATATTGGCTGGAGATGTTTCATTTTGAGATTCTATGCATCCCTGAATACAGAACTTTAATGAGTATAATAAAGAGCTTTCATTGTAAATTATGGCTAAGTTGTAAAAAATGCTTTCATCTAAAAAGGACTCTAATTTTTTTCTACAGAAAAACTCAATAAAACTGGAAATGAACTGATCCAGTTCCTCAAATGTTGACATGTAACATATATATATATTGCAATTGTCTAAAGCAAATAGAAGAGAATTGAGCAGAAAGATATGAGGAATAAGGAACAACCACAGACTAAATAAAATTATTCCTTGCCAATTGAAAGGGGATAGTTAATTTTTTCCTATTGTAAAGGTGGGTATTAATTTAATTAACATCAATAAGTCACTCATCCCAATTGAAGTAATTATCAAAATATACCCTAATTGGTTTATCAGGTGACAATACATCTTTTGAATCTATCATTCAATGAAAGTGCATTAAACTGATATGATTAACTTAGTTAAGTAATTTGGAAAGGAAAAGAAAACTTCCAGACATTGGATGAAAGGAAATGACTACACAGGAAGTAGGTTGAGAGTGATTCAATTCCCCAATGCTTTTCCAAAATGCAGGTATATCAAACATTATTTTTTATGTGCATTAGGTTCTATTGTTGAATTGTTTATGCTGTTCTATTAGTTTGTTGCTCTGTGTTATTTCTAGTATTATATAATCCTTTTCATTACTGCCTACTACTGCATTTTGATGTAATGGTAGCACTAGTTCCCCTTTGCTCTAGATCTAATTATATGGCCTTATAGTCATTATTGTCTCTTGTTAATAAAATGTATTATGTCTATTATCTTCCTTTTATTAAATCTATCTTACAATCTATGTCTAAAGTTTGCTTAGTATAAGATGGATATTTTAATACAATGCTATATTCTATTTTATTTTACTTAACATTTTGCATAATGATTCATAATTACGTTGACCTACAATTTTCTTTCTTACTTTGGTCTTAGTTTACATTAAAGAGCAATGCATATTTTTCTCTTAGAAGTTGGATGGATAGTTTACATAGAACAAAATGTATTTGTTCTTTTAAAAGTTAGGTAGAATTTACTTGTAAATTCATTTATGTTCAGTGTTTTTCTTTTTTTGTTGTTGTTTTTGCAAAGGACTCTAATGCTCTGTCTGATTTCTTCTTCTGAAATTGTCCTATTTGTATTGCTCACTTCTGGTTTTATCAATTTGATTGCTTTTTACTTTGTAAATAATCATCCATTTCTTTTAGACTTTCAAATATATTGGCAGAGAACTATAATATCTGATAATTTTTCACCTTACCATCATAACCATAATTGCCATTGTAATCATGGAGCCAGAGCTGTGAGAGGGAACACCATAAAAGGTAAATAGTATAAGAAATAGTCAATTTAAATTATAAAAATTTAGTAAATTTAAATTATAAAAATAGTAAATAGTATAAGAAAAAGTATAAGACATGATCCTTAACCTCAAAGAGTATGAATCATCTCAGAACAACTGAAAATGAATATGTACAATGAATGAAAAATCATTTATTAAGCACTTATTATATGCCAAGTACTATACTTAAAATTAAAAGTATCGGTACTAGTCAATAATGAAGGTGATGAAGGTGTGTTCTAGCAAATATTCAATATTCTTTATTTCAGAAACATGAAAAATATTCAGTCAACTTTATTTTTCAGAAGATGCAGCATTACTTATATACATAAAGTTATCATGGACTATAATAATGCATTAGCTATATATAAGTAATGTCTTTGAAAAATTAGTATTCAGTCAACTTTATTTTTCAGAAGGTAATGGAATATGATCATGTATTAGCTGTAGATAAATAATGTCTTTGAAAAATTAATATTAATTTTATGTGACACCCTGTAGGATCTGTGAGAACTCAGAAATAATAATCCAAACTGCATGGAAGTGTGAGGGAATGTCTCAAAGATTAGAGAAGATATGGTACAGCCCTGAAATACAAGCAGCATAATAATTTATCTGCAATGACTACAACTGACCAAGGCAGTGCACACCTATAAGGAACAAAGCACTTCAGAGTAAAAGTTTCAAGGGAGCACAAGACTCCTAGAACAACAGAAGTTAAGATACCACATACTAGTAAGTATAGTGTCTTAATAGGCAAAGACCTATTAGAAATCTGAGTTCTTTTAACCAAAATCTACTTTGATTGCCAGCCTGGACACATGGTGGTAAACAGTATATGCTGTATCACTCAGCTCAGGCAGTTCTTCAAAATAGCAACCCCTGTACAACCTGTTTACTTAAATACTTCAGGAATCTGTCATGTCATCTGCATGGGGTCTTCCCTCCACCCACACAAATCACAATCATTCTACAATTTAAGAGTCTGTTGTGAATTGCTAGGGTCTAAAAAAAATCATTCCATAACCAACAAAATAATGAGCCTCTCCAAACTTAGCTGGGTTGATCCTAGGATAATCGAAATATAATATGTTCCAAGACCAGGAAAGCCCAGTAGGACCTGCCAGAGGTGTGCTCTGACATATCTTTCAACAACACAGAGTTACCTCCATGCCACAATCAAGAATCCAGGCAGAATTTTAGTGGAAGCAAATCCTATTACTCATTGGGAAAGAAAAGGGAAAAAACAATGCCATACAACTATGAAGTTAATAGTTTGTAGAATTATTGAATAAATGAAAGGGAAGGGAAGGAGGAAGGGAGGGAGGGAATAAGGAAGAATGAAAGAAGGGAAGGAAGGAAGGAAGGAAGGAAGGAAGGAAGGAAGGAAGGAAGGAAGGAAGGAAGGAAGGAAGAAAGGAAGAAGAAAAAGAAAGCTAGTTATCATTTCCCCAATCATTGTTACTGAGTATTTCCACAGCTGCAGAAATTGGGGCCAAATATGGAGAATCTCCTAAACCATCAGCCTAAGACTGCACAATGTAACTGACAATGATAATGCATGTTTACAATACTTTATAGTCAACAGAAGACATTACATAATTAAAGGAAGTGGGCATTTCAGACTTCACATGCTCAAATGCTATTTTTGATTCACTTCTAACTTCCTTATTTAAACATTCTTTCCCCCAAATTAGCCAAGAGATTCTTTTTCAGTGAGCACAAGCCACATGGAAAGTTACAATTTTTAAGTTCCTGCCATTTCTGAGTTCCCTATGAGTCAAATACAGATTAAGTTGCTTGGTCCCCAGAAATCTAACTTTTTTTTAATTGCATTTGGGCTAAGATCAAGCAGAGAGATTTCCATCCTAAAAGAATAATTTTAGAAGCACAATTAACAATCAAAAAAGGAAAGTCCATGTACCTAATGACAGGGTAAATTATCAGAGAAGGTAGGTTCTCAATGAACTAAGAGACTGATAAGGATAGACCTTGTCTCAACAACTAGTATTAAGTTAATGAAGGCAAACTACTATAATAATTTAAAATAGCATGTAGATGCACCACATGTACCAGAAACATAATCTCAAGAGTTGTATATCTGCCTCACTGTTTCTCTAAAGTACCTTAAAACATTCTGCCCTATCATATGTATACCAATCATTAAGTCTCCTACAAATGGATAGCTGGAAAGCAACAGAGCTGGTGGACCACCTGGTATGCACCTGTAAGGAATGGAATTGATTTTTCTCAGTTAAACTTTAGGCCAGCTATGAATCTAGAAGAAATAATCACAAGTCACAGTACACACTTAAGACATTAGGCTTAGCCTTCACATATACTTTGTGTAGAAAGGATCCCATAACCCTACAGCTATGACCAAACACAGATAATGATTCACCACAAGAGTTCACTATCTTCTTCCTTCTCCGTACCGAGCCCCAACACAGATCTCCCACCTAAATTCCCCATCTCTACTGATAGCATAATTACTCTCCCACTCATGTTAAAAAACCTCAAAGTCATCTTTAATTCCTCCCTCTTCCCCCACTCTCATCCAGTTAGTCACCAAATATTGCTGATTATTTTTTAATGTTGACCACATTCATCCATTCCTTCCATTCCCATCACTACTGGCTTTTTTCAGGTTATCATTACCTAACACCTGTACTTTTATAATAACCTCTAAAATGGCTTCTCTACCTCCATTCCCTCCTACACTCCAGTCAAATCACTGTACATACAATAGCCAGAATCACCTTCTTGAAATACTATTTTAATTACATTTTCCTCTGCTTAGAAGCCTTCAAAAATCTCCCATTTCCAATAGAATTAAATATGATTTCCTCTGCATGTTGTTCAAGACTCTCCACAAGCTACACCCAACCTTCATTTCCTACTTGAGCTTCCAAATGTGAACCTATTTCTTCAGTCAAACTGAATAATTCTTTGTTCCTTGAACATACCACTCCCTTTCCTATCTCTACAATTTTGTCCATGCATTTGTGTCCAACAGAACACCCACTCCCCCTTCCAATCTACACTTGTCAACACTATCTTCATCCTTCAAGAGGAAGACTCAGAACTAATTAATAAGAGGAAACACCTCCAAAATGTTCATTAATGATAGATGTCAACTTGCTGAGCATCTCTAGTAGACTATCAGAGAGCAGTGCTTGAGCCATGTTTTGTTCAATGCTTTTTTATCAATGACTTGAATTAAGAAATAGATTCAATGCTTACCAGCTTAGTGAGTGACAAAAAAAACACACAGCTAAAATATTAAATAACAGGACTGAGATGTCAATTAATTTAAAAGCCAGAAGGGTGAATTGAAACCAATAAAATATGTGCTTATATCAATACTTACAGGATCCATAATAATTTTCTGTATAGAATTCCCTCCTCTACTGTAGTTGAAATCTTCATATTTTAATTAATTAGCTTTCATATTTGCAGTGGCTGAAAAAATCATCACCTGATAGCTAACAATGTGAAGGTGAATTTCTGTGAACTCAACTAGACTGATCCTTGCTTACAGACCTACATATTATCAACAGGCTCAAACCTGAAGCTTTAACAACTAAAACCTATCCAACCTTGTGTTTCACTGGAATAGCCCTTGAGAAACCAAGACCACTTCCATGCCCAATAAGAGTAGGTTTCAGTGAACATAAGTGGTTTTATAAACCACTTATGAAATAAAAATAACACCCATCACTTGGTTTCAAAATATCAACTGCCCAGATACAAGATAGAGGGCAACCTATCTGCAAAAGACAGGGATTCCAGTAGACTACAACCTCACTTTAATGCAGTGTTATGACATGGAAGCCCCCCCCCAAAAAAAAAAGCTAAAAGGCAATCTTAATCTGCATTAATAGAAGTAAAATGTCCAAAAGTAGGAGGTGTACTGTACCTTGACCTGCTGGACCAAATCTGTAATATAATGTCCAGTTCTGTGCATTTAATTTATGAAGGATTAACAAGCTGGAAGGCTTCCAGAGGAAAGTGAATAGGATAACAAAAGGGACTAGAAATAATGCTTTAAAGGTATTAGTTGAAGGCATTATGTAGCCCAGAAAATAAGAATCTTGAAGAAACTATGATCTTTATTTCATTTATCTAAAGGGTTACCATATGGAAGGGGAATTAAACATGTTCCATTTGGTTCCTAAGGGAATAATTAGGGCCGATGGGTTGAAGTTGCAAGGATGCCGCTTTAGGCTTAATATAAGGAAGAACTTCATGAATTAGGTTGGAGCTGTCCAAAAGCAGAATGGGCTGATTTAAGAAGTAGTCACAAAGAGTCGGAAATGACTGGATTATTGAAAAAAAAAAAGGATATGCTATCAATATTTTAAACAAAGATTGAATCTGATGGTTCCTGATGTCCCTTCCAAATAACAAGCCCTAGGGGCAACTGGTTTAAGAGACAGCCTTAGCCTTAGAAGCTTTCATTTTGCAGATAGAGTAGGGGTCTGTCCCCTGAGTAGAAGATTGAAGTACCTTCCATTGTCAAAGGACTCCAAGTACAGCTGTGTTGAGCAGACACATCCTGGGCTGTAGCTATAGGAAAAAGGAGCTAGTACATACCTGGTGAATACAGTAGCAAGGGGCAGGGACCCTGTTGGCTATGGGCACTTGAAGGAGAGTAGAGTCCCTGGTTTCAGTTCCAAGTCAGAGAGGACAGTTGTAGTTTATAGCCACTGAAGGCACCATAAGGAGCAGGACAGTGGAGGGGGGGGGGGGCTAGACATAGCTTAGGAGTGGAAAGGAGACCCCAAAGTTGGGCCCCAAGACAGACCTCATAAAATAACAGTAAGAATATCTAAGGTTTGAGGCATCATTCCCAATATCTTGGTTTTTATTCAGAGGAAGATAATAGAGCTTTAAAAAAATGTCACTCCTTTTTCAATGAGAAACATCAAATGGTTCCAAGCTAAAAATAGTTCTTAGAAGAACTTTAAAGGGACTTTAACAATCAAATAAGAGAGGTCAAGGAAAAATTAGGGGGGGAAATAAAAGCAGTCCAAGAAAATCAAGAAAATTATGAAAAGAAAGTCAACAAATTGGAAATAGAGAATAAAAAATTAAGGAAGAGAATAATTCCTTGAAAACTAGAACTGGACAATGAAAAGCTAATGATGTTCTAAGACACCAAGAAATAAAAATACAAAATCAAAAGAATGAAAAAAATAGAAGAGAAAGTGAAACATATCATCAGAAAAATAACCAATCTGGAGAACAAATGCAGGAGAAATATTATAAGAATAGCAATGATTGCCATCCTTATCTGGGTAGTTCAAAAGAAAGGCATTAGCTAAGTTGAGTATGATGGGGTGATTCTAAAAGAAATAAAACGTTTTAGTGAAAGATAAAAAGGAATAATTATCCCATACAAATGAGGCATAAAAGGAAAAATTGATACATACTGGAAACTTACTCTCATTGGGAATACGTTAAAGAGGGAAAAACATATATATCCAGAAGGGAATAAAAGTACTTGAAATTCAGAAAGAAATAAGTGGGCAAGGGGAGAGGATGGGTGAAGAGGACAAGGGAGGAACCATTAAAGGGGTGGATAAATTAAGGAATAGGAGGGCAAGGTAGTGGATAAAAGTAAAGCAGAGGAGTGAAGAGGAATAGTGTAAACAGGGTCAGAAGGATAGTGAGGAAAAGTAGGAAGGAGGAAAATACATAAGTGATTGTAACTTAGAATGGGAATGTCATGAATATACCCACGAATCAGAAAAGGACAGCAGATTAAAATTCTGAATTCAACAATAGATTGTTTTCAGGAAACATAAAAAAGAATGAGATACATACAAAGATAAAACAAAGGGCAGGAGTAGAATTTAGTATGTAAAAAAAGTAGGGATAGTAATCATGGTCTCAGACAAAGTTAAAGTTGAAATAGATCAAAAAAAATTTGATCAACAAAATAAAAATATATAAAACTACACTATATGTCAGCAAATTTATTCAATATTGTTTTAAACCATTTAAAATACTTAGTATAAAATAACTGAGTGTATACCTGCCAAAGCATATACAGGAACTATATGAACATGAACAAAAAACATTTTATACAAATAAACAGATTTAAATAATTGAAGTAATATTTAGTTTTCATAGGTAGGTAAAGCAATATAATTTTTAAATGACGATTTTCCTAACTAGCCCATTAACTCTATATCATCCCAATTAAATTACTAAAAACTTATTTTACTGAGTTCAAAAAAAATAATAATAAATTCCATCTGGAAGGACAAAGGTCAGGAACTTCAAAGTAACAAGGATAAAAAAGATGTAAAGAAAGTAGATTTGGCAGTATCAGACCTTTAAACTGTATCATAAGGTGAGAACACTGTTGAAATTTTAAAAAGATTATTTCAATTATTTTACAGTAAAATTTACTTGTATAAATAAAACCTCTATAGCCAAGAATACAAGGAATTAAAAAAACCTGGGGAGATACCACTTCCAAACCATGTAAAAGGTGGACTCTGAACAACTTCTGGAGCTCCAGCACCCACGGAACAAAACAGAGAAGCTAACCTCCTGCTGAGGAGAGACCAGCAGCCCGGCAGTGAACTGCCAGGGCAATGCTCTGGGAACCTACAGCACAGAGCTCCAGGAGCCGAGCCCAGGGCCGCCTGAGTCGCAGTTTTAGCCCCAGGGCGGCCAGGCCAGCAGCCAGCTGGAGGGACCCCAGAACACCAGCAGATGTGGCGATTCCACAATTATCAACACAGATTTGCCTAGGAAAAAGTGAGAGGTTAGTGCCCTATGAACTTTGGGACCAGTATTTAGGGAACACATAGGCTTCTTCCCCTGATGGAGAGAAGCAGCTGAGGAGACACAGCACAGACGCCATTTTGCAGCTTCAGTGGCAGCTTCAGCTCCTGGCCTGTGAACTATAGGGAGATCCAGCAATCAGTCTTGGGGGGTAATCACTCTTGCTTTAACCTCCCTGGATCTGTATTGCGGTCTGGGGTAGAGGTCTTGGGGTGGGTATCCTGCTTGCCAGAGTGTGTGGAGGCCTGACAGAGGCCCCCCAACAAATACCTCTAGAAGTTGTGAAGACCCCAACATTTGGGACAGAAGCTGCCCTGTCTGGTGGCAGAGTCCTACTGTGGCAACAAGCCCAAAAGTCAAGTAATTAAGGGGCAACATGCCTAGGCAAAGGAAACAAAAGAAACAGAAAAATACAACATTAGACTCCTATTTTGGGGGCAAAGAGGATGGAAACATGGAACAAGAGGAGGACTGTGAGGTCAGAAATCCTGCACTAAAAGCGCCAAATGAAAATATGAGTGGGTTACAGGCCATAGAGGACCTTAAGAAGGACTTCAAAAACCAAATAAGAGAAGTGGAGGAAAAAATTGGGAAGAAAAATGAGAAGGATGCAGGAAAAGTATGAAATGAGAGTCAACAGCCTGACTGAGGAAAATAACACCTTAAAAAATAGACTAATTCAAATGGCAAAGGAGGCTCAAAAGGGCAATGAGGAGAAGAATGCCTTAAAAAGCCGAATTTGTCAGATGGAAAAAGAATCTCAAAGCTCACTGAGGAGATTCATTCCTTCAGAGTTAGCCTAGAGCAAATGGAAGCTAGCGACTTTATGAGAAATCAAGATGCTGTTAAACAGATCCAAACAAATGAAAGAATAGAAGGCAAAGTGAAATATCTCATAGGAAAAACCACTGACCTGGAAAACAGATCCAGGAGAGACAATCTAAAAATTCTTGGACTACCTGAAAGCCATGATCAAAGAAAGAATCTAGAAATCATCCTTCAAGAAATTCTCAAGGAAAATTGCCCTGCTGTTTTAGACCCTAAAAGGGGGTTTCCCCTAGAAGTTGAAAGAATCCAGAGATCACCTCCTCAAAAGATCCCAAAAAGAAAAATCCTAGGAATATTATAGCAAGGTTCCAGAATCCCCAGATCAAGGAGAAAATACTACAAGCATCCAGGAAGAAACAATTTCAATATTGTGGAAACACAATCAGAATAGCACAGGACCTGGCAACTTCTACACTGAGGGATGGAAGGGCATGGAATATGATATTCCAGAGGTCGAAAGAGCTGGGATTAAAACCAAGAATCACCGACCCAGCAAAACTGAGTATCTTGTTTCAGGGGGAAATATGGTCATTCAGTGGAATAGAGGACTTTCAAGCATTCCTGAGGAAAAAACCAGGGTTGAATAAAAAATTTGACATTCAGACACAAGAAGCAAGAGATACTTGAGAAGGTAAACAGGGAAAAGAATTCATAAGGAACTTGTCAAAGCTGAACTATTTACATTCCTACATGGAAAAACAATGACTGTGACTGATGAAATCTTTCTCACTATGAAAATAATTGAAGAAGGGTTTATGGGCATATGAATACATATGTGAATATGTGTGTATATGTTTACAGGTATACATGGATAGAGGGCACAGGTCAAATTTGGTGGGAAGGGATGATATTTAAGGGATGAAGTTAAGAGGTGAGAGAGGAATGTGGCAAGAGGAGATGGAGAGAGACAGGGTAGGGTAAACTATCTCGTGTAGAAGAGGCAAGGGGAAGTGGTTGCAGGGGAGGGGAATAAAAGGAAGGCAAAAAGGCAAAACCATATTCTCATTGAATTTGGCTCAGGGAGAGAATGACATACACACTAAATGGGATATCTCACCCTGCAAGAGAATAGGGGTAAGGGGGATGAGAGGGGGGGGATGATGGAGGGGAGGGCATTCTGGGGGGAGGGGAGGTTGGAAGTACCCACTTTCGAAGAGGAATAGAATCAAAGTAGGGGATGGACCAGGTGGGGGTGGGATGGGTGGAAGGGAAATATAAGCAGTCTTTTACAATATATCTACTATGGTAATGTTTTGCATAGCTATATATGTACAACACATGCTGAATTGCTTATCTTCTCAAATGGAGTGGGTGACAAGGGAAGAAGGGAATGGATCTGAAATTCGAAGTTTTAAAATTAAATGTTTCAAATATATATAAATACTATTATTAATATTATTTTGCATGTAATTGAGAGATAAGATGTGCAGGCATTGGGGCACAAAGATTCACCTTGCCCTAAAGGTAAAGTTGAAGGGGGTATGGGAGAAGATATGGGAGAGAGCAGATTGGATAAGGGGATATCTTGTGGGACTGCTATTCTGGGGTGGTGAGTAGGGGGAAAATGGGGAAAAATTTGTAACTCAAAATCTGGCGGAAATGAATGAGGTAAACTAGAAGTTAACAATGTATTTGTTAAAAAAAACCTGGGGGCAGGGAACTTTCATAAATAATCTCTCAGATAGGATGTGATCGGGTTGTAATATTGCTGTGGTGAAGGAAATGATGAGCTGATTGGTTTAGAAAAACACAACTATAATTCCAGGCACTCCTTACCTTTTACATAGACTATTACATTTGCTCTTGCTTTTTCCATTCTCTCCCTTTCCAGTTTATCTACTACATTGTTTCCAAAATAGCTTTCCTAAATATAATCCAGCCCCCTCAACACTATGCCTTCTCCATTCATCATCTTCACCTCACTACCAGAACTTAGACTCTATAGCTGGAACAACCCCTAAGCTCTGATTGTGAAGTTTTCACCTTTTCTTGCTGAGGCGCAGATCTCCACTGCACTCACAAGATATCTCTCCACTGTGCTTTTCATGTACCCACCTTCCTATTCCCCTTTATGTGTTTTCTTCTCCCGTTAGAATATAAAATTCTTGAGGATAGGGCCTTAGCACAGTTACTGATGCATAGCAAGCATTTAATAAACCTCACTTTCTAGTCCTCATTCTCTACATACTCCACCTATCTGACCCTATCATTTTCAATTTAAAAAATTGTGTTTCCCTATTATTTTGTTTCTTATACTCTCACAATATTGGTTCCTTCCCTATTGCCTTGAAATATCCCCAAGTTGGTCCTATGTTCATAAAACTTTCAGTGGATCTTTCCATCCCCTCAAGATATTATTTTATATCTTTTCTCTCTGTCATATTCTTTTTTATTTTATTTTAGACTCAAACACTAGAACACAAATACAAAATAGAGAGAAAAAAACAAAAATGCATCTTAAATTTAAATATTGGAAATTAAATACAAATTTAGAAAGAAAATAATCATGTCGTGCATAGCAGAAAATAAGAGAAGATTTAAAATATGTACCAAATTTTTATTTCAAGAAAGTCTATACTAAATAATATATTAAAAGCTTATACTAAATAATATTTATGTTGAGAATTGTCCATCTTTTCTTTGCTTCCTTGTGAGTTTTCTTTTGTTCTCTGCTATGAACTTTTTTTACTTTGTTCTTTTTTTTCCCCTCCTCCCACTCTTCCCATGAAGGCTATAATAAAGTTTAGGTATGTTTCTCTATAAATATACATATACATATTCATATATACATACATATATAGACATACACTTTCACATATATGTGTGTGTGTATGTGTACATATTGTTCCCTCTTAAACCCATTCCCAGTGAAGATAGGTTACGAGAACTACCAACCCTCCTCCCCCATCCAACTCCTCTGTATTGATTCTTCCTCTTGCACTTCATTGTATAAAATAATTACTCTTCCTAGCTGTTCCTAAATGGTTTTACTTCTTAAATGCATATTATACTGAGGTTTACTCCAGTCTTTCTTATAAGCTACCCAATTATTAAAAAGAATCTTAGATATACATTTATATATGTGTGTATATACATATATACATACACACACACATATATATATATGTATATATAATCTGTCCTTATGAATCCCTTATAATCAGTCTTTGCTATGTACCTTATATTTCTCTTGGTTCTTGTATGTTGAATCTTCTACTGAGCTCAGGATTTATTTTTTAACAAAGTCTTGAAAGTTGGAGAGTTTATCAAATGTTCATTCATTTTTCCTTCAGGACAATATTTAACTCTGTAGGGTATAATATTTTTGGCCGGAGCTCCAGTTCTTTTGTTCTTCAGTATATTATGTTCCAAGACCTGAGGTCCTTTAATGTCTCTGCTGCTAGGTCTTATGTGAGTCTAATTGTGGCACCCCCACATTTAAATTGTTTTAACCCTGATGCTTTTAATATTTCATATTTGAGCTGGAGGAATTCAGACTTTGACTATGATATTCTTGAGTTTTCCTTATAGGATCCCTTTTAAGTGGTGATCAATGAATTTTTCTATTTCTACTTTCCCCCCTTATTCAAATGCTTCAGGACAATTTTCTTTACTTATTTCTTGTATTAGTGTATAAAGATTATCTTTTTTATCACGACTTTCAGTAAGTCTGGTTAATTCTATATTTTTTTTTCTTGATCTATTCCCTAGATCTGTTTTTTTTTCTTTTTTTTTCTTTTTTTTTTTTTTTTAAAGCAATTGGGGTTAAGTAACTTGCTCAAGGTTACACAGCTAGTCATTATTTATGCGTGGGTGCTCATTTTCTGAGGCCGGATCTGATCTCAGGTCATCCCAACTCCGAGGCCGGCGCTCTTACTCACTGCGCCACCTAGCCGCCCCTGCAATTCTAATTTTCAAGGTGTCATTTTCTTCCTTAAGATTCTGGATTTCCTTTTCTAGTTTGTTGACTTTCCTTTCATAACCTTCCTGTTTTTCTTGGATTATTCTTTTTTTTTTTTTTTAGTGTTTTTCTCCATTTCTGTCATTTGATTTTTAAAGTCTTTTTTAAGATCTATATATTCTTTTTGGGCAGGTGTCCATTTAACATTACTCTTTGGGAGTTTCTGTATTTCCATATACTCCTCTGAAGATAAGCCCCAGTCATCTCTATTCCCATTATAGCTTTCTATGGTTGGATTCTTTCTCCTTTGCCTATGCATTTTTTGTTATAATTAATTCATTTAATTAAAATTTTTATTATTTGATAATTAATTATATATAATATACATAAGTCACATATATAATATAAATATATTACAATGAATTATAATTAATTTTTCTAGTCACTTCTAGCCCTAAGGTGTGGGAAATGGTGCCTCTGCCCCCAGATCTTCCATTCTTCCCTCTAGCCTCAACCAAAGCCAGACCTCCAACCTCCTGAAAGTGCCCACAGCCAGGGGCCTTCTTACCCACTGCTCCTGCACTCACCAGGTGTGTGCTGGTTCCTTCTCACCCCGCTGCTCTTCGAAGCAGAGCTGAATCTGGCGTTCTGGATCCCGATCATCTGGGGCTCAAATGCCCAACTTCCCTCACTATGGGGGGGGGGGAGGGTGTAAAAATTCCAGTGGTTGGAATCTAGGCAGACTCTCAAACCAACTAACCCCAGGGCTTGTGGCTAGTTGTTTAAGAGACTTGCTACTTCTTGTTAAAAAGGAACCTAGTCTGGAGGTGTTCACACTTCACTGGGACCAAACCTGGTCCTGGGATTTTTCTTTGGATCTTCTCAAATTGTCCCTGGAAGACCCTGGTTGGTGCCTCTATTCTTATTTATCTCCACCCACACTTTGTTCACCCTAAGGTGTCGGGGGGAGAAGGGGGATCTTGAGAGCTGGGAATTTTCCACTATCTTCCCACAATCCTCTGTCTCAGTCAAATTCTTATAAAAGCTATCATTGTCACTACTTCCTCACCCTCTTTCTATTTCTTTCTGCCTCCATTGCTCTGTCTCTCTCTTCTTCATTTCCCATTTTCATTCTCTCTCTCTCTCTCTCTCGCTCTCGCTCTCTCTCTCTCTCTTTCTGACACACACACACACACACACACACACACACCCCACACACACACAAAGACACACATACACACAGAGGCTTTAGGGATGAGGGAGGGTTAATGGGTGAATTAAGTGCATGAGGTGGGATTATACGCACATTTTAGCTTACTTTCTATATTACATTACTGGCACTAATTAGTTCCAGCAAACAGGAGTCCAAAACTAGAAGTACCTATCTTTGGCTATACTAGAGTCCCATCATGGTGTCACTGCTTGGCTGTCTATAGAATCTAACCTGGATCCTGAGATTCCTAGATCTCCATAGTTCATCTTGAGCTCCTGGGCAATATTGATATTCTACTCCTTACATCTAGAATGGAAAAAAATAAACAAAAATCCAAAAATCTGAAACCATTTCTTGGAATCACAACACAAATGGAGATGGGTGGGAAGGAGGGAGTCCTCAGGCCCCCATCTCTTACCACTTGATATGAATGGAAGAATTCTTTAGCCTCAGGTAGCAAATGCCCTCAGAGATATTGAGTCAGATCATTTTTAAAACACTGAGTATTCCAGCTACACAGTTAATTAAAAAATACTTTTTCTAACCATGTGCTAGGTCCATGAATTTCTCTAATCTCCTAGAAGCAGGTCCCTAGTACCTTCCACACAAGTGACACCATATTAGATGCTCTAGGCATGTGCTGAGTGCATTACACTAACATATATAGTAGAATGTAGCACTCTACAATTTAAAAATTACTTTCCTCACAACAACCCTTTGAGATAAGTAGCACCAGTATCATTAGCCCCATATAAGAATGACAAAGAGGTAAAAATTACTTCCCCATAGTCACAGTCAACAGGGAACAAAGACAGTACTTAACAATATGTATTGAGGCTCCAGGAGTAGTACTCTTTCTTCTACAAGCCTGTTGCCTCTAAGCAACATATTTTTATCAGTGTCTTAATATATTATATCATATCATATCAATTAGATTATAAATCATATGGTAAAATAGACTCAAAAGTTCACAGTGAAATCCTTATTTACTATTTCTTTTCTCAATGTTTCCTTTAGTGTAGAATCAGTACATTATTTGATTTTGAGTATAGCAGAGTGGAAAGAGGTCTGGTTCTGGTGCTGGAGATGTGGATTCAAATCCCTCTTCCAACAACTCCTTGTGTGACTCTGGATGTCACTAAACTTCTATGGTCTCCTCATCAGTAAAATGATGGAGTTGGATTAAATGACCTCTGAGGCCCCTTCCAGCTCTACATCTATGACCCCTTATGAATCCTTATGAAATCTGGGCTATACAAAAGAAGCATTGTTGAAATAAAATAAAGGTTTGCTAAGGAATTCCAAGAGGAGAAGGATACTTTTGAGCTTTATTACTGAGGACCATGAATCCTAAATTCTGGTCAGCCTAAGTATCACATTGCCATCACATGATCCAACCAGGGCAATTCTCCATGAGTTTGATAAAAGTCAACAACATGAATACACTCCAGTAAATGATGATTGATCTTAGAATCCTAAATGATGAAACTTTTGAGTACCTAAACCACTCTCTCAACATTTTCCAAACCTTTATTCATGAAAGATCTTTCATAATGTTAAGCTTGGCAAATCACTTTTAAATTGTCGAAACACATGCTTTGTATATGCCAAATAAAAATTGGCACTTAAAAAGCAGGGAGGCAATATGGTGAAATGGAAGGGATCACCTCAAAAGAAGACCCATCACATCTGTATTCTTGGTCTCAGATATTTTACTGGTTAGCTTTGTAACCTTAAGGAATCAGGCCATAAATATTTATTAAAAACCAGCTATCCTCAGAACTAGGTGCTTGATTGATTAATTAGTTGGCTAGCTGAATGAAAGCAACATAAATGTTTCCATATTATAAACTTTCAGTAAGTTTATGAAGTAGTTAATATACATATTATTAGCTTTATTTTACAGATGAGAAAAAATTCAGAGACCTTAAGTAACTTGTGGGAATTTAAACTTGAAACATTTATAAAAAACATACCTGAGATAAGTTCTTCTATTGCAACAATGCCTGCTGTATTTTAAAACTAAATATAATTCTGGAGAACAATTTGGAAGTGTACCCAAATGGCTATCAAAATGGACATGACCCAGCAATACCATTACTAGGTTTGTATACCAAAGAGATAAAAGGAAAAGGACTCATGTGTAAAAATATTTAAAAGCTCTTTGTGATGACAAAGAATTGGAAATTGTCAGGATGCCCATCAATTGGAGAATGACTGAAGAAATTGTGGCATATAATTGTAATGGAATACTACTGATTCATAAGAAATAACAGCCCTTTCCTTGGCCTCCCCATGTCATTGTACCTGCATAACTGTCAGCATCTGGCAATATATATTCCTTGCCTTGGCAAAGCTGCCAGAGATATCTTCAACAAAGGATTTGGCTTTCGGGTTGGTGAAACTGGATGTGAAAACAAATTCCTGGAGTGGAGTAGAATTCTCATCATCAAGTTCATCTAATATAGACACTGGCAAAATTTCTGGGACTTCGAAGACCAAATATAAATTCTGTGAATATGTTCTGACTTTCGCAGAAAAATGGAACACTGATAACACTAAGGGAACTGAAATTATAAATGAAGATCAGATTTGCCAAGGTTTGAAGTTGACATCTGACACTACCTTCTCACCAAATACAGGGAAGAAAAGTGACAAAATAAAATCTGCTTACAAATGGGCTATGACACTGACATTGGCTATGACACTGACTTTGATTTTGTTGGACCTGCAACTCCTGGGTGAGCCATTTTTGGTTATGAAGTCTGGTTTGCTGGGTACCAGTGACCTTTGATAGTGCCAAATCAAAGTTGACAAGGAATAACTTTGCAATGGGCTACAGGACTGGAGACTTCCAACTATACACTAATGTCAATGAGCTAACAGAATTTGAAGGTTCAACTTATCAGAAAGTTTGTGATGATCTTGATACTTCTGTAAACCTAGCTTGGACATTGGATACCAGTTGTACCCATTGTGACAATATAGCCAAATATCAGCCTCTATTTCTGCAAAAGTCAATAATTCTAGTTTAATTAATATGGGTTATATTCACACCCTGAGGCCCAGTGTGAATTTTATGTTGCCTGTCCTGGTGAATGGGAAGAGTATCAATGCTAGAGGTCACAAACTTGGGCTCAATTTGGAGTTGGAGGCTTAGTACAGTCAAAGAAACCTTTGGGAAAGGATAGCTAGTCAAATATTTGGCCTTAAAATATATTTCCAATGTGCCAGCAGGCTTTTTTTCTAAGAGTGATGACCTAAGCAATGGATGATCAAAACAAGAGCTATATGTTAAATATTTAGACATTTACTTACTGGTTTCTAGTTAAATTGATTATCTATATCTATATTTAGTTACCAAAGCAACAGTAGCATAGTCACCTATACATTATTTATTTGACTGTTAAATGGCACTACCCACCAATAATGAAATAGACCTTTATGAAAACGGCACAACTGTACGCATGCTAGTTTTTATGTTGCTTTTAATGAATATGATATTACCATTAGATGCAATGGATCAATGGATGTTTTGGGATGAGGTATGAAAATTTTGTTAATTCATCATCATTAAAAATACTTTGGGGGGGGCTTACTTTGAGAAGTGTTGTGTGATTTGACCAGATGAGACTCTATGCAGCTGTTGAGAGCCCCCTGGCTTTGAAAACCCAGATGTTGATGCTTCCTTCTCCAGTAACTGTGATTTGGTATGGATATAATGGTTGGACAGTTTGGAGGTCTGTCTGCTTGATCTGTTTCTCTGTCTTGTAACTTCTTTCTGTATGCTCTGAGGTTCGGGGTGCTGACATTTTTCCCCTGAACTAGGTAAATGATATATATGTTTGATTGATTAAAGTGGGTTTGTTGACCCATTTTGAGTTGCTTTCCTTTGGAAGGGCAGATCTAGGAACCTATGTTGGCAGCCACTCTGGGGATGCTGGGGTACTTGCCACTATAGAGAGAACACTCATATGTCTTATAACGTGCTTTGCATCATGATTGTTGCTATGGGGACTAATAACCACATAGATGAGAAAGAGTTCCATTAAAGTACCATCCCTTGACCCCAGCATAGTACCAAATCCTTTTCACATTTTAAGAAATGCCAGAGGAAACAGTTGCTGTACCCAAAGTTTGCTGTCAATGACTTCAGAGCCAGGCATCCAAAAGTCTTTGCAGAGCAACAGCTAGACAAAAAGTCCTGCATCTAGCCAACTTTCATCTTGTATGGAAAAGTAAGACAAAAGAGGGCTTCTAGGATGAAACATAATAATAGGTGTTCCCCTATCACCACCCCCTCTCTTCCTGATTCCTTCTCTCTCTAATAGAGAATCCAGAATGATTCACTTTTGTCTTTGTATTTCCAGCAGCTAGCATAGTTCCTAACACATAAGATCATGGATTCAGAGCTGAACAGGACCTCAGAAGCCAACCAACTCATCTGACAGTTAAAGAAATTAAGGATCAGGGGGGTAACATACCTGTCCAAGGTCACACAGATAATGCTGGAGGTGGGATTTGTACCAAGGTCTCAGCTACTGCACAGCATGCCGTGAGTGCTTGTAACAGCAAGCACCTTAGCATACCCAGGGTGGCCTGCTAGCACAGGTTCTTTGATCTTCTTTTAAGGGAAAGTCTACTCAAAGGGAGTTAACAATCCTACTTTTAATTACATTCACTAGTTCAGGGAGCACTCTAAACATCAGAGAAAATACAAACAGAGAAATTAACACAAAGACAGGGTTCCAGCTGTCTGAGTGAAGCAAGATTGCTATACACTTTACACACATCACTGGATTGAGAAAGCACAGACATCTAAGCAGTTGGGTGGCTCTGAACAAATGGCTACTCAAAGTCTCTACCAGGAAATCAAGAGATTGTTCTCATGAGCAAACCCCCAAAGCAAAATGCCAACCTCCCCCAATATATAACAAAGTCTCAGCCCCTGATTGGCTCAGAACCAGAAGGCATAAAACCTAAGCATAGCTGTGAATGATCAGGGTTCCAAAGAAATTAATGCTTCAGATGTTTAGGATTTAGCCTGAACCTTGGAAACTGAACTCCAAAAAGAAAACCACAAAAACTTACAGTGTACTTACAATGATTACAGGATGACTGATTGACTGAAGGACTGCTTCTTGTTTTAGGCCTTTTCTTCTTTCTGCCCTGTCTGGAAACCTACCACAAGGTGGATCTTCACCACAAAACCCTAGAGATTCCTTTTCATTAGGGGTGATGAAAGACATGTTGATAATGGAGATAGATGCCGTCTGCTACTACTGGGTGGAAAATGCTTCTCTACTCCTAAGCAACATTGCCCAAGTGTCCAGAGCTATCCAGGTGCTTGTACAAATCACCATGAAGAACCTTTTGGTCCATCGTTCCTTCACTGAGATACTCCTAGAGAAGAAAAGCATTACCCATGACATCAAGTGGCTTTGGATGCAATCACATGTGGCTGGGGAATCAAAGTGGAGAGAACAGAAATTAAAGACCTATGCTGCCCATAGGCCTCCAGCAGTCACTGGCTGTGGAAGCTGAGGCCCAAAGATAGGCCACAGTGAGGATGATTGCTGCTGAAGGAGAGAAGGCTGCCTCTGAGTCCCTGAGGATGGCAGCTGAGATACTGTCAGGCAGCACATCGGCTGTCCAGCTGCGCTATCTCCACACCCTTCAATCCTTGCCTACAGAGAAGCCATCCACTGTCATCTTACCTTTGCCTTTCAATCTCATGAATCTTTGTGGTCTAGGGTGGAGGTCTCTGGATGTGTATCCAGCTTGCCAGAGTGTGTGGCAACGTCAGGGAGGGCAACCAACTAATACCTCTGGCAGTTTAGAAACCCCAATGTTTGGGATGGAAGCTCCCCTATCTGGTGGCAGAGTCCTACTATGGCAACAAGCCCAAAAGTCAAGTAATTTAGTGGCAACATGCCTAGGCAAAGGAAACAAAAGAAACAGAAAAATACAACATTAGACTCCTATTTGGGGGGCAAAGAGGATCGAAGCATGGAACAAGAGGAGGACTTGGAGGGTAGAACTCCTACACCAAAAGCCCAAAATTAAAATATGCCTGGGTTACAGGCCACAGAGGACCTTAAGAAGGATTTTAAAAACCAAATAAGAGAAGTGGAGGAAAAATTGGGAAGATAAATGAGAAGGATGCAGGAAAAGTATGACATGAGAGTCAACAGCCTGACTGAGGAAAATAACACCTTAAAAAACAGAATAACTCAAATGGCAAAAGAGGCCCAAAAAGGCAATGAGGAGAAGAATGCCTTAAAACCCGAATTTGCCACATGGAAAAAGAATCTCAAAAGCTCACTGAGGAGAATCATTCCTTCAGAATTAGATTGGAGCAAATGGAAGCTAGTGACTTTATGAGAAATCAAGATGCTATTAAACAGATCCAAGCAATTGAAAGAATAGAAGGCAATGTGAAATGTCTCATGGGAAAAACCACTGACCTGGAAAATAGATCCAGGAGAGACAATCTAAAAATTATTGGACTACCTGAAAGCCATGATCAAAGGAAGAACCTAGAAATGATCCTTCAAGAAATTCTCAAGGAAAAATGCCCTGATGTTTTAGACCAAGAGGGGGAAATTGAGGTTGAAAGAATCCAGAGATCACCTCCTCAAAAAGATCCCAAAAAGAAAACTCCTAGGAATATTATAGCAAGGTTCCAGAACTCGCAGATCAAGGAGAAAATATTACAAGCATCCAGGAAGAAACAATTTCAATATTGTGGAAACACAATCAGAATAGCACAGGACCTGGCAGCTTCTACACTGAGGGATCAAAGGGCATGGAATATGACATCCCAGAGGGCAAAGGAGCTGGGATTAAAACCAAAAGCCACCTACCCAGCACAACTGAGTATCTTATTTCAGGGGAAATATGGTCATTCAGTGGAATAGAGTTCTTTCAAGCATTCCTGAGGAAAAAAACAGGGTTGAACAGAAAATTTGACATTCAGACATAAGAAACAAGAGATGCTTGAGAAGGTAAACAGGGAAAAGAATTCATAAGGAACTTATCAAAGTTGAACTATTTACATTTCTACATGGAAAAACAATAACTGTGACTGATGAAACCTTTCTCAGTATGAAAATAATTGAAGAAGAGTATATGGGCATATGAATACATATGTGAATGTGTGTATATATGTTTACAGGTATACATGGATAGAGGGCACAGGTCAAATTTGGTGAGAAGGGACAATACTTAAGGGGTGAAGTTAAGAGGTGAGAGAGGAATGTGGCAAGAGGAGATGGGGAGAGACAGGGTGGGGTATACTATCTCATGTAGACGAGGCAAGGGGAAGTAGTCTCAGGGGAGGGGAAGAACAGGAAAGCAAAAAGGCAAAACCATATTCTCATTGAATTTGGCTCAGGAAGAGAATGACATACATACTAAATGGGATATCTCACCCTGCAAGAGAATAGGGGTAAGGGGGATGAGAGGAGGGATAATAGAGGGAGGGCATTCTGGGGGGATGGGAGGTTGGAAGTACCCACTTTCAAAGAGGGACAGGATCACAGTAGGGAATGGACCAGGTCGGGGGTGGGATGGGTGGGAGGGAAATATAGCCAGTCTTTTACAATATATCTACTATGGTAATGTTTTGCATAGCTATATATGTACAACACATACTGAATTGCTTATCTTCCCAGCGGGAGTGGGTGACAAGGGATGAAGGGAATGGATCTGGAATTCAAAGCTTTAAAATTAAATGTTTCAAAAAAAATAAAAATAAAAATAAAAATAATTAAATGTTTCAAATACATATAAATACTATTATTAATACTATTTTGCATGTTATTGGGAGATAAGATGTGCAGGTATTGGGGCACAGAGATTCACCTTGCCCTAAAGGTAAAGTTGAAGGGGTATGGGAGAAGATATGGGAGAGAGTATATTGGATGAGGGGATATCCTGTGGGACTGCTATTCTGGGGTGGTGGGTAGGGGGAAAATGGGGGGAAATTGTAACTCAAAATCTGGCAGAAATGAATGATGTAAACCAGAAGTTAATAAAGCATTTGAAAAAAAAAAGAGACATACATTTCTTCTGATTGACTATAAAAGACTATTAAAAAATACTTTTGGTATCCCAGAACAATGCAAATTATGAATAAAGCAAAAATGCATAATTGTGCCGCCAACTATTTGCAGAGTAAAAGCTTTGATAACTAGAGCAAAATGAGTCAATTTGCAAGCATTACATTTGGCTTCCTTGTGGTCTAGATCATAATTTATTTTTCAGCAAGCTCTTCCCTTACATGTGTTACAAGTCTTGTTTGCCCTCAGAGTAATCTCATAAACTTTTTTTAAAGAACAAAACAGTATGAGGATTAAAAGAAAAAGAAATGATGAGTCTGGTGATTTCAGAAAAACCTAGGAAGACTCATTTGAACTGATACAAAGAGAAAGGAACAGAACCAGGGGACAAAGAAGTACACAATAAGAGCAATATTGTAAAGATACAGTGCTCAAAGACAAGATCCAAAGGACCCATGATGAAAAATGCTAAAGACCTCCAAAGGGAAAAAAAAATACTTGTGAACTCAGAGTGAAAATTGAAGCATGTTGTTTTTCACTATATATGCATGTATGTTTCTGTGGGTATCTTTTTTTTGCAACATTGCTAATCTAGAAATATATTTTGTTATGACTTCATATGTATAATGGTTTCATATTTCTTAACTTCTCAATGAAGGTAATACCTCGGGGAAGTTATAGAGGGAAGGAAGGAATTTGAAATTCATTTTTGAAACAAATGTTAAAAAGCTTTTAATTAAAATAAAGTTAAACATAGTTTGGCACTTTATAAAAATATGGCTATGTTTTGGGGAGGGTACTTAGCTAATTGTAACATATCACAGCTAACCCCAGTTTTGGTCTTTATAAATAATTAAGCAATATTTATTTTTGTGAATAAGATATCAACACAAATAGATAAAATACACAATATTTAAATAAATCCATGTTGCTTAGCCTCTCTAAACCTCAAATTTTTTCCATCTTTGAAGAGGAAATAATAATAATATGTTCTGCCCTTTTTTATAGATTTATTCTAAATTTAAAATGGTATCTTGTGTACAAAACATTTTGAACTCAATAAACCTATGTATCTCAAGGTAATCATTACTTAGGGATATCCATTAAATGCTTCAAAATCAACAGCTGGAAAATGACAATTCTTACTCTTGGTTCTATTATTCAAAGCAAAAATAACATCAAACCATTAGAAAAATTGCTGACATTGACTCCCAAATTTACAACTCTACCTCCGATCCCTTGCCAAGCTCTGGTCCTTCACCTCTACCTGATGGCTAGACAGGTCCATCAGATAATCCTGTGATCCCTGCAAGCTCAGCCTGGTCACTATGAGCTTATCTTTTCCCCAAAACTTTCCCCTTTCTCATCACTTCCATAATTGAATTAGTATCATAACTATTCTCTATCTTTTGGTTGTGTATGCCATCACTCAAAATGGAAGAGAAATATAGATTGTCTACCACAACTCTCAAGAACTCTCTTAGGCTCTATGGTGGTTTCTTCAATGTATCCCTCGGTTCTGATTCTTCATGGTTGATATCATTGAATTGCATGTTAGTGTGGGGTTGGTATGGACTATCCTGTCAGATCATAGCTGGCCCCCATCCTCCTAGGACAATGTCTGCTTTCATTCTGAATTTATGTCCTCTACATCATGAATGTATAAGCATTTAGATTAAATCAATTATAATAAAAGCAGAAGCATTATTCACATGTAACCACGGTTCTACATTATCTTAATCTCCCCAAAAGCAGAAACTCATCACGAGTTCTCCACTTCTTTGTTCATAATGATGTCCCAGTATCTCCATTTTTCTAATCTTAAAACAACATCTAGCAAGCTTTCCTCCTAAGAAAGATAGCTTCTTTCTTTCTTTCCTTTTTTTTTTTGTTTTTTGGAGGACAACTGGGGTTGACTTGCCCAAGGTCACATGGCTAGTTTTTGTTTTAAGTGTCTGAGGCCGAATTTGAACTCAGGTCCTCCTGCCTCTAAGGCCGCTCACTATGCCACCTACCTGCCCCATAATATTTGCTTTTTTTGGTTTGGTTTGGTTTTCTTTGCTTTTTGAAGGGCAACTGGAGTTAAATGATTTGCCCAAGGTCACACAGCTAGTTTTTAAGTTAAGTGTCTCAGGTCAGATTTGAACACAGGTCCTCCTGACTCCAGAGCCAGTGCTCTATTCACTGCACCACCTAGCCGTCCTAACAGCTTCTATCTTCTGTTAGTCCCTTTGAAAGCAAACAGCACAAGAGGAAGTAAGAAGTCTGTTCAGTCACTATTTCCTCACATCCAGGCTCTTTGAGAAGTTCACACATCAGCAACATCTCTTAGAATAGATATACTCCTAGAGTAAATCTACCTACAGGCTACCAGCCTTCAAATCATCATTCCTTCTTTTTCAAAAAAGTCCTTGGATGAATCTTTCTCTCTAACTTAACTACTGTACTCTCATTTGGTGTACCCTCAAATTCCCTGCCTTCAAGTTAATTAAGACCCTTGGCTCAGCCAAATACATAAATGGCCTTTTACCATTATTAATAGCTATGTCAACTCTATGATCTGGAATTCAGAAAACCTCCCCTTGATCATAATTCTCTCTCTCTCTCTCTCTCTCTCTCTCTCTCTCTCTCTCTCTCTCTCTCTCTCTCTCCTTCTAGTTCTGACATTACTCTTCTCTACTTATCTCTATCATCCCCGCTTTGATTCCACTTTCCTTTCTTGACAATCTTGACACTATAAGTTAGAAGCTAGCAGGCTGACTTTAGGACTGCATTTTTCAAATCCCTGCTATAGGGAACCAGTTCAATTTCACATTGACCTCTACCCTTGACCCTCTTGATCCTGCTTTGTCTCACACCTTGACCATCTGCCTTCTTTATTTGTGCTCTCAAATTGCTAAGCACTGATGGAGAAAGTTACACCAGCAGGTCAAAAGAGTTTACAACAAATTCAAGTTTTCTAATCTCAACTTCATCCTTACTTTATAAAGCAAATATTTTCTTTTTTCTTAATTGGCTCTCCATTCAACTTCCCTTAGCATGCATTCTAAACTTCTTCTTCTCCTCCCAGCTCTCAACATCTTCCTTCACACTGCATATCTCTTAAAATATATTCTAATTCACTGTAAAAAGCAGGGTCATTCATTATTAGCTTCCTCATCTTTTCTATTTCAGATCTGAAAAACCATTCTAATTGTACCCATCTTCTTTCCTTTTAACTGGCACTTCTGTTTTCAACCAATCCCTCTCCCTATTCTTTCCATCTCATCTCTTCCTATTTCATCCCTTTCCATACCCCCTATTGATCATTCCCTCTCTCTCATCTTCAATTTCTCCCTAATTGTTGGTTCTTGATTCATTATCTACACGATGTGTTCAATTTTAACATCTCTTCCCTCTTGACTCATATAGTCTTTTAAATATATTTTATTTTTTAATGAATGAAAATCTATATTCTCTTCCTTCCTCTCCTCTTTCATTAAAAAAGAAAGAAAAACAAAAAAGATGAGAGAAAGAATGAAATAAGTATTTATATAGCATACATGGTAAGCACCACGCTAAATACTTTACAGATACCATCCCTCATTTGATCCTCACAACAATCCTGAGAGGTAGGTATTGTTATTACTCCCATTTCACAATTAAAAAAATTGAACCAAACAGAGGTTAATTGAGTTACCCAGGGCCAAAAGCTGACAAATGTCTAAGATTTGAATTCAAGTCTTCCTGACTCCAGGTCCAGTACTCCATTCATCACACCACTTGACCACTTTGTAATATACACACATAGTCAAACAAAACCATTCTCTCATTTGGACATGACCTCAATATATGTATCAATCTATACCCTTAGCCCATCACCTCTCTATCAGGAGGTGGGAACTTGTTTCATCATGAGTCCACTAGAATCATGTTTGGGTACCTGGTTATGTTTCTTGTTACTGTATAAATTGTTCTCTTGGTTCTACCCACTTTACTCTGCATCAGCTCAT
Source organism: Gymnobelideus leadbeateri (assembly GCA_011680675.1). Taxonomy (NCBI): domain Eukaryota; kingdom Metazoa; phylum Chordata; class Mammalia; order Diprotodontia; family Petauridae; genus Gymnobelideus; species Gymnobelideus leadbeateri. Next base: position 285,579 of record WOXC01010876.1, on the reverse strand, counting down.
ATAAGTTTTCCCAAGTTTCTCTAGAACTGTCCTCTTCATCATTTGTTATAGCACAATAATATATCATCAGAGTCATATACCATAATTATTTTCATCTATTTATAGGCACACCTTTAATTTCTAGATTTTGGGCATCACAAAAAGAGGTGCCCAAAATTTTTTGTACATATAGGTCCTTTTTTACTTTTCTTTGATCTCTTTGGAGCATGAACATAGTAGTGGTATTGCTATGTAAAAGGGTAGGGACATTTTAGTAAATTTGGAATCATAGTTCTAAATTACTGCTTTAGATGGACAAATTCATGGCTTGACCATAAGTGCACCTTTTCCCCACCAGCCCTCTAGTATTCGTCATTTTCCTTTTTGGTGACCTTTGCCAATTTGAGGGGTATAAGATAGAATCTTAGAATTACCCCAACTTGCAACTCATTATTAATGATTTGGAACACTTCTCCACATGGTTACTGATAGCTTGTGTTTCTTCATCTAGAAATCATTTATATTCATATCCTTTGACCATATAACGTAGAATGACGTTATAAATTTGCATCAGTTTCCTACATATCTTACAAATGAAATCTTTATATGAGAAATTTACTACAAAGACTTTTTTTCCCAGTTGGTTGTGTTTCCCTCCACCCACCTACCACCATCTTTGAAAAGGATGAAGACCTGAATCAAAATTATCATGTTGAGGGTGATGCCAAATTTTTGCAATTTACAAAGGGTCTCTTCGTGTAAAGAGGTAGTCAAATCTTTGCAATTCATAAAAAGTCTCTTCATGTAAAGGGGTGACTATGAATAGGAGTAGCACCAGGAATGTCAGGGCTACAGTGATGATGATGATTCTGGGTCAACTTCTACACCCTGTGCTGAATCATGGGGTGCTCCCCCACCCTACCCTTATTATTTCCATGCCAAGTGGAAGCTATTACCACTACTGGATGCTGCCACTGACCTCCATATCCCAGGATATCCCACTTGTGGACCTTGCTCTGATCCCTTTTTGTCAAGTGAGCATTTCTCCCCCATTCTTGACCTTATTCCACCCCTTATGGTCAGGGATAGCATTGCAAGTTTCTGTGTTGCCATTGTTCCCTACCATGCAGAGGCAGGAACACTGTGTATACCACCTCTGATTAGACTGACTACCACCCTACAGTGGGGAAAAAATTGACCCTCTGTGTCCAGGCCTGACTTTTCTTCCCATGTTGGAGCCCTCTCATGTCAGGTTGGATGGGAAGTACCTCATGGTAAGTTACTGCTACTTTTAGAGGCATTATCACAAGAATCGTGGAGGACAATTTAGACCCACCTTCCTATGTATTGTGTATCCCCTATTCAACTAGATCATTCCATTTTAATCCTGCCAACTATATCAATTGACCCAGGTTAAGGCTGACTCTAGCTGATTCTCTGGAAGTTTAGGTTCACTAGGGAAATGAAATGGAGATACAAGTTACTAAACAGTAGATAGAATGAGATTTATTTTACCATAGAAGCAGAAGGATATTCAACATGGATGTTCATCTATGACAGCACAAGTTGATTTAGCTGAGTGAAGTTCCTTTCTAAGTTCCTTCCTCTAAGTTGTCCATTTGATCTGATGTATTTGCCAAACCCTAGAGCTAGTCTGATGCTGTGTAAGGTTAATGGGATATAAGATCTTCCCTGCCCATTAGTAGGCCTCACATGGAGACCATTAAGGGAAGTTTGCTTAGGGGAGGCTTGCTTGTAGGAAGGTTTTCACACCTTTTGCTAATTTCTAACTAGACACTCAGTCACTTTGAGGTTCGTGAAGCCTTCCAGCTCTGAGAAGTGTATAAATACTCTGAGTCGGTATTTTACTTTGCAGACTAGCTTATGAGAAGGATCTTATGATTCCCTGGTCAAGATTCTGAGTGACTTATGTTCAGAGTTCCTGACTGCTCAGATGTAAAGGCTCTCTAGATCCAGGGATGTATGTAAAGTGTATAGTTGATTCAGACAGTCAGAGCCCTGTGTGTTGGTCTTTCTTTCTCTGCTTATATTTTCTCTGTTTGTATTTTCTCTGACATTCAGGGTGCTGACTTTTCCCCTGAACTAGTGAATGTAATTTAAAAAGATTGTTGACCCCTTAAAACTATCTTTCCTAGTAAAGCAGATCTATGAACCTATGCTAGCAACTACCCTGGGTATGCCAGTGTGGTTGCCGCTACATGCCCTCATGGATGTTTTCACTCAGGTAACAAGAAAGTGATGCCAAGTGCCCAAGTCCTTAGTTCCTGAGCCAATCAAGTCCTGATTATAATCTCAATACATTTTAAGGATAATTAGCCCAACTTGAATGGGAAGGGGAGTGGAATTTTGCTTTCACCAAATTTGCCTAAACCTATATGTCCTCTAAACATACCCATTTTTATCAATGAGACAAGCATAGTCATAGTCACACAGGTTTGAAACCTCAAAGCGACCTTTGACTTTTCCCTCTCCTTTGATACCTATCATCTAATACCCAAACCGTACCCAAATCCTTTTAACTCTGTTCAAAAATGCCTACCCTTTATCCCACACCTCCACTACACTAGTTCTGGTACTATCTTTACTTGCCTAGACTCTGTCCAGTTAATCTCCATGCTTCCAAGTTTCTCCCTTCTCCAATTTATCTCTCTCACATACCCCAAAATAAATCCTGAGGTATAGTATTTATCATGTTACCTCTACAAAAATATTCAGTAACTCATTGTTTCTGAGACAAAACACAAATTCTTTAACATAACATAAAATAAAGGCACCTTGTCCTATATCAGTACCTTCTGTTATGGTTTTATATCCCCAGCATCCTAATATTCATTGTACTTGGGAAGACAGTATATGACAGGGTGGCAATATCAGAGACAGAAAGGGAAGCAAATTGCACTTTGCTAGCAGGGCCTGTGTGTTTTTCATCCTTGAATGACTCTGACTAGTCTATTAGCAAAGAGACAGACACCAGTAAATAAAGATGCCTGAAAGGGAAAGCCAGCCTAGCACCACACTGCCCTCAAGAGAAACCAGCAGAGATTTCTAAGTTTCCGTCTCACATCAATGGGAAGCTAATCTAAAGGTTAAATGAGTGAAAACTCTGGGCAAACAACTCTCCCAGTTCCCATTGGGAGTAGTCAGGGAGAAATGAACTTTTGCAATTTGGGGCCTCCCTGCTGCTTAGGAGATTAATGTGGAGCAAATGAGGAAGAGCATAAACTGGGGAATAGGCAGGATGGTCACGTGCATTGGTGTTAATTCATTTTTATTCATTTCAAATGCCCTGATTAAAGCATGAACTTTAAAGAAAACAGAACAATTATAAGTGAAGGGGATTTTTCACAGTCCTCCAACCCCACCCAAAAGAAATTATGCACCAGATACAGATTAATTACAATCCATAACAAAATGACATACTAAATTAATTAATTTTGGAAATTTCCAATACATGGAGCATCCAATCAGCACCCCTCTTCCACTAATCCCAGGCTTCTTAAACTTTTTCCACTGACAACCTCACCAGTGTTTCTTCAACTGTGGATGGGGTCACAACCCACAGTTTAAGAAGTACTACAGGAATCCTCAGAAGGAATACAGGCACACTCGTTCGATTTTGCAGATTCTATTCCTAGGGTATGGTCCCTTGGTTGCTTCAATGACTCTCCCTGAACCCCCCCATTACCCCAACCCAAAAGAAGCAGCAGATGCTGAGTCCTTCAAGGAGCAGAGCAGAGAAGAAACTGGGCAGGCAGAAAATATGTTGCCTTTTTACACACACACACATACATACACACACACACACACACACACACACACACACACACACACACACACACAAAGTGACTCAACCCCCAAGCCCACCACTCCTCAAGTGTCAGATACTGACTACTCAGTCATGGAAAGTAAAGGAGATCTGAGGCAAAAACTATAGGTACATAGCAATGTTGGGCCTGAAAAAAAGAGACTAGAACCCTGAACCAGGTCTCTCTCCAAAAGCTACTCAGAACAAGAGCTTAAGCCGAAAAATACTACATCCACTATCATAAGACAGTCTTGCAGGTCAGTTTCTGGTGTCATTTTAAGAGCAAAAAGTCAGAAGACAAAGTAAGGGGTGGAATTTAGGGGAAAAAAAACCTGAAACACCAAAGATATCAAAAGAAAAGACTTCAATAAGGCATACAGGCAGATAAGCCAATGGAGAAGATCCTAAAACCTGAAGTAATAATGAGTAAAACTTCAAAAAGAACTCACAACGCTTCTAACAAATATTATAACATGTAGAGAAGTAAACCAACCGTCCCTGAAGAAAGAAAACATTCTATGGACTCCCCAGAGAGTAAAAAACAAAAAACAAAAAACTTCAGAATGGTTCAAAAGAAAAAGAAAATCCACAAAAGAGTATTTCACAATTCAAAAATTCCTTAACCATACCTGGGAGGTTAGATTTATCAAGTGCCACCTTCTACTTGAAGTCTCCTGTACACCAAGCTGCTAGAGCACTCTCTCCCAAAACTACCTGATATCCACTGTACATGTGTGTGTGTGTGTGTGTGTGTGTGTGTGTGATATACTTATATATGGATGTTCTCTCTTGTGTTAGAATACATGCTCCTTGAGGATAGGAACTGTTTCACATTTAATTTTGTATTGCCAGTGCTTAACATATCACCTGCCACATAGCATGTGTTTAATAAATACTTGTTGATTGATTGATTTGGTTGACCCTGAAAGGCAAAACTGGGAGCAAGCATTGTAAGTCACAAAGAGGCAAATTTAGATTTGATTCAAGGACAAATTCCCTAATAGTTAACATTATCCAAAAGTGAAATGGGCTGTTGCAAAAGAGTGTGATTCACACTTTCACCCAATGTTCTTACACAAAGGTTGGATGAATACTAGTTAGTATGTTGTAGAGAGCACTCTCCTTCAGATGTGGATTAGATGAATTGGACCCTGAGGTCCATTCCATTTCTAAGATTCTGTGAAGTAGGATCTGTAATACTATTTACTCCCATTTTACAAATGAAAAAACTGAGACACAGAAAATTCAAGTGACTTTACCAGGGCCACTTAGTAAATTATGAAGCTAGAGTTCAAACTCAACTCTTTTAGCTATGTATTTAGAGGTAATTTAGTATGTTAGTGGTAATGAACATATGCAAAAAATGAAAGGACAGTATACTTAAACAGATTCATCAAGCAAAAATGAAGTAATTAGAAATTTTACATAAGGGTTTAACCCATATATATAAGAATTTCTATCAATTAATTGTCCTCCAAACAACCATGTGGATTAGGGAATATCTAGGTATTATTTGTGACTACTTTATATCTAGAAACTGAGGCACTAAGAGATAAACTAAATGCCTGTGATCACACACTGAACTACCACCAGCATGGAAAATGCACTCCTGTGGTAACTGGTAGTTTCTAATTACATCGGTTGCCTTCCATTGATGATTTGACTAAAATCTCTTTGTCCCTACTCTGGACTGAGGGGTACTGGTGAGTTCCCCTTGAAAACAATGTTCTACTATTCAAATTGCAAACAGACAGGCCCCTCTGTCTAAATGATGAATGGTATGAAAGTTGTGTGAGTCACAAAGCCTAAATGGCTAGCTCTAGTCACTTGAAGATTCAGTCATATCCCAACAATGCAGCATGGAGATGAGTGCCATTGGTTTCAGGAAATGGAATTTATAAATAAAAATAAGATGACTTCTGTTGGACTTTTTCATCATTGCAGAACATAAATTACAAGCAAGTTTAATAAACATGAAGTCTATGTTAGCCCAGGAATCATCCATGGCTTTCCAGAATAAATGCATCAAGCATTAATTCTGTTACCTTTTGGTTCAACTCTTTGTGTATAACCTCAAAATCATACCATCTGTGGATGAACTGAAGAAACTGGAGGTGTTTATTCTGAAGTAGAGAAGACAGGGAGAACATGATGTTCATCTTTAAATATTTTAAAGGCTGTCGCGTAGAAGAATGAATGAGCCTAGACTTTTTGGTCCCAGTGGAAAGCACTAGGAGAAATGAGTCAAAGTGGTAAAGGGTCAAATTTAGGTTTGTGGCAAGGAGAGACTTCCTAACAATTAGAACTGACTGAAAGAAGACTAGGCTGCCTCAGGAAGTAGTGGGCTTTCCCTCACTGGAGGTGTTTAAACAATGGTTGGATGACTGCTTGTCACAGTTATAGAGGAATTCTGGTTCAGTTACAGGGAAACTATGGAGACTAGATGTACTCTGAATTTACATACCATTTGATTCTTTCATAGTCAATAGAAAAATCAGGAACTCCTTAGGATTTCACTCTTTTCTTTCTACATCTATAAATCAGTCAACAAGTATTTATTAAGGGCTTATTGTGTGCTTGGCACTATGCTTAGTGCTGGGGATACCAAAGGCAAAAAGTAATAGTGTCTGTCTTCATGGAGTTCACATTCCAACAGGGATACAACATACATTTAGTTGGACACCTCAAAACTCCCTAGAGCAGACTTAAACAGATTAAAATATAATTGGGAATGCTTAATAAATATAATAAATTTAATGTATAAATAAAATATAACAATTTTATATATAATATAAATAATATAATAATATATAAATATATAATTTATTTAATTATTTAATAAATTTAATGAAAATACAGTATAACATAGATATTGTTAATGTGTGATGTTATAAGTCAACATGTGGTCTATCTCTATAAGATATATATGGTGTAAATAAAAAGTCTATTAATTAGAAGTATTAACTGTTGGGGTGACCAGGAAAGGCATCCTGAAAAAGGTGGAATTTGAGATGATTCTTGAAGGAAGTCAGAAACTAAGAAGGAGAGGTGAGAAGTCAGAGGCTTGGGGGCACATCCAATGCAAAGTCATGGAGATAGGAATTGGAACATCGTGTTAGGAACTGCAAAGTAGCCCAGTGAAAATGGATCATTTTTGTCCCTGGAAGGGAATGATGCATAAGAAGGCTATAAAGGTAGAATGGAGTTGGATTAGAAAGAGCTCTAAATGCCAAACAAAGGACTTTATATTTTATCTTGGATGTCATAGAGAATCTTTGGAGTTCATTTAGTAGAGTACTGAAATGATCAGATTCATGCTTTAGAAAACTCACCTTCAATGTGATGGATCAGTGGGAGAAGGGAGAAATTTGAGGCAGGAAGATCAACTAGAAGCCTTCTCACACCACCCCCACATATTCTTCAATTCAGGAGACTGGCCTTTTTTGCTGTGCCATAAACATGACATTCCATTTCTCAGTTCCAGGCATTGTTTCTGGCTATCTCAGACATCTGGAATTCTCTCCCTCCTCATTTCTGGTTTCTAACTTCCCTGACTTTCTTCAAAGCCCAACTAAAAACCCATTTTGTACGGGAAGCCATTCCCAAACTCTCAACTCTAGTACCTTCAAATAGTTAATTATTTCTTAATTGTCCTAAAGTTGCTTTGCACATGTGTATTTGCTTCTTGTCCCTCCTCTCAGAATGTGAGCTCCTTGAGGACAGGAACTGTCTTTTGTCTTTATTGTATCCCTCATGCTTAGCACAATGCCTGGCACATAGTAGGCACTTAATTAATGCTTTTTGATTGACAAATGACTACAGGCCCTGGGGAGAAGTAATAAGTGTCTGAATCAAGATTGTGGCTGTATCTGTATCAAGGTCTGTAGATGCTTATTTTTGGAGTTGATTATACACTCTTCTCTCCTTACCCATTCTGAGCTTGCATTGCCCACTCTCTCTCCTCCATTTTTTCCTCCTTCTACTTATGATGATGTTCTTTGTAGAACCTAGAGATATTTGGATAAATACTATATCAACTCTCCAAAAGAAAGAAAATGTGGAGGGGAAGAGGAAATTGAAATATCACATTAATTTAGAAGCCAAAAGGATATAGGTCTTCCCACTATGGGAAAACAACGCCAGAAAATCTTTAGTAATTTGCTCAAGGCTATATACACCATTATTCAGTGACTCAACATGGCCTAGAACCCAGTAGCTCTATAGTAAAAGGGAAAAAGCATTACAATTTGGAATCAGAACATCTAGGTTTGGATTCTGGCTCTAATGCTTACCACCTGTGTGACTTTGGGAAAGTCAACTAACCTTTTTTATTTGGTTTCCTCAACTGTAAAATGAGGGGTATAGACTAAAATATTTCAAATGTCCTTTCCAGCTCTAAAATCTTACCATCTTTATACAGTATATTCCTATGTGGCATATTATATATTCTATATTATCTTATTCCCTGACTGAAAAGAATTGGTCTTTTTCCCCGGGTATCTTCCCTTGCTAATACAGATAGAGTTGAGCTCAAAGCCAGACTCTTATTCCATATCAATTAAACTTAGTAAAAGGTCAATTTTCAATTACCTTTACCCTCTAGAAAACTGTCCAACTCAGACTGCATTCCTGGTTGCTTCTCACCAGACCAGAATGAATCACCCTTCCTTCAGAGCTATCCACTGTTCCAAGGATACAAGGAAATCTCTTCCTTGTACTATCTATAAAGGCTCTAGCAAAGAACCAGTCAAAGATATACCAAAGACTTTAAAAGTGGAATTCTCAGTTGTAGCAGAGCCAAGATGGCGAAGTAGAAACAGCTCATCCAAGCCACTCTCCCCCAGATTCCCCCCAAACTATGTCAAAGGGGACTCTGAACAACTTCTGGAGCCCCAGCACCCACAGAACGACACAGAGAAGCTAACCTCCCGCTGAGGACAGCCCAGCAGCCCTGCAGGAAGGACCAGCACAGTGCTCTGGAAGATGGCAGCAAGCAGAGCACAGAGCGCAGGGAGCCGAGCTGAGCAGAGCAGAGCCCAGGTCCCCATGAGCTGAGGTTTTAGCCCCAGGGCGGCAGGGCCAGCAGCCGGCTGGAGAGACCCCAGAACACCAGCAGCTGTGGTGACTCCAGAATTATCAACATAGATGTGGCTAGGACAAAGTAAGAGGTTAGTGCCCTATGGACTTTGGGACCAGTATTTGGGGAATGTGTGGGCTTCCTCCCCTGGGGGCTAGAAGCCACTGAGGACACACGCCATTCTGTAGTTTTCAGAGGCAGCTCCAGCTCCTGGCCTGTGAACTGTAGGGAGATCCACTGATCAGTCTTGGGGGGTAATTGCTCTTGCTTTAACCTCCCTGGATCTGGATTGTGATCTGGGGTGGAGATCATGTGTGGGCTTCCAGCTTCCAGAAATGGAAGTTGCCCTCCCACATGTGCATGACAAAAATTCCTCTATCTGTTGGCAAAGACATACTGTAGCAAAAAAGTCCAAAAGTCAAGTAATTAAGTGGCAATATGCCAAGGCAAAGGAAACAGAAAAATGCAACCCTAGGTGCCTATTTTGGGGGGATAGAGCGGGAAAAGGACTGTGAGGTCAGAAGTCTTGCTCCAAAAGCCCCAGGGGAAAACATGAACGGGTTGCAGGCCATTGAGGACCTTAAAGAAGGACTTTAAAAATAAAATAAGAGAAGTGGAGGAAAAATTGGAAAGAGAAATGAGAAGGATGCAGGAAAAGTATGAAATGAGGGTCAACAGCCTGACTGAGGAAAACAACACCTTAAAAATAGACTAACTCAAATGGCAAAGGAGGCCCAAAAGAGCAATGAGGAGAATGCCTTAAAAAGTTGAATTTGCCAGATGGAAAAAGAATCTCAAAAGTTCACTGAGGAGATTCATTCCTTCAGAGTTAGACTGGAGCAGATGGAAGCTAATGACTTTATGAGAAATCAAGATGCTGTTAAGCAGATCCAAACAAATGAAAGATTAGAAGGCAATGTGAAATATCTCATGGAAAAACCACTGACCTGGAAAATAGATCCAGGAGAGACAATTTAAAAATTATTGGACTACCTGAAAGCCATGATCAAAGAAAGAACCTAGAAATCACCCTTCAAGAAATTCTCAAGGAAAATTGCCCTGATGTTTAGATCCAGAGGGCAAAATAGAGGTTGAAAGAATCCACTGATCACCTCCTGAAAAAGATCCCAAAAAGAAAACTCCCAGGAATATTATAACCAGGTTCCAGAATCCCCAGATCAAGGAGAAAATACTACAAGCATCCAGGAAGAAACAATTTCAATATTGTGGAAACACAATCAGAATAGCACAGGACCTGGCAGCTTCTACAAGAGCTGGGACTGAACCCAAGGGTCACCTACCCAGCAAAATTGAGTATTTTGTTTCAGGGGAAAATATGATCATTCAGTGGAATAGAGGACTTTCAAGCATTCTTGAGGAAAAAAACCAGAATTGAATAGAAAATTTGACATCCAGACACAAGAAGCAAGAGATGCCTGAGAAGGTAATCAGGGAAAAGAAATCAAAAGGAAGTTATCGAAGTTGAATTATTTACATTCCTATATGGAAAAACAATGACTGTGACTGATGAAATCTTTCTCACTATGAAAATAATGGAAGAAGGGTTTATGATCATATGAATACATATGTGAATGTGTGTGTATATGGTTGCAGCTATATATGGATAGAGGGCATAGGTTGAATTCGTTGGGAAGGGAGAATACTCAAGGGATGAAATTATGAGGTGAGAGAGGAAAGTGGCAAGAGGAAGTGGGGAGAGACAGGGTAGGGTAAACTATCTCATGTAGAAGAAGCAAGGGGAAGTGATTGCAAGGGAGGGGGAGAATAGGAAGGCAAAAAGGCAAAACCACATTCTCATTGAATTTGGTTCAGGGAGAGAATGACATACATACTAAATGGGATATCTCAACCTGCAGCAGAATAGGGGGAAGGGGGATGAGAGGAGGGAGGATGGATGGGAGGGCATCCTTGGGGGGAGGGGAGGTTGGAAGTACCCACTATAGAAGAGGGACAGGATCATGTAGGGAATGGACCAGGTTGGGGGTAGGATGAGTGGGAGGGAATTATAAGCAGCCTTGTACAATATATCTACTATGATAATGTTTTGCATAGCTAGACATGTACAACATATACTGAATTACTTATCTTCCCAGAGGGAATAGGTGACAAGGGAGGAAAGAAATGGATCTGAAATTCGAGGTCTTAACATTAAATGTTTCAAATATATATAAATACTATTATTAATACTCTTTTGCTTGTAATTGGGAGATAATATGTGCAGGCATTGGGACACAAAGATTCACCTTCCTCTAATGGAAAAGTCGAAGGGGGTATGGGAGAAGGTATGGGAGAGAGCAAATTGGAGGGAGTGATATCTTGTGGGACTGCTATTCTGGGAGGGTGGGTAGGGGAAAAACAGGGGGAGGGGGAAATGATTGTAACTCAAAATCTGGCGGAAATGAATGATGTAAAACAGAAGTTAATAAAGCATTTGTTTAAAAAAAACAATGTTGTAATGACAAATAACTTTGAAATTTAAAATTTAAGAATTCTGATAAAAGCCATAAGCAGCCATAACTCCAGGTGACCAATAATTAAGCATACTACTCACCTCCTGATAGAGAGGTCCAAAAAGCTAATGAAGAGAAGAATGCCTTAAAAAGTAGAATTTGACCAAATGGAAAAGGAACTTCAAAAACTAACTGAAGAAAATAACTCCTTCAAAATTAGAATGGAGCAAATGGAAGCTAATGACTTTATGAGAAATCAAGAATTTATAAAAGAGAACCAAAAGAATGAAAAAATAGAACATAATGTGAAATATCTTATTGGAAAACCCACTGACCTAGAAAATAGATACAGAAGAGATCATTTTAAAATTATTTGACTACCTGAAAGCCATGATCAAAAAAAGAGCGTAGACATAATCTTTCAAAAAACTATCAAGGAAAACTGCCTGGATATTCTAGAATCAGAGGGGGAAACAGAAATTATAAGAATTCACTAATTACCTCTTAAAAGAGATCCCCCCCCCAAAAAAAACTCCTAGGAATATTATAGCCAAATTCCAGAGTTCCCAGGTTAAGGAGAAAATATTGCAGGCAGCCAGAAAGGAACAATTCAAGTATTGTGGAAATACAATCAGGATAATACAAGATCCAGTAGCTTCTACATTGGGGGATCAAATGGTTTGGAATATGATATTCCAGAAGTCAGAGGAGTTAAGATTAAGACCAAGAATCAACTAAGCAGCAAAACTGAGTATAATACTTCAGGGGAAAAATTAACATTCAATGAAATAGAGGACTTTCAAACATTCTTGCTGAAAAGACCAGAGCTAAATAGAAAATTTGACTATCAAATACAAGAAGCAAAAGAGCATGAAAAGATAAACAGGAAAGAGAAATCATAAGGTGTAAGGACCCCTTGTGTCAGAATCCCTGCAGCTGCCTTGGGGTGCACTAAGACCAGTTTAATGCATGAAATCTCAGAGAGATATGAAAGGGAAATGGGAGTCCATATGGGGGAATCATATAATTCAAGTTTATTCAGAGAGAAGTGTGTTTATGTATCTTCTCAACCCTTTGGTGTACGTGCAGGCTTTGGAGTATATAGGATTGATCATTAACAGGGGGAAAATAAAAGAAACAATCAGCTTTCCAGGGGGGGCTGAGCCAGAATATATATACCTGTCATCCAAACAAGTGAGAAGCTATTAGGCATCCTTGATGGACTGCAGGTAGCTGTGACCTTCGAGACCTTATGACAAAGATCTGTGCATACAACCTAGTATAGCACCTTCTTTCCACAGGTCTTCAACCTGGATTACTGTTGTTAAGGTTACCTGGACAACAGTCCCCTCACAATAAGGGACTTAATTAAAGATGAACTATTTATATTCCTACATGGAATGTTGATATTTGTAACTCCTGAGACCTTTCTCAATATTAGGGTAGTTGGAAGGAATAGATAGGTAGATGGATGGATGGATGGATGGATGGATGGATGGATGGATGGATGGATAGATGGATAGATAGAAAGATAGATAGATAGATAGATAGATAGATAGATAGATAGATAGATAGATAGATAGATAGATAGCACAGGGTCAGTTGAATATGAAGGGATGATATCTAAAAAATAAAATTAAGTGGTGAGAGAGAAATATATTGGGAGGAGAAATGGAGAGATATAATGGGGTAAATTATCTTATATAAAAGTGGCAAGAAAAAGGTTCCACAATGGAGGGGAAATATGGGGAACGTGAGAGGGAATGAGTGAACCTTAGACTCATCAGATTTGGCTTAAGGAGGGAATAATATACACACTCAGTTGGGTGTCTTACTCTACAGGAAAGTTAGGGGGAAGAGAATAAGGCAGGAGGGATGATAGAAAGGAGGACAGATTGGGGAGGGGGTAGCCAGAAGCAAACACTTTTGAAAAGGGACAGGGTCAAAGGCAAAAATAGAATAAGTAGGGGGCAGGATAGGATGGGAGGAAATATAGTTAGTCTTTCACAACATGACTGTTATGGAAGCATTTTGCATAACTACACATGTATAACCTATTTTGAATTGCTTGCCTTCTCAATGAGGGTGGGTGGGGATGGGAGAAGGGAGAGAATTTGTAACTCAAAGTTTTAAAAACAAGTGTTAAAAATTGTTCTTACATGCAACTGGGAAATAAGATATAGAGGCAATGGGGTATAGAAATCTATCTTACCCTACAAGAAAATAATGGAGAAGGGGATAAGAGTGGGGGCATGATAGAAGGGAGGGCAGATTGGGGTAAGTGGTCCATCTTGGGTTGGGGGAAGGGGAGAGATGGGAAGAAAATCTGGAATGCAAAATCTTGTGGAAATGAATGTTGAAAACTAAAAATGAATTATTTTTTTTCAAAAGCAGACCTATCATATCACATATCATGTACAAGGAACCAGCACTTAGCACAGTGCCTGGCACATAGTAGGCACTTAATGCTTACTCATTGATTGATTGAATGATCTCAGGCTGATAGCTATATTAAAGGTTAACTGCCTCCAGCAGGAGTAATAGGTGATTAGAAGATGGTTGCAGTTACTTCATCTTACCTTGCTTTTCTCATTTTACCTCATGTCCATGCTTTCACTCTCTCAGTGATGGGTATAGTTTTGTCAAAATGAGTATGTTTATTTTCCTCCTATTATGTGTCTGAGTTCTGGAGGCCCAGAGTTGTCATTTCTGTAGAATTCAAGCCTCTGGCTTACCTTGGTGGAGTCAAGATGGCTGAGTAGAAACAGCACTTCCACTGAGCTCCAACCCACACCACTTCAAAATTATGTAAAAGGGGGACTCTGAATGACCTCAGGAGCTCCAGAACCCACAAAATGACATAGAGAAGCTAACCTCCTGCTGAGGACAGCCCGGCAGCCTGGCAGGGAGCGGCCAGCACAGCATACTGGGAGCCACCAGCACAGGACTATGGGAGCTGAGCCCAGGCCCACATGAGTCCCGGTTTTAGCCTGAATTTGGCTAGACCAGCAGCCAGCTGGAGGGATCCCAGAAAACCAGGAGCTGAGGCATTTCCAGAATTATCAACACATAGATGCTAAGGACAAAGTGAGAGGTTAGTGCCCTATGGACTTTTGGACCAGTATTTGGGAACTTGTCAGCTTCTTCCCCTGGGAGCAGGAAGCTGCTGAGGAGCAGGCGCAGCTTGTGCCATGATGCTAAGTTTCAGCTTCAGCACTTGGCCTGTGAACTGTAGGGGGATCTGGCGATTAGTCTGGGGATAAGCGCTCTTGCTTTGCCCTTCTTGGATCTGGATTGTGGTCTGGGGTGGAGGACTTGGGGTGTGTGACCAGCTTGCCAGATTGTATGGAGGCTTCACAGAGGCCACCCAACTAATACCTCCGGAAGTTGAGAAAACCCCAAAGTTTGGGACAGAAGTTCCCCTGGCTGGTGGCAAAGTCTTACTGTGGCAACAAGCCCAAAAGTCAAGTAATTGAGTGGCAACATGCCTAGGCAAAGGAAACAAAATAAACAGAAAAGTGCAACATTAGACTCCTATTTGGGGGGCAAAGAGGATCAAAGCATGGAGCAGGAGGAGGACTTTGAGGTCAGAAATCCTGCTCCAAAAGCTCCAAATGAAAATAAGAGAAGGTTACAGGCCATAGAGGAACTTAAAAAGCAGATAAGAGAAGTGGGAGAAAAATTGGGAAGAGAA
The DNA here is from genome assembly GCA_011680675.1 of Gymnobelideus leadbeateri. Taxonomy (NCBI): domain Eukaryota; kingdom Metazoa; phylum Chordata; class Mammalia; order Diprotodontia; family Petauridae; genus Gymnobelideus; species Gymnobelideus leadbeateri. The sequence goes on along the minus strand of WOXC01010876.1, from coordinate 270,532 downwards.
ATGAGAAAGATGCAATAAAAGTATGAAATGACAATCAACAGCCTGACTGAGGAAAATAACACCTTAAAAAATAGACTAACTCAAATGGCTAAAGAGGCTCAAAAAGGCAATGAAGAGAAGAATGCCTTAAAACCCGAATTTGCCAGATGGAAAAAGAATCTCAAAAGCTCACTGAGGAGATTCATTCCTTCAGAATTAGACTGGGGCAAATGGAAGCTAGTGACTTTATGAGAAACCTAGATGCTATTGAGCAGATCCAAGCAATTGAAAGAATAGAAGTCAATGTGAAATAGCTCATGGGGAAAATCACTGACCTGGAAAATAGATCCAGAGAGACAATCTAAAAATTATTGGACTACCTGAAAGCCATGATCAAAGAAAGAATCTAGAAATCATCCTTCAAGAAATTCTCAAGGAAAATTGCCCTGATGTTTTAGACACAGAGAGGGAAATAGAGGTTGAAAGAATCCACAGATCACCTCTTGAAAAAGATCCCAAAAAGAAAACTCCTAGGAATGTTGTAGCCAGGGTCCAGAATCCCCATATCAAGGAGAGAATATTACAAGCAGCCAGGAAGAAACAATTTCAATATTGTGGAAACACAATCAGGATAACACAGGATCTGGCAGCTTCTACACTGAGGCATCGAAGGGCATAGAATATGATGTTCCCCTGGACAAAGGACCTGGGGTTAAAACCAAGAATCACCTACCCAGCAAAACTGAGTATCATGTTTCAGGGGAAATTTTTGGTCATTCAATGGAATAGAGGACTTTCAAGCATTCTTGAGGAAAAAATCAGAGTTGAATAGAAAATTTGACATACAGATACAAGAAGCAAGAAATGCTTGAGAAGGTAAACAAGGCAAAGAAATCACTATAAACTTATCGAAGTTGAACTAATTACATTCCTACAAGGAAAAACAATAACTGTAACTGTTGAAACTTTTCTCAGTATGAAAATAGTAGAAGAAGGGTATGTGGGCATATGAATACATTTGTGAATGTGTGTATATATGCTTTCAAGTATACAAAGATAGAGGGCACAGGTCGAATTTAATAGGAAGGGATGATACTTAAAAGGTGAGGTTAAGAAGTGAGAGAGTAATGTGGTGAGGGGTAATGGGGAGAGACAATGGGGTGAACCGTCTCATGTAGAGGAGGCAGGGGAAGGTGTTTGCAGAGAAGGGGAAGAACAGGAAAGCAAAAAGGCAAAACCTTATTCTCATTGAATTTGGACCAGGGAGAGAATGACATGCATACTAAATAGGGTACCCCACCCTACAGGAGCTTGGGAGGGAGGAGGATGAAGGAAGGTGGTAAAGGGAGGGTGGGCTGGTGGGGGAGGGAAGTTGGAAGCACCCACTTTTGAAAAGGGACAGGATCAAGGTGGGGAGTGGACCAGGTGGAAGGTGGGATGGGAGGGAGGGAAATATAGTCAGTCTTTTACAATATATCTACTATGGCAATGTTTTGCATAGCTACACATGTACAACATATACTGAGTTGCTTATCTTCCTTTTAAAATCAATTAAAAATATATATATAAATACTATGATTAATACTATTTTGCATATAATTGGGAGACAAGACATGCAGGCAATGGGGCACGGTGATTCACCTCACCATATTGGAAAAGTCAAAGGGGGTATGGGAGAAGAGGTGGGAGAGAGCAGATTGGATGAGGGGATATCCTGTATGACTGTTACTCTGAGGTGGTTGGTAGGGGAAAAGTGGGGAAAAATTGTAACTCAAAATCTGGCAGAAATGAATGATGTAAACCAGAAGTTAATAAAGCATTTGGGGAAAAAAAAAGAATTCAAGCCTCTAACATTTTTAACATCAAAACTTTCTGCCTCTCTGTGTCAAGTATTAGCACACTTTTTAGTTGTAAATTGTTAACAAAAATAGTTAAATTTACCTAGTCTTGCTCTACTCTAGATAAGTTACACAAATGCATCTGTTTTGATGAAATAGTTTGATGGTCACATTTCTGTTAGAAAGAATGCAGTGTGGTTTTCTGTACTACACCAGATAATAAGGAAAATGTTAGAAGGCTTATAGTGAAAGACTGAGGATAGTCATGGCCCAAACATGCTACTATTACATCTCACTTTCTCTGTAGACTCTCATTAAAAGATGAAACATGGACTAGTAGGAAATATAATTCCTACTTCTATAATCAAAAGACAATTAAAGTCATGACATAAGACATTCCCAATATTGTCATGACAATAAAGTCATGACAAACTTAAAGAGGGGAGGGAACAAGTGCTAAGTGCTTTTAAATTTTATTTAATTTTATTCTCAGAACAATCCTGTGAGATTGTAGTGTCATCATATGGGAAACATCCTTGGGAAAGAATTAAATGGTATTTGAAGAGATAAGAAAAATATAATTGCCTCCATTCAAATAATACACACCCTAAAAGTAATGAAAATTAATGTACTGCAGGCTTCAGCATTTTCTAGGGCTCAGTCCTAGGCTTTCTATTTTTTTTTCTTAAGAGCTTATACATATGAATGATTTCACTTACCTGTCTTATTGTCAACCAAAATTCAACATAGTCAAAATAACCTCATCATCTTGCTCTGCAAATACATTTTCCTTAATAATGTACCTGTCTTTGTCAGTGGCAGCACCGTTTTAACTTTTTTTTTTAATTTGTTTAAATATATTCTTATTTATTTCAATAAATATTTCCCAATTGTGTTTAAAAAATTAACATTCTTTTTTAGTTTTGAGTTCCTAATTCTCTTCCTCCTTATTGCCCCCTCCCCTCTCCTTGAGAAGATAAGCATTTGCTATGGATTATATATGTGACATCATGCAAAATATACTTCCATATTAGTTATGTTACAAAGAAAACATAGACCCAAAACAAAACAAAAAATAAAGTTTTAAAAGTGTGTTTCACTCTACATTCAGAGTTCATCAGTTCTCTCTCTGGAGGTAAAGAGCAAATTCTATCATGGGTACTTTGGAATTGTCTTATATTATTGTCTTGATCAAAGTGGCTGTCTTTCATAGTTGATCATCCTTATAACATTTCTCTTAATGTCTACAGTGTTCTCTTGGTTCTGCTTTCTTCATTTTGCATGAGTTCATATAAGTCTTCCCAGGTTTTTCTAAAGCCATCCTGATCATCATTTCTTATAGCACAATAATATCACATTATATTCATATACCACAAATTGTTCAATCATTCTTTAGATGATGGACATCCCAACAATTTCCAATTCTTTGTCACCACAAAAAGAGCTACTATAAATATTTTGTACAAATAGGTAATTTTCCCTTTTCCTTCATCTCTTTTGGATACAGACTTAATGATGCCATTGCTGAGTCAAAGAGTACATATTGTTTTATGGCCCTTTAGGTATACTTCCAAAGTGTCCTCCAGAATGGATGGACTATTACACAGCTCCATCAACAGTAAATTAATGTCCAATTTTTCTATATCCTCTCCAGCATTTGTTGTTTTCCTTTTTAGTCATGTTAAGCAATCTGATAGGTATAAAGTAGTATCTTTGAGTTGTTTTAATTTGCATTTCTCTAATCAATAGTGATTTAGAGTATTTTTTCAATTCCTTTCTTCTTTTTAAAAGTGCTTGTTTATGTCTTTTGACTATTTGTCAACTGGGGAATGACTCTTGTTTTTATAAATTTCATTCAGTTCCCCACGTATTTGAGAAATTAGCCCTTTATAAGAAAGATCTTTTGTAAAAAAAAAAATTTCCGTTTCCTATTTTCCTTCTAATTTTGGCTGCATTCATTTTGTTTGTGCAAAAGCTTTTCAATTTCACATAATCAAAATTATTGATTTTACTTCCTATGATCCTCTCTTATTTGGTCATAAACTCTTTCCTTATCCATATATCTGACAAGTACATTTTGTTTCATCTTCACTAATTTAGCCATATCATCCTTTATGTCTAAATCATTTATCTATTTTGATCTTATCTTGGCATATGGTCTAAGATATTGGTTGATGTCTTATTTCTACCCAACTACTTTCTAGTTTTCCTGCAATTTTTGTCAAATGCCGAGTCCTTACCCACAAAATCTTGAGTTTGTCAAACACTAGATTACTCTGGGCATTTATTATTGTGTATCTAATTCATTCCACTGACCTACCACTCTATTTCTTAGCCAGTGGCAGATTGGTTTTATGATTACCACTTTGCAATTTAGTTTGAAATCTGGAAATTCTAAGCCACATTTCTTCATAATTTTTTCATTGATTTTCTTCATATCTTTTATCTTTTATTCTTTTAGATGAATGTTGTAATTATTCTTTCAGGCTCTATAAAATAATTATTGATAGTTGGATTGGTATGGCACTGAATAAGTAAATCAACTTAGGTAGGATTGTCATTTTTATTATATTGACTTGACCTACCCATGAGCAATTAATATTTCCCCGATTGTTTAGATCTGACTTTATTCATCTAAAAAGTGTTTTGTAATTTTGTTAATGTAAGCCTTGGGTTCGTCTTGACAGGTAGACTCCCAAGTATTTTATATTGTCTGTAGTTCTTTTAAATGGAATTTCTCTATTTCTTCCTGCTGATCTTTTTTGGTAGTATATAGAAATGCTGGTGATTTATGTGAGTTAATTTGTAGCCTACAACTTTGTTGAAGTTGTTGTTTCAATTAGTTTTTTAGTTGATTCTCCAGAATTCTCTAACATTTTATCATCTGTGAAGAGTCATGCATAGTTTTTTTTTTCCTCATGGTCTATTTTTATTCCTTCAATTTTTTTTCTTCTCATTATTATAGCCAACATTTCTGGTACAATGTTGAGTAATAGTGGTGATAATGAACATCCTTGCTTTACCTCTGATTTTATTGGGAAGACGTCACATTTATATCCATTGTAGACAATGCTTATTCTGGGTTTTAGGTAGATATCACTTACCGTTTTAAGAAAAGCTCCATCTATTCCTATGTTTTCCAGTGTTGTTGGGGTTTTTTAAATAGTAATCGGTATTATATTTTGTCAAAAGTTTTTTTCTTTTTTTTTTTTTTTTGGCCTTTTGGAGAGGGGAAAGCAGGACAATGGGAGTTAAGTGACTTGCCCAAAATCACACGGCTAATAAGTGTTAAGTATCTGAGGCTGGATTTGAACTCAGGTCCTCCTGACTCCAGGACTGGTGCTCTATTCACTGCACCACTTAGCCACCCATCAAAGATTTTTTTTTTCTGCATCTATTGATATAATCATATTTTTGTTATTGATGCAGTTAATTGTTTTGTTTTCCTAATATTGAACTAGCCCTGTATTACTGGCATAAATCCTACCTGGTCAAAGTGTATAATATTTGTGAAATAGTACTGTCATCTTCTTGCTAGTATTTTATTTAAATTTTTTGCATTGATATTTAAGGAAACTGCTTTGTCATTTTCTTTCTCCATTCTCTCTTTCTTGGAATAGATATCAAAACCATATTCTGTCATAAAAGGAATTTTGTAGGATTCCTTTTTTACCTATTTTTTCAAATAGTTTGTATAACACTAGGATTAATTGATCCTTAAACATCTAGTAGAATTCACTTGTAAATTCATCTGGTCCTAGAGATTTTTTCTAAGGAATCTCATTTCTGACTTGTTCAATTTCTTTTTCTAAGGTATTCTAGTCCCTCTTGTTAATCTGGGAAGTTTATATTTCTGTATATTTCACTTATTAATTTTATTGGCATATAATTGGGTAAAATTACTGCTTTAATTTCATCTTCATTAGTGATACATTCACCCCTTTCATTTCTGACACCAGTATCAGATTGACCAAGCAGGATTTATGCCAGGAATACAGGATTGGTTCAATATTAGGAAAACAATCCACATAATTGACTGTATCAATAACAAAAATATGATTATATTAACAGATACATAAAAATTTTTGACAAAATACAACACCCGTAACTATTTTAAAAACCACTAGAAAACATAGGAATAGAGGGAGCTTTTCTTTTCTTTTGGGGTTAAGTAACTTGGGGTTAAGCAATTGGGGTTAAGTAACTTGCTCAAGGTTACACAGCCAGTCATTATTTATGTGTGGGTGCTCATTTTCTGAAGCCAGATATGATACTGGGTCGTCCCAACTCCAAGGCTCTTACTCACTGTGCCACCTAGCCGCCCCTAGGGAGCTTTGCTTAAAGTGCTAGGTGGTATCTACCTAAAACCCAGAATAAGCATTATCTACAATGGAGATTAATTTGAAGCTTTCCCAATAAAATCCGGGGTGAAGCAAAGATGTTCATTGGTTAGTTTTTTTTTTCCTTTCTTTTAAGCAAATTAACCAATGGTTTATTTACCTTATTGGTTTTTTTTTTTTTTCATAAAACCAGCTCCTCATTTTATTTGTTCAATAGATTATTTTATTTACTTCTTTAATTTTCAAGATTTCCAATTTGGTGTTCAATTGGGAAATTTTTATTTGATCTTTTTCTAAGTTTGTTTTTTCTTCTTTTTTTTTTTTTAGCAGCATGCTCAACTCACTGATCTGCTCTTTCTCTCTTCTATTGACATTTAGAGATTAAAAAACGTTCTCCTAAGTACTTCTTTGGTTGCATCCCACAAATTTTGGTATGCAGTCTCATTGTTGTCATTCTTTTTTAATGAAATTATTCATTGTTTCTATGATTTGTTCTTTTACCCACTCATTCTTTAGGATTACTTTAGTTTTGAATTAATTTGTAATCTATGCTCCCACAATACTTTATTAAATTTAATTTATTGCATTATGGTCTGAAAAGGGTGCATTTAATATTTCTGCTTTTTTGCATTTAGTTGTGAGGTTTTTATGCTCTAATAAATAGTCCATTTTTGCGAAGGTGATATGTACAGCTGAGGAAAAAAGTATATTCCTTTCTATTCCCATTCAATTTTTTTCAGAAATTTACCATATCTAACTTTTCTGAGAATCCATTCATCTTAATTTTTTTTCTTATTTGTTTTATGGTTAGATTTATTCACTTCTGAAAGGGGAAAGTTGAGGTCCTCCACTAGCATGTCCATTTCCTCATGTAATTCATGTAACCCTTCCTTTGAAAATTTGGATGTTATGTCATTTGGTGTCTTAGCAAGATATAGTTTCCCTACCTTTCCCTTTTAATTATGTCTATTTTTGTTCTTGCTTTTGTCTGAAATCATGATTGCTAGCCCTGCCTTTTTTACTTCAGCTGAAGCATAATAAATTACACTCTAACCCTTTATTTTAACTGTTTGTGTCTCTCAGTTTCAAGTGTGTTTCTTGTAAACAACATATTGTTGGAGTCTGACTTCTAATCCATTCTGCTATCCATTTATGGTTTATGGGTGAGTTCATCCCATTCACATTCACAGTTACAATGGCTAACTGTGCATTTCCTTCCATTCAGTTTTTTTTCCTATTTATTCTTCTCTTTCTCTTTTTATCCTGTCCCTCCTCTAAAGTCTGTTTTACTTCTGACCACTGCCTTCTTTTATCCACCCTCCCTTTTGTCAACCCTTCCCCTTTTTCTTATTCTCTTCCCCTCCTACTTTTCTGTTGTATAAGATAGACTTCTATGACCAATTATATTTGTGTGTATATATTGCCTCTTTGAACCAATTTAGATGTAAATGAGGTTCCAGTATTGTCAGCTCCACCCTCCACACTATTGTAAAAGTTCTTCCTTGTGAGCCCCTTTTATGTAACCTATTATTCCCTACTACTTCTCCCCCCTTTCCATTCTTCCAAGATATCCTTTTTTCTCACCTTTTTTTAATTCATCCCAACATATTCATTTTCATATTCTCTTTCTATGTAGAATACTTTTAAATGCCCTAATGATAAAGTTCTTAGAAGTAACATTATCATCTTCCTATAAAGGTAAACAGTTTAACCTTGTTGAACCCCTTATTATTTCTCTTTCATGTTTACCTTTTTATGCTTCTCTTGAGTCTTCTCAAGTCAAATTTTCTATTCCATTCTCGTCTTTTCAACAGGAATTCTTGAAAGTCCTCTGTTTTACAAAATATTCATTTTCTCTTGAAGGATTATACTTAGTTTTGCTCAGTAACTTATTCTTGGTTGTTCCCAGCTCTTTTACCTTCTGGAATATATGCCAAGCTGTCTGCTGCTTGATTGTGGTAGCTGCTAAATATTTTGTCATCCTGATGGTGACTCCAAAATATTTAAATGTTTTCTTTCTTGCTACTTGCAGTATTTTCTCTTTGACCTAGGAACTCTAAAATTTGACTATAACATTCTGGGGTGTTTTCATTTTGGGATCTCTTTCAGACAGTGATCAGTGGATTCTTTCGATTTCTCTTTTATCCTGTGTTTCTAGAATATTAGGGCAGTATCCTTTGTAATTTATTTAAATATGATATCTAGACTCTTTGACCATGACTTTTGGATAGTTTAATAATTCTTAAATTCTCTTTCATTTATCTATTTTCCAGCTCAGTTGTTTTTCTGATGAGATATTTCATGTTTTCTCCTCTTTTTTTCTCTTTTGAGTTCATTTTATTTTTTCTTTTCTCATAGTCATTAGCTTCCACTTATCCAATTCTAATTCTTTTTGTTTGCTTTTTTGGAGGGCAATTGGGGTTAAGTGACTTGCCCAAGGTCACATGGCTAGTTTTTGTGTTAAGTGTCTGAGGCCAGATTTGAACTCAGGTGCTCCTGATTCCAGGGCTGGTGCTCTATTTACTGTGCCACCTAGCCACCCCCCAATTCTAATTCTTAAGGAATTATTTTCTTCAGTGTTCTTTTGTAATTTTTTTCCATTTTTCCCATTTTTGCTTAATATTATTTTCTTCAGTGTTTTTATACCTCTTTTATCAATCTGTTGGTTGTCTTTTCATATTTTTCTTCCTTTGCTTTCATTTATTTACCTAGTTTTTCCTCTACTTCTGTTATTTGATTTTGGGAATTATTTTTTTAGCTCTTCCAGGAATTTTTGTTTGGTTCATGTTCACTTTGCTTTTTTTTCTTTGAAGTTTTGCTTGTAGCTATTTTTAATTCATTATCTTCTGAGATTGTGTCTTGATCTTCCCTGTCATGATAGTAGCTTTTTATAGTCAGGTTCTTTGTTGTGATTGTTTGCTCATTTTCCACCCTGATTCTTGATTTTGAACTTTTGGTAAAGTTGGGTTCTGTTCCCAGCATGGGAAGGAAGGGTACCATCTCATGCTTCAAGCCTTTTTTTGTTGTTGTTGTTCACTGCTGTTTTTAGAATTAGCTCCAGGGGTTTGGAAGTTTTTAGTGCTTCCAAGGTTGTATGGTCTAGAGATAAGTGTGGTCACTGCTCTTCTGGTCTACATCCTGGTCTTTACCCAGAAATGGGCCCTGATCCTTTGGGAAAGCAATAGATATTTCAGGGCCCTTGCTCCCTTGAGACCAGAAGTGATACTGTTCTTCAAGGTCACCAATATCTTGTGACCAAAAGCAAAACTGTTCCTCAGAGGTATCACTCTCTCTTGATCACTCCATGATGCTGGAATTGGTTAGCAAGACACAGTGACCAAGATGTGGTTGGAACATTCTAGAAACAAGTACTTCAAGTGGAGAAGGTACTTTCCATTGTCCTCCTTTAGAAGCTCCATTCTTTCTCATGTGAATCCATTTCCCCATAGTTTCTTTGGCTATAGATATCAACGTTAGCAAAGGTCTATGCAGTGATACCAATCATTCTCCAAAGACAACAAGATAAACAAAATAAAATAAGACAATGGATTTGCCAGATATCATCTGGTCCTCTGTCCATTGATAACACAGAGGTCTCCTGTTAATTTCTTTCTGACCAGTTCCCAGATCCCCTTACCATCTCTACCATTTGAAGCTGCTGCTGTTTCTGTCACAACCACCTAGTCTCACCACTGATATTTCATCCATGTCGGCTCTGGGTTCAGCCTCCACTCCCCCACCCCTATGTCATATATCTTTCTTTCTGACCTTCTAAGTTGTTTTGGTTGGAAGAACATCTCACTCTTTTTGTTGACGCTGCCACTCCAGAATTCAATTTGAGGCATTTTCTAAAGTTGTTGGGCAGGGGAAGGAAGGAATATTGAGAGAGCTCAGCTGGGTGCTTTCTCTACTCTGCCATCTTCTCCTGTTCTCACTTATTATTCTCCATTCTCACTATTTAAAATCTTGACATCACCTTTGACTTATCCTTCTCCTTTATACATATATTTGGACAGTAACCAAGACATGTCAATTTTTCCATGGAAATATCTCATCTCTATCACCTTCTTTCTGTTCTCATTGCTACTAACTAATCCAGATCCTCTTCATTTCATGCCTAAATTACTACACTGTACCAACCTCAGAGATAAACTTCCAGTCTAACATTTCACTTCAGATGAAGCCTTAAGTCATCAGAAGCCAACAGAGCTTCCTGTGTCATCTCAGTAAGGCACTAGAGTGCATATTTCTCAGCAAGAGTTTTGTTCTTAGAATTATAGAACCCAAGTTCAAATCCTAGCTCTGTTCCTTGCTGCCTATGTGAACTTGAACAAGATACTTAACTTATCTAGGCTTCAGTTTCCTCTTCTACAAAATGAAGGCATTGGACTAGATCACCACTAGATCACTAGATCACTTCCAGCTCTAGATCTAATTTCCTTTGATCTTATAATTTCATAGTGTACATTTCTAGTGCCAGGAGGAGCTAATCCACTCAGCTTTAAAACTCCCACCTGGGGCCAAACTGTTTTTGTTGGTAGCCAGGGAGTACAATCTCAATAAGCTTAATATATCTATCTGGTCCCAGAACATCAGACCTGGCCATGCTTCAGACCCCTTCCAGTTGTCCACGTCTATTGTCCTGCCATTTACTATGCCACTGTTTATATGTAACTTTCCTTATTCTGAGATCAGTAACAATATCAATATTACCATACCTGGAAACAATATGTGAATTGTCTGCCTTATGGCCTTATGAATCAATCCCCAGAGATGACCTTCTCTTACCACTTTTCTTATATATTGTCTCCCATTACAATGTAAATTTGTTTAGTCACTCTAAAGATTCGGGTTTGGGACATATTAGGTGTTAAAGGAAGAAAAAGAGGGGAAAGGAGGAGAGGGAGTACATCTAGCCACTGTGGTTTGGTCATTTTGGTCATTGGTGTTCAACTCTTCATTACCCCATTTAGGATTTTCTTAGCAAAGATATTGGAGTGTTTTGCCATTTTCATCTCCAATATATAGCCACTAGTAACCCCAAGAACAGAGAAAGGTGGTCACCTGGGCCTATTAGGGATGACAGTGAGCTCAAAAGAAGAAACAATTTTTCAGGCCAACCCAGGAGGAAAGAGAAACTATAAACACATGAGATCAGGACCTTATTTTATTTTGTTTATCTCATTTTGTTGTTCCTTGGAGAATGATTGGTATCACTTCAAAGACCTTTGCTAACTTGGGTATCTATAGCCTAAAGAAAGTATGGATAATTGGATTAATATGAGAAAGAATGGAGCTTCCAAGGAGGACAATGGAAAGTACCTTCTCCACCTGAAGTATTTGCTTCTAGAATGTTCTAACATTCCAATGGTCACTGTTTTGCTAACCAAACTTTCACTTATCTCTTAATTTTGCACTTTTCCCTCTTGGCATTGTACCCTGTCCCATTCCTCTTTCAACTCTGTATCTTCCCCAATTTACCCTTTACCTTCATTTGTACTCCATTTGTCTTGATATCTGCACTTCAATCCTTCCCAACATGGCAGAATCTCCATTGATAGAGCTTCAAGAACCAGAGTCCACCTCTGAACCCCAGTGAGGCATTGGAAAACTACCTTAGTTAAGATTCCATTCACGAAAGGAAAATTTTCTAAAAATTAAAACATCAAGGACCTCCTAGCTATTCAGTCTTTGCCAAATGATTTTCAGAGCAATCCCTACTAAATTCCATAGTTACCCATATTGTGACAAAATTAAAAGTAAAATTTTACCTGCTTATATAAATCATCAAAGCTCTTCCTGGAACTAAGAGGTTGTGCTTCTATAATCCAGGACAGTGCCTGGTACAGAGTAGGGACTTAATTGTTTGGCAAATGAATTATTCCCTATAAGAAATGTTGAATGTTTCCTGTCTTCAATGATTTTTAAACCCTGTGAGAAATGCTTGTCTTGTCTACCTCCTTACCATTGACTTCTAGAAGCCCATTAACTTTCCTATCCTACTTTTATACCTCCTTCCAATCAAAGCTAGAACATGAAGGCCATTAGCACTTTTGATTTTTTTTAACTAAAATTATCCCATTAGAGTAAATGACGTGTGCTTTCTAAAAACTGGAGATCAACTCTGAGAATACATTCATGTCATATGAATTTCTGTCATAAACATATGGTGCCTGGTCCAGCACTAACTATCCAATCCTAGAACATGAAAAATTATTTTAGTGACAAAGACTCAATTGATGAATGGGAATCTGAAAGGTATTATCTGTCAACATGTTATGACGAGGGAGCCTACAGCACTCTGAGGTTGGAAAATGTCTCAAACTCTTTTCCAAAAAGTTGGGGGGCTTTGTATTTTTCCTTTCCCCATAATTTTAAACTCTATTGTGTTTCAAGGGAAATTTAATCCATGTGTTTCTGATTCATCAAGTAATGTTTTGTAAGAGCTATTTGATGTCCCAAAGCCTGAAGAACCTCAACAAAGTCTTTTTCTTTTAGTAGGAAGAATCCTATAGGATTCTCCAAGAATTTCATGGAACTAGGAAGACATGAAGCAGAGTTGTTTTTTTTAATGGTAGGATTTTCCCCATCTTTACATTTAAGATTTTTTTAGCAAAAAAAAATGGTTAGGAAAAAATCCTAGTGATAAGAAATCACTACTCTCAACTATACAGAGGTTCCCTAAAACAAGGAGTCAACTTAAAAGGCAGCTTCTAGTTTATTTATACTCTCTTAGTATTCTAACTTGCAGGCATATGTTCACTATATCACAGCTGGTGATATTGTTTTTTACCTGATCAACAATGGGGGTTAGGTTTTTACAATGCCTTTATTTTAAATCAATAAGAGTATTAATGTTCCATGCCATTTAAAGTTAAAAAAAAAAACATGAGTGAACAGAGTTTCCAAATTTCAAGGCATGTCTTATTTGTAAAAATAAAAATAAGGAACTCCTGTAATATATATTGAGATAAAAGGGTAGTTAGAATGAAAGGACTTCTTTTGGCTAGTAACCACATAGGATAGTTTCAAATTGATTAAACTGTAGGTGTAGAAAATATTTCACCAGCATGAATAGAAGGGTGCAGCCTTTTTATCTTTAGAGAGTCAGTTGCAGTCGGAAATGCAGTCCTAAGGCTGTGAACTGAAGCAATGTGGGAAACTTAATAGCAAGGTAATTAAGAATGAAGCTCTTTAACCAAATTACAGTTTTGCCTTCCTGATGTATCCCAGGCTTTTGTTATTGCTTTCTCAAATAAGTCAGTGAATTGAGAAAGAGGAAATAACTCAAATTAGCTTGTGTTTTGAACTCCATCAATCTGGTAAGTTGTAAGCTTTTCTGTGAAAGCAGAGTTTAATCAGGACAAGGAAAATTATTCATGCAAATTTTTTCAAGTAGCACAGACTGACAACAGGAGCCGGCAGGATGCCAAGTACTGATGATTAGGAGAGACCAAAGAATGTTCTAAACCTTGCTTATAGCTGCTTTATACAGAATACATACTCTAGTAAAGAGTGTGCTATAAATCGGAAGCCAAGACTGATATGCTAAGGCAAATTAAAGGGTAAAAGAGTCATGTGCCATTAGTTGGGAGGTCTAGAAAGTCTCTAAAGGAAGTAGCCAAAGTTATAAATATCCAATCTCTCTGGTTGTGGTTAAAGATTTCGGATATCACCATTCTCTTCCCTCCCCTTGACATGTTGCTTCTGGCAAGCAGATGAAGTGCTGTTAGGCCTTTTCCTGTTGAAAAAGATGGCACATAGTCAGTCAAAATCCAAGGACACATGATTTCAAGTACAACCAAAGGCACCAAGAAGTAGGAAATCCCAAATGATCATATGAGGATGCTAAGAATCAGAACTGACTTTCATTACAAATCAGAAGGCAAAAATACAAATCAAAATAATCCCAGGGTGGGTGGGTGGGTGGGTGCCCCTACAGGCATTGACATCTTGCACACATTACCACCCCTTTGATATGGACATAATCTAGTTAAAATGGAACTGTATTAGCAAAGTCAAACAATTAATTGATCCAAGAAAGGTTGTTTCATGTTTTGTGTAAATCAAAGCTAAAAATTCATTTGAGGAACAGTGCTATATTGTAGACTAAACACAATTTGGCGTGAGTGTAGGGTTTGGTGTGGGTGTTAAAGTTGTCCTGGGCTACACATGGTCGGTAATCCTCAGCAGAAATGTTAACTCAATTTGTCAGTATTATCTTTATGTCAACAGTAATGCTTAAATATTTACAATAGGCATAGTACTCTGAGAGTTAGTAACGCAAGATAAATTGGAAAAATGTTAACAAAATGGATGGTACTAATAGAAAGCCCTGGCACTACGGACTCTGGTTTTATATACAACGGACTGGCCTGAAGGTGGGATTTTATTAGGATCTATGGTTTATAGGTTGCTCCAAAGTTTCTTTTAAAAAAATGCAAAACTTCAAAGAATAGAAGCATAGTAATTAGTTTACTGTTCTAATTGTATGTAATGCAATCAATGCACAGATCCAAAGTACAGGCTATATACTCCGTGGTTACAAAAAAACATAAATGAAATCATACAATTGATTCTTTAGGCATTTGTGAAATAAAGGTTATACTCTCAAAAATTCCACTGAGTTTAATAACAGTGACCACACTAAACCAGAAAATAAGAATCAAGGCAGAAATCTGGATGTGTGGAGGAAAAAAAATCTACTTTGTCCTCTTTTACTGTCCTTCTATCACTTCTTCTAGTACTCCAGTTTTTTGCAGGAAAGTATATTTCACGTCTTAAGATCTATGTCTGACACCTTGTATTCCTTGAAAGAACAATGCTATATAAAGCTAAAAGATGGTTAAATAAAATATTTTAAAATAAATGAAAAAGTGATGCTACAATGATGTTCCAAGATTTGCACCCCCTCATCCTCAAAAAAAAAAAAAGTCACAAAAATCTCCTACCAAAAATAGTGAACTTCAAGGAAAGGAAAAAATCAGCCCAGAAAAATGAAGAAAACAAGAACCTGGGGGTTACAAGGTTCATGTCATAGAATGGGGGGGGGAATACCCATGACTATTTGGGGGAAGAGTGAATTAGGAAATTTTTGAACAAGATCTTGAAATTAATTAGAGCCAGTAAAAGTCCAGTGTTTGTTATCCACTGTCAAGGGAAAGTGAAAGGGATGGAATGAAATATGTTTTCATTCTGCAGGACAACAGTAGCCTCAAAGCTGCCCATTTAGATTAGTTCATTTAATTAGGTCTGTATTTAAGGAGGCTGGCGGGGGCAGAGGAGAATAGGAGTGACTTACTTAAGGCAAGCTTAAGCAAGGAAATCTATCCCTTCCTCCTTCCCCTAACCAAAGTGGATTGCAATATTTAGCACCTTGCCTGTTGTGACTTCTTTTACATGGATTTTGTCACAGGATCAGCTGCATCTGTCAAAGGCATCCTATAACACCTGTTTCCATAACATCTGTTTCCGGAAGGTTTCCAGGACATTGTTTTCGAATGATTCTGGCACACCACTAGCACATCATCCCATAACAGATCCTCCTTCCTCGCCTCTCCAAACTGTGGCCAAGGACTGTCTTTTGTGCCTTTTTGTATCCCTAATATTTAGCATAGTGACCAACACGCAATAGGCTCTTAATAAATGGTGATTGATTTTCCACCTACTTTGAGCTGCTTATATATCAGTTACTCAGCCAAAACATATTTATTAAGTGCCTATGTCCCAGACACTAAGCAAGGTGCTCAAGATGAGAGAAACAAATTGGGGGGGAGGGGAGACAGAGACAGACAGAGAGAGAGAGAGAGAGAGAGAGAGAATGAGACTTTAAAAACATAAAAACATTGACTTAGGAATCAAAGGATATGTGTTCAAATTCTGCCTTTGTCTTTATGCAATATATATTATTGGAAATTCACAAAAACCCAATGACTTGAATACTACATGAATGATTATATCCATTTTACAGATGAGGAAACAGAGTTTCCAGCAGGTGTGTGTGAATTTGTATAAGTTACTTAGCATCTCTGGACCTCAGTTTCCTTATATGTAAAATGATCAGGCTAGATTAGATGGCCTCTAATATCCTTTCCAATTCTAGAGTTATGATCCTTTAGTTAATGAATATAGACAAGGAAGGAATCAGATAACTTTGAATCTTCCTACAACCTTTAATATTCCAAAGCACCACTGCCAACCATCTTCAATGTACCCTTTTTCTTTTATTCACTTTTTCCCTCTTCCCTTCCTAGGCATCTGATCAATCAGTGTGATGTTAAGTGCCTATGTTGAGGAACTATGGACCAGGGAACAAATAAGCATCAAAATAGAAGGTTATCTATTCACTGCTATCTAAGACATAGCTATAAGGTGGAATAAAATAACTAAGATATTAATAAATGTGCAACATTTTATTAAAGAGAAATAGCCTTCCTATTAGGCATTTCAACATGAACATAATTCTTTTTTCAAGGGTTTACAATTTATTAATCTTGAAAATTCCCTGGAGATGAACACTTATCTCAGTTTTGCAAACTGGCAGGTACAAATGAAGGGATAGGGTCACTAGAGCAGTAGCCATCAGAGAAAGGAGGACCTCTCCAGAAATCCATTGTCCTGTGCAAAGTGCTGTGCTCATTGGAAATCAGTGGCTAAAAAAAAAAATGTTCTTTTAAAAAAAACTACAAAATGGAAAAGTTAGAATTTTTTTCTAAGCAATTAGCATGTCAAACATCACTACCAAAGTATAATCTTGCATGCATATCTGTAACACTGATTTCTCTGTTTCCTACCAACTGTTTTTCAATACTTCAAAGGACCTGTAATCTCAATGATATGAGAAAGGTAATGTGGTGTTGTAGAAAGAGTGTGGACTTGGAGGAAAGGAGGGAAATTGGGTTTAAATGCATCCCTGACATTTATTTGCTAAGTAACCAAAGGCAAGCCAAATGAGATAACCCATACAAAACACATTGCAAATCTTAAAACACTACATAAATGTTATCCATTAATACTTTACGTGCTGGAGCCTCCATTTCCTCATCTGTAAAATGGGTGTAATCATTCATGTAGTACTTTAAGTCATGGGGTTTTATGAATTTCTAGTAACATACAATGCATAAAATACTTTGGAAACTTAAACCAGCAATTATTATGTGGATTCCCCTCCAGTAGAACAGATCAAAACTTATTCATACTTCTTATACTGTGTTCTTGTCCATGTCTGGAAATGAATCCTCATAAGAGGAGCCACTCAATGAGTTGGAACCCTTTCTCTAAGACTTTAATATTCTCTAGATGCTTATAAATTGCTTGGGCTCTCATTCCATCACCCACTTACTCTCATTCTATGATAGCCCCACCCCCATTCCAATCATACATGATTTAAATGGGCCAATGCACATCAGTATCTTCTCTGCAGTTTGTATATTTAGAAAGTTGCCTAGTACACTGAGAGACTAAGGGATTTGCCCAGGATCACACAATAAATGTACGTCAAAGGCAGGACTTGAATCCAGTGCTTAGCATATAGTAAGTACCTAAGAAAAAATTGCTGACTGATCAATTCCTGATGTCAAGGTCAACTCTTTTCCAGTATGTCATACCACCCCTCTCAGGCAGTGAGATCACAAATATCATAACAGAAGTTCCCTATACCAATGAAACTTTAAGTCTGTTAAAAACAACAACCACAATGACATTTTTATACCATATCCTGAGTTCAAATCATTATTGGTAATCTGAAACTACTCCCATCCAGTATTTACTTGAACAAACATATCTCTCCTGAAACTCCTCATCACTCACACAGCTACTACCTTACTTAAGGCCCTCATTACTTTCTTTCAGTTAGCTGTGATTTTATTAAGTACATAAACCAAAATTTATGCAACCAGAGCAGAAACCGTGGAGATTCATACTTCCAATTGGGTGGGAGCACTTTCCTGGTCTTGTAGTACTGAGCCAGCAGGTGAATTCGCCTTTTGTTCAGTCAGACAAATTTAGAGTCCTTATCCTTTCTGTTTCTCTCAAGATGCTTTCAAACAGCAACAGTTTTCTTGATGAAGTGATAAAGATCTTCAGGAAGACCAGGAGGCAGTCCCTTGGACTTTAGAATTCTCAAAATTTGTTGCCAGTTACAGAGCATACTCATGCCACTCCATGAGAATCCCTCAGAATCACACAGATCTGGGAGGGTGTCAGGCCCTTCTTGGCCAGCTTGTAGATCTGTTCTTCCATGTTGTTGAGGATTAGGCTTCAGCCACATTGGCCCACTGTGGTGGTACTGCAGAGCTGACTGGGATAGGCGACCCATGATGACCAGAATCAGCCTCAAAAGAGAGCCTCATTACTTTCCTTTATGAGTTTAGCACCCTCCTAATTGATCTGTCAGCCTCAATCCCTTCCTACTTCAGTCTCTCCTATACAAAGCTGCCAAAGGAATTTTCCTTGAGTGTGAATCTATGTGTCTCACCTATCCAATCAACTCCAATGGCTTTCTACTGCCTCTAGGATAAAATAAGAATTTCTCTGTCTTTTAAGAAACTAAGGAACCCTGGCCCCAACCTATCTTTCCAAACTCAGTAAGCATCACTCTTCCTTTTCGCAATCTGTGATCCAGCCAAAATGGCCTACTCTCTATTTCTAACACATAGTACTTCATCTCCTATCTCCATGCTTTTACCCAGACAAGTCCTCAGGCCAGGAATATATTCCCTCTTTTTTTAAGTTGTTTCCTCACAATGTTTATTTTTTTGCACATTTTTTATTTTATCTTTGAAAACAAGCATTTCTCTAACATAGCATAATAAAAAATTTATTACATATGAAACTGCAAATTTATCATGTACAACTTGCTATTCCTTTTAAATATATAATAAACTTACCATGTAAATTTTTTCTTATCTCCCCTTCCTCCCTAAAGAAAGCTACCATTAGACACAAATAGGGGTATGTGTTGTGTGTGTGTCTGTGTGTAAAATTATTCTATACAAACTCCTATTCATCAGTTCTTTATATGGATGCACATAGCATCTTTCTTCATATGTCTTTTATAGTTAATTTGGGTATCTATAATAATCAAAATAATTTATTCAAAGTCTTTCTTTAAACAATATTGCCATTTACTGTATACAATGTTTTCTTGGTTCTGATCATTTCACTCTTCATTATTTCCTGAAAGTCTTTCCATGCCTTTCTAAAATAATTGAGCTCATCATTTCTTATAGCACAACAGCATTCCATCACAATCATATACCATAACTTATTTAGCCATTCCCCAATTTATGGGCTTCCCTGTAATTTCCAGTTCTTTGCCACCACAAAGAGAGCTGCTATAAACATTTTAGAACATTTAATTCAGTTGATTAGAAATATCCTTTTACACAGTTGGAGTTTCAAGATTCTATAACTTTCACTTGATTTTTTAATTGTAAAAATGTGCTCAACTCTGGAAAATCATTTTTAAAAAGCTGTCTGGATTTCCAGATCATATGAGCAACAAAATGGAGGACTAGCATTTTCTCTGACCCCCATGACCTCTCAAACCTCTCCAAAACAGAAATTAAGTGCCAAAGATAAAATAGCTCCAGCTGTCTCCATGGTCTAGGAAAATCATAATCCAAAAGAAGGTTGAAAAAAAAACTTGAATTGACACTCACTGACCCTGAGTTCACTCAGCACCTCTCCCCAACCTCCCACACTACAGCAAGGCTTCACTAGCAAACTCAAGGACACAGTACAGGCTTACAACCTCTTTTCAATGCCTTAGAGACCCCAACTCCGGGCTGTAGAAGTTTGCTCTGGGGTCATTACAAACAGACAGTTTGGCCACAGACCTTCATAAGAAAAAACCTACAGAGTGTGGGCAAACCCATAACAGCAGCCCAGCAATCCCATGAACTCTAGAGCCTGACCAGAGAACTAAGTAATGGAGGGAGTGGACAGGCTAGGACACTGGAAAAGTGGGGGATAAGGGAGTGAGGTGGGGAGGCAGGGGAAAGTGTTGGGCAACACTCTACTAAGCCTGAGAAAAAGAGCACAGCATCCAGCTGGGGCCAGTTATGACTACCCAAAAGTAACCTGGGGCAGAGGCCTAGGCTGGTAAACCATAAATTGCCAGGAGGTAGGAAGAGGTTGAGTCGCTATGAGATCCAGCCCTTAAGGACACCACCACTGGAGGAAGCAGAGTCGGAAAGTGAATAGGAGAATATCAAATTTTTTTTAAAAAGGTTAAAATTAAAAGCTGTCCCTTTCTCATATTTACAAAAAGGATACTCTCAAAATGTCATTGTTATAAAGATTTTTATAAAGATAAGTGGTCATATGAATTGATAGTTATGTCTCAATCACCTGTTTTATTCTCATATTGATTATGGTTCTTTTCTGATCATTCAGTCTTTTCTCTTCCCGTTTTTATATTTGTTGTCTTCTTTGTAGCTTCGTGGATGGAAGTTGAAGACTCTTGGGATAGTAGCTGGCATTTATTTCTTGCTTTATTGTTTTTTATTCAGTCATTCCAGTCATATCCAAATTTTTGACCCCATTTAAAGTTTTCTTGGCAAAGATCCTGGAATGGTCTGCCATTTCCTTCTCCACCTCATTTTACAGAAGAGAAAACTGAAGCAAACAAGATTAAGTGACTTACCCAAGGATCACACAGTTAGTAGGTGTCTGAGGTTGGATTTGAAATCAGGTCTTCCTGACTCCAGCCCAGTAGTTCTGTCTAACATGCCCCCTAGTTATCCACTGTATTGTTTACAAAGCATTTTGTATCTGACCCTTAAACAATCCTGTAAGGTAGGTGCTTTTATTATCCCCATTTTACAGATGAGGAAACTTATACTGAGAGAGGTTACATGACTTGCCCAGGGTCATATAGCTAATAGGCAATGGAGGTAGGATTCAAATTCAGATCTTTCCAACTACAAGACGAACACTCGGTTCACTGTTTGACCAAGTTGACAATTTCATTAGGTCTAATTCCAAGCTTTCTGAAGAACTGTTTTTCTTTCCACTGCTCTTAATTGTTTATGAGGTGGACTTTTTGTATTTTTCTTGCATACTCTGTCTCAAAATATTATGAATAACTACATTTAAAACTTATGTTTCCTTTATGGCCATGTCTCTGTGCCTGGGCTCCAAAAGAAATATCTGGCTACTAAGGCTGTTTCTGAGTTCTTTGGGTCTCTTCTTCATGACAAATGGGGCATTTAGATGGTAGGGTAGATAGATTTCTAGTCCTGGAGTTAGGAAAACTCATCTTCCTAAATTCAAATCAAGCCTCAGACATTTAATAGCTATGTGACCTTGGACAAGTCATTTAATCCTATTGACCTCAACTGATCATCTGTCAAAAAAAAAATGAGATGGAGAAGGAAATGGAAAATCACTTCAGTATCTTTGCAAAGAAAATCCCAAATGCGGTCACAGAGTCACAAGGACATCACTGAACAACAAAAGAAAATTATATCCTCTTTGTCAATGTTTTACTTTACCAGTGTACCATTTTTACCACCCATAGCTTACTAGAATTGGTCAGATTGGTACTGATATAATTGCACTCAGGATCTTCTAATTTTTATCCTTTCTAATTTGGTATTCATTTTTACTTTTGCCCTAAAAAGTCTATAGTCTGACTACATACAACTAACTCTGAGATGACTCCTACATACGTAACCTAGTGGTATTCAGTCTTTTTATACCTAACTAGGCTTGCCTTCAGGCAACATATATAGTACTTGTCTGCAAAGACACAAGTAATTTCCATTTTTTGCTATGCTATGCATGTCCAGCATCTTGTAACTCTCTTCTTAAAGAAAATATTCATGATATACAGACATAAGAATCCAGAGTAAACAAAAAATGTGTGGCTTTCTCTACTTCTTATTCTTACACAACATTTTCCAACATTTGCTTGTCCAATTTAGCATTGAAGTCAGTGAATTTTAAAGCTATATGTTGACTTAGCCTAGAAAGTTCTTCTTTGTAGAACTTCATAAAAGTTCTATGACATACTTGTGCATGACCTACAATTATCTCGATAGGGATCTTTTTGCTTATGTTTCTTATGAGGACAATAAGATGAACTAAATATCCCATAAAATAATGTTTGTTGATGCCTTTGAGTAAAACAAATTCCATTAAATTTCATTAATTCCTTTGTTTGTTTCTCCAAGGCTATGGAAGCTGTGAGTCATGCTTCCATTCTGTTGAAACTTTCTGAAAACTTGTTTTTATTTTTGCCAATGATGATATTTTTGACATGGCTCGGTGCCTCCAGTAACATATCAGTTCATTCATCTTTAGGAAAGGATCTCATGTATAGAGTCCCAATAGTTAAATTAATCTTTCTAGAAGGTCTCAGATCTGTGATTCTTAATACCCACTGCCCCCACTTCTGATGCTGTTATCTCTGTCACTGTTTTGTTTTAGGAGTTACCAAAACCAGAGTTTATCACCAGGTGGCCAACCTAGTCAGGCAGCATATATAGTTTTTCCCTGCAACTAGGCAAGCATTTTGAGAGAACTAGCCAAAATTATTATGTTCCACTAGCATTGACTTCATGACACTCTGAACTCTATGGCCAGTGTGCTACTATTAGCAGTGCTTTCGGTGATACCACAACCTTCAAGCTTCATCAATGGGACAGGTAGATGTAATGGTAAGGGAATTTTAAGATCTTCCCTGCCCCTTAATAGGCTTGGGGAATTTGAAGATCTTTCCTGCCCCTTAATGGACCTCACTTAGAACCCAACAAGAGAAGCTTGCTTAGGGGAGGCTGGTTTTGAGATCCTGCTTTGGGGCTCTCTTATGGGAAGAGTTGTGTGATTTGGCCAGGTGAGACTCTGGGTAGCCATTGAGCCCCCCAGCTTTGAAAACCCAGATGTTAGTGTTTCTTGTTCTTGTAACTATGTAGGTAGGTGATGGTCAGACAGCTTGAAGCCCTTTCTGTTGAACTGTGTTATTTTCTGTCTGTATTTTTTTGTCTATTTTGTAACATTTTCTCTGAAGTTCAGGGTGCTGACTTTTTCCCCTGAACTAGGTAAATTATATATGTTTGATTAAAGTAAGATTATTAACCCTTTTTGAGTTACTTTCCTTTAGAAAGCAAATCAAAGGGGCGGCTAGGTGATGCAGTGAGTAGAGCGTCAGCCCTGGAGTCAGAAGGACCTGAGTTCCGATGCGGCCTCAGACACTTAACCCACACACAAACAAAAACCTAGCCGTGTGACCTTGGGCAAGTTACTTAACCCCAATTGCCCTAAAGGGGCGGCTAGGTGGCGCAGTGAGTAAGAGCACCGGCCTCGGAGTTGGGATGACCCAAGATCAAATCCGGCCTCAGAAAATGAGCACCCACACATAAATAATGACTAGCCGTGTAACCTTGAGCAAGTTACTTAACCCCAATTGCTTTAAAAATATATATATATAAAATAAAAAATAAAGAAAGCAAATCAAAGAGCCTGTGCTAGCAGCTATCCTGGGTATGCTAGGGTGCTTGCTGCTACAGTAGACCCTACTGACCTTATGAAATTAGGAAGTCAACTGTCTATAAGGATTCAATAAGTAGAGAAAGATGAGAATATTCTCTGGGTCTTTAATAACCATGCCATGAAGATAAGTATTCTCAATGCCTTTGTATTTGGAGGTGATTTTGGTCTCTGTAGCTGTAGTAGGCTTGGGCCCTCCTTTAAAAATGTAAATTGGGGGCTAAGAATTGTGCTGACCAGACTGTTTGAGCCTCTTATGTGGCATTTAGGAGACTGTTAATAATTAAATGCCATATGAACTTTGTTGAGAATCTTTAGTGTGAGGGAGTGGGGAAGACATTTGAAAGGACAATAATTGAGCCTCCCTAGGATCCCAGAGATCTTTCTAGAAATGGAGATATGGAAAAATGCAACCCAATTTATTTGTTGAGGTAGAGGAGGGAGAGGGGAGTTATTTTAAAAGGAGAGATTCTTGTAGCTCTAATTTCTCTCTCTCTCTCTCTCTCTCTCTCTCTCTTTCCCTCCCCCGCCCCCAGTCCAAGTAAAGACTAGTGAAATGAGCTCTAGCTTCCCTCTCCAACCACTTAGAACTGACGACTGCTCACATATGGCACTTAGAGGTCATTACCTGCCTTTATGAGCTGAAACTACCTCATCTGGAAGCTGGGTGACACAGTAAATAGAGCACTAGGCCTGGAGTCAGGATGATATGAGTTCAAATCCAATCTCAGACACTTACTATGTGATTCTGAGCAAGTCACTGTCTGCCTCAATTTCCTCACATGTAAAATGGGAAATTATAATAGCACCTACCTCCCAAGATTGTAGTGAAGATCAATAGAAATAATATTTGCCTGACACAAAGTAGGCACTTAAAAAATGCTTATTCCTCCCTAACCTGCCCCCATCCTCAAGCCTGGCAAAGGGAAGTAATAGCAGTGATAGTAGCAATTCTTGGGCCCTAGCACACAAGATCAATACTCAAGGCCTTAGAATGGAAAGGAAAAGGGGAAGGGGAATAGATGAAACACCAGCATTTATAGCCTGGCAAGAGAAAGTGGTACATGGGGTAGTATGAGCACCCCAGCAAAGTATCAGAGTTGCAAACCCCAAAAGCAGCAGAAGGAACACTATCATAAGCACCAATTGATTAAGCAGACCCAGCAAAGCCCTTTGGTTACTATAATCTGACAATATACATACATACATATAGTGTGTGTGTGCATGCGTGTGTGTGTGTGTGTTGTAAAGCCATGCACAAGCAGCTTTCCAGAAGAATGCTGCTGTGAAAAGTTTTCAAGGTTCTGATTAGATAGTATAGTGATCACTCAATTTATTCAATAACAAATCAGAGCAAAACATTCACAGAAAATCAAGGTACAGCATTCATAATGTTACAACTTATCACAGAAAAACAAAATATAGCATTCACAATGACTTATCACTAAAATGGCCACATAGTTTTCACCAAAGTGGTCACATAGTCTCAAACAAAGTATAATCATTTAGTCAATCACTTAGTAACTCAATCATTCAATCAACTCAATAATTCAATCATCCTTAAGTAGTCTTGCCTCCTTAAGGGTCACAAAATATAATAGTCAAAGTTCTCCACTCATGGGGCACTCTAAGTTACAAATCAGTCACTATTCAGTCATCAGAAAATACATAGGCCATCCATCCATTGGTCACAAGTAAATCACAATCTTCTCAGTCAGTACACAGTATTCAAGTAAAGTCTTCTTTCAGCTTGATTCAGGGTAGTCTCTCAGATCCCCTGGATCCCCTTCCATGGTCCCAGCTCCTACCTGGATTCACCAAACTGTCACCTGGGTTCAAAGGCAGACAGCTCCCAGGTCCTTGTCTAGCTCTCCATGCTATTCCTGTTCCACTCTGAAGCTCACAGTGTCCAGTCCACCTTAAATCCTTCACAATCTCTGTTCCCAGGAAGTCAAGGCTTAACAAAGTCACAAACAAAGTACCAACACCACAGTCATACTTCCTCAGTCTTCTGCAGCTCCTGCTGACCCTCAGAAATCCTCTGGCTGACGCTCAGAAGAAGCTCCACCACCACAAGTTCCCAGGATATTCTGACTTTCCCAGCTGGGGTTTTTCCTTATATACAGTATTGCTCCTCCCTGTTCATCCTCTTCCTGTCACTTCAGCAATAGGGGTTCCCTGTTCAGCCCCTTCCTGTTATCTCAGCAATAGGAGTTCATACCTTCTGTTTCTTTAACAGAGATTTAATTTGAAACTAGGTGCTAAGTACCTCTTAGCTTAGCAATACAAAAGGATCTACAAATTTCATTACCATTACCTGTGTGTACAGGTATATACATGCACATACAGATTACAGGTATGTAAATAGTATACATATGTATACACATATATACACACACATACACTGTGTGTATGTAAATATATATGTTCTCGTGTCATTTCAGTTGTGTTCCAACTCATGATCTTCATTTGGGATTTTCTTGGCAAAGGTACTACCATTTCCTTCTCCAGCTCATTTTACAGATGAGGAAACTGAGGTAACTAGGGTTAAGTGACTTGCTCAGAGTCACACAGCTAGTCAGTGTCTGAGGCCATATTTTAACTTGGTCCTTCCTGAAATTATGCCCAGTGCTCTATCTACTTTCTACCTAGCTGACCATATATGTATTTGTGTATGCATGTACATACCTAAATATATAGGCATATATAAGACATTTCAAGAAGGAAAAAATATCAATAAAGGAAGGGGGATAGAAAAACACAAAATATTTTAAGCGGATGGTAAATAGACTGATTTTGCAGAAATGAATAAGTTACAGAGGGAAGTAGTTAGAAATACAGCTGGAAATGCATATGGAAACCAGATTGTGGAGGCCATTAAATGTCAGGCTATGAACTATATACCATGGGTAATGAGGAGGTATTGAAGGTTTTGTGCAGGTACATAACATTTTGAATGCAATGCATGAGAAAGAATAACCTCTGGGCAATTTATAGACTGGGTAGAGAGAGGAAAGCCTGAAGTCAGGAAGCACAAAAGTAGGTTTTTGCAATAAGGATAGTACCTTGGATAGTAGAACCTAGGGCAAATTATGCTGTAAATTATTCCCTTCCAAAACAAACAAAACCATTTTCAAACAGATGAAATTGAGTTAAAATTAACATGAATGACAGTCTTAAACAGCAGAAGCAGTCATAAAATATGTAACCACTGTGCAGGTAGAGAAAATGTCCCAAGTGCTGCTGATGATGCCATTGGAGGGGCATTACAGGCAAATTATATGAATTTCTGATCTTGGTTAACCTCCAGCTTATCAAGCCATCACATTCTCTAATCTAATGCTACTGAGCCCCCCATCCAAATCACTGTGTTTGGTCTTTTTTATCTATGTACATGCTTTCTTCTCTAGTCGATTGTAAGTGGTTTTTGTCTTCATATCCCCAGCACCCAGCATAGTACCTGGCACACAAATGATTATTAATTGGTTACTTGACTAACCACCCCCTATTTCCTAACATAGGTGTCATGCTACTAATTAACCAACGAATAGCTTGAAACATCCAAAAGTGTGAAACTCAAGATGATCACATTCATTTGCATATACCAAGGCTGCAATGATAAGAGTTAGGGCAGTACAAAAAAATGAAAAAAAAAAATTCAAGAGACATTAAAAAGCAATTATCTTTGATTACATGGATTCATATAGATGTATATGTCATGCTACCTAAAACCTAACTGCGAGTAATAATAATGGTCCCTGTTTTCAAATATTCAAATGAGTCCATGATCTCATTGGTGTACATATCTCTTCCAAAGATTCAGATCACAATGTCTTACTCCCACTGATTCCGATCCAATGACATTGGATTCTTGCTGTTCCTCATTTAAGACACTACATCTTCCAACTCTAGAAGACCTGAGTTCAAATCCAACCTCAGACACTTACTAGTTATGTGACCCCAAACAAGTCACTTAACCTCTGTTTGCCCCAATTTCCTCAATGGTAAGATGGTGATAATAGTGTTCATCTCCCATGATTGTACATAAAGGCTCAAATGAGATAATATTTGTGAAGTGCTTAGTACAGTGCCAGCACAGTAAATGCTAATAAATACTTGTTTCCTTCCTTCCTCTAGGCATTCATTGACTGTCTCCTATTAATGGAATTTTTTTCTCCTCATCTCTGCCTCCGAGTTTTCTTCAAGTCCCAGCTAAAATCTCACATTTCTGCAAGAAATCTTCCCCACTCTTCCTTAATGCTTATGCCTTCCCTCTATTGATTTATCCCCCATTTTTCCTGCATGTATCTCCTTTACATGTTGTGTCTCCCACTAGACCATAAGCTCCTTGAGATCAGGGACTGTTTTATGTGTTTATTGACTATTGACAACAAATTCATGTCAACATCTGCAGTTCTTGTCCTTGTCCTTCCATACTGTTGACACAAGGAGCCCACCAGTTATGCTCAGAGTCTTGCTGAATTTCTATTGACCACGAGGGCTTATGGGGGCCCATCCAACCATTCTCTTTCTCCTACTATATAAACAGACTTTCTTCTCTTTTGATCACACACCGCATTAATGATCTCCTTTACTCCAGTTCTATTTCATAGTAGCTGATTTGTTAAGTGCTGCTCCCTACTCCCACTCACAGTGCACTGATTCATGGTTCTCTGGTGGACAAATTTAATTCTTCAGAGACTAATGTCCCATGGTCTTATGGGAAAATCTAAAAGTTAAATATCAGTTCTCTCCCCCAAAATCAGAATTATATAAATAAGTTTTATAATATTTAATTTTTCCAAAGAACAATAATAGATCCCATATAGTAATTCCTTGGGTGCTCTTAGGTCCTATAACAGAATTTTCTTTTGTTCCTAGTTTATTCTAATTTAAAATAAAAGAAAATTGGCCATTTTGTCTCAAGACACCTTTATAGCTTGAAAGTTATTGAAAACCCAAAAGAGATTTTGTTCATGTGTGTTATATCTACTCATATTTACAGTTTTAATAATTAAGTGATAATGTTTTTTAATTTTATTAATTCATTTAAAATAAAAATAATAAACATGTTATGTGCTAACAAATAGTATTTTTATGAAAAATAATTATATTTTCAAAAAATTAGTGAGGAATGGTACTGTTTGACTTATTTTTTGTAAGTCTATTAATAGTAGATAGATTTTCATACCTCTTTGTAGTCAATCTATTGGAATACATGATTTTTCTTGAAATATATGGAGAAAATCCAGCCTCACAAAAATAGGCTTTTGGAAAGGGAAGCAGGAAAAGGGCAAATAATCCATTAGTATTATTATGACAATAGTTTCTCCTTTGAGGACCCCCTGAAAGGACGGGGGCTGTGCCCACAGGGCACCCACGCTTTGACTAGCCCCGCACTTTGGAAGCATCTACTTAGTGATAAAGAACTCTAAGGACCACTACCAGACTCAGAAAATGCTCTGAGTACCAGACTCCAGAAGATGCTCTGAGTACCAGACTCCAGAAGATGCTCTGAGTACCAGACTCAAGAAGATGCTCTGAGTACCAGACTCAGGAAGATGCTCTGAGTACCAGACTCCAGAAGATGCTCTGAGTACCAGACTCAGGAAGATGCTCTGAGTACCAGACTCCAGAAGATGCTCAGAGTACCAGACTCCAGAAGATGCTCTGAGTACCAGTCAATCTGCTCTTTTCTTTTGGAATCTCAGAGTAACTGTCTCCTAATTACCCTTCAGTTCTTTACCCTGTGTAGGTCATGCTCATTTTCTTAAATCTGTAACTAGAAATGTCTCTGTTTTGACTGTATCCTCCAATCAAACCCTTTGGCCTGCCCCTCCCCCATTTAATCTCATGAAATTCATCTGGGCTCCATTGAATCACCCTTACCAAAAAAAAAAAATTTTAGAAAAGCAAAATATTTAGTAAAACATTTGCAGTGAGTATCACGAATTATTTTAGCTAAGCCTCACCTCTGTAGAACGATAAAGCACTGGAGTAAAAGGCCTTAGGGAAGCTAGGTTTCACAATGGATAATAGCACAGGGCCAGGAGTCAAAGATCTGAGTTCAAATCCAGCCTCAGATATTTAACAGTGGTGTGACCCTGGGCAAGTCACTTAACCCTGTTTGCCTCAGTTTCTCATCAGTAAAATGAGAAGATACTGGAGAACAAAATGGTAAACCAGTACTTTTGCCAAGAAAACTCCACAAAATCCATGGAATTATGTAGAGTCAGACATGATTGAATGACTGAACAAGAAAAGAGGGCCTTAAACATAAGATACTGAAATATTTCTGTGCGTGTACAACTCAGATAGAACTTAGTGCCTAGTCTTTATGAAGAATTTTGGAAATTTAAAAGATAATAGAATTAGAACTGAAAGGAAAAGAGAACTGATGCTGAGTAAAAATTAAAATATAATTTTTTCACTTCATTTTTCTTGCCTTTATTTGCAGCATACCTAATATGGAAATGTTTTGCATGATTTCATATGTATAGCAGATATGTTGCTTGCTTTCTCACTAGGTGGAGGAGGGAAGAGAGAGAGAATTTGGAATTTGGAACTCAAAAAAATTTCTAATGCATTTTTTTTTAATAAATAAATAATAGATTGCAAGGGGAGGAGGGAAGAGAACTGAAAGGGTCCTCAGAAGCCATCCAGTCCAACTCTCTCATATTATAAATGAAGAAACTGAAGTAAAATGACTCTCCCCAAATCACCCAGGTAGTAAATGGAAGAATGGAGATTCAAACTCAGATCTTCTCATTCTAACACTCCATTACCCATGCTGCCTCCTTTCATTAAAAATACAATGCAAGAGTAATGGTATATATTTTAGTTATTTGTGGCTCAATATTAAAATTTTCTGATAAGAAAAAAATTCTTACTTTCCTCAAACCCATTACATTTGATGTGTTTTAATGGGCACGGTCATCCTTTATGTCTTGATTTACAAAAATGGTACATGTTACACACAATCATTTCATTGCCTATCTCACATTTCTGGTGAGCTTTCACCTTTTATCTTATAGGATTATGGGACTTAAACATAGAAGGGTCCTTGGAGATCAAAGGACCATGGGGCTGTAAAATTTAGAACTAAAAGGGACCTTCAAAGGAAGAGAGAGAAAGGAAGGGAATAAACATTTATATAGTAACTACTATGTGGTGGGCATTGCACTAAGCACTTTTTATAAATAAATATATCATTTGATCCTCACAACAACCCTGGGAAGTGGGTGCTGTTATTATCCCTATTTTACAGTTGGGGAAACTGAGTGAGTTTGCTCCACATTGCACAGCTAGTAAGTGTCTGAGGTCAAATATGAACTTGGGACTTCCTGACTCCAAGCCCAGTGTTCTACTTATAGCTGAGGAAACTGAGGCTGAGAAAGAATAAGATACTTGTTCTCAATCATATATTGAGTGATAGAACTGGGATTTGAACCGAGGTCTTCTGACTCTAAATTTAATGTTCTTTCTACCATACTGTTTTACCGTTCCAGTCATCAAGTCTAATATTAAGATTGAAAAAAGTTCCGTGTGACCTTGGGCAAGTCACTTAACCCCAGTGCCCTACCTTCCCCCCTCCAAAAAAAAAAAAAAGATTCAGAAAAGTCAGGTGACTTAGCCAAAGTCACATAAGCAGCAAATAGCAGATTCAGGGTTCTACTATTTTATCAGCCTGCCATATATGTGTGCTGTCTTGATAATTTCCAACTTCCATTCATAAACCAATTCATAAGCCTATAAGCATTTGTTAAGTGCTTACAACATATTAGGCTCTGAGTTTAGATGCTTAGGTTACAAAGAAAGGCAAAAACATGGTCCCTACCTTAAAGTAGCTCATATCCTAAAAAGGGAGAGAAAACACCGTGTACATAAGAGATTTACAGGGTAAATTAAAACTAATCTCAGAGGGGAGGCACCATCAGTGGTGGGAGGTACTAACAAAAGTCTCTTGTAGAAACAATCTTGACTTTCATAATACACTGTCTTTGAATTACCAACTATTCCCTTTTCTATACTTTTCCACACACTGTATTAGTTAAGCCCTAATCCGTGGGCAGCTAGGTAGCACAATACAGAGAGTGATAGTCCTAGAGTCAGAAAGATTCATCTTCATGACTTCAAATCCAGCCTCAGATATTTACTAGCTGGGTGACCCTGGCTAAATCATTTAATCCTGTTTGCCTCAGTTTCCTCATTTGTAAAATGAGCTAGAGAAGGGAATGGCAAATCACTCCAGTATCTTTGCCAAGAAAATCCCAAATAGAGTCATAAAGCATTGGATAGGAACTACAATGAGAATCCATACCAAAAATGCTATTGATCAAATAGAGAATTTGTCTGATAAGTTCAAAAGATAGAAAAATATTTGTATTAGTCACACTATTGTCCTCTTCAAAAACTGTAACTCTCTTAGAGCTATAGTTAACCACCTACTTATTTAATCAGACAAAATGCATTTATTAAGTACTTATTACATGTTAGGCAGTGGGTATATAAAAGTGAAAGTGAGACCATCCCTGCTCTCAAGGAATTTATATTCTATTGGGGGAAACGTATGTTCACAGATAGGTAAATAATTTACACACACACACACACGATAAATATGTAGTATTTGGAGTGGGGTTACTAACTAGAGGAAATAAAGCAAAACATTAAACTTCCATATTTAAGTCCCATAATCTTAAAAGAGAAAAGGTGAAAGTTCACCAGAAATGTGAAACAGGCAATGAAATGATTGTGGGTAACGTGGACCATTTTTGCAAATCCACACAGAGCAAGTGTGTCTGGCTATATGTCTTTATCTATAAGCAGCTAGGTAGCATAATGGATAGCACAGTGGACTCAGAGTTATTAAGACCAGAGTTTGAGTGCTGCCTTAAACATTTACTACCTATGTGAACCTGGGGAAGTCACTTGACCTCTCTCAAACTGAGTATCCTCATCTATAAAAAGGGAATATTAATCTTAAGAGAATTGTTGATATGGATCAAATCAGAGAATACATCTAAAACACTTTCAAATGTTATGGGAGTATATAAATGTTAGCTATTAGTATCTTACCTTTAAAAGTAGGCACAGGTCTTCTATTCCCTAGCTATACAGTCTGGAAGAAATCTTGTTTCCTTAAAGCACCTTTGTATATTAGTTCTTTTAATTGCATCTCTCTCTAGATGGGAAGGGAACTCTATGAGATTTATCTAAGCAAGGAATTGTATTCTATGCTCTCTTTTGTCACCATGCAAAGTAGATTGCAACTGTCATTATCTCCCATGTTATGATTTATTCTTATATGAATTTTGCCTCCATCTACCACTTCTGTTAAAGTAATCCCATAACATCTGTTTCCTGAAGGTTTCTAGGATGTTGCCACTTGTTTTTGAATGATTCTTATGTGCCAATAGCCCTGTGTCAAGCAGCAGAAACCTCTCCTCCTTTCTTCCTTCCCAAATCTCCCAGTATAAGCTGCTGATCAAACCTCATAGCATAGTAGGAAAAAACACTGACTTTGGAGTTCTAAGACTGGCTCAAATTCTCTATCACATAATACATGTGTGACATCAGATAAGTTAATCCCCTACTATGTGAAAAACATTTTATAAGTCACTGGGAATAAAACACAAAAAAAAAATAAATGAAACAATCCTAACCCTCAAGGAATTTATTCCGATTCTCAATTTCTTCATCTATACTAGCTATGTGACTGGGTTGAACTAGATGATCTCTAATACGCCTTCTAAATCCCAGATCAGTATGCTGTTCATCCTTTATTTTTGAAGAGGACCAATGACATCATGGGGTGATGTCATGAGTTCATGTGTGAACTGCATTGAAGTAAGGCAGAGTTGCAAAGTCATCTGCCTTACTCTCTCTTCCAGAGTTAAAGTCCATCAGCAAGACAAAAGTAAAGATGACTGGTAATGCCGCAGGATGCATTAGATGACCAAGCTCTAAGCACTCCATGGCACCTGCTTCAGCTGCCTCCATGAACACTGCAATAAATTGTTCTCATCTGCCCATTCTGCTGAGAAATTCTTCACATGCTTGGGGTAGATATTCCCCTAACTCAACAACAGATTTGAGTCCTATTGGTTACCCTCAACCTGGTTTAGCCTGTGGACTGAGACATTACTGAGGTGTGACTGCTGCCTGCTATAGTTTCTGGGAGTCACATGGGAGAGTGGGGTGATAGGTGGGTACCAAAGGTGGATGAGTAGCCCTGAAAAGGGTTGAGCAAGCCCTCACACCAGAGGTGCTAGCCCTCTCTGAATACCCAGTACACCCACAAGCTAAAGAGACAGTGAAGAAACTGAGTGATTTTTGCTCTCTGTAAGATAGGATAAGGGATAGGAACTGGACCTGTAATTTCATTGATATAGAAAAGTCCCAAGTGAGGAAAATCTTTCCACTCACGTAGGTCAGCATAGAGGTGCCTAGAACTCTGAAAAGGTAAATTACCTGCCTAGGGTCAGATAGATATGCATCAGAAGATTTGAACCCAAGTCTCAGTGGTTTCAAGGCCAGCTTTCTCTCTCTGCCAAATCCTGTTACCTCTCTTCATCCTTACTTCAGTATCTCTATAAATAAATCAACTGTAAAACTGTGAGAGTTACTTGAGATAGTTGTTTTGAGAATAGCTCTTTGCAAATCTTAATGTACTATAGAGATGTTAAATTAGTTATTATTCTTGGTGGTGGTACAATGGTGATTTTATTAAATCAGTTAGACTTATACATTCTTTTTGTCAATAGCTAAATTCCATTCTTAATCCAAGATTAGATAATGGGTCCATTTTTATTTCAATAATTCACTTTTCAAAAAATGATTGCAAAACATATCTGGGATACCAAAAAGACCTCAAATTTTGGAATTTTGTAAACTATCCTTGATATTTTGAAGGAAAAAATATATTTTAAGTTGATCTATTTCTTAGAGTATAGACTTTTTGTCATTCTTATTTAACTGAGAGTTTATAGACCTGTCATATGGTGGAATATTCACCTGCCTGCATTGAATAAAGAGAAAATGACCTGGATTTGGACATTTTCTTTAAAGGGAACCACAAAAGTCATGTTTTGAAAATGAATGAAATCCCATCTTGTCTTTGAGCTGCCTTTCAAACATTGAGCCTTTTGCCACACACTCTATTAACTATTCTTATTTCCAACCTGTGATATCTGACTCCTGTTTGTGTAATTTCCATCTTTTGTTCACAAGTCTTTTCCCTCTACAATCCCTCCATTCAGAAGAGGGTATGTCTCTGAATTGTCAAGAAGGACTTTGTTCTGATAAAGATAGCGTGTTAGTGTTTCAAGACTTTCTGCTAGAAATTTGCAAATTAAGTGCACGTTGGAGAATATTGCGAGTGAATGAGCATAACAAGTGGAATTTAATAAAGTACCAGGTGAGCATTTTTAAAGTTTTTTCATTGAAAGGATAGAAATATTTTATTGGCAAAGAGTAATAATGACAAAGAATTAATGAGATTCCTGAAAGTTGGAACAACTTTACACAGTTTAGCATAAAATCACTTTAAGAAAAACCAAAAGGACACAGCATGTGCTTCTTTTGATATATTTTCTGCATAATCAGGTTTCTTTCTCACAGATAAAATGATGCAACAACTCTGAACAAAATTCAACAATTCAAGGAAATGGGATAGGGAGAACTTGCCTACAATTAATGTGAATCTTACGTATTTGAACAGAGTAAGGACACACAACTTTATGGTAAGAAGGATATATAATCCCATCTAAAAATAAATCAAGTAAGATTACCACTAAAAGGTCACTAATCCACTTGCTTTCAGATGTCATTGCTGTAATATTGAAAAAAGGTATTTGAAATTGGAGGGGAAAAAATAGGCTAGCAAAAATGTAGAGGGACTGAGATTTTAGTACTTCATACTGACTCACTTTTCAGTAATATTTTCGTGAAAATTCAATATAATAATTTCAATATTCATAATGGAGAAATGTCATGAGAGGAATGCAATATGTATAGACAAGAAGAGGGGAAGAGGAGAGAAAGGGAAGGACACAGAAATATTAACTCTCCTTTACTTATTGGGCCATACTGTGTTGTCATTCAATGAATATTTGAGTTATGTATGGATTACCATAAAATAATAAGAACTCACATTTACATAATACTTGGTGATTTACTAGAACTTTCCTCACAAAAGCCCTATATGGTAAATAGTCCAAGTCTTTTACCCATTTTACAAATAGGATCTGACACTTATAAAGCTTAAATTACTTGCCCAAAGGTAGTTAGAACCAAAGCCTAAGCCTAGTTCTTCTACTACAATGTGTTGCCTTTTGTGCCTTTGACATTTAACTTCACCACTTTATATTTTTAGGCTTAAATGACAAAACACAGGAGATTATGTTTTAACTTTCAGAAGTTTGGGGGTTTTTTTTAAGTAATTAGACTATGTTTCCATTAAAGCGATCAGTGCCATACTTTTCCACTTGGACGTTCTCACCCCCCGCCCCCCCCCCCCCCGCCAAAAAAAGAAAACAATTTATTCTGCCTAGTAATAGAAACCAGGAATTTATGAAAGGGAGGAGGGGAAGTGGGGAGGACTCTACGAAACACTGAAGTTGTTACTTTTTTTTGAGAAAACTCTATTACTAATTTCTTAGAGAAGTACCATAATATACTAAGTGACTAAAGAGTCTTACTCAGAATCAGAAAGATCTAGGTAGAGAACCAGCCACTGATACATACTTAAAGTGTGACCTTAGACAAATTACCTGGACCCTCAATACAAAGGAACTCTAAGAATTGAAGTCAAAGTAGATGCCAATCTACATTGGCAGGGAGAATTCCCTTACTGGGAGTTCAATCCATATCTAATCCCACCCATCCACCAAAAATTAAAAAAAATAATAATAATAACTTATCATTTGCTTTTTCCATGTGAACACAAAGTATACTGACCCCCCCAAAAAAAAAAAAACAGTGATTTCTGGTTGTTTGGATTTCAGATACAGACTTAATTGGATACTGCGATATGTCTCTGTACATCCTTAAACAAATTTGGCACGGAGATTTTTTAAGTGAGAGCCACAGTGATTCCATGGATTGAAAAAATTCAGTGGACAGTATTGACAATGGGAAAAACAACCTACTAAATTTAGGGACAGAGGTGGGTTCCAGTCTCAACTCTATAACTTATTAACTTTGTGACGCTATGCAAACCAACCAAGTTCTCTGGGTCTTGGTTTATTCATCTGTATAATGAAGAGAGTTGCAGTTGAAAATCTTTTAGGTCTCACCCAACTCCATCTCCTATGATACCATGACCCCAGATTTTTCAAGATTCTCTTTTCCTTTCTGACTCAGCACCAGGCCGTGGCATGCCTAATTCATAGTTTCCTTGTTGATAAAACTGATATAATTTTGAGTCCTCCTTCAATTTTGAAATTCCTAGTAAATAATTCTGAAGTCTCTTACATGTAGTTCAATCTTTAAAATTATACTTAGTAATTGGTAGTTGTTATTATAAAAAAGAGGAAAACTACCAACTCTGGAAGCTTTACAAGTACCAACTGAGTTCTAGAAGCATCTCTTTAAAAGAACTGGAATCCTCCTGTCATTTTTAGACCATGCATAAGTGGATTTTCTAATTTAAAACTGCCAATTAAATATCATTAAACACTAAATCTGATAAATGAGGCAAGACTGATTTCTATTCAAATCTAAGGACTAGATTTAAGCTACATACATTTTTAGCTTATATCACTAGTCTCCAGCACCCAATAAAATAGTAACCATTACTATGGGTTAATTTGAAGGCAGAGTTTGAATCCAAGTTGCTATATGGCTCATTAACAACTCTCTTGAATTATTCCTTTCCAATATTATTATCCATCTTTCATTTTAGACAGTTTCATAACTACAGTGGATTCTCTTGGGATTGAAAAGAATTATATAATATTCCCTAGACTCTGGGTGGGTTTCCAGTGGTCAGAGCAATCAAAAAATTAAATTAAAAGTAATTTGGAATTCTTTGGCAATCTTGCCACCCACATTTGTCAGGGACAACTTGACTGAGCAGATGGGTTTCATTATTAATTAACACTTATTGACCGCCAATGAGTCTTGCTTCATTCCCTAAAGACCCATAGTTCCAGCTGTCAGGCTGAAGATGATGTGAGCCCCTGGGACAGAAGACCTACACAGAAACTAACCCACAAAATTGAGTTAAGGGAATATCAGTTAGGCAACCTCAGCTCGTTTCCAGTGTAAAATTGGAGAAGAAGGACCCTTCTAAACTCTCCTTATAGAAAGTGGTAACACAGGTAGGGGTTTACAGATCAATGTCAGTAACTGATCTTGAAGTAAAAGCAATCCTCCTTGTACAGGGCAGGGTGGGCCTGTCTGCTGACATTGCCCTTATGACATATACCAATGATAGCTTCCAGGTGACTTTTCAAAGGTCAACTTGTAAAAGTCAGTTCAACAGTATTTCCTGCTAGGAAAAGTAGTGGGTCACAGAAGTAAAATATAAGGGTGTAAAGTGATATTACTTTAGTTAGCTATAACTCACATAAATATACGTGTGTGTGTGTGTGTGTGTGTGTGTGTGTGTGTGTGTGTGTGTGTGTGTGTAATGTTTGAAAGTTTATAGATCACTCACAACAATCTTGGAAGTAGATGACAGTGGTTTTCTTGCTGACACTTGCCCAAACAATCAGCTCTATAGAGAGAGTAAGAACCACTTTAGGAATATTAGTCAAGAGGTCCTGGGTGTCCCTGCTTTTACAGGCAGCTTCAGAAAAGAGAAGCAGATGCCTTCATTCCCCGCTAT
Source organism: Gymnobelideus leadbeateri (assembly GCA_011680675.1). Classification (NCBI taxonomy): domain Eukaryota; kingdom Metazoa; phylum Chordata; class Mammalia; order Diprotodontia; family Petauridae; genus Gymnobelideus; species Gymnobelideus leadbeateri. The sequence goes on along the minus strand of WOXC01010876.1, from coordinate 232,052 downwards.
TGTCAGGAGTCCTTGCCTTTCTGTACCCGCAGATGAATGACCCTGCCTCACTCACCATCCTAACAGCTGCACTCATATTTGGATTAAGTGTATTATATATGCTTATGCAGGGCTCAATATTATCCAATATGAGGGCAAGGTACTGAGCATGCCCAGAACTTTCCTGAGCTGAAGGCCTAACTGACAGCAAGCAAGAGTACCACAGGAACAAAACAAAACAAAAAGCAGACAAGGGCAAAGTGTGACAGATTTAACCTGTGCCTAGAGAATCAAATGACAGTAGTTTCTAGTACCTCAGCAGAGGAGACTTAATTTGTCCACAGTAGTTAGCACTGGGCTTTCAGAACTTTCAGTGCACAGTACAGTGCTGCTGAAGTCCTCAATTGGTAGGATGTTTATTTATCTTAAATTCCCAGTAGCCACTGGGACCAGTGTTCCTTTGGCACTCAGGCTAGTTTACTGCATAACATTAGTGTATAGAATACTCTGTACAAATATTCAAATCCAGCCTCATGACACTTACTAGCTATGTGACCCTGGGCAAGTCACTTAGCCTTGTTTACCTCAGTTTCCTCATTTGTGAAATGAACTGGAGGAAGAAAAAGCAAACCACTCCAGTATCTTTGTCAAGTCTGTGCAGCTGACTATGTTATAGGTGAAAAAGAAAGAATTGCCTAGTCCATGAGGTTTACTCTGTGTAAACCTTAAAGAGTTGTATAAAGGGAGGTTATTATTATCATTGCTGACAAATTGTTTCTATTTAATAGAAAATTATTTTACAAATGTCAGATCCTCAATGTGTCACATTCTTTCTCTCAGAGGCCATCCCAGACCCTAGAAAAGATTTTATTCTATCTTCTAAAGCATCTCTCTAAACTTCCACTTCTTCATAGAATACTTACATTGACAAACCAGATGTATGTTATATATTCTTTTGGTTATAAGATTATTAATATTCTCTGGTCTGCCCTGCAAACCCATTTGCAGCAGGAATAACGTCTTCATTATGCCTTATAGTTAGATTAATTGTATATTTCTGAATAAGTCAAATCTCATTATCTGACAGATTATTTTTTTTGTCCAAAGTTTTTGTTAAAAGTACTTTATTTTCTTGACATCAGGACCATCCAAGAAAATCCATACCTATAACATCAGACAACAACAGTGAATCAAATCTGTTATTGCTTTAAGCCCACAGGCATGAGTTGTATGTTTTAGAACCTTGATGTAGGAATAAAAGAATTAGCTAAGTCCCAATCATCCAACTGCTGTGCTGCTGTTGTTGTCCTGGACAAGTTGTCCTGGCTCTTCACCTGGCCTCTGATGGGAAGCACAGGGAAATATAAAACAGCAGAGCAGAGAAAGCTAATGCTTAGACAAAAGCCATAGGCCAAGGTCTGCCATTAAATCAACAGCTTCTGACCTAAACTTGATATTAAGAGCATTCTCTTTTTCAGAGAGCCCCAAAGAAAATGGAGCAAGGAAACAGGGCTCCTATTTTTCAGATGACCCTCAAGTGAGATCACTTTACACCCCTTTTTACCTCAGGGGCCCCCTGCTTTTCCCAACAGGAAACATTGTTGAGTTGACTTTTACAAGTGAAGGACTACACACAGCACCAAAGCCCAGCATGGCCATTCAGGTTAAACACTAATAAAATAACAGTAATCATAACCATCCCTTACATTTGTACAGGGCTTTGTGGTTTGCCAGGTATATTCTCCTACATTATCTCATTCATAGTTCTCCCAGATATATTGGTATTGCATTCCTAGTTTTTGCTTCCACTCTACAGATTAGTAATTGTGTGTTAGGTATTTAGAAATAAAGAAATTTTTAAACCTGTTTTTAGGATTAAAAACATATACCAAAATATGAGATCTTTGGGAAGATCCCAAAGAATATAGCTTACCAACTATGAAATGTTAACCTGGAAAAACAATTATTTCAAGTCAAGACTTGAATTATATCTAAACTACGTCTGTGTTTGTTTTTGTTTTTGTGTTTGTTCTAGACATGTGATTTCATAAGTTTAAAGAGAACTTCTTATGGGGAAACTCCCTTCACCATGCAGATCATGAAGTCATTTGTAAACATATCATTAGAGAATTGCCCAAGACATTGAGAGATGAAGTTACTTGTGACATTTAATTATATTAAGATCACAGATATAGTATAGGCCAAAAACAGGACGTGAGCCCAGGGTTTCTAGATGTTAAATCTGGCCTGTTCTCTATTACTCCTTTTGCCTCATTGTTTTTGGTTTTTGAGGGCGTTTTGGTTGTTTTCATCTTATTTTATATCCCCAGGACTCAGCACAGTGCCTGTACATTGTACTCATTTAATAAGTGCTTATTGACTCAACTTAACTTTAGCTCTCTAAACCAAAAATACGTTCAAAGGCTAACAGCTCATTTTCTCAGATTAATCAGTAATAAACATGTTTAATTCCATGGTTAAGAGTTGAGAAATGGAATACTACTGAAGCAAGGAATTATCTGAATGGTTTCTCTCTATATGAATACAATTCACTTTTCCTGAAGAGTCAGCAGAATGAAATTAAGTTTATGTTTGTTAGATGATATGAAAGTATCCACCTCCATACATGAGACAAATGAGAGACTTTGTTGGGACAGGTAAGTTCATTTCCTTTAGCTCCCCATGTGTTCTGTAAAACCGTGTGGATCACCCATCTCAGCAGTCAGCAGCACCTCCAGTAGATACCAAACAAGGAAGTGGATTTGCCAGCCATGGCAGCTACTCCCCAGCAGATTCCAGAGGCAATTATTGGCTATGGTTTCAGTTATCTGAGGATGTGTCACATGTTCAGGCTGTTACATGATCTATCCTAGCTGCCTTATGCTCCTAAAAGCTTTTTCCATGCAATGATTTTTTGCACATTTTTAACAATTGTGAATGAGGTGCTATGTGACCCCCTGAGGAAATCTGTAGGAAAACCCTTTCATAGCTATTTAAATAAGGGAAGGGAGCTCTCTTACTGACTATAAGCATTTTACATGGAAATAAACTAGACAAACCTGCCTAACAATTGTCCCATGTGTGGGCCTTTCATGTCTTCAAACTCAACTGTATATGTTTGTGTATATATACACATGTGTGTATGCACATATTTTTTATGGAGCAAGATGTCCAAGAGCAAAACCTCCCTCTTTTTATAGATTTCCTTGGTGAAACTTTGTCTCAAGTCAATGCAATACAAAGTAACAAGCATGTATAAAATGCCTACTATGTGCCAAGCATTGGGGATACAAAGACAAGAATGAAGCAATCCCTGTCCTCAAGGAGCTTACAATCACATACTATTCCTAATCATGAAAACACTTCAGATTTTCTTTTTTTTCCCAACCATGAAAACACAACTTCATCAGATTTTCTTTTTTTTAAATCTCACCTGAAACTAAAGCTTTCTGGGCAATTTAATCATGAATAAGGTAAGTGTAGAGACCAAAGACATTTTTAGAAGATATGAAACACATATTAATGAATGCCTACACCATTTCCATTTGCCTTTTTCAAATCATAAAACTTACTCTGGAGATCTTGATCATTATGGATTTAAATTATTTATAATTTATTATTTACACATTTAGCACTTCAATTAAAGACCTATACAAAAATCACAACGTGGGGAAAACAACATTGCCAAGACAAAGTCTTTCAATCCAGAGAAAGTTTTGTTATATGGCCTCAAGAAATTTAAGAAAATCTCACAAATATTTGAGTCAGGGTGTTTTTCTCTACTACTGGCATATTTGTAGTCTGGTTGTGGGAGTATGGTTGTAAAGAGAGGACAGCAGGTTATTCTGTAGTGATAGGATAATGGGGTGTGGGTGAAAACCTCAACTAAACATTTTAAATGCACAAGAAAAACAAACAGGACAAAGGGGGACACAAAAAATAGAGAGACTGTGTTGCCATATATCTTGTTTATTCTTGACCTTGAACAAGTCACTTAATCTCTCATTGTCCCAAAGGCAACCCTCTAAGATTTTAAGTGACAAAGCAGGAGGTAATTGGCATTAAAATGGATTAGACCTATACCAATGAAACCAGTCTGTTTGGGGTGGGGGGGGCTGCTTTTGTTTGTTTCTGCTTCCAAATCAGAGTAATACAAAACAACAAATTATTTTCTTCCTAGTACTGCCCCTTACAAGAAAAATGCTATATCATTTCAGTCTGTAATATATTCCCAAGCAGAAGTACTAGAAAAGGCATCAAGGATTCACATGATTTCAAAATCCCTAAGGATATAAAAAGACTGGGGGGAAAGCCAATAGGTACATTCCCTATGGAGGAAGTAGGCAAGGAACTAGAGGAGAATCCATAGACTGGAAAAGCCTAGAATTACTATGACCTGTACTCATGGAGTCCCTACTATGTTTACACATATTAAGGAAGGAGCTTTATAATAGCAGTAGAGTCTGTCTACTAAAAAAAATAAGAGGAAATTTAAAGGACCGGGTAACCAAAAAGTTAGAGAAATAGACTACTTCCTCTGTGCGTTAACATACATGCTTGTTCCCCAGGAGGTGGATTGTTCCTCTGTCACCTTAACCCATCCATATTGTACCATCTCGATTAACTTTAAAGATTAACCTTTTTTAAACATGTCTTTTCTTTTTATCATTAAATTAACAACCAAACTTGAACATTTCAACATAGTGAGAATCATTCTATAGCAAACAACCTGTTTTACAGTTATGAAATACGTGTGTGTGTGTGTGTGTGTGTGTGTGTGTGATTTAACAAAAGGAATAGAGCTAACAACTATATCTGTAAATCTACTAGTCTACGGAGATTCTGATGAGGAACCTTCTCTACCAGTATGCCTAGAGCACGAGGTAATGTAGCCAGGGTTCCCTGCTCAGTAGGTGTCAGAAGAAGGTCTTGAACCTAGGTCTCCAATGCTCTTCCTCACCCTTTTTTTCTTGTTCTCTTTGTGTAGACAACTAATTGTGTAACTGTGTAGACACCAAATATGTGGGTGCATGTATATGTGTGTGTGTGTGTGTGTGTGTGTGTGTGTGTGTGTGTGTGTAGCTCTCTCAATCTCCAAGTTACAGAGAAGATGATGACTTATATTGACAAAGGGATTCACTCCCACTGGAAGTTTCCAGGACCAATGAATTCATAAGTCAACTCCAGCCTCTTGCCCTATCCTGAGTGAGCACACATGCATGTGTATTTTGTTTTGCTTTCTTTTTTATACTTCAGATAGTGAGGATTCATTTTGATACCAGGCAGATTACCCATCTTTCAGCATTTTTTATTTTATTTATTTATTTGCTTTTTAGAGGCTAATTGGGGTTAAGTGACTTGCCCAAGGTCATATGACTAGTTTTTGTGTTAAGCGTCTGAGGTCACATTTGAATTCAGGTACTCCTGACTCCAGGGCTGATGCTCTACTCACTGCGCCACCTAGCCACCCCCCATCTTTCAGCTCTTAAGAGATGAATATTCACAAAGAAATTCTAACAAAAGTATATCAAAAGATTAAATTGCTTCTATTTGGAGAGTGTTGGTTTTTTTTAATCTCTTCATGAAGCTTCTGTGCTAGACCTTTTGAGCTATGAACTGATTAAAGTACCCTGAATCAAAGCTAATCAGGACCACCCACTTTTAGAATTTAAGACTAAAGTGAGCAATAAGGTCAGGTGAGGCAGGTCACACATAGCTACAAATTGAAACTGCCACATGGCAGCAGCAGAGACAACTAGCATGAACAGCACTTCAGATACAGATATGTGAAGATACCATGATAATCTGGCAGAGTTAAGATTTATTGAATATGAAACAACAAACAACCCTCAGCAGAGTTTTTAGCCAACTCTGAAGTTGCTTGTACTTTTCAACTCAGACTTCAAGTCAGAACAAAAAAGATCTCTTGGATTTTAGGGTCTTATCTGATAAAAAACGATGTGGTACATGAAAGGTTTCAAAGAAAGACAGGGTACATGAAAGCAGTGAGTTGGCACATACCTCTGCCCCCACTCAGAGACTCTGTAGTGACTCTTCATGAAGACTCAATCTAGGAAAGATTTCCACAAGCTTTTTCATTTTCATTTCATGTACATTGGTGCATTTGTGTTCATTTCAAGTTTCCAAGTCTCAAAGTTCTCATGGAAAGTAATGGAAGCCCAACATCAGCCAAGGCAAGTATCTTTTATTCTTACTCTTTCCAAGCTGAGACCCAGCATCATATGAAAAACACACCTCAGGTTCCCCTAAAAAATAAAAATTATGAGGAGCAATTTAGGGAAAGTCAAGATTAGGAGTTTTAAAATTATGTATATTTTAAAATCAATACAGGTGAATTTAAAACAGAAATGTTAAATGATGGAGAAGGAGGTGGGGAGGGAATTTTTGCAACAAATTTCTCTGATAAGGGTCTCATTTCCAAGATACATAAGCAATGGATTCAAATATATAAGAAAAAGAGCCATTTCCCAATAGATAAACAGTCAAAAAATGTGAAGGAGCACTTTTAGATTATCAACAGCTATATTACCAAAACAAAAACCCTCCAAATCACCAGTAATTAGAGAAATGCAAATTAAAGCACTTCTGAGTTTCTATTTCACACCTATTGGTAAACATGATAAAAATGAAAATAACTTGTTGATGGGTCTAAGGGAAAACAAGTATATTAATACATTGTTGGTAGAACTGGGAAGTGATCCAGCTATCCTGAAAAGCTATTTGTAACTGCACCCCAAAATTCACTAAACTGTATATACACTTGCATCCAAAGATATTGATACTAGGCCTATACTCCAAAGAAACTAAAGAAGAAAAAGAACATTATACTATGTATACGTATGTGTTTGTGTGTGTGCATGTGTGTGTGTATATATATGTGTGTGTATACATATATCTACATGTATAAATATATATACACCTATACATCTGTATTAATTTATATATGTGTATACATATGCACATACACATATATATAAACACATACCTATTCATATATGCACATGCATACAAACGTGTGTTGTAACCATGTATATATAAGTCTATGTTGTATATGCATATACACACGTGCTTATATGAATATATGTATTGTTTGTATATACACACATACAAAAATATACATATATATCCGCTCCTTTTGTAGTATCAAGGAGCTAGAAGCTAAGAGGATGATCATTAATTAGCTGAACAAATTATGGCATAAAACTAATTTAATACTATTCTGCCATAAGAAATGACAAAGGGGCAATTCAGAGAAACCTGAAAGCTTTGATAAACTAATGAAGACTGAAGTCAGCAAAACAAGGGGAAAAATATATAATAAAAATATACCAACAAACTTTGAATACTTTAGAACTCTGATCAATGCAACGACCAAGCATGATTGAAGAGAACTAATGAGGAAGCATGAATTTCACGTCCCGAGAGAAAGGTGATAGACTCTGTAGAATGATATATATTTTTGGACATGACCAATGTAAGAAAAGTTTCACTTTTCTTTCTATTCAATAAAGTGGAGGATGGAGGGGAGATAAATTAAATAAATTAAATGATAAAAATAAATTATCATTGAAAAGATAAGGTTTTTTTAAAAAGCTTGTGTGATTAAAGAAAAGATAAAAACTCAAAAAGCCATTCAAGGGTATGAACACAGTTTATCGAAGATAAAACTATGAAGAAGGCAAAATGGGTCCTTGGCACCATATCCTCTCAATCTACTATATCATACTCTTCCTGCTTCCTTGATTTGGATCCATCTTTACCTACTCTTTCAAGTATCCATAACCATAACTAAGTTATGAATATGGTTATGTAGTAGGTACATAGGTTATATACAACTGGACCTTTGTCCCAAGATGCCAAAATGTCACTACTGGACACTGACAGCACTGTCCTAAAAGTCCTGGGTAACTACGTTTTATAAATTAGTCATATGTGGATAACATTAATGAGTTTTAATCTCAAATAAAACATTTTCATTTTAAGGCAAGTTAAAAACAAATGGATGCATTAATCCAAAGGTGGATCTTATACTTGGAAAGTCCAGGTTACCTGGTGGGATTGAAGGGGAAAAGAGTTAGTGCCTGCTTTTATCACATCACACGGACAAGTGCTTTCTTCTTTTATATATAGAGATTAATTGGGGCATAAATAAAAGGATTTTAACCAATATGACTCAAAAGTTAGATCCTCAGTAAGTAGAAAATAAAAATGTCTACTTATTAGAAAAGCAATCAGACAGAGAACTGCAGTTCAATAGTATGTCAAACATGGATAACAGACTTGACCTTGATGCTTACCCTTTGGAAACCCAGCTAAGGATATTAAGCCCAATCAATCAACAAGCACCAGACATTGTGCTAGGTACTGGGGTTACAAAAACAAGAAAAGAAACTGCCCCTGCTCTCAAGGAGCCTGGTAACAACAACAACAACACGTATCAATTTCAGATTTGCAAAAAGCTTTTTTTTTTCTCCCAAGAGCACTATGAGGTAGGTACCATTTATTATTATAACAACAGGCTCAAAAATCTATTTGCATAAAATCTCCTTATTGAGGGGGATTAATTTTTCAGTTCTCTATTCCTTCTTCAGGGGAAGAGTAGGTGAGAGCTCGAGAGAGAAGAGGTCTCTGAGATGCCTTCCAACTTTGAAAAAGACTGATGATTCTGCATTCTCTTCAGGTAGAGGCCCCTGAAACAGGCCAACATGTAGAGGGGCCAGCATCTCAATCAATTCCCTATAGCAACTTACCACACTAGAGACTTCAGGGAATTTCCCTTTGGATAAAATCTAGGATTCTCTCTTGGTTGAGCTAAGACACCTTACTCGTAGTATTGTCTTATACATTCTCATCTGCATAACTTCTCTGATTTCTCTTTGCTCTAAGCTTAGATAAAGGGGTTTGTTCAATATTCACTACTTATGGTCTTTGTATAACTGGAATTTGATGGAAAGGGTCTCTAGCTTTAGCTTTGGGTATATGGCTTAGTGAACTCCTTCCCCATTAAGGGATAGCAATAGGGATCACAGCTTGAACAATATCTAGGGGGCAGAAAGATATAATTTTAACCTGGTACTCCCTTTCTGAGGAGAGCACAGTGACAAGACTCCTGGTTCCCATCTCGTCCTTTTTCTCTTGACAATAATAAAAATCTCTCAGACAAGAGTGGGTGGAATAAACTCTAGAGTTCATGCCTCCCTGTAAGCCAAATCTAGATACTGGACATACATAACCTACATGAACAACACAGCACAGACACAAAGTCACATATACACACACACGTCATTCTCATTTTACAGATGCTAATTATCACCATTATTTAACATTTTAGAGCACCAATACCCCTGTAAAATCATTGTCTGATACATTATCACAGAATGGAAGTAATCCTGGCATCTCAAAGATTGTTCCAGTAGGATACAAGCTCTGGAAGGTACAACCAAGAGAGAAATTCACTTCAATTCAATTTAACAAGCATTTATTAAGTGCCTACAGTGTGCCAAGTACTGTGTGAGGCTATGGAGATGGAAAGAGGGAACAAAAGAAAGGGAGAAGAGGAGAAAGAAGAGGGAGGAAGAAAGAACCCTTGCCTCCAAAGAGTTTTTATTCTATTGAGGGTAGAAAGGGTAAACAATGAAGTATATGCAAAATATGTACACAGTGAATTGGAGTAAGGAAAAGCATTGATAACTGAGGTGTTAGGAAAGGCGGTAGCATGAGCTGGGCCATGGATGAAGCTCAGAATTCAGAACAGAAGAGGTGATGAGGGAGATCATTCCAAGCATAGAGACCAGCCTATGCAAAGGCATGAAGGTTGGAGACATGTCCTATATTGGGAATAATAAGTTGAAAGGTTTCAATTTCAGAGGTTGCTCTATTCTTCCCAGAATGCCAGATCTTGAGCAAGGACCTCTGGCCAATCATTCCCCATTCTCCTCCATACTATGCTATCATGCCTCAGCTGCCTTTTGTCCTTCGTGTCCTTTTTTCCATTGGAGAGTTCCTCCCAGAACCTCCATTTTGAGGAAAGTGCCAAACTAGGCATCCTTGCTTCCCCTGATTTTACCACAACACCACCCCACACCAGCTTTTCAGATCCCTGTGTATGATCTTCTACCATTATAACATAAGCTCCTAGAGTATAGGGATATCTTTTTTTCTTAAAAAAAAATAACCTTAATAATGTCATTTATTATCAGACTTTGGAAGTCCTAGCAACACATAAAATTGCCTCCTATCATGCACTTTGCATCAGCAGGGGGAGTACCCACACTGATGAATGAATGAAGTATTTTAACTAGTCAAGTCAAAGAGGTTATCATTCTACTGCCTTTGTTTCATATTATCACAAACACAAGAGGAGTAATCACAGTAATCCACTTCTATTGTTCTCAATGCCAGCCAATAGGATCCAGATTAGGATATTCAAATTTAGGTACAATCCCCATTGCCCTGTGGCTTGTCTTGTTAGGGCTAACCACCTCAGCAGTTGAGACTGTTGGCACTGAGCTCATAGAACTGTTTCTAAATGATTCCAGAGGTGTCTCAGCCTGAGGGGGAAAAAATTACTTTAGACTCAGAAAGAGAGCATGGTTAAATGTCTGACTTATCCATAGGTCAGCCTTCCAGCAACCTCAACCATCCAGAACACAACTGTGAAACCGAAAACAAGCTAAAAAGGCCCCTGAGCAGCAAATTGCTGTCACAAAGCCTATAACTCCTGTTTAAATTGTGCTTTAAGGTTTACAAAGTGCTTTCCTTTCCACAATAGGGACCACACTGTGACTGATAGAAGCATAGAATCATAGATTTAGAATCAGAAGGAATGTCTGAGGTCATTTAAGCCAACCCCTTCATTTTAACAGTTGGGGAAACTGAGGCCCAGAGAGAAGAGATGACATTACAGGAAGTAAATGGATTTTAACCATGGTCCTCCAATTCCAAATCCCATGTTATTTATTTTTGGTGTACCACAGCTGCCTCAAAAAAATAAAAAAGAGGACCATCCTCAGGCTCCCTCCCTGAAACTTAGTTGCAGATAAACTTGAACACCAATCCAGAGGATATTGTGATAGGGAAACTGATCAACAAAAAAGAGAGACAGAAGAGATGTCAAAGCACAGCAATCTGACGCCATTTAAAAGAGGAACTCAAAGATTTACACACTTCAGTTGTGCTAGAGAACATCTGTGTTCTGCCATACAGGCCAACATTTGATGTCCATCATGATAACTCTAAGACATAAAGAAAAGGCTAGCACTTGTTCCATATCCATTCTGTTCATTAATAATTCAGGAAAGCCCATAATAAATAACAATTCAAAATCAATTCAATCTCTTCAGTGTTTCCTGGCATATAAGAAATTCATGATCCTAGTGGGTGCCATCCATGAAAGCAGGTGTGGCAATAATAACAATCATCCTAACAACAGTAAGAGCTCCCATTGAATCACATTTTATCACTAAACAGCTTTCCTTCCAACCATAAGGCCAATGTGACACCCATAGCAGCTGCTATGAACATGTATATTCCCAGGGTTTGTTCACATATTATAACAAACCCTCCTCTTCCAAGACTAAACCAAAGTATTTATTTGGGACATTGCTTTTAAGATACCAAAAAGCAAGGTTTAGTAAGATACTCATCACCAATCCAGGGAATAACACCAACATCACAAGAATTCTCTCTGTCAAGCCTTCCCACAAGCAAGTTCCCCTAGGCAAGTTCTTTCTTCTGCTCCTCTCTCTACAGCAAGTCTCTCTCCACCCACACCTCTCTCTCCAAGCAATACTGTTTCCAATCAAAGACTTGATTGGCTTAGTACTGAGAAGCCTGGAAATCTGCACTTAATTGGAAAGGTGTGGGGATCCCTGTGGCCCAGAGCAATTGACTCCACGAGAGGCCTATTAATGGGCAGAGTAGATCTTATATCCCATTAACCTTATACCAACACACCTTCTAGGCAGACTGTACAACTGTTATGATTGCCTTCTTACAGATGAAGAGAATATGTCAGAAGGAAGTAATGAATTGAGGAGGCTCACAAAGTCAATGTTGGAGAAAGAAACAAAGTCCCAGACAACCAAGCACAAACACTACATTGGCCTGACTCCAATAAAAAGATCCAGTTCATTCTTTACACTTGTATCCCGAGTACCTAATAATAAAGTAATTAAGGTGCTTAATAAATACTTGCTGAACTAAATAGAGTATTGGAGTTAGGAAGATCTGATTTTGAATCCTGCCTCAGACAGCTATTAGCTATGTGACACTGAATAAATCATTTATTCTCTCTCAGCCACATTTTCTTCATCTATAAAATGGGGATAATAATAGCACTTGCCTCCCAGGGTAGTTGTGAGAATCAAATGTGATAACATACAGAAAGCAGTTTGCAAAACTTAAAGTTCTATGCAAATACTACCTAGTAATCATTATTTACCAATAGAGTGAATGAAGGCCTAAAAAAATGACTTCCTGTCCTCTCTAATTTCTTTTAATGTTCTTTCCTCTCTAATTTCTTTTAATATTCTTTCCTTTATGCTATTGTGATCATTGTGTAAATTGTTCTCTTGATTCTGTCTCTAACATTCCCTCCTGTGCTTTAGTTAATATCTTCCCAAGTTTCTCTGAATTATTCATATTTATAATTCCTTGTGGCAGAATAATATTTCTTTACATTTATGTAAGTATAAATTTATGAGTATAATTTTTTTGCATATAAGTCTTTCCCTCTTTTACTTTTTTTTTAAAGCAATTGGGGTTAAGTAACTTGCTCAAGGTTACACGGCTAGTCATCATTTATGTGTGGGTGCTCATTTTCTGAGGCCAGTTTCGATCTCAGGTCATCCCAACTCCGAGGCCGGTGCTCTTACTCACTGTGCCACCTAGCCTCCCCCTTTTACTTTTTTATAAAAACCAGCCCTGACTTTTGACATCATAGCATGTCTCCAATTATTTCAGATGGTGTTCCAAAAATCCAAATTTTTGGAGGTGTGTTGACTTAAACAATGATAGAATATCTCAAATCCTAAAAATCTTAGCATCAGTAACCTAGAACAATCTCATATCTTTCACAAAAAATTGCCAGGTAAGCTATCTTCAAATCTCTTTTTAACTTTCCATTCAGTATTCCTAGTCGTTTTTAATTGCCTCAAACCATCACGGACTCATCTCCATTCAATATTTTGTATTCTAATCCACTTCTGTCATCCAGGGTTTTCCAACTTCTCCTAAATCTTAGGGATGGTCTGATCTGAAATGCAAATAGCTAATGCTATTGCTGATATTCTGTTCACACACATTGTCCAGTTCACATACTCTCCACGTTTATGGGTGAAATGCCCTGTCTTCTTTTTGAGTTTTTTGTTGTTGTTGTTGTGTTTTAGTTTGGGTTTTTTTTTTTTTGGAGGGGGAAGGCAAGGCAATTGGGGTTAAATGACATGCGCAAGGTCACACAGCTAGTAAATGTCAAGTGTCTGAGGCTGGATTTGAACTCAGGTCCTCCTGACTCCAGGGCTGGTATTCTATTCACTGCATCACTTACCTGCCCCCTCATCTTCTTTAGAAAAACTCCATTTCTAAAATACTCTATCCCTGAACCACAAAATTTTGGGGTTTTTTAGGCAGTCAGGAGTCAACAATTTCCCCTATAGTTAATGTTTGAAAAAAAATTCATGATTTGAAATAGGGACACAAAAATAGAAAAAAAACAATTGAGTGTTGGATAATATACAGTGCGATAAGTCCCAACCTTTCCTACTTTTTAATCTAGGTAGATGTTCCTCTAATCTTTGAAACACTAGACAGTGATAGGAAGAATGAATAGCTCTGACTAGTGGACCATTGGTTATTCCTGCACTGAATAGTCAAAACTACTATCTAAGATTTCCTTTGATTCACTTAGCCAATTTAAGAAGTGTCTCAGCCACTACAGGGAGATTTGGGTTTTGATCTTTGACAAAAAATAGCCTTTTGCAGCAATTCTCCATCTTGCTGCCACCTTAATGCAAGTGTTGTCTGATAGAATCCATAAGAATATTCTACTTGATCCATGCATCTTATGGCATTCTCTGGTTTTTTGCCATTTGACGATATCCTTTCAAAATCTGTGATGACTTTGAGTTAGGAACTTGAACAAGTCATCAGTAAAGATCTTCAGCTATAAACAAGGCCTCCCAGGTAGAAATTATAAACAATCATGGTCTTAAGTTAAATGTCACCATGAGTTGCCATCATAAAATAAGCCATATCTCTTGCATGTTATTGGTAGGGGAATTTTCAATGTACATATCAATGTCCAAAAGTTCCCAGATGACTACCTCAATGAGTTTTTTTTTTTTGGAAATTGACATAACATTAAAAATATTTCATCCCCAAATACATGGCACTCAAAAAAAAAGAGAAATAATTGACTTAGGGCTTTCCTAAAAGAGGACTCTGAACAAAGACAGATACTGGTGTTCATACTTAAGTGCATCTGTAAATTCCATTTTATAAGGTATGGGCATTCTCTCCAGTGGACCTTCATCCCTTCTGATCCTGTGCAATTTTTGTCCAGATCTTCTAAAATATGATCCACAGAGATCCACATCTAACCCTGCATATCAAATCCATTTTCTATTCATCAGAAATACTTTCTTTGATAAGAGATGGCAAAATTATAGAGTGAAGACAGAATAATCTCACAAAAAAATTAAATTGATTGAATCTTAACAGATAGTGAGCTGTTACCAATGTGGAATTTTTTTCCAAATGAGCTGCCTGTATGAAGTCAGATTGTTGACTTGTTATGACAACAAACATAATCTAGACCAAATTAGAAGAGTAAAAATGAGAAGAGATAACATAACTAAAACTAATTGCAATTTGACTATGCTAATTATGAAGGAAAACGGGAAATAAATAAAAGAAAAGAGATCAACAGAGACTCACTCATTCCTAAGGAAATTCAATTCGTGTAAGTCAATCACTGCAATAAAGAAATCCCAAAGCACCTTACCAAGCAAACACTCAACCGCTGTGCCAAGAAAAGAGAAATGACAATGAAGGTTATTGTTGCCTAAAAAATATCAATTTGTAAAATTTCACCAGACATGTAGTGAGAGGGAGGAAAAACCTGTCTTAGCATAATGCCTAGAACATATTAAATGCTTAATAAAAGCTTTTTAATTCATTCATTTATTTATTCAACTGATTATAATTTATGTGATCCACTGGATTCCACATAATGATAAGAGGTGTAGTGGAAGATCTTCATCAATTTGGGCAGATCTCATGTGAAAAATTTATGTGAAGCTATGGACCTGTTGAGATCCACACTTTTAGAGAGAATACTTATATCAGTGGGATCCCACTCCAGAAAAGTACTGAAATTTGTCCAGAATAGCAAAGATTAAAAGCTTTCCAGAGGATCAAAACATAGATTTATTCTAGAGTTCTGATGACTAATATCTGACTGTACAAAAAAGCATTGAGTGCTCAGATATTGTTGGCTTAAAACTGTTATTGTTTGTCCTTCATTCTTTTTTTTGAGCATGTAAAATATGTTTTATTGTTCTTTAAAAGGGTTCAGAGTTTGTTTGGAATCAGGCTGCACACCTCTCAATCAGTCCGACATCTCTCTTACCATGTCAAACTGGCTTCAGCTAGCAATACTTCATTAAATTCAAAAGAAAAACCTTTTAATTTCACGAAAAAAAAATCCAGTTCTGAGAATAGTTAACATTAGTCTGTCATTCAAAACAAAAAGAGGGCTAATATTGACTATAGCCTTACACACCCTTTCTTATTAGACAAAACCAGGAATGTTCTCCTAACTAGGTAGGCACTGATGTTGCTGGACACTATATTGCCCGATTGTCCTTCATTCTTGAAGAGGATCAGTTACATCAGGAGGGTAATGTCATGACTTGCAAGTGAATTGGATTTAAGTGAGACAGATTGTGCAAAGTCATCAGCTTCTTTCTTTCCTCCAGAGTCATCAGAGTCCAGTGGAAAGACATAAGTCAAATTGACTGGCAATGGCCCTGATGCAGTAGCAGACCCTGGCCTTTTTAAGGTAGTTTTTCCCAGGTCCATTCAGTAATTAAAGGTGAAGTAAGAATTGAGGCAAAAGATGGCCTAGTTTGCCTTCATAAAAGAACCATCCTGCGAAAAGAAGACCCTCAGAGTTTCTGGCCAGAATAGAAATAATTTCTATTTACATTCACTCTGAGTCATCAGAACCATGTTTTACTACATTAAAGATGAGATTGAATCAGGAACATAAACAAAAAGTTTCATGAAGTCAGCCCTATCATTCAGTCAGTTCGCAAATATTTATTCTTATTTACTTATTTATTTTTATTTATTTACCTAAAATGTGAAAGCACTTTTAGGTATGCTATAGCAACAACTTGGCAGGGAAAATAGAATTTTACACATTTATATTACATATAAGTGAGTGGTAATTAGGTAGAACTAGGCAGAGATGTCATAAAAGTTTTGATAGTTGGAGAACAGAAAAAAAGAGGAGTTAAAGGCAGTACCATAAGGCAGTAGCACACATAATTGTTCTAGGATGTAGCAGAGAAAAATAAAGACTAATTAAGGAAGGTTTTTGTTGGTTGGACCTGGACAATCATTGCCATTAAGTATATCAGAAGATTTCTTGGAAAGAAGTAAAACCTATTTGCAAAGGTAAGAATTAGAAAACCCAGAGAGAAGGGATCTTATTTCTTCATAGAGAATAGAAGCTCTTACTTGGGGTTAGGTTACTACAGAAAGATCAATTTAGACCTGGAACTGAAAGATAGACTTGAATATGAGTAAGAAAGGACTGGACAACAAGAGAATTAGGGCTATTAGGATTATAATAACAAACTAAAGATAGTAAACTGTGATAGCAAAAATACATTTTTAAAAGCACAATTTAATTAAACTAAGTCAAGCTAACTTGGGTAATGAGAGATAGTGTAACTATACTTTATCCAATTTGCACATACTTTGATCCTCCAATATCTCAACATACTGTATTAAGGTTGTACTGTACTTGTGGAGAAAAATATCACTAAAGAAGTGAAGGAAAAGGAACCAGAGTTTTTGCCAAAAGAAAAATGTTGTCTTTGGGGCACAGTAGGAGAAAATTATCCAGGAGATAAGAGTACAATGGAGGCTACCCATTTTTCATATGTATTATACCCTATTAGTTATACTGAACTTGTACAAATATTTGTACAATGTGTAAGTACTTTGTGTATTTATTATTTCTCAAAGTTTATACATCCTTTCATATATTTGTCCAAGTTGATGATATCTATTTGCAATCCTAAATTCCTAAAGGTCAGGGACTATGTTCATTCAATTTCATTTGTACAGTAATTAGTGTTTACCAAACACTACTAGAGGATGTTCATGGAATTTTATGGAGATGGTTGCTATCTCTCTAAAAAGTTCCCTCTCATCACTAGCAAAGGGTCAACTCTAGTGACTTTTAAGACATGATGTGCCATATACAGGGATGCCCTGTGCACCATAGAAGAAGCAATGTGGTATAGAGAAAAGAGAAATGGATTGGGAGATAAAAATCTTGAACTCAAACTTTGACTTTGCTACAGCAAATCAATCACTCATCAAAAAGCATATATTAAAGGTCTACAATGAACCAGAAGCTGTGCCAGGTACTAAGGATATAAACCCCCAAAATGAAATTATCATACCCTCAAGGAACTTTCATTCTATTAGAAGAAGCAATGTGTATACAGATAATTAAATACAATATACAATATTCCCTGGGTCTCAGTTTACTCATCTTTAAAATTAGAGAATTGGACCACATGGCTTCTGAGGTCACTTCCAGCTTTAAATCTATGATCCAAAGATCTTATGAGTCTATTAAAAGTCATTAAAATATGAGCCAAAGTCTTCTGCTCAGAGGGAGGGAGCAACGCATAATGTGAGAGGTCTGAGGAGAGAAGAAAAGGCTTAGAACTGCCTCTGTAGGGGGTATAAGAGGGAGTCACATAGGTAAGAGTAAAAGCAAAGCAGTGAAAGCCCAGCTGCAATTGGAGAACAAAAGTTTATAGTGAACCCAAGCAACATGGTTTCAATGATTCCTCCAGGACTATTCAGCAATACATGAGTAAAAGCAGATGGTGGAGTCAACCAAGGACTAGGGTTTAGTAAGGCATAAGCAATGATTCTCTTGAGCAATGATGCCAAAAGGGCAAGGAATTTGAGAGTAGTGGACACTGTGAATTTGAATTATTTAACAATAGCAGGAAAATTAAATTGGAGGACTGATAAGCTAAGAAATCAGAGAAAGGTAGAGGGACTGAGAATCATGGTAAGGACAAAGAGTGGGTTCAAGAAGAGTTCAAGAATAGGGAAAGATTGAGGCCATATTCATATGGACACATTTCAGAATCCTTTATCATAGAAGTAAAATCCTTATCAGTGCTGAGGATATCAAGGGTATAAATGTCCCTGTGTGTGGCTGAAGTTTTGAAACAAAGGGGCAGGTCATGGGAGTTGAGGAAACTGATAAACTGGGAAATCATGGTACTTGAGGACACTGATGTGTATACACAAGTCTCTAAGTATGAGGGCAAGGATTGGATGAAAAAGAAAGACTGTGAACCAGATGTTAAACTCCTGGAGAAAGGAGAATTAATCAATCGATAAAAGAGCACTTATTAGGATTTACTATGTACAAAGCACTGTACTAAGCACTGTGAACAAAGAGGTAAGACAATCCCTGCTCTCAAGGGGCTCACGTTCTATTTGAGGAGACAACACATACGGGAGGTTTCATCTGCAAGTAAGTCTAATGGAAAAGCCCCGTGGTCCTTAGGGGTACAGTAGCAAAACAGATGATAATAAACCTTTAACATTCCTTACACTGATCAAACCATATTCATTTCTGAGGTTTAATAATTTTGCAGTGCCAACATTATTGAAGTAAGACCTTTCTTTTTGTAGTCTTTGGTAGCTGTGATTGCTAAGGAGGCAGGGCTATACCACTTGCCCTTTGATAGAAGTTAGTCAATACCTGAAGGTGGTAGTCAAGGTGGTGAAAGTGTTTTGCCTTGCCTGATACACGATGCCTCCTGTCTCAAACCTCAGGGTGCCTTTCTGCTTCATCTAATCTGATTTACCTGCCTTTTAATTGGCATTTGGTAGGGAGGGCTGACCACTTCTCCAAAGAGTATGAATGATGACCTCAGGGGCTAAGGTTAGGAGCAAGGCTAGTGGTCTGGAGGATGCTGTTATTCCTGACTCCCCTGAGTTTACTGGTCTTTGGGTATTGGTTTTTGGTAATCATGGCAAGGATGATTAGTGCTTCTCCAGGTTGCTTACCTGAATGATGACTATAGGAGCAAGAATGGGAAGAGGCTCTGTGGTGTAAAGGCCACTGCTATTCCCAGAGCCAGGGTCAGAATATGACCTGAGCACCAATACATAACTGCCACCCACCCCCACCCCACCCCCAGTACCTAGGTTAAGATTATGCTAGATAGAATTAATCTTAAAGCAAGGAAATATTGCTGAGGATGCCAGAAAAGGACAGTTCTAGAAGTTACATCAGAGAGCAAGGAGTATGCCTGTTTTCCCCTGGACCAATGTTTCAGAAAGTATAAGGAAATAGTCATCTAGTTCTGGAAATAATAACCAGAAATACAGTGTCTTCTGGAGGGCAAACCATATCTCAGTAAGTTCCACAGCATAGAAATAATATAAGAGAAGGGGGTCTAAGATGAAGGGAAGCTTATTCATGATAGAAGTGAGTTCCTTAGGGTATAATAGATGTGATAGGCAGAGCTGGATTAGGATTTGCAAGGGATAGGAAAGAGATAAAATGGGGATAAAAGAATGGGCAATGGGGTCCAGAGATCCTACTTCACTGGAAGTGGGAAAATAAGAGGTAAGAGTTTACTAGCCACAGAAAAAGGATATACAACCTTATGGTAGGAACTCGCACCCACCCCAAACTCAAGAATTTTATGAATGGCAATGCATTCATCAGTTATCTTTCAAGTGCTAGAAAAGACTTTAGATCTGGTTTCAGTAGTCCTTCCTATAAATGGGGTCCTAACAGCAAGAGGTCTGGAATATAAGTTGTTAGTCCTTGGATAGGTTCTTAAAGAGAAAGCCTAGTGTTGGAGGCTCTGGTCCTATCAGGTGAGGGGCCTGGTACCTAGGGATCTGATACTGAAGGGAAAATGTCTGGTCCCTGAGAGTCAAGTCCTAGGCTAGATCCTGGAGTAAAAAGCAAGTTGTATTAGGCAGTACATGAAGTGTTTATCCTGGGCTAGGTCTAGTCTTGAGATCTGCTTTGCCTGTATCTCCACAGGGAGTAATAGAGAGTTGAGCTCTAGCATTAGTGCAGTGAGCCCAGGAAGAGTAGCAATAGAGATGCTAGCACAATAGATTGGAGTGGCACAAAGGGACAGTGAGGAAGCCTGAGGGAATCCTTCATACTACAGGTAGATACAATCCTTAGCTCCACTGATGATGACTGACTTTAACATGCAGTCAATGGAGACTTCTTGGAGATTGAAGCTGACCAGAGCTTTAAGGTATGTAGCTATATGACCAGGGCAAGCTACTAACCTTTCTAGGTCTTCATCCATAAAATGATAGAGTTGGATAAGATTCTCTCCCCCTTGAAATTGTTTTATTTTATTCTCACATGGCATTTGGACACCAGACTCCATAGCCTATCTCCTTAACTTTGCACACTGTCCTCCCATGTGAACTGCTTTCTTTATTTACATCTACCCCCTTATAACCCTGACCTTCATTCAAAATTCAGTTCAAGCATTCCCTTCTACATAAAAACTTCCCTGATCCCTGCCCTCCAAATCATCTTGTATCTATTTTGTATAAATGATCTGTGACATGGCTACTCACTCCACTTGGATGAGTGGTGAGTCAACAATGACAAGCCTTCTAGGAAGATGGAGAATCTGTAGACCTTGCCACCTGCCCTACAGGTATACCCTCCAGACTCCTGAGCCTTACTCTCTGCCTTACCAAATGGCACCCTAAGGACCTCTAATCAACTCCATTCATCCAGAAAATTTTCTATGTGCATTTTCTCCACCAGTTAGAACCTTGAGAACAGGCACTGTCTTGCTGTCTATTTTAATCCCAAGTATTTAGCACACTTCTTGGTGCATAGTATTTAATAAATGTTGTATTCATTCATTCGTTATGTGTTTTTCATATACTTATATGTATGTATGTATATGTAAAAACCTTCCTTTGCTAGATTGTAAGCTCCTCAAAGACTAGACCTTTTCACTTCTGTTTTTGCATTACCAGCACCTAGTGCAATGACTTGGAAAACATCTTTGGAAAAGGAGTTAAATTCAGAAGCTTTTTTTCCAGCTTTAAATCAATCCTATGAAAGGTCTTTGCTTAAGTCCGACATACCCAAAGTCTTAGGTTATTTTTCTTCTGTTTTAGTACCCCAAACACATTCCTTAAGTTCATCAACAGTAACGAGACTTTGATATTTTGCATTATATAGCACTTTTTCCTAGACTTTCTTTAAAGTGTTAAGAATTGAGAAGGAAGAAGAATAAAAATGTTCTCTTCACAACAACACTGTAAGACAGGTATTCTGACTTGTTTTGAGAAGAGGAAACTGAGGTGTTGAAAGATTAAGTGATTTGTCTCAATAAACAAACAAAAATCTACTGAGTACTTAACCATGTGTAAATCTGTGTGTGCCTGGCCCATAATTGCACAACTAAATAGCTGCCAAGTTGAAATGAGAACCAAGGTCTCCTGATGCCTAGTTCAAAGTCCTTCACCATGGCAACACAAACTCTTGTGGACTACCCCCCTTACTTCAAGAATGTGTGGGAAATTATTTTTTATTCATTAATTTTTTAAAACCCTCAATGTATGATAGTATGCAGTCTCAACACTACCAGGAATTTACAGAAAGAAGACATTGTCCCTTAAGTTCTAGTGGCTTCCAGTTGGGGAGAAAAACTATGGGAAATGACATCAAAATGCCAATTTGGCAATAAATGTTTATTGAGTGCCTGCTACTTTCCCAGAATGTTCCGGAGTTTTTTGGCTTGTTTTAGCTGCAATGAGCTGTTGTTTTATTTGTAGCCATTTACATTCAATCAGTCCCACTGTTGGTGGTTCACAGGGTTCAGAGAGGAGGCATCTTTTCTAACACGTCTCTAACACAAGTTGAACTTATGATTGAGATTAAAGTATCTGAAAAGGCTACTATGGTGTTCAAAAGAGGTGTGAAAGTGGTATCACAGTGATGACACTTCATATTGAGTAGAGAAGCTTATCTAGAAGATGTCTTTAGTTCGTAGGGAACAAATGAGGTCATGAAAGTTGGCACCAAATGAAGTGAGAAGCCCTGCTCTGCTCTGCTCTCTGACTGGTGGGCACAGATGCAGGGATCTGAATCTCTTTTTAGTCCCACCGGAGTAACAAGTGTTCTCCTCTTCTCCCAGAGATCAAAGATGATGATGCTGGCAAGCAAAAGCTAAAGTTGGGAGTGACATAATAGACCATGCCTTCCAGGCCCATTAGAGTCAATAACATTCCTTGAGGTTGCCAATCTGTTGCCATTCAAAAAGTCTATCCCATTAAAAAAAATAGTCCAGGCTTTTTATTTCATTGCTGCTGCAGAGAACAATTTAAGAGGAAACTCCTACCAATGCCAATCAGCAACTTCTCTGCAGTTTATGTTTTAGAGAGTTTCTTTTCACGAAGAATGTGTGTGCATCAGAAGCAGGACTGGAGCCCAAGTCTTCCTATAACATAGTATAATAAAAATTATGATTGTACATGAAACTGCAAATCTATTATATATAATTTGCTATTCCTAAAAGGAATATATAATATATAATAAATATATGATATATTATATATAATATATAATAAATATACTGACTCTCTATTCCTAACAGCATGATTTATATTTGCCTAAATAATGCCAGAGGAGCAATAGAGAAAGGGATGAATAGATGATGGAAAATAGATAGATAGATAGATAGATAGATAGATAGATAGACAGACAGATAGAAGCAAGAAAAAATGAGGAAGGAGGAAAGAGAAGAAGGGAAAAGAGAGGAAGGGAAAAGAGAGGAAGGGAAGAAAGGAAGGAAGGAAGGAAGGAAGGAAGGAAGGAAGGAAGGAAGGAAGGAAGGAAGGAAGGAAGGAAGCAACAACAAAAGAAAAACATTTCTTAAGGAAAAGAAAGAAGGAATGGAAGGAAGAAAAATACAATGAAAGAAAAACATTTCTTAAGTACTTACTACTGCCCACAAAGTGGATAGAAATAAAAGCAAGATAGTCCTGGACTTCAACAAGCTTTCATTCTAGCAGAGGAAGGTAACACATAAGGGGAAGGTGCACGTGGTAGGGCTATATGGTCTAGGAAGTCACAACTGAGCCCTGACTCTGGTAAAATAAGGCAAAAGCTAACCTACTACAGTGTCTTGACGTGGAGAAACCCAGAAATTGGTCCAGATAGAAATCTGTGTTTTTATTGAGTATGGGGAGCCTCTAGGTGAAGAAACTTTTCTATTAGCACAGGCCCATGCCTTCTCTGCCACTTTTAGCCTTAGAGAGTTGTAGAGAGCACCAAGACATAAAATGACATCACACCCAGTGTGCTGGGGACTTTCTTCAAAGCCTCCTTAGTTTTTATAGGTATCAATGGAGCATTAAGTTAGGTCATTTGTCATCTTTTGCTCTTGCCACATGAATGACCCAATTTCTCCATTCATACATTTCCTCAGTAATATGCTTAAACCACTTCTTAACCTTAGGTTGCCTCTGAAAATTTGGGGCAAGCTGCTCTGCCCTCTATGCATATCTCCATTATTCTTTGGATCGCCCATGATGTGGATTTCTCAGAGATCATGATGTTCAGGATTTGTGACCATATATCATTGTCAGAGGGATATTGCATTGAAAAGAGGGTCTTTTTGTTAGGGAACAGCACTAAAAAAGAAACTAGGCAGATTCCCAAATGTTTTCTGATTCTTTCTTACATTTTTATTAATTTTATTTTTAATTTATGGAACAAAACAAGCATTTCTTTAACAGTATAATAAAAATGATGATTGCATACAAAACTGCAAATCTGTTATATATAATTTGCAATTCCTTTTAAATATATAATAAAGTTATTATATATTTTTCCTTTTTTCTATGCTCCCCACTCTAGAGATAGCTACCATTAGACACAAATATGAATATAGGTACACATATGTTATGATACATAAAATCATTCTACACATACTTCTATTTGTCAGCTCTTTCTCTGGGTACAGGTTGTGTCTTCTTTCATAGGTACTTTGTAGTTAATTGTCAAAATAACTTATTTGCTCAAAAATGTTCTTAAAACAATATTGCTGTTACTATATACATTAAGCTTATCATTTCTTATAGGAAAGTATTATTCTATAACAATCATATACCACAACTTGTTCAGCCATTCCCCAGTTGATGGGCATCCCTGCAATTTAAGTTCTTTGCCATCACAAAGAGAGTTGCTATAACTATTTTAGAACCTATAGGTGTTTTTCCTTTTTCCCTAATTATCTTTGCAGACAGAGCTAGTAGTTGTGTTGCTGGGACAAAGGGTATCATGCAGTTTAATAATTCTTCTGGTATAATTTCCAATTGTTTTCCAAAATGGTTGGATCAGTTTACAATTCCACCAACAGTGCATTAGTGTCCCAATTTTTCTACATCCCCTCCAACATTTATCACTTTCCCCTTCAATCATTTTAGCCAATTGTATAGGTATTAAGTGATTTCTCAAGTTTAGTTTGGATTTCTCTAATCAGTCATGATTTAGAGCATTTTTTCACATAATTATAAATTGTTTTGATTTCTTCATTGGAAAACTGCCTGTTCATATCCTTTGACCATTTATCAATTGGGGGATGACTCATATTCTTATAGATTTGGCAAAGTTCTTTAAATAGTTGAGATATGAGATCTTTTTCTGAGAAACTGTCTATAAAAAAGTTTTATTCTGAGTTTTCTGCCTTCCTACTCATCTTGGCTACATTTGTTTTATTTGTATAAAACTTTTTTTAGCTCAATGTAATTGAAATTATCCATTTCATACCTCATTCTGCTGTCTCTTATTTATTCATATATTGTTCACCTATTCATTTGCTTTCTTCCTCTTTATTCAGTTATGAGTCTATCTAATTGCCAATCAGCAACACTCCCATAAGATTCATGCACTCCTGAAGCCGCTAAGTAGATTGTCCATCAAGCTTCATGTCAGCATCTAGAAAGTAGGGGATTATCTTTTATTAGTTTTCCTATAAGAATTGTTATGGTGCTCTTTTTTTTGAATAATCATGCTCATCCTGGGAAAGTCCTTCAATGTTCCGATATTTGGTGTAATTAGGCCAATATCATCCACAAATGAGAGCACTTGGATGATTTCATTATCTATAAAGACATCCATCTCCCTTTTGGACCTTGCATAAATCATCCTTCTTAACAATATCGAATAACTTTGGTCAGAACACATTTCCTTGTTTTTTGCCTTAAGTGATGTTAATAATTAGAGGGACATTGAACAAAGTTATCTCTGTAGTCTCCTTTGTCAAAGAATCTTGTACACTCTTAACATACAAAATGCAATCTTTAAGACTACATTTTGCTTTGATGAGTCAAATACTTCTTTTTGTACTAAACAAATACTTTGTGTTTTTATAATAAATAAATACAGCAATATACTATACTCTGCACCTTCCAAGCAAATGTGTGTTTATAAAAGATGTGCTATGCTACGGAGAATTATATCAAAAAAGTTGCATATTCACTTCTCATATTTTCTCAAGGACACTTTTACTATACCTGTAGATTATTCCCTAAGATTTTATGTAAATATGAGAAAACTCTGTGTGTGTGTGTGTGTGTGTGTGTGTGTGTGTGTCCACAGTTGATAATGCTCATCATATTGTCCCATCCATATAATCCTTTTTTTTTTCATTTCCTTTCTCTCCTTAAAATTGTCTGTAAGGTCATCCTGCACTATTCTCGTGATTATGTCATCTCCAAATGTATTTCCTCAGTATATTCTCAACTAACCTCAAGCTATTCATACCATATTTATTTTCCTAAATGCCATTTCTACTTCTCTGCATATTGGGGACTAAAGTGATAAGATCCAAATGTGATGGCTCCTCTGTCACCAATAAAGAAAATAGATACTTAGGAAAACTGACAAATGCATTCCATTTTCATCTATTCTTTTTGCCCAAGGTCATATAGCTAGGTTTTTGTTTGTGTGTGTGTTAAGTGTCTGAGGTCGGATCTGAACTCAGGTCCTTCTGAAATGAGGGCCGACGCTCTACTCACTGTGCCACCTAGCCGCCCCAATTTTCATCTATTCTTAATCTTCCTGACAAATTTATCCATGAAGGTTCTTGGGATGATATGGCTTATCTGAGTCTTACAACAAGTTTTCTATAGACTTGTTTTCACTTTTCCTGCTTTTCAGTGCTTTAAAAGACAACATTGAAAAGGATAGAAAGATTTGTATGAACTGATACAAAATGAAGTAACAGATCCAGGAAAATAATATTTATAGTAACTATAGCAGTATAGATGGAAAAAAATCAACCACCACCAAACAATTGAAATTAAATGTTGCAAAATTCTAAAGACTAAGCTTCTTCCCTTGCTCCTTTAAAGAACTAGGGGTCCATAGGTGTAGAATATTGCACATAACTTCAGATTTTTTTTGATGTATTGACTAGTTTTGTTGTTTATAAATTTTATAAATAAAATTACTTAATATTGTCCATTGATTTATTAAAGTTAGTGTCTTGTTTAGTTTCAGCAAAGAAGTCAATGATTTAAATCACATAAGTGATTAATTTGCTTTCTATGTGCCAGGCACAGTGCTAAGTGCTAGGGATACAAAGAAAAGCAAAAGACAATTCCTGCTTTTGAGGGGCTCAAATTGTAAGGAGGGAGATAGCATGAAAGCAATATGTGCAAATAAGCTATATACAGGATAAATAGGAAAAAAAAACAACAGAAAGGAACCCTGGAATTAAGGAGGATTAGGAAAGGTTTCCCATAGAAGGTAGGATTTTAACTAGGATTTATAAATAACAATCACCAGAAAGCATAAGCCTAATGTGAAAAAAGTATGGGGTATAGTAAAAATAATGCTAGGTCTTCACTTGGGAGGCCTGATTTTGAAAGCTAACCTTACTACTTGCTAACTAGGAGACCTGGGCCAGGTCATTTCCCCTCTTAGGATCTCAGGTTTCTCATCTTAAATCCAGAGAATAATGGTCCCTGCCTGACAAGCCATAATAAGCAAAGATCTTTGCAAACGTTAAAATACTTAATGTTGATTTTCATTCTTATGTCTCCAACCCTTTGAATAGTTTGAGATATGGAAAGAATTTAAGGAAAGGAAGACAATGAAAGGTTAGTTTTAGTGATATTCATCAGGTGAAATCTGTGTACCTAAGGATTCAGAGGTATTTGCCTAGTTATTTTCTTATTTCCTTACTATTCTATTTCCTTACTATTTTCCTGATGCAAGCTACCTTGCTATAATAGCCTTTTGTCTATCCTATGAATATTGTGTTCCAAAGCTGTCATTCTTGCACTCAGAATTCACCTCCTTAAAAATGTGTGTGCACGTGCACATGCATGCACGCTCATGCATGTAAGGATTATCAGGGGACCTTTACCCCTAAAAGACAGCACAAGATTTTGTGTCAGCTATCCCATCTCCAGCTTGGCCCAACTTCGAGGTTCAAACCTCCTGTCAATGTCTCTGAATTTCCTAAGTTTATCTGTAGAAGAATAGCTCTGGCAGCTTGCCTAGTATTTTGTTTGCTAACAGTTGTTCTGCATCTCAATAAATAAGGGGAAGGCAGCTAACATTCCAGCCTCCTGCAAGTTTAGAGATTGTTGTGACACTCAGTTTGTCTGCTTGTGACAGTGCTTTAGGCAAGAGACGTTTCCCTCAGAAAGAAGGGCTTTGGAGCTGGTGGAAATCCAAGTAGCTGAACTAACCTCATTATTGAAACAGTCACCATGACATCGATACCCTTCTGGGGAATATTACACTTGCAGTTATTTTAGGATTGGGAAGGAGGATAAAGGGATGAAAGAATATAGAGAATAGAAAAAGAAATGACAGCCATCGCATAAAAATTCCATTTTTTTCCTTTGTTTGAAAGCAAAATAAAGACACAGAATAAATTATACTTAAGGTTTAGTGAGCTCTTGCTCTAACAGGCTTGTTCTTCAGTGAAAACAAGTTTTTCCTCTTTTTAACAATAAATCTAAAGCCCAGACTGTGTTTTCCAGTGAAAGTCACTAAAGTGATTGCTTTGTCTTTGCTTTACGGGATGGGAAACATAAAATTGTCAAATTGTGTTCAGAGTCTTCTAAGTTTGTTTTAATAGCTCTCAAATACCAACTACAACTACATCACACCCTCTGTACACCACTGTGATTATCTGTTGTTTAACATAGATGTCTTAAGTATATTATCTAAGTGAACAAAAGCATAAACATTTCAACTATCAAATCATCAGAACTGCTTAGGCAAGCATAAATATCTTCTTGGCTCTAGTATACCCTTTATGTAGGGTTTTTTTTTCTCTTACTCTGCCATTGCAGTGATAATGGGTTCATCTTAAGATAATAAAATGATGAATCTTGTTTTAATAGTTTAAATGTTGTTGTTTTTTTTTTAATTTGCTGAGAGCTCATGTTTTTTTTTCCAGGTAATAGTACAAATTTCAGTAACAATTTTATGTGTCTAGGAATAGGAAACAAAGATTTTCAACAAATTCGGAATGGCAAATGATACCACAAAGAACAAAATAAGTAAAGAAAGAGATTCAAACCATTTCCAGGTTAGAGCTAGAACAGAGTTTAGGTTATCTGGTCTAACCCCCTCACTTTACAAAAAAGAAACTGAGGCCCAGAAAGGTTAGGTGACTTTCATAAGGTCACACAAGTAGAAAGTAATAGAGTCAAGAGTCAAATCCATATCCTCTGACTCCATATTCTGCAGTTTGGGCTAAGAGAAAGCAGAATGTTTCCAGATATATTTAATATTCATACCTTAATAATGTTTGTTCTTTTCCCAATATGTTTTCATGTTTACCTCCAGGAAATTGTTCCATTTTTTTCCCAGCCAGATGCCCATTTTTAGTTTCTCCTTAGTTTTTAGCAATGGAAGGCACAACTGAGGACACATTGCTTTCTACTTAATCAGTGTCTAGTTTAACTGAGTTAGAAGTTTCACTCATTTCAAGTCCTATTTTCACACTATAAGAAACCATTGACTATGCCTTTATTACCAAGGGTGACATACCATAGAGGATTATGGAGAAATACAAGAGGAATCAACTACTATTCTAGGTTACTTTGGTGAGATAATTACTCTTGGATTGGTATCAAGTTCCATTTAATGCAGTCCATTGCTGAGATCTCTTTTTTCTCCTCCCACAAAAGTCCTCTCAACTGTCACACTGACAAGTCGGGCTTTTTCTGAAGTCCCTAAGTGCCTACACTACCAAGGTATTAGATAAGACCTAGAGATGAGTGACTGGGTTAACTGATAAAATTGCTAATTAAAGCCCTGTTTTCAACACTCCTAAAAGATTAACTGGGACAAAATTTAGAACACTAAGGAAGTTTTACTTTTATCAGCTTACACTGTTTGGTAAATAAAAGGCCTTGGCCATTTTAAAGAAAATAATGAAGGCCAAGAAATTTCCAAAGACACTTTCCCATCTGCTTCCCAGAAATCTGGCCAAATGGGAACAACTCAAAGTTTTGGAAAGGGGACTGTTTATTTGACTTTTTGTTTATTTATTTTCCTCAGTAGGCCTGTTTGCCTGGTAGTCAAACAGTAAAGTTGAGTCACTGGAAACATATCCTAAAAGGCAACTACTCTATATTCTTAGTATTTATTTCTATCGATGGAGGTGTGATACAGAAAATATTTTTTCTTTTAAAGGTTCAAATTGACCCAAATACCAAATAAAATAATTACAATAAATAATCAGTAATGAAATTCAAAGATTCTAAAGCTGGTCCTGTGTGAAGGAGGACTATATGGCTGATTATCTCATTTACATAGTTCCCAAAATATCCACAGACACATTCAGTCAATCAACAAGCACTTTATTGAGTGTCTACTATGTACTAGTCACATGAGAATAAAGAAATCCCCGAGGAATTTAGGGAATTATGTACTCATAGCACAACCTGTCTTCCTCTCCCATCACTACTACCCTTTATTTGAAATTAAAGTTAATTATACACCTCTGAGCTCCAACTCCCAAATAGCAATTCACATCTCTAAAGTGGGGGGATATGACAAACTGATCCCTAAAGAACAGTTCAGCTTCAAAATGTTATAATTCTAATGAAGATTCAAACAGGTTCAATGAGTCAACAATGGGGCTGAAACTTTAAAATTTAAGACTTTTGACTTAAAGAACTATATAAATATAAGCAATTGTTCTTATAATTATTCCAATCTGTCCATTACCTGATTCTTCTTCTTCTATTATTTATTCCCTGCTCTCAAAATGCTCAGTCCAAATTAGCAACTCATTTTCTCTGTGGTGGGAATTTGTTGCTGAGTTATCAATGTCTTATATTTTCTACAGCTATAGAAAGAGGGGACTTCATTTCCACAATCATTTAAGCATTCCACTCTTCTCAGAACCAATGAATGTCTAGCCAGTGTCAGACTTTGGGATAGGGTAGGGCAAAGAAAGAAAGGGAGGATGGGAGGAGAAGGAAGGAGGCTTCAAGATTGTCTATTAAAAATATGGCTTCATAAAGTTTTTCCTTAACTCATTTCTCTTCTGTCTTGAGGCAATTGCAGTATAGCTTCCCTATGCAGAATTTTATGAAGTCTTTAGCAGTGGACTTGCACTTCAAATACATGCTGTTTAAATACATGAGCCATAGAACATCAAAGAGTGTCTGTGGGTGGTTTGGACCAGGGCCTAGGTCACTGCTGCCCTAGACTGCAATAGGTGTGGCGACACTGTGTACCTATGAAGCTGCAGTGTTTGTGTTTCTCTGCTGATAAATGTGGAGCTGAGAGAGAAGATGCTGGTGTGATGCTGAAGAGTGATCTACTGTGGAAGGCTTGACTGCAGACATATCAGGTTAGGGTTAAGGAGGGCATTTTCATGCATAGAGATGTCCTTTGTACTTCCTGGTTAGGCTTCTTAGGTTGATGGTGTAATGACAGACACTGATAAGGCAGTTTTCCTGTTTGACCACAGAACTTAATAACAAAGGCAAAGATGTTTGAAACTGTAGCTCTAGGTAAGTAGGGGGAAGCCAAGGACCAAACAAAGGACATAACAGAGATTACCTCCATTTTGTTTTATTACACAGAAAAATTAATTAGACAGTAGTCTAAGTAGGGAGTTGGCCTTAGGAAGATCAGTGTTCAAATCCCACTTCTGATATACTTGTTTAATGGCAAGTTCCTTAACTTTCCAGTGGTCCCAGGCAACTGTCTAAAACTATTTTTATTTCTGATATTGAACCATTTGAAAGTGCTGGGAACTTTAAAGAATTTTCTTTTCCAGGTCTTCAGTAGCTGTGGCTGCTAAGAAGGAAAGGATGGCAGAAATAATTCCCAAGTCCCATTTCTACAAGGGTTACTTCCCTGGATGTCATTAAGGTACAGTGGAAAGAGTGGATTCCTGAAAGACCTGCTTTCGAATTGTGCTGTGAACACTTACTAGCTGTATTCACCTGACCAATCAGAGCATCAGTTTCCTTATGTATGAAACAAGAATGATAGTAGTACCTGTGGCAGCTAGGGGGCACAGAGGACAGAGTGCCAGGCCTAGAGTCAAGAACACTCCTCTTCCTGAGTTCAAATCTGGCCTCAGACATTTACTAGCTATGTGACCTTGGATATGTCACTTAACCTCGTTTGCCTCAGTTTCCTCAATCACAAAATGAGCTAGAAAAGAAAATGGCAAACCACTCCAATATCTTTGCCAAGAAAACCCCAAATTGCTTCACAAAGAATCAGACAAAACAGAAAAGGCTGAAGAACAACAAGAACAATAGTACCTAGCTCATAGAATTTTTGTGAAATAATAAGAATAAGTGTGTAAAGCACTATGCAAACTTTAAGGCTTTACATAAATGTCAATTAGTATAATGTATCTTAATGGCGCTTGGTGTAATGTTTTGTGTATAGCAGGCCCCTAATAAATGTCAGCTGAAACAATAATTAAATCTTTACTCTCTTCCCTTTGTTTGTTTTTGTTTGTTTTAGGCAGTAGGGATAGAATCGTAATGGTAAAATAGATGCAGCTCCTCTCCAAGACCATTAACCCTATCTCTTTCCTATGGAGGGACCAGCAAGGGACAGACCATCATTTGAGTTCTGACTGCTCTGATGGCCATGAAAAGCTTTAATCAATTTGACAAGCACACTCAGATCTAAGCTCCACTGTGATTTTTTTACCCTCAGAAATAAACAACAGGGTCAAGACGTCTGTACTGCATCCTCCTGACCCAGCAAAATAGTGGTTTCAGATGGAAATGAGAGAGCTGTGGGGAGACTGTCAGGGCCCCAGTGGCTGCAAACTTACCCAAACCACAGGTTTTTAAACCATTGGCAGAATCTCAAACCACTTAATTGACTGACAAGCTCCTCAAACAGCTGTCACTTAAGATTCCTGGGTTTAAATGAAAGGCCATAAATACTTATAATCACCTCCTATCATCATCATTTTTCTAAGCCCCACACATATCTTAGGCAGCAAATTATCAATAAAGTTACCAGTCTGGGTAGAGGAGTATGTGGCTGACATCAAAAGGTTTTAAAACCTATTATAAATCCCAAGGTTCCAATCAAATCTCAAGTCTTCTCATTAGACCCAACTAACTTTAATCTCTTTCCAGCTTCCACTGGACCTCAAGGTCCCATTAGCTATCTCTAAATACAGTTTTATCTTTGTCAATCACCATTTTAGTTACTCTATTACCTATGAGAATGGCAAAAGGATTCCAAACCATGGCGCTTAAAACAATCAGTCGAAGGAACTGGGGATGTTTAGCACAGAGAAGAGAAGACTTCATGAAGTCTTCTTCAGGAAATAATATAGGAGAAATGTTAACTGCCACACATACACGATATTTTTTTTAGATCTGGAAGCAACCTTAGCAGTCATCTTATCCAATCCATATGGAAACATCATATATCTGACTAATCATATAGCTTCTGCTTGGAAGAACTCCTATAAAGAGAAGCTACCATCTCCCGAGGTAGCCCATTTCTCTGTCTTCAAATTTCCGAAAGGTTTTCATGTGGATTTATTTTGCTTTGTTTGGAGGCCTCCAAGGTGGAGCTCTGAAGAAAGAGGAGGTCTTTGAGAACTTTGGTCTGTTTAGTCCCATACTGTCAGAGACTAAGATTTGTGTGAGCTCTGAACTAATTACCAGGCAGCACAAAAAGATTTGGTTTTGAGTTTTGCTTGCCATTGGGGAATCATGTCAAGGCAAGTTAAGTAAGTGAGAAAGAGATGAAAGTAAGGCTGGACTGGTGATTAGACACTTAGGGATGTTAAAGTAGTTGATTAGGCAATTGGCATTTTATTGGTTGTCTGGACCAAGATCTCCAAAAGACCAGGGTCCTGATAGGTAAGGTATAACTGTTCCTTTCCAAAAGACAAAGAAAAGCAGTAAGAAGTTATCATGACCTTTTCTTCTCTCTTCCATTGCTTGAGACTGTAAAGACCAAGAGTAAAATTTCTCTATTCTTTGCACATAATTCCTGACCTATTCAAAGGTAGCTCACTATAGATAACACCCTCTCTATGGTAACTGTTCTATATATATACATATATATGTATAAACATATATGTGTATATAAACATAAATATGTTATATATATAAACATAACATACACACACATATATATACATATATGTGTATATATGTGTGTGTGTATATATATGTGTGTGTATATATATGTATATATGTATATATATATGTTGCAAACTGGGGACTGAAGGAGAGAAACTCAGTGAATGGCATGTGGTATACAGAGATAACAAGACAAAAGGCCAGGACAAACAGCTTCAGTCCAAAGTGTCAGATGAAAGAATCCAATAATTTTGATTTATTAATTTCTAGAAAAGTCATAAAGCTGCAGAAAACCTATTCAGGATTTTTCTGCTCCTCTTTTTAAGACAATCAAGCCCATAGTCACTGATATCTAGTGAAAGAAAATGGACACTGTTAAATTATTCTATCCTGCCCATTTGATTTCCCTCCTTAGCTGTGGAGTAAAGATAGTGATGAGGAAAGTAAATTCATGTAAGAGAAAGAAGAAACAGGAATCAGTGGAAAGGTCTGAATCACATATTCCAAGGGTGGGGGCCAGCCAAGGGAGAATAGAAAGGTTTTACTTTCTCTATACCTTATATGAGAGTTGGGGAACCTGTAGCCTCATAGCCACATGTGGCCCTCTAGATCCTCAAGTATGGCACTTTGACTGGATCCAAACTTTACGTAACAAATCCCCTTAATAAAAGAATTTGTTCTGTAAAACTTAGAATCAGTCAAAAGGCCACACTCAAGGACCAAGAAGGTCACAGGTGGCCTTAAGACCACAAGTTCCCCACCCTTGTCTCATATAATCAACCTGCCAGACCACATAAGGCTATACTTTTTAGTCACAACAGGTAGAGGGTTCAAGGAGTAGGATTTCAACTTGGCATAAGAAAAACTTCCAAATGATAGTCAAACAGCTGTCTTTAAAAGCTATTTTAAAACCTTTAAAATAGCTATCTTTTAAAATTTCTCAATCATAATCACTGGTGTCCACTTGCTTGGAATGTTGTTGAAGAGATTCTTGACCAGGTTGGAATAAATGACCTTTTAGATTCCTTCCAATCCTAAAAGTCTAAGATTCTATGACTGCTTTTACATGGTGGATAAACTGATTGCTTTGGTTTCTAAGTCATAATAAAATAAACTTTGGGGGAGGAGAGGGCGGCTAGGTGGTGCAGTGAATAGAGCACTGGCCCTGGAGTCTGGAGGATCTGAGTTCAAATCCGGTTTCAAACACTTAACACAAAAACTAG
Organism: Gymnobelideus leadbeateri; assembly: GCA_011680675.1. NCBI lineage: Eukaryota > Metazoa > Chordata > Mammalia > Diprotodontia > Petauridae > Gymnobelideus > Gymnobelideus leadbeateri. The sequence goes on along the minus strand of WOXC01010876.1, from coordinate 196,926 downwards.
CCATGTGACCTTGGACAAGTCACTTAACTCCATTTGCCCTCTAAAACGCAAAAACAACAACAACAAAAAAGTAAACTTTGGATAAGCAGAATAATTTAGAAGCACAGCATTCCATTTAATTTAATTATCTAATTATTTTCAGTTTAACTAGAAAACCCTTTTGAAAAAAAAATCAGCACCTGTTGAAATTCATTCTAAAATGTATTAAGTACAATCTAGAGAACACAACTAAATATTTGACAATGTATTTCCTTGAAGTACTAGAAGATCCTTGTGGTGAGCATCATTTTTTACTGTAGAGTGCTGTACATAAATAAAAGTTTTAGAATATGAAGCTAAATCAGGGCTGTGTCTTGGACATAATCTGGAAGTTGCTTCAAGAGAACCATAAGAGAATCCTGTATACAGTAACAGCAATATTGTTTAAAGAACTTTGAGTAAGTCAATTTTGCTATTATGAGTACCCAAGTTAACTACAGAGGGCATATGAAGGACACTATCTGCATTCAGAGAAAGATCTGATAAATAGAAGTATGTATAGAAAGATTGTGTGCGCGCACACATACACACACACACAAACACACATACACACAAACACACATACACACATACTTGTGTCTAATGGTAGCCATGGGGGGAGGGGGAGGAAGGAGGAAAAAAAGGGAAAAAAAACATGACTATTACATATTTAAGAGGAATAACAAACTGTACATAATAGATTTGCAGTTTCATGGGCAATCATCTTTTTTACACTATGTTATGGAAATGCTTGTTTTATTCCATAAATTAAAAATAAAACAATTTTTAAAAAATTAATAATAATTCCTAGGTATTTGGTTATTTCATTATCCCATGGGGTGTCCTAAAACTCTTAGTGAAGTTTTAAGCTTTACTACACCAAAACTGCACTAAAACTTTCCATACATACACCTATACACATCATATGTATGCATGTGTGTGCACACATATATGTATATATTTCTATCTGAAAAAATACAAGGGAAAAAACTAGCAAGCCACAATTTTCTTATAATCTAGAGGTCTCCAGTTTATTAAAAACTTTTTAAAAGAGAGTTGCACAAACCTACCAAAGTGATTTCCTAAGTCTACTCACATTGACCCTTGACTTATTAAACTGCTGTCTCCCTATTACCTCTTCTATCAGACATGACCTCTTCTATTTGGCAATCTTTCTTTGCAACTTAGTTTCTTCCTACATTTCTATCCTATTTGGAGCTTACTCTTCTCCACACTCTCTACAATCCAGACATCCTGTTCTGCTTGCTGTTCCTTGTGATGCTCCATCACCAAACTCTAGCCTCCATACTGTCTCTCTACCTGAAATGTTTTTCCTTCCTCTGCCTCATGGAGCCCCCAATATCCTTTAAGATTCAGCTAAGTTACCACAGGCTTTTCCTATCTGGAGAGTGGAAGTCACCAGCAGTTAGCTTCTTCTTCTCTAAGGTTATCATATATTTGATTTGAAAATGTCATATATCCACATATATGTATATGTGGTCTTTCCCCTTTAGAATGTAAGCTCCTGGAAAGAATTGTTTCATTTTTCTCTTCATAGTTCTCTCGCATAGTAAGCTTTAATGAATGCATGTTGAGTGACTGATTCATCAAACCTATCTTGTTGCATTTTATACAAAATCAGTTAAATAGAAATGGCCACTGCTGTCCAGGAACTTACACTCTTTAGACAGAATAGTATAGTGGAAAGAGTCCCAAGTTTAGTCCCAAGAGGACCTGGATTTGGATAAAGGCTATTCCACTTGCAACCTGTGCAATGTTGGTTAGTCACTTCTCTCTGGGTTTCAGTTTTCTTTCTTCATAATAATGTAATTAGACTAAGGTCTCCTCCAGCTCTAAATCTGTGATCCTAGGATCCCTCATGTGAACAAATATATGAGACACAAATACAGAGACAACTGTTTATTTGCAGAAGCAAAGCCCGGGATGAAGGGGAGAGGGGAAGTGAAGGAAGAGGGGTCATACTTTACATGATATATTGTGTTCAGCGCCAACACAGGATCCCCAACCCATCTCATGTTTGAAAGGCTCCAATTAAATTAATGCTAATCAAGTTAAAATTTCATATGCTCTAAAGAGACATAGGTACTGACAACTCAGTCTGTCATTAAAGAGGGTATCACCAGGGACAGATGTCTATTACAATAGCACATAAACAAATGTTCTTTCTGGAGCCAGCCTGCGTGGCTCAGTGTGGTTTTTTCAATCAACGACTGTCCTATGGTCATCCTCACACAGAGCCTAAATAATGTGGAGGTTTTATTCCCCAAACCGTTGCATCCCCCTTTGCCCTCAATTTGGTTAAAGATATTTCTTCATCTCCTCTCCTCCAATTCTCCACAGAAAGAAACTCAGAATTGAGTGTCTACAACACACATTTTAAATTCAGAATTATGAACGTTAATCTCTCCTCTGGATTTTTGGGCCTGGAATTGTTGGAAGCTCAGGTTATTTGTGCCACATCATGCTTTTGCTCAAAATCAGCCTCTCCATCTTAGCTAGAAGTCACTTACATGGTCTATCTAACTCAGTTCTCATCAATCTAATGGGTTTCTCTTCAAACTAGGTTTTTATGTACCCCAGTAACACTGTTAATCTTGTAATCGAGGATGATCAAACCATTTAGCATGAGTAAACAGTCTGTGGCCTTTAATAAAATATTCATTTTTTAAACAGAATTGTCTCCAAACACTTGTCCATAGGTGGCATTCTCACCCCAAAGCACAGAACATTCAATACCAAGGCATTTTCCCTTTCTTGGATGGGCTATACTTCATCCTAGTTTCAAGTTCCTCCTACCTCAAAGTCCCCATGGATCCGCTGCTTTGATCCAGGAAGCTGGTGTGTTTTCCTGTTTTCTCTCATTGAAGCTTGGTAATGATCTTTCCAAACATTATTTGTTGCTCTAGAAAAATAGCTACCTCTCTAAAGGAAAGGGCACTCAATTTTAAAGATCATCAAAGTTACCTACTTCCTGGACAGTCACATATGAAAGAGGCAAGAAAAATAAAGCTATGGCTAATACTGATTTCCGACTATGTACTGTCCATGCAGGTAATTTACAGAAGCAAAAAAAAAATTGCAATTATGGCCCATGGAGATTTTCCAAATGTAGTTCTATTATAAGAAGAAACTTTCAATGGGAATGCTTTCCCTAACCCTGTCATTTTCTTTGTTCTTTTTTATTCTTTTTCTTTTTGCTCTTTGGAGGGGGGAAGGCAGGACAATTGGGGTTAAGTGACTTGCTCGAGGTCACAGGGCTAGTAAGTGTTAGGTATCTGAGGTCAGATTGAACTAACGTCCTCCTGACTTCAGGGCTGGTGCTCTACTCACTGTGCCACCTAGCCACTCCTATCTCACTCTTAATAGGTCAATTATATTGCAGTACTTTCTATCACCAGCAACCTAGTTACATATCATTTAAACGCAAATTATCCAAACCATATAAAGAATACCACTTTTAGGGGGCAGCTAGGTGGCGCAGTGAGTAGAGCGTCTGCCCTGGAGTCAGAAGGACCTGAGTTCGGATCCAGCCTCAGACACTTAATGAACACACAAACAAAAACCTAGCCGTGTGACCTTGGGCAAGTTACTTAACCCCAACTGCCCTCCAAAATGCAAAAAAAAAAAAAATACCTCTTTTATTTCATGTATTAGTTGATTAATCAAATTAGCTTAAATTACTGAATCCTATGAAGAGAAATCTACAGATCATAATCTTACCTCCTAAACCACCTCAATTCAAAGGATCAGAGATCTAGAATGGGAAGATATCTAGGTCAACACCTCATTTTTACCAGTGAGGAAACTGAGGCCCAGAGAAGTTAAATGAGTTTAAGAAGCTTGCCCAAGGTCACACTGGCAGAAAGTGGCAACTCAACAAACATGCATTTTATACTTTCTACATGCAAGACAATGTAAAAATGTAATGAGAATATTAAAAGTAAAAATTACCATCCAAAAGTACTCTAAATTCAGCTTGGGGGGTATATTTCGTATATTGCACTGAGGACAAAAGAGAAATCTAGTCAAAACATATTAGGAAGTTTGAGGAGAGAGGGATCACTTTAAACTTAGAGCATTAGGAATGGCATTCACAAAGAAGGTGAGCACCTGAGCCAAGTCTTGAAGGAAGAAGGGGTTCCATATTGTTGAAATAAGAAGTGAGATCATCCCACCAACAAACGAATCACCTGTGTGAATGTCCAGAAGCAGGTGATAGCATATCACATTCAAGGAACAGCTAATTGTTTGAGTTACCAATAATGTAGACTGGGATATAACAGGAAATGAGACTGGAAAGGTAGATTGGAATACAGTTTTGGAGAGTTCTCAATGCTAGAGTTAGCAAATTTTTGTACTTTATACTATAGGCAACAGGGAGCCACAGAAGATTTTTAGTGGTAGAGTGACAGATTTTTTTTAACACTTCACCACTATGGTCAGCCTACTCCTCTTTCATCATTTCCAATTCTTTATAATGTACACGAATTGCACTACTGATCTGGGAAAACTGCAGGTTCAGAGAAAGTATTCCCATTGAAAGTTTCTTCTCAGAATAGAGCAATATTTTAAAAACCTCCAGGGGCTATAAGTATCAGTTTTTGCTTCTGTAAATTACTATTTGAAGAACATGCATACCACATAGTAGGGAATTAGGAATCGGGAATATAAAGCATACCTTTGTTTTTCTCATTTCTTTCTCCTGTGACTACTTAAGAAGCAGGTAACTCAAGGTGATGTTTGAAATGGAAACTTTATTCTTCAAAGTATTAGAAAGTTTGGGAAACTTGCTTCTTCACTTAGTCCCTAAGCTTATAAAGAAAGGAAGACCAAAAAATTTAGCAGAGAAGAAAAGCTCAAAATCTGAATAAAGTTTCTTAAACATTCCTCCCTTAAAGTTGTAATAGGAATTAGAATTTAAGAAATATCTACTCCTCAATGGCAGTGAGCATTGACATGTATTATCAAACACATAAAATAAATCGTTTGTCTGCTTATGGAAAATCAAATTTTTATGCCAAATTTTCCTTTTCAGTTATGTTTTACCAAAGCATTAAACAACTGAGATATTGAAAGTGAAAGCAATTTGCAAACTTTAGCTGACATTATTATCAATATCAATTACATCCAATAAACATATTCTAAGATAGAGGGCAAGTCATTTAAGCTCTCAGTAAAAGATTATAATCATAATCTGAAGAAAGATTATAATTTGTAGACAAGTGCTGATATGCAACTATAGAGAAATTTCAAACATAGAAATCTCTAAAGTAATAAAAATTAGGTCAAGTACCAAAAAAGGGAGAGTGGGTAGCCTAAGAGCATGGTAAGAGAAATTGACTTGAAATTCATCACAACGTGGGCAGAGCCAAGATGGCTAAGTAGAAACAGCACTTCCATGGCACTCCAGCAAACACCACTTCAAAATTATATAAAAGAGGACTCTGAACAACCTCTGGAGCTCCAGAACCCACAGAACAAGACAGAGAAGCTAACCTCCCACTGAGGACAGCCTGGCAGCCCAGCAGGGAGTGGCCAGCACAGCTGTCTGGGAGCCTAGCCCAGGCCCACCCGAGTCGGAGGTTTTAGCCCCAGGGCAGCTGGACAAGCAGCCTGGCTGGATGGACCCCAGAATACAAGCAGCTGTGGCATTTCCAGATTTACCAACACGTAGATGCCTAGGACAAAGTGAAAGGTTAGTGCCCTATGGACTTTGGAACCAGTTTTTGGGAGCATGTCAGCTTCTTCCCCTAGGGGCGAGAAGCAGCTGAGGAGCACAAGCACAGCTACCATTTTGCAGCTTCAGTTGCAGCTTCAGCTCCTGTTGGATCTGGATTGCAGTCTGGGGTGGAGGTCTTAGGGTGTGTGACCAGCTTGCCAGAGTGTGTGGGGGCTTCAAGGAGGGCACCCAACTAATACCTCCAGCAGTTGACAAGACCCCCAACATTTGGGAAGGAAGCTCCCTTGTCTGGTGGCAGAGTCCTACTATGGCAACAAACCCAAAAGTCAAATAATTAAGTGGCAATATGCTTAGGCAAAGGAAACAAAATAAACAGAAAAATTCAACATTAGACACCTATTTTGGGGGCAAAGAGGATCAAAGCATGGAACAGTCAAAGGACTGTGAGGTCAGAAATCCTGCACCAAAAGCCCCAAATGAAAATACGAGTGGGTTACAGGCCATAGAGGACCTTAAGAAGGATTTTAAAAACCAAATAAGAGAAGTGGAGGAAAAATTGGGAAGAGAAATGAAAAGGATGCAGGAAAAGTATGAAATGCTCCAAAAGGCAATGAGGGGAAGAATGCATTAAAAAGTCAAATTTGCCAGATGGAAAAAGAATCTCAAAAGCTCACTGGGGAGATCCATTCCTTCAGAATTAGACTGGAGCAAATGGAAGCTAGTGACTTTATGAGAAATCAAGATGCTGTTAAGCAGATCCAAACATATGAAAGATTAGAAGGCAATGTGAAATATCTCATGGGAACAACTACTGACCAGGAAAATAGATGCAGGAGAGAAAATTTAAAAATTATTGGACTACCTGAAAGCCATGATCAAAGAAAGAACCTAGAAAGCATCCTTCAAGAAATTCTCAAAGAAAATTGCCCTGATGTTTTAGATCCAGAGGGCAAAATGGAGGTTGAAAGAATCCACAGATCACCTCCTGAAAAAGATCCCAAAAAGAAAACTCCTAGGAATATTATAGCCAGGTTCCAGAATTCCCAGATCAAGGAGGAAATACTACAAGCAGCCAGGAAGAAGCAATTTCAATATTGTGGAAACACAATCAGTATAGCACAGGACCAGGCAGCTTTTACACTGAGGGACCAAAGGGCATGGAATGAAACTCCAAAGGTCAAAAGAGCTGGGATTAAAACCAAGAATCACCTACCCAACAAAACTGAGTATTATGTTTCAGGGGAAAATATGGTTATTCAATGCAACAGAGGACTTTCAAGCATTCTTGAGGAAAAAACCAGAGTTGACTATAAAATTTGACATTCAGACACAAGAAGCAAGAGAGCCTGAGAAGATAAACAGTGAAAAGAAATCAAAAGGAACTTATCAAAGCTGAACTATTTACATTCCTACACGGGAAAACAATAACTGTAACTAATGAAACCTTTCTCAGTATTAAAATAGTTGAAGAAGGGTATATAGACATATGAATACATAGGTGAATGTGTATATATATGTTTACAGGTATACATGGATAGAGGGCACAGGTCGAACGTGGTGGAAAGGGATGGTACTTAAAGGGTGAAGTTAAGAGGTGAGAGAGGAATGTGGCAAGAGAGGATGGGGAGAGATGGGGTGGGGCAAACTATCTCATGTAGAAGAGGTAAGGGGAAATGGTGGCAGGGGAGGGGAAGAACAGGAAGGGGAAAAGGCAAAACCATATTCTCATTGAATTTGGCTCAGGGAGAGAATGACATAAATACTAAATGGGATACCTCACCCTGCAGGACAGTGGGGGGGGGGGACGGGGATGAGAGGGGGATGATGGAGGGGAGGGCATATGGGGGGAGGGGAGCTTGGAGGCACCCACTTTTAAATAGGGAAAGGATAAAATTAGTGAATGGAGGGGCGGAGCCAAGATGGCGGAGTAGAAACAGCTCATCCAAGCTACTCTTCCCCCAGATTTCCTCCAAACTATGTAAAAGGGGACTCTGAACAACTTCTGGATCCCCAGCACCCACAGAATGACACAGAGAAGCTAACCTTCCCCCTGAGGACAGCCCAGCAGCCCTGCAGAAAGGACCAGCGCAGCGGTCTGGGAGTCACGCTCAGTGCACAGAGCGTGGGGAGCCGAGCCAAGCCCAGGTCCCCCTGAGCCAAGGTTTTAGCCCCAGGGCGGCAGGGCCAGCAGCCAGCTGGAGAGACCCCAGAACACCAGCAGCCGTGGCGATTCCAGAATTATCAACATAGACATGCCTAGTACAAAGTGAGAGGTTAGTGCCCTATGGACTTTGGGACCAGTATTCGGGGAATGTGTCGGCTTCCTCCCCTGGGGGCTAGAAGGCACTGAGGACACACGCCATTTTGTAGTTTTCAGAGGCAGCTCCAGCTCCTGGCCTGTGAACTGTAGGGAGATCCAGCGATCAGTCTTGGGGGGTAATCGCTCTTGCTTTAACCTCCCTGGATCTGGATTGTGATCTGGGGTGGAGGTTGTGGGTGGGCTTCCAGCTTCCAGAAATGGAAGTTGTCCCCCACACATTTTGGACGAAAATTCCTGTCTGGCAGCAGAGCCATAGTGTGGCAACAAGCCCAAAAGTCAAGTAATTAAGTGGCAACATGCCAAGGCAAAGAAAACAAATTAAACAGAAAAATGCAACCCTAGACTCCTATTTTGGGGGCATAGAGTGGGAAAAGGACTGTGAGGTCAGAAGTCCTGCTCCAAAAGCCCCAGGGGAAAACATGAGTGGGTTGCAGGCCATAGAGGACCTTAAGAAGGACATTAAAAATCAAATAAGAAGTGGAGGAAAAATTGGAAAGAGAAATGAGAAGGATGCAGGAAAAGTATGAAATGAGGTCAACAGCCTGACTGAGGAAAACAACACCTTAAAAAATAGACTAACTCAAATGGCAAAGGAGGCCCAAAAGGGCAATGAGGAGAAGAATGCCTTAAAAAGTCAAATTTGCCAGGTGGAAAAAGAATCTCAAAAGTTCACTGAGGAGATTCATTCCTTCAGAGTTAGACTGGAGCAAATGGAAGCTAATGACTTTATGAGAAATCAAGATGCTGTTAAGCAGATCCAAACAAATGAAAGATTAGAAGGCAATGTAAAATATCTCATGGGAAAAACCACTGACATGGAAAATAGATCCAGGAGAGATAATTTAAAAATTATTGGACTACCTGAAAGCCATGATCAAAGAAAGAACCTAGAAATCACCCTTCAAGAAATTCTCAAGGAAAACTGCCTGATGTTTTAGATCTAGAGGGCAAAATAGAGGTTGAAAGAATCCACAGATCACCTCCTGAAAAAGATCCCAAAAAGAAAACTCCTAGGAATATTATAGCCAGGTTCCAGAATCCCCAGATCAAGGAGAAAATACTCCAAGCAGCCAGGAAGAAACAATTTCCATATTGTGGAAACACAATCAGAATAGCCCAGGACCTGGCAGCTTCTACATTGAGGGATAGAAGGGCATGGAATATGATATTCCAGAGGGCAAAAGAGCTAGGAATGAACCCAAGGGTCACCTACCCAGCAAAACTGAGTATTTTGTTTCAGGGGAAAATATGGTCATTCAGTGGAATAGAGGACTTTCAAGCATTCTTGAGGAAAAAAACAGAATTGAATAGAAAATTTGACATCCAGACACAAGAAGCAAGAGATGCCTGAGAAGGTAATCAGGGAAAAGAAATCAAAAGGAACTTATCAAAGTTGAATTATTTACATTCCCACATGGAAAAACAATAACTGTGACTGATGAAATCTTTCTCACTATGAAAATAATGGAAGAAGGGTGTATGGTCATATGAATACATATGTGAATGTGTGTGTATATGGTTACAGTTATACATGGATAGAGGGCACAGGTTGAATTTGTTGGGAAGGGAGGATACTCAAGGGGTGAAATTATGAGGTGAGAGAGGAAAGTGGCAAGAGGAGATGGGGAGAGACAGGGTAGGGTAAACTATCTCATGTAGAATAAGTAAGGGGAAGTGGTTGCAAGGGAGGGGGAGAATAGGAAGGCAAAAGGGCAAAACCACATTCTCATTGAATTTGGTTCAGGGAGAGAATGACATACATACTAAATGGGATATCTCAACCTACAGCAGAATAGGGGGAAGGGGGAGGAGAGGAGGGATGATGGATGGGAGGGCATCCTTGGGGTGAGGGGAGGTTGGAAGTACCCACTATAGAAGAGGGACAGGATCATGTAGGGAATGGACCAGGTGGGAGGTAGTATGAGTGGGAGGGAAATATAAGCAGCCTTGTATAATATATCTACTATGATAATGTTGTGCATAGCTAGAGATGTACAACATATACTGAATTACTTATCTCCCCAGAGGGAATGGGTGACAAGGGAGGAAAGAAATGGATCTGAAATGCAAGGTCTTAAGATTAAATGTTTCAAATATATATAAATACTATTATTAATAATCTTTTGCTTGTAATTGGGAGATAAGATGTACAGGCATTGGGACACAAAGATTCACCTTCCTCTAATGGAAAAGTCGAAGGGGGTATGGGAGAAGGTGTGGGAGAGAGCAGATTGGAGGAATCGATATCTTGCGGGACTGCTATTCTGGGAGGGTGGGTAGGGGAAAAACAGCGGGGGCGGGGGGGGAGGAATTATTGTAACTCAAAATCTGGCAGAAATGAGTGACGTAAGACAGAAGTTAATAAAGCATTTGAAAAAAAAAGTAGGGAATGGACCAGGTGGGGGGTGGGATGGGTAGGAGGGTAATATAGCCAGTCTTTTACACTACATCTACTATGATAATATTTTGCATAGCTATACATGTACAACATATACTGAATCGCTTATCTTTCCAGCAGGAGTGGGTAACAAGGGAGGAAGGGAATGGATCTGGAATTTGAAGTTTTAAAATTAAATGTTTCAAATATATATAAATATTATTATTAATACTATTTTGCATGTAATTGGGAGATAAGATGTGCAGGCATTGGGGCACAGAGATTTACCTTGCCCTAATGCAAAAGTCAAAGGGGATATGGGAGAAGATATGGGAGAGAGCAGATTGGATGAGGGGAAATCCTATGGGACTGCTATTTTGGGGTGGTGGGTAGGGGAAAAATGGGGAAAAATTGTAACTCAAAATCTGGTGGAAATGAATGATGTAAACCAGAAGTTAATAAAGCATTTGGGAAAAAAAGAAATTCATCACAACAATATTTTTAGAAATACTTATGCACAGAGAACCATGATAATTGTGGTATATAAAATTATGAACAAGAATTACACCTTTCCTTCAAGGGACTTACAACCTAGTGAAAGAAAGGATATGATCAATGTTTTAAAAGAAATTCAAAATTAGATGCTTTTACTAGGTCAAACCTAATTCAGGTCAGTCCAATGGGTTAGAGAATGGAACACAGTGAAACACTCTTGGACATATAACATCCAATAAAATGAAGTTTATTTAATGATAAAAAAAAAAAGGTGATTGAATACTAATCCAGTGGATGAATCTTCCCTCTATCTCCTTATCTGGGTAGCACATGGTCATAAAGATGGATTCACACATAAAGCAATAGGGATTCTATCAAGCCTATGATGTAGCATCTCCACATAGGCTAGGCCTCCTATCCCAGGTTACCAGAAAATCAGGTCAATGGCTTGAACCCCAGTCCCTGGAACAATCAAGTCTCCAGAACTGTTTCCTGCCACTTTAAGGAGAAACTAATACAGCCTCCATGAAACAAATGTTGCTCCTATCATGATACTAGTGATTCTATATTCATACTTTGTAGATATCTTAAGAGCATATATTTATATATGGCCATGTTGTATCCCTCATTGGCACGTAAGATCGTTGAAAACAGGAATTATTTTCATTTTTTTGTCTTTGTAACCTCAGCATCAGTCACATAATTGATGTTTAATCAATGTTTACAGATTGATTGAGCACAGAAGAGGGAAATATAAGAGTAGAAAGGAAAACTTCACTGAATTCAATTCAATATAAGCATGTATTAACACCTCTATGTTCCAGGAACTGTGCTAGATAGGAAGGAAGGAAGGAAGGAAGGAAAGAAAGAAGGAAGGAAGGAAGGAAGGAAGGAAGGAAGGAAGGAAGGAAGGAAGGAAGGGAGAGTGGGTAGCCTAAGAGCATGGTAAGAGAAATTGACTTGAAATTCATCCCAACAATATTTTTTAGAAATATTTATGCACAGAGAACCATGTTAATTGTGGTATATAAAATTATGAACAAGACTTATACCTTTCCTTCAAGGGAGGAAGGAAGGAAGGAAATAAGGAAGGAAGGAAGGAACATCAAAGAATTTAAATTCTAGTGGAAGAAGCAACATGTACACAGAAATGTCCAAAATAAAGAGGAAACGCAAAGTAGTTTGGGAATGGTGGTGTGGAGGGGGAAAGGTTACTAACATCTTGAAGATCAGGTTAGGCTTCACTTAAGAGATGGCACTTGAGCTTTGCTTTCAGGCAGAGGACAGTCTTTGTGGAGACTGGATTCCATGACCCTTAACATCTCTTCCAACTCAAATCCAAATCAAATCCATGATCCTAAGATTCTATTCGTGAAGGAGACATAGATCTAATAAATTTCTATATTACTTTATTAAAATAATTACTTAAATTAATTGTAAAAATATTACTATTGTAATTTTTTCTGATTTTATGGATTTATTCAAATCTGTTCTATTTTTAAAATATTTTTGCATTTGCTAAGAATGTTGTCATTAAGCTCACAATGAATATATAGGGATGTTTTGTACATGGAAAAAGAAACCCAATAGTGATATACAGGAGACAGGGCCATGTCTAAGATCTTTGTACTAATGGAGCCCCAGAAACAGTCATAGAGAGCATAAATATGTCAGTAATTGGGAGGGGAGGCAAAAAGGCAGTTCCTAGCAGAGTCCTGGGAATCCCTAAATTGTGCAATGTCCCCCAAATTTCCCAAAGGGATTACAGCCCTAGAGAACTATGAAAAATTGGCCATGGCTGAAGCAGGTAATTAAGAATTGACTGCACATGTGTTCTTTTTCCTTTAAAATGCCTTTGCACAGCTATGTCATTATGTATTTAGTTGATATTTACCACCCTCCGCCTTCACACATTAGATAAGCTGCCAGAGAAGATAGGAATTCTGAGCAAATCTAGGAGGGGTTCAGAAATCACTCAATTCATTCCCTAGAAACCCAATTTGTGGAGTTCTGGTTAATTCCCAAAGAGTCAGTGCCAGGTTTCACTCTGCACGCTACTCCAGCCCCCTCTCCTCCTCTCCTGCCCTTCTAATTCAAGGCTGCCCCCACTTTCTGGAATCCTCTGCTTGATTGCCTGCAGCTGTGAGTTCTTCAGGGCTTTCTCCAAACTCCAGTTCTTTCTCCCTCAGTCAAACCCAACACCTACACACTCTGTTAAAAACCTGAGGTCATGCATTAAAAGGGAAAATCATCATTCTAATTCAAGGCCAAATGTCCCAAATCCATAAATCCCATTCAGAGATTGTTTACATATGTTTTTTGGTAGCAGCTGTGAAGGCCTGGGTGGTGATCCACCTGTAGGCAGACTGGGCAGCAGAGTCATGCAGAAGACAGTATTATGAAAAGATCACAATTTCAGGAGTCAGACAACCTGGGTTCAAGTTTTGTCCCTAGAACTTACCATGTGAATGACCTTGGTACTTAACTTCTCCAAGTCTCGGTTTCCTCAACTGAAAATGAAAGTTCACAGGCTTTGAAAGTTCTATTAGTCCCTCATTTAACTGTTGGTGAAAATGTGGGAAAGTGTTTAGAACAAATCTGAATGGTCCAGTACTCCCCAAAATTCAGACCATTGGCCCCTTGCTGCTCCAATCCCCATGATTTCATTTAGAATTGAACAGTACAAAACTTACATAAAGGCCATTGAGTCCAAGCCCATCATTTTCACAAAGATAGGTACCTTCAGTTTCAGTTTCAGTTCCATATTTCAGTCCACGATCCTATGATTTCCTATACACTTTGGTCAAGGCGAAATTCCCTGAAATTTTACTTACTTTCTTTCACCTCTTCCTTATTGGCTTATGCCTGTACCCAATGTTGCCTTGTCCTTAAATACTTGCCTCTCAATGACTTGCCCAAGGATGAAGTGCCCAACAAGATAAAATTGAATAACTTGGCAATTTTTTCACATCTTAAATATTTTTGCTACTGCTTAAAACCAAACTTAACAATACATCTCACATAAATTATAGGCCTGTTAATAAAGGGGACAATGTGTTTATAATCACTTTAGAGAAGCTATAAGACAATATCATAAATAAGTTGTTTTCATCATGGGCCAAGCTTGACTTATTCACAGTCAACTTGGCCCCTGAAGTTAAAAGTCAATTCAGACAGCATATTTGGGAATATAATAATCACTTATCCTGACAAATGGCATGGGGGAGAAGAGGTGGGAAGGAGAGGAGATATTTTTCCCTAATGATAGAAAATAATCAATCAGTCATATATCCTCCCTATAGCCAGAATTGTTTCATTAGCTCAGTAGACCCTTCATCAGAAGGGTTCCAGGAGTTTTAGGAAAATTTCATTCTTATAATACAGACATGAGTTAGTATTCAGGCTAACAAAGGCATTGTCACTCTGTTTTTTTCTGATATCCAATGGAGATACTAAGAAAAAAAAGTTGGTTCCTGCCTTCAGAGAACTTATATTTTAACCAGTACATGTAGCCTAAAATGAAGAAAGTATAAGGAAAAGGAAAGTGGATCAATATGCTATAATGGTAATGGGAATTTGAAGATCTTCCCTGCTTTGAAAATAAACTCTGTACCCTAACAGGCTGAATGTAATCACATGGAGCCTATGGTGGGAGGAGTTTGCTGAAGGGTAGAGCAGAGCCCACAGGAAGCTGGGAGTCAGAGCCAGTTAGATGGTTGGGAGGAGAGCACACTTCTGAGGTAGACATATTTGTGAGTAAATATTGGTTTTGTGTTGGTTTGTGGGAAGGCTAAAGGATACCAGTTCTCTTCTCTGTGCTGTTATGGCTTACTAACTTCTTTGCTACTATGATGGAATCAGCTTACTGGTTTGGGAATTCAGTTTTCTGGTGTCTGAATAAATATTTTGCTTCTGTCTTTTATATGGAGAGTCTGTTATATTTTGTGATTGAGCACCATGCAGTTATATTTATAGTGATCATGGGTACTGTGAATATTGCATTGGCACTACATATGCTGAAGCACCCTGCTTTGATTGTTATAGACTGCTATAAGGGGCAGCTGTATTCATCAGGCTAAGTGGGTGCTCCTTACAAGGACTGATTTTAGGAGTACCTAAAAATTGCCCCTCACCCCCAATACATCATTAAACAACCCTGTACAGTCACTTAGCATAAGGCATTTTCCCCCTCATAGACTCACAGGATTAGAGATTTAGTGCTGAATGGCACCCTAGATACCATCAAATCTTCATTTTACAACTGGTGAAAGTGAAGTACAGATAGTTTAACTTATGTACTCAAGGTTACACAGAGAATAAGTGTCAGAGATGGGTCTTGCTGACTTGGAGGCCAATGCTCTATCCGCTGGGCTAGTGCTCTATCCACTCTGCCAGACTGGCTCCATAATATTATATTACAGATAATTTTAGCAGCAATAATTCTCCATCCAAAAAAGTTGTGATGCCCAAGATAATTTCTCCATAGTCATTTGACCTTAAATTTACTAGACTTACACTTGAAGATATAGCATCTTACATATAATCTATTAGCATCTATTAAGCACCAACTCTGTCAGTTTCAAAGCAAAAAAAAAAAAGGCGTTTCCCAAGAAAAGGTGATTTTAAAAAATTATAAAGTCATCCATTTTAACCCATGAAAAGGTAAACATTGCATGAATATGCGTATCATATCTCTGGATATCATGTGTATCATATCCCCTACTTCACCAAAAAAAAAAAAGAAAGAAACTCCTTTATCTCATCTTTGAGGTAGAGAGTTGTCATTACAATTATGATTACATTACAATTACTCAGCAATGTGATTTCTATAAGAGGTAAACCCTTCTCCCTTCTCTCCACCCTCCCTCACTCACTCTAGAGAACATAAGATCTATAATACTGTGTGTGAGATGTTTTAAAATGAGGCAGCTGGGTTTTACAGTAGAGAATGCACTAGATTAGGAGTCAGGAAGACCTGAGTCCAAATCCATTCTCAAATATTTAATGGCTATGTGACCCCCAAGCAATTTATTTAACCTCTGCCTGCCTCAGTTTCCTTGCTTGTAAAATGGGAATAATATTGTACCTGTCACCCAGGATTATTGAGAGGGTAAAATGAGATAATATCTGTAAGACATTTTGCAAGCTTTAAAGTACGACATGTGTGTTTGTATGTACATATATATATATATATATACACATATATATATGCTAACTACTATTTAAAAATGTAATGTACATGCCAGTAAGTATTTTTAAACACTCTCTGGGTATGGATTGGAGAACAGACAGAGCACTGACTCCATCCTTACCTAGCATAATGTGATTATCTGAGGAAAATTGAGTAGGAAGTCAAGATAGGGAAGAAGCTGAGCTCTTGAGATCCCCCATATCAAGTATGTTTAAGACAGCTTCATTTATTTTGTTTTATGTGCTGTGGATTTCCTGAATATCAAGTACACTCATTTTGTTATGAATGGAATGTATGTTTGCTTAATTGAATCAAATTCCTAAATAAAATATATTTAGTCTGAGTGTTATTTCCTATGGTGAACTATCTGAGCTTTTCCTTTTCTCCATTGCAACATAGCATTGAAAAGTTGTTTTATTTTTTTCTTATTAATGACATATTAAATGTATACTTGGAACAAGTGCTTGAAATGGTAAACCTGGACTTGAATTGTGACTCATTTACTGTGTGGCCTTGTGGGAGTCATTTAACCTCTCCAAGCCTCAGTTTCCTCATATGTAAAAACGAGAGGATTATACTTATACTATCTACCCCCACAAAGTTGTTGTGTTCATTTTGTGAACTTTAGCCTTAGAGAAAAGAGTTATTGTTAAATGACAATCTTCATCATTTCTCAGTAGAAAGTATAGTGAGTCCCAAAGTCTTCACACATGTAGATGGCAAAATTTACCCATGTCACTTGGGATTCCAAATCAATTACTTCACTCCATGAAGAACAAAGGACAAATTCTCCAACAGACAAGTGATCAAAGGATATGAACAAATATTGTCTAAAAAAGATTTGCAAACTATTAACAACCAGTTGAAAGGCTAGTCCAAATCACTAAAAAGAAAAATATCAATAAAAGCAATTCTGAGGTTTTACTTCACACCCAGCAAATTGTCAAAGATGACAAAATTCAGGGGAAAATATTTTGGAACAGCTGTAAGAAGACAGATATGCTAATGTACTATTGTAGAAGAAATAAATCACTTCAACAATTCTGTAAAACAATTGGGATTCGGCTAGAAAAGTCACTGAAGTATTCGTATTCTTTTATCCAGAGGTCCTACTGCTAGGCATATACTGCAAGAAAGTCAGAGACCAAAAGAAAAACCCTATATATAGAAAAAATTTTAGTATCATTGCTTTTTGTGGTAGCAAAACAAAACAAAACAAAACAAAAACACCTACAAACAAAGTTAGTACCCGTCAGTTGGAGAATGACTGGACAAATTTGACTATATTAATACGATGTAATATTATGCTGAAATAAATGAAGAATATAAGAAATTCAGGAAAACATGGAACCACTTATATAAACCGATAAAAAACACATAAACAGAGAAAAATAAACAGAACCAGGAAAATATACAAAATAACTACAATAAAGCAAATATAAAAAAAAACACTCCAAAATGAAGTAAAAAAAAAACATTGAGTAATTATAATGACCAATCTCTACCTCAAAAATGAAATAAAGAAGTTTCTTCTTTTTGATGAAGTAAGGAGTTATAGGGCAGAATACTGTATATACTGTCATTATCCTCTGTGTTGGATTTTTCATACATCTTTTCTTAGTTATAAGGGAACAGAATGGTAAGAAGTGGAATGTGGGCAATATATCCAGAAATTACTGTGATCCAAAAAAATAAAAAAGGTGGGGGCAGCTAGGAGGTGCAATGGATAGAGTACCAGTCCTGGAGTCAGATGAACCCAAGTTCAAATCCAACTTCAGATACAAGCTGTGTGACCCTAGGAAGATCAAATAACTCCAATTGCTTCTAAAAACAGAAGAACAAAGAAATTACTGTGATAAGTTTTTTAAGGTATCAATAAAGTTTTGTTTGTTTTTTAAGAAAGAACAAAAAGCAAATCTCTCTTATCTTTATTGTATATATTCTTAAGTTTGTATTTAATCTCCATTACCTGGCCTTTGTTTTAGGTGGCCTGGTTCTAAAGCCATTGGTCAGGGAAATTAGAGTGTTTTCTTTTTCAGTATACACTTGCCTCTCCTTTACCATGTTCTACGGACTATAAAGTGAGGAGATTATTTTCTTGTTGTATTCCTTCTATATACTAGAGCCCAGACCTTCTGATTCCAGGTCCATCTCTCATTCCAAAACACCTTTATCCAAATGAAATAAATAGACCTTTATAAGTTTATTGTGACAATTCTTATAAGTCCTCAAATCCAATGCCCTGGAAAGTCAACCATGATGTGATTTAAGTCAATTTAACAGAAATTTATTTAGCAGGGCACTGTGCTAGATGCTAGAAACACAAAGACAAAAATGAAAATAGTTCCTGACCATAAAAACGAAAACAGTCCCTGCCTTCAAGGAATATACATTCTATTGTGATTTGATCCTATACAAATAATTTTCTTAAATCTCAAATCATCCATGACCTTTATCTTGTCTCTAACTAGTGTTTTTAGGATTATCCCTCCCATAAAAGCCAGATGTACATGTCAGTCCCTACTTCCTGCCACCTCAAAGAATTTCATTAGCTTTTATTAGCAATGTGGCTACCTCTTCAACCTATAAATTACCCTTCCTGTATCTAAGAGGTTGGTTATCTCCATCACTGGCCTCTAATTCAATATGCTCTTGAAAACTTTCACTTTATTTATATTAACTTATTGTGCAATGAGCACTTTCTTTCGCCAAACATTGCTTTTCTTATCATTTTACACTATTTTATTTTCATTCTGTAATCTTTCCAGTTCCTCCTCTGCATGTAGAATTTTATTATTCACATGTGACATTTTCCTTGTTTTCAATCACATTTTGTAATTCATTTGTCCAGGATACAAAAAAAAAATTCTGGTAACTATTTACTAAATACAGATTATTTTTCAGCACTTCCATTTTTCCTTTTTGTCTCCTTCCTTAAGCTCTTTACATTTTCACTTCGTCTTTCTTCTAATATTTTCTCTGCTCTAATTCAGTAACCATCATGCCTTAGTTTTCCTTTGCTGGATCTCACTTTATTCCTAATTACAATCTAATTGAATTATGATGGCTATCATGCCCTTAAGCATTCCCTTATGTCAACATCTACAAGCATTTCCTCTGTGTTACTCAAAGGGCAGACATGAATTGTTTCCTTTCTGGTTCATTCCTTTAAAGTCCATATTGTATAACCAACCAGTCCCCTACCATATACACAAACCTGGAGTTCAAATGATACCTCTTAACATCCTGTGGTCCAGCTTATGTCTGAGTGGTTGAACACTTCCATCATCTATCATTTACCTTTTTCACAAATCTCTTCTTTGTTGCTCCATTTCCTCAGCCAACCTATGCAAAGTTCCTGCTATCAGTTTACCTTGTTGGCTAAATGAAATTTTGACTTGCACAGAAATTATACTTCAGCTCTTTCAAGGTCTTCCTCAATTTTGCCCATTACTTTCAAATTGCCTTTATTTAAAAAGTTGTGCCATTATTACTAGATATAATACTTTTTCCTGCCACATAAAAAATTTTTCATATTAGAAACATGAGAAAAATTTTTCATAGTAGAAACATGAGTTTTCATTAAATGCTACATATTTGTCTCTCTAGTAAAAAACCTAAAGGTGTCTTTAAACAAATGTAAAGTCCAGTGTTATATATCAAATTTGGGGGACCTCCCTTATTCTTATAAGACAGAACAGATATTTTACCTAAAAGATTGGGGCTTTTTTGTGGGGAAGGGTTAAGGTGCCTAGAGTAGGGACCTTCAGAGAACTGTATGTGTGGTAATTCCTTCTAACAGGTCAACAACTCATCTGCAACCTAAAGTCTTAAAGATGCATGGGACCTGAAAAGTTAAATGACCTGCACATGATCCCATAGACAATATGTCAGAAAAAGGAGCCAAATTCAAGTCTCTATGACTCCAAAATCAATTTTCCTTCACTATGCTAAGCAGTTTTTCTAGGAATTCTTTAAAAAACAAGAGTCCTGTAATTTATTGGTATCAACTCCTCCTACCAAAGCAGCTCAGCACCTGCTCTGAGATTTAGCATTTCATCAGATTGCCTAGGGCACTGAAAAACTTCTATAATTTGCCCAGGGTCACCCAACCAGTGTGAAGAAGGGCATGACTAAACCCATGTCTTCCCAATGACACCAGCTCCCTAGTCGCCATGCCACACTGCATTTCATAAGGTAAACTTTTTATAGCAATCAGTTATTTGGGCTGATTTTAATGAACTAGCCACTCACTAACTGGGGACATTCAGGTTGAATTATTATAAATCCCTAAATTGTATATTAAAAGATATACAGTTTAGTATTCAAGGGCATGCAGTAACTTATGTTAACTGCTAGTGTTTCCAAGTAGAGGTCCTTCTTAAATCTTCTTTAGTAAATAAACATATCAGGAGCACATGCAAAAAATGTTTTAAAATTATTTTTAAGAAAGTTTGCTCTCAGCTACTGGACTGGAAGTCTAGAATCCAGGTTCCATTCCTGGCTCTGCTATTTGCAAGGTGATCAACCATGGGCAAATCATTGAACTTTTCCGGACCTTAGTTTCCTCATCTACAAAATGAGGGTCCTTGATTGTATGATGTCTAAGCTAGCAACCAATGCTATGATTCTCTTCATAATCCTGGTAACAGTATAATTTTGCTTGACAAAATATTTTACTTTTGTTTTATGAAGACCCTATTTTCACAGTATATCATAAACTTGGGAAAAGAGATTTAGAGCTAGAAAGGGACCTTGGAGGCCATTGAGTTCAAATACTTCATTTTATAGAAAGGAAATTAAGGTTGGTGGGAAGTTAAGTGACTTGTGGAGGGTCATGCAGTCAGTAAGTATTTGAGGCTGGATTCAGATTCAAAAATTCCTGACTCTAAGCCCTGCACTCTATCCATTGCACTAGCTTAAAAAATTACATGCTTAAGCCAAAATAATTAATTATCCCCAAATAATTTACATTTTAACTTTAGGTAGGTCTGTATTTATAATTGAATCAGTGAATGATAATATATTGAACAAAATAAACTTAATAACATTTATATTGCATTTTGCTGTTCACAATGATCTTTTCTCACAAAAATCCTATAAGTATTGCAAATAATATTGTCCCCATTTTATAAATGGATAAATTGAGACTCAAAGAGATAATTTGATTTACCAACTATGAAGACCTTGATCTGAGACTCTCTATTCAATTTCTTCAGGCAAATCCACTACCCATTTATTCCTTTGGTTCTCATTTAATTCTGGGCATTTATTATTTAATTAAATATTATTTAAAATATTTTAAATTATCTCTAATTATTAAAAATATATAAAATTATCCAATATTCTTGTTAAATCATTTCTCAAAAGTAAAGGGCTAGGGGCGGCTAGGTGTCGCAGTGAGTAGAGCGCTGGCCCTGGAGTCAGAAGGACCTGAGTTCGGATCCGGCCTCAGACACTTAACACACACAAACAAAAACCTAGCCGTGTGACCTTGGGCAAGTTACTTAACCCCAACTGCCCTCCAAAAAGCAAAAAAAAAAAAAAAAGTAAAGGGCTGTGTCAAACCCGATACCTGCCCCCATGAAGCCAACCAACAATCCTAAGTGCTCCCAAACCAGATTAAAATGTAATGGGCAAATATTTAACAAGTTAAATTAAAATAGAATAAAATCTAGATAATGTTAATATATGGCTTTCTATGTCACTATACAGTTTACGTGTGTCTTTGTGTATGGTTTAGTGCCCACCCCCATTTCTATTTGAATTTGACACCTCTGATGTAGACAATTACTTGATAAAGTGCTAAACTCCATGAAAATTTGCTAATTTGCTCCTCATACAAGGTAGAAAGATATTTATCTTGGCTTCAAAGGCCTCTGTCCCAATGCCAGCTCAGATAAGGTCAAAAAGCATATATCCCATTCAATCAACCAATTAATAAACATTTATTAAGCACTATATGACTGACACTGTGCTAACATTGGCAATACAAAAAAGAGATGAAAGCAATCCCTGCCCTCAAGGAGCTTACAATCTAATAAATCTGATGAATCTAATATTCGATAAAGAAAGTACTTAAAAGTAGTTGGTGACAATGCTGGTAACAATTTATAGCAGTATTCAGATAAACTATTTTTTTTTTAAAGCAATTGGGGTTAAGTAACTTGCTCAAGGTTACACGGCTAGTCATTTGATTTATGCGTGGGTGCTCATTTTCTGAGGCCGGATCTGATCTCGGGTCATCCAAACTCCGAGGCCGGCGCTCTTACTCACTGCGCCACCTAGCCGCCCCTTTAGGGCAATTGGGGTTAAGTAACTTGCCCAAGGTTACACGGCTAGGCTTTTGTTTGTGCGGATTAAGTGTCGGAGGCCGGCTCCGAACTCAGGTCCTTCTGATTCCAGGGCCGGCGCTCTATTCACTGCGCCACCTAGCCGCCCCTCAGATAAACTATTGATAGATATTTGAGAGTTGACTATTTGTATTGTCTACTGACTAGAGTAGAATACCCCCAAATGGAGAGTGCCGCCCCCCCAATCATAAAATCTTCACATTTTAGGATTTAGAGTTGAAAGGGACCTTAGTGCTCATCTAGTCCAACCTCTTCAATTTTCAGAAGAAAGTATATTAGGATAGAGAGACACCGTGACTTTCCCATGACCATACAATAGTAAGAGGGTAGATAGTAGGGGGTGGCTAGGTGGTGCAGTGAATAGAGAACAGGCCCTGGAGCCAGGAGGACCTGAGTTCAAATCTGGCCTCAGACACTTAACACAAAACTAGACGTGTGACCTTGGGCAAGTCACTTAACCCCAATTGCCCTACCTTCCCCCCTCCAAAAAGAAAAAAAGAAGGGGGGCCAGATACTAGATTCAAACCCAACTGTCCTGATTTCAAATCCCATGTTCTTCAGTATGACTGAAAAAATAAACTGAATTAGCAACTAGCCTTCTTCTTTACACACTTCTCCCAATTCATCTCTTTGTCACAGCACCCCAACACAATCATCATTTCTAAGTACCTCTTAAATTCTTTATTTAAATGCTTTCTGCCTTTTCCTGTCTTTACAGTTAATCCTATGCACAAAGCACCACTGTTACCTTTCAAACCTAGCAATTTGCCTCTGACTCAGTTAAGGCAAGTTTTGGCATTTCTGGACCTCGTTTTCTTCATCTATAAAAAGAAAAAGTAAAATAAATGAATGTATTAATCTGAGTACATAAAGACTTCCCCTAAAACTTGTAATACTGCCTAAAGACAACTTACTCTTTATTAGGTCAGCATATCTGCCAAAAGTGCAGAAGCATCTGTAGCAGAAAAAAGTATTGCAAATTATTGTTTTTTTAATATCTGACTGCCTTCCCAATCTGAGGTTGTGCACTCAGTATCTGCCTAATAGGAGAGATTAGAGAAATGATATCCAGATGTATGAAGTGCATTTGAGGACATTTAGCCCCCTGTCTCAGGGCCTTACATAACATGAGGACCAGATGATGAACACAAGCACCTAAATAGGTAGATAAGCCATCAGAAACCAGAAAGCATATTCAATAACCCCCTAAAGGACATTTTCCCCTTCTCTGTAACATTAGCTTCTTTTATGATAATTACAAAAGAAGGCCATTTTTTTATCCAATACCACATAATCGCAAGCTGGACCTGGCTTGGCTCAATCAAGGAACAAGCATTTTACATACCTACTATATATCAAGCACTTAGGGATATAAAGGTAAAAATCAAATAGCGCTTGCCTCAATGAACTTTCATTTTCCTGGAGGGAAACAACACGTTGCTATATGTAAATAAGAAATATGCTACAAAATAAATACGAGATAAATTAAGATCGTTATGGTCTACCAGTAGAAAGGGAAGAAAAAGGGAGGAAACCTAGCCTGTGACTTTGGGCAAGTCACTTAACCCCAATTGTCCTCAAAAAAAGTGGGGGAGGAAAGGGGAAGGGGAAGGGGAAGGGGAAGGGGAAAGGGAAAGGGAAAGGGAAAGGGAAAGGGAAAGGGAAAGGGAAAGGGAAAGGGAAAGGGAAAGGGAAAGGGAAAGGGAAAGGGAAAGGGAAAGGGAAAGGGAAAGGGAAAGGGAAAGGAGAGGAGAGGAGAGGAGAGGAGAGGAGAGGAGAGGAGAGGAGAGGAGAGGAGAGGAGAGGAGAGGAGAGGAGAGGAAAGGAAAGGAAAGGAAAGGAAAGGAAAGGAAAGGAAAGGAAAGGAAAGGAAAGGAAAGGAAAGGAAAGGAAAGGAAAGGAAAGGAAAGGAAAGGAAAGGAAAGGAACAGAAGAAAAAGAAAAAGAAAAGTCAACTCTTTGGCTTTATTATCTAGACTACAGAATTGGACTGTTTGGCTGAAAACCTTGGCCAACAAAGTATAAATGCTTTTATTCTAGGAAGTTTCTGTAACAGATTTGCTTTTAAAACATCATGTAATAGGCAATCTTTACCTTCTATAATTCTAGAAGCATTATCAAAATATTTTTTTTTATTCTGCTCTAACTGGAATAGAAACATGAAGAAGCAATAAAGCTCAGTCCCAATTCAGTATTAACCAGGTGACTACACTCTAAAGGTGCTGTTCTAGGTGCTGAATCTACAAAGATGAAGACCCTGTCTTTGACCTCAATGATCTCAGAATATGTTGAAGGCGTTTAGAATCTACTAAGAGAAGTTAACCATATATCTTCTAGATCACATTCTACAATTATCCCGTATAATTTGTCATTAAGGGATAGAGACTGGACCTGATTTCATTCATATTATGGAACTACTAGATAAGGAAGCTTTGTCTACCAATTCCAGTTTCACCTTCTTATCTCAAAGAACTAGTACGTAGAACAGTGAATAGCTAAATGACGAGCCAAGGATCACAGAGTCAATATGTTATGGACGATCTTCCTGGCTTCAAGTGTAGCTCTCTAGCCATTAAGTCATGCTGCCTCTTGCAAAATTATCATTAATTTAGTTGAATTCAACAGGTTTTTGCTGAAAATGTATAATGTGCTGCTGCTGAATGCCCTTGAAAGAATTCATGATATCAGGTCAATTGGGTTACCTGCAAATGTTTATTATTTAATCTCATTTGGGCTTTCACTACTGCAAGGAAATCTTTTCATTCTTCACTAATGAGCTCTTTTTTCTCCCCTTTTCCCTTTTACCACCCTCAGCACCTCCTTCCCTCTCCCTCTCTTTTCGTCCTCCTCTCCTTCCTTTCCTCATACTAGATGACCTCTCCTACTTTACCGAGAAAATCAAGGCAATCCATCATAGGCTAAATGTAACAACTTTTTTTAAGCTCTCGTCTTCCTTGACCCATTGACCATTATCTGAACTTGGAGTCAGGAAGACCTGCATTCAAATCCAGACTCAGATACTCATTGACTATGTGACTGTGGGCAAGTTACATAATCTCTGTTTGCCTCAATTTCCTCTAGTGTAAAATGGGTATCATAACAGCAGCAACAGTCCCCCAGGGTTATTGTGATGATAAAATGAGATAATATTTGTAAAGCATTTAGCACAGTGTATGGCACATAGTAGGCACTATATAAATGCTATCCATTGTTATAATTATGCCAGTCATCAATCCTATGCTCTCTACTAGACTATATACTTCTTGAGAGAAAGATTATGTCTTGTTCACTTTGTCCACTCTGCTACCCCCAGAATCTAGTAAGTTTTCTTGTGCATTGTAGACTCTGGTATTTGTTGCAGCAATTGTTCATGTAGCAGGAAGAGCAGCATGAACCGAGGAAGAAAAGAACAAGATGTATACAGACCACAAAAAGGTCAAAGAATAATATAGACTGAATGACAATGATCCAAAGTGATTTTGAGATTCTAAAGGGAAGGCTGTCAAAGCCTAACCTACATATATAGCAATTGTGAGTTGTGGCACTGGTCCCAGGTAACACCTGGAGATTTCTAGACTCTCTTTAGGTGGAAGATTCCTCCAGCCTTCCTGAAAGTTATTTCACTTCTCTGGACCTGGTTTGCTCATCTGTATCATTGATGGGGTTAGAACTTTAGAACCTATCATTCTACGGATGGCTTTAACATACCAACAAGTCCACCAAGTATGTTGGCTCTGGTCATCATTATCTAGCATTGGGCACCTTACAAAGGAGCTGCAGTGAACTAGTAAAATATAGAAATGATACAGTCGTCCTCAAGTTTATCAAATAATATCTATATATAACAATATTAAATAATAATATTATATTATGTTTTATAATAATAAAATAGCTTGGTCCTTATAGTCTCTTAGGACAGTAATTTTTAAACTAACTATTGATCATAAAAATATGACAGAGATCAGGCATAGTGGAAAGAATATGAGGCATGGCTTCTAGAGCTTGATCTTCCTTTGCTAAAGAGTATGTACTTACGCAAGTCTCTTACATTTTCTGAGACTGTGTTTCATCTGTGAAATGAGGTGTCTGGACAAGACAAGCTCTAAGGCAGTGACAACGTTTTGTGGCATGGATCTCTCTTCAGAATAATGTATTTAAATGCATAAAATGTACAGAATTACAAAGAAAACCAATTAAATCAAAATACAGTTATCAAATTATTTTTAAAATAAGTTAATGACTCCCAAGTTAAGATTCACCATCTAAAGTCTCCTCTGGTTCTGAGATTCTGTGATTCTATGATCCTGGTGATCATTTTAAAAATCACTTTTATTACAAATCATGATACTTTCAAACTACCCCATGTAACAAAAAGATTTTTCAAGAGGAATATACAGTTCTGAGCTGCCCTTTTGCTTTCATCTTTTTGTAAACCACAGACACTAAGATATATTCTTTTAAAACTCTATGGTTCAAAGGTCAAGTAGTCAATCTCTTGTGTGACATTCATATTAGCTGACCTCAGAGGTTGGAGGGAGGTATCCATAATGAGAATCATTCAACAAAACATAGCTTTTGACAAGGGACTTGCCTTACTTGTCCTGTTCTACTACACATTTGTGAGCAACAAGTCATAGGTATAGAAGTGTTTTTACATCTCAGACACATTATGTGATCAATACTGCACATTCAGCAGAAATCTCAAGGAGTTAAGTAATCTAGTTCTAATTCTAAACAATTTGCAAAGAAATCTCATACCGAAGTTGGAAGATCCTTAATGAGTGTCTAGCTAGTGGCTAACAAATTTCTATCTCAGGCTGAAAAAATGAATTATTAAGGAGGCCTCTGTGGAAGTTTAAAGGTTTAGTTATGTTTCAATGAGCCTCATCTGGAATTCCAACTTGGGATGTGTGGTTTGACAACATGCTAATAACTTTATCCTTTGAATGGTGGTACTGTACATCACTAAAAACTAAATTATCATCAATGCCACAAGTCCTCACATCTCCCCATACCCTTTTGAATTATTTTCTTTTCTAGAAGAATTTAACTATTACTTAAAATCAATTTTAATATGTTTTTAATGCCACAAAGAAAAAGTGATACAGAGATTAATGGTTTGGCATAAGAAGTTAGGAAATACTTGCTATTCTCTTTGAGTTTTTAAATTTTGGAAATACACCTATCTATACTAAAGTAGAATCTATTTAACATACTTTTAGTTAGTGATATCAAGATTTAAATTTGGTTGTTTTTTTTTTTTCATCCTGATACTTCGAACACCATATCCTTGACTTAGATTTTGGAGGAGAGGATTATCTATTAGGTATAATGCCCTGAAAAACTACAAGAGCAATTCTGGAATTAGAACATGCAGAGTTTCATTTTTACCTTTGACTCTCTTTGAATTATTCTATGATATTTACCTCTTTAATTTTCACATTTACGCACAAAGCTTTTGAGTCTTCTGGGAGTGTGTTATATCTTTTGAAAAAGCTTAGCATTTTAAAAGGCTATTTCAGACCATGTAGTGGAATGAAAGATATTAAACACATTTAATGGTAACTTGAAAAAGAAAGTCTGTTCCCAAGACCCTAATTGAATTTCAAGATATATTTACTCCTTCTTACAAACTAGAGGAGACATGGTATAGTGGAGAGGATACCAGGTTTGGAGTTTAGGTACCTAAGTTCAGATACTGGCACTGCCATTTACTAGACATGTGACTTTGGACAAGTTCTTTAAACTCTCTGTACCTCATTTTTCTCCTCTGTCAAATGCAGGAGTTGAATTTAGATAACCTCTGATAGCCTTTCTGTCTCTAAATCTATATTCCTTTTGAGGGTGTGACTGATTGTGTGGATAACAGAGACAAAGGAATCCAAGGTATTAAATTATTACCAGGATTCTGAAAGTCACATTGATCAAATAATGCCATGTGATCAGGCTAGAAATATAAAATATTTTTCAAAAACTTTGAAGAACTGCATGTTGAACTGCCATTATTAAGAAGCCTTTTGTGGTTATAGTTAATTGTTCAGTCTTATATATGGAAACTTAGCTAGACTTTATGGGGAGACATCCTTATTATGATTGCCATGGTTGAGTACTAATCCTGCTGAATAGAATGTCACATATCTACATCTCCTTTAAAAGGCTCCGTTAGGTCTGGTCACATAAGACGTTGCTCTTCTTTCATACAACTTGCTCTCCCTTAAGTAGCTGTGACAAAGTGCACTGCTCTAATGTCATGTAGCTGATGAGATACTGATGAAAAATGTAGTGGCTAAGCCATAACTCTTTTTGCCCATTTCTGAAGACATTAAACTTATTCTTGTGTTCCTTATTTAAATAAAAACATCATGTAGCCCTTGAGGGAAAAAAGTAGAACCACAGAGTCTACTAACAGCAACCAGATATCAGAGAGGGAAAAAGTCACTCCTCAGGCTGTTCAGACATAGAATTCACAAGGCCAGACTTAAAATATAAGAAATTAATGAGATTTGAAGGGATATCAAAAGATTCCATAGTTCCAAAGCACTTTCCTCAGTGGAATGAATGCCTCGTATCCAAAATTCCTATATGACTCATGTTTTATTAGGTTTTGAAAGCTCCTACTAATCATTGAGAGGCGGAAAATAGAAAAATGCATACACAGAGAAGCATGGTATAGACATGGCTGGGAAGTAGTCTGGTTCTTGGCAAGATTACACAAAAGTTCACCTCTCAGAAGTGACTGACTGAAGGACAAAGAAAATAAAACATCATAAACATATTCACACAAAAGCCCCATGAGATGGTTTGTATAATTGAAATTTTTGTCAAAATGAATGTTGCAAAGGGTTACACAATACCCTGACTGCATCCATCTACTTTGGCCCAATGGGAAATTCAGCTCACAAAATAGCCTGAGAGTGATTAAAGCCCAAGACATAGCAGAACATTTCTGATGGAGATGTTTAAACACCTCAGTTCTATCACTTTTTCCATCATGTTTGAAGTAACAGTTGTAGACAGTCCCCTTTAAGTCATGGATCCAAGCCATACAACTGAACTTGACCCTTTCTAGGACATCTGAAGAGCTTTGAATCCATCAGCTTTCATGAATTTGATAAGCTACAAATCTGAACCACTGGAACTCAGGACCTATGCAAAATATTCTTCACCTTTACTAAAAGCATAGTAGAAAAAGGAGTAAAGAACAGAGCAGGGATTTGTACCAGGAATTTAGATGCCAAGTCCAGTGTTTTTCCTATAATGTCACTATTTATTTTACAGAAGTCAAAAAGATAGATACTTTGTTGCCAAAATTTGGATGTGGACATTGTGGATAAGAACTGATTTCAGATTTGAACTTCTCAGTATAAAAGGGATAACTACTCCCAAAACTTTGCACAAAATGAGTTCTTGTATATTTTATTTTAGGAAACCAGAATGATTGAGTTCCTTTGTCCCCCATTTCTTTGGGTAGGCTCATGATGCTGAAAATCATAAGAATGAAGAACACTGCATTATCCAGGCTCTTCTGAATGTCAATAAAACGAATAGTCACATTGATCAAACAGATTCACTCATGAAAATAAAATTATCTTGATATTGGGATCAAAAGTTAGACTGTGTTCATTCTAAACCTAGGAAGAGATTTCCTTAAACAGCACATAAAATGTCCTTGTATTACTCCCTTAAAATTTATTTCTCATCTTGAATTCAAATCATTTAAAATGGTGGTTCCTAAGCAGAGTTTATTAATTCATCCTGGAAAACCATTCTACCTTTAATCATGTGGAACATAACTTCAAAAAGAAACTTAAAACCCAGCTTTCTCTGAGCTTTGATAGGTTATATCTGCCCTCTTTCCAGGTTTATGACTCCACAAGCCCCAATACAAATAAATGGTGCACATTTCCTTCATCTCAGCCCTCTGAAAAAACACGATAAATTTTTTTAAGAGAACAATCAAACAAGAGAATTTCCATTAGGAGGTTAGAACAACAAATTTGTTGTCTTGATTTTCATAGAAGCAAGTGAACAAGGAGGAAAGAAACATTTTGAGCTCCATTGTTTAAGTTCAATTGCTGAATTTAAATCCTACTTTTCTTCTTTGCAGAGAGGCATTAAATAAGAACTTTCCATTAAAGGACTGCCATTACTAGGAGAAATTTTCAAGCCTTTTCATTTTAAGCACTATGAAGCATTCCTACTAGAAGTCATATACAAGTCATGTACATTATAAGAAGTTGCCATTGTTTTGCAACAAAACATCAGTATGTGTACTGTGCGTGTTTGTGTGTGCGCACACGCGAATGGGAGAAAGCCCAAAAGGCATTTGGAATGCACTGTTTATGGGATGTTAGCAGCTACTTGAAACTGAACTTTTACTGTGTGTATACATCCCATCCTCAGATCCCACAGGAATTATACACAGATATCCACAGTCCCTGATGGAAAACATGACAGCACTCATTGGGCAATCATCTTCTAGCCAGACTCGACTCTGCTGCCAGGAATTTTTAGAAATGGTATGAACGTCTTTATTGTGTCACCCACGTCACAACCAGTACTTTTAAACCACCCACTATCATAGGAATAGGGTTTTCTTCCTTCCAGAAATCTATCTGGCTTTACCTTATTTCTCTTTGCCTTTTCCAAATTTGGTATTTATTTCTGCCTACCAGGACTGGATAGGGTACTTTTGCTATCTCTACAGGTCCTAAGTGTGACAGTCCAAATCAAAAACCCAACCTAAAGGTACTTACAAAAATTATCAGATAAAATGAAGCAAGCATACAGATGTTGGAAAGGAACTAACAGTTTAGATAGAGGAGATTGTTGTACTAATCTTCTGTTTGTAATTTCTGTTCAGAGGAAATTGCATTTTCCCAATTGCTAAAGAAATGTGTCAATTAAACGTCACTGGAAATCCTCATTTTTTATATTTTCAGCAAATAAATAAATGCTTCTCCTAACCCAAATTGTCATCATCCAGCAACTTGAAGTCAATTCTATACAATACAATGTGAGTTAGCATTTTTTACAAAGAACCATAGTTAGAAAGGCCTTTAGAGGTCATCTAGTATAATCCCTTAAAGAACAGATGAATCCTATCTATGACATCCCCACCAAGTGGTCAGCCAGCGTCTGTTTAAACATTTCCAATGACAGGGAATGTACTACCTCTTGACGCATTCCAGTTTCAGATTGCTTTTATTGTTTTCTTATATTTGACCAAAACCTGCATCGCTGAAACTTCTATTTACTGATTATAGTTCTCCCTTCTGGAACCAAAAAGAATCCCTCTTTTATATGACAGCCATATTTTAAGTAGCCAAATATTTTAAAATTGTTATCATCCTCTTGAAGAAGAGAAAGTCTCTTCTTCAAGCAATCCCCAGGTCCTTCTACTCAGGTTCCCATGAAATGGCTTTTAGCACCTCTGGTTGCCTTTCTCTATAGAGGTTCTAGTTTACCATGACCCTTTCTATTTAGATTTCATAACAAAGCAATCTGAGTAATTCAGGACTGAAGTGTTTAAAAAAAAGCACTTAGGAGCAGCTAAATAGCACAGTAAATAGAGCACTGGCCTGGAGTCAGGAAGACCTGAGTTCAAATCTGACCTCAGATACTGAACACTTACAAGTTATGTGACCTTGGGTAAATCACTTAACCCCAATTGCCTCGCCTCCCCCACCAAAAAAAAAAGCATTTATTCTAAAATCATCTCTAAGAATACAAATATGCCTTACATAATAGATATTCTCCTCAAAGTTTAGAAAAATATGATTTACAGACATTTTCCACTAATAAAATTAGTTTGCTACTTAATGGACTCCCATGGTAAATTATTTTGCAGAAAAATAAATCTGAAATATCAACAGGAGGACATCTCTCTCCATTCTGATTCAATGTTGAGAAAGAGAGACATATCCTATGCTCAAGCCCTTTATTCAGAGCAGTTTTCTCACAAGCCAGGAAAATCAACAGAACTAAATAGCTAGCAATTATATAATACTTAAAAGTTTGGAAAGTATTTTACATATGTTTTCTCACTGGATCTTCACAACAATCCCAGGAGATAGATGTTACTATGATCTTCATTTTCATAACAACAGTAGCTTTGATATATTGCTTTAAGGTTTACAGAACACTTTACAAATACTCATTTTATCCTCACAACAATCATGGGGAGGGTTATTACTATCCCCATTATATAGATGAAGAAATAGATACTAAGAGATGCTAAGAGACTTGTTCATGGTCACACAGCTAGTAAATATCTGAGGCAGGATAGGAAAGCATTAATTCAGCCACACTGACAATATGTACAAGCAACAGGAAAACCTATACAATAAACAATAGAAAAATAATTCTGCCACAGACTCCAAAACCAGTAAGGAAAGGGAACAAATTCCTTGGTGAAGAGGGGGTATCATGGGTCCTCATGGGTCAGTGAATGAGTCTCCACCTCCACCATCATCAATCACAATCAGTTCTGCCTCCTAGCCTGTTATCTGTTTTAGCTCTGCTATCTTCACTGCCAATCACAGTGAACTCCCTCTCTATCCCAAAGCTTCCTTTTCCATTATCACTGAGAATGACTAGCTCCTTAGCCTCTAACTCTTCTGCTCACTTCACACTTTGGGGGGATCAGCTGACATTTTCTAAGCTGACTTCCCCTCAGCTTTACTCACTGGTTCAGAATTCTTTATCTGTATGTCTGGGAGCCTGTAGCAGCAAGTACCCCAGCATCCCCAGGGTGGCTGCCAACACAGGTTCTTAGATCTGCTTTTCTAAAGGAAAGCAACTCAAAATGGGTTAACAATCTTGTTTTAATCAAACATATGTCATTTACCTAGTTCAGGGGGAAAAGGTCGGCACCCTGTTCTTCAGAGAATACAGAGGTTATAAGCAGACAACAAATACAGAGAAATATAGCAGACAGGCTTCCAACTGTCTGACTATTACATCCATACCTAGTCAATTACCAGAGAGGGAAGCATCAACATCTGGGTTTTCAAAGCTGGGGGGCTCAATGGCTGCCTAGAGTCTTGTCTGGTCAAATCACACAACACTTCTCAAAGTGAGCCCCAAAGCAAAGCTTCACATCAGGGTATATATAACCTTCTCCTAGGTCAGAGAATGTCTCAATCCCCTTGACCCACTGCCCAATCACAAAGCATCAAAGTGTGGGCATTCCTGAAAGCCAAGCCTCCCTCCATGGGCTCCATGTGACCACATTCAGCCTATTAGGGGGCATAGTATATTTTCAAATCAAGGAAGGTTCTCAGAGTCACTTAAGCCTATCAAAGGCCTAGGGGCAGGGAAGATCTTAAATTCTCATTCCCATAATGGCCAGTGGCAACTAGGATACCCATTGGATAGCATACTGTCCTTAGAATCAAAAAGTCATAAGATCAAATCCTGTCTCAGACATATGACTGTCACTTAAACTCTCTCAGTCTCAGTTTCCTCATCTGTAAAGTGAGAATGATAATAGTAACTACCTCTCACAGGGTTGTTGTGAGGATCAAGTAAGAGTGTAGATAAAGTGTTTTGCAAACCTCAAAGTGCTATATAGATACTAGCTATTATTTTTAATACTCTTTCAGAAACCTCTAGCCATTTGGCTTCAGGTTGCTTATCATATTCTCCAGTATCTTTTTTACCAGTCTCCTAGATCTAGCTGGGTGACACCTATAAAGGGTTCCTCTACAATTTCTTGGAGATTTCTCAGTTTTCTTCACAGAAGATCTCCAGCCCTGACTCCTACCTGAGGTAAAGCAAGTAATTTCCTTTTCACTTCTTCCCTTCCTCGAAGGCAAGCACTATACATTTCCACACTACCTGAGCTTCACATTGCATATTTCCAAGGTTAGAATAAAATATATGCAATGTTCTTTGTTGATTCCTTCAATTTCCATAATGCCTTACCATGCAAATGTTCTTTAAGATTTGAAGTTTCAAGGAGAAGCCAAGACAATGGGGGAGGGGAGGTAGGAATCAAGAAAAAGAAGCATTAAGTAGTCAGAATCCTGGTGGCATTACTACTTCATCCCTTTTACATCTAAATGTTAAGGATACTCATATTTGAATAAAGAACTGGTCTTAGAGCTAGGAAGGACCTGAATACAAGTTCCCCTCTGACATCAACTGACTGTGATTCTGGACAAGAGACTTAACCTCTCAGTGTTATAGGCATTTCTCTAAGACCTACAATTGCTGACCTACAATAATAGTTTCCTCATCTGGGAGTTCCCTGGTTATTAATAAAATCACCAAACAAGTGCTTGTTTCTACTCTCATTTCCTATTCAGATTCAGATTCAAAATTTGACTCTTGACTCATTATGATGTGACACAGATCCCCTGAACCCCAGAATCAATCCCATACTATTATAGTTTTATGCTGTTTTATCTGTCTCCTAGATTCTAATATGCATATGTCAGAATTATATAAAGTGTCATATTTGTTATTTGTTATCGTTCAGTCATTCAGTCATGTCTAACTCTTTATAACCCCATGGAGACCATAGTACATCAGGTCTTTCTACCCTCTGCTATCCCCCAAAGTCTGTCCAAGTTTGTGTTCATTGCTTCCATGACACATCACATCCTGTGCTGTCCCTTTCTCCTTATAGATAACATTTAAAATTATCAGGATGAAACTTTACAACATATTGTCTGGAGAGTACTAATGCTGAAGACGGGTTTTTACGCTAAACAATTTGAATTATATCTCTACCCACAATGCCTAAATTTGGCCCTTGTCTATACTTAACCTTATGTTCTTCACCTTAATGTAGTCCTTTTCCTTTTATCTCTTTTATCTCATCCTTTTATCTATCTCCATGCTTGATCTTTCTCTCTGACATCCCCTCATTCATTCTCCCTTTTTGTTAATTTTATTGTTCCTTCATTTGTTTCTTAAGTCCACCAAGAGCTCCACAGAGAAGGCCGATAATTATGCCCACTGGAGAAGCTCACTGCTATCACTGAGTTCTGTTTTCCATCATCAGAGAGTTCTGCAGCCAAATATTTGGAGAATCCAGTCATTTAGGAACAAGACTCTTTTAACAAGAACTCATTATAAGAATCTCTCATAGATATCCTAATGTAGGCTTAGCAATCTTATGATCCTAAAACCTGGATTGCAGCCCCAATTCTAATTCTTTCTAGCTGACCAGCCATGGACAAATCAATTAATCTTTTGCTATCTAATCCTCATTTGGTCCTTACTACCTCATACTAGTCATTTTCTTCTTCCTTAATTGACTCTATCATACTCCCCATAGTAGATTATGATTCCAAGCCCTTTCTTCCTCAAGCCTCACTACCTCTAACTTCACTGTCAGCAGAGGACCCCACTTCATACTTTAGCAAGAAAACAGAGGCCATGTTTTACATTTTCCCTCTCACCAAGCTTACATCTCAAATCCTCCTCAATATCATTCTCTCGTCATTTGTCTCAGTCTCTGAAGAAGTGATCGACTAGACCCTCTACTTTTATTCGTTCAACAAGCATTTATTGAACACATATTAGGTACCAGACAGCACCTATTATGTGCTAGTGTGAGGCTCTTGGTATAGACAAAAAGATCAAAATAAAAAGTCCATACCCTCAAGGAGCTTACATGTTATTTAGGAGAAGCGACAGATTCTCAGATAAGTAAGACTATGCAAAGTTAAATATTCTGAAGCAATATGGGAGAAGTCTAACAACTGGGGAGAGTTAGAAAAATGTCTCATATAGCAAGAATATTTCTTGCTCCCCAATGCCATTTCCAGACTTTCTCTCTACCCTCTACTCAGAAACTTCTCCTTTAAGGTTCATTCTATCCAAATTGAATCACCTTATCTACATCTTGGTGGTTGCTATCTACTGTCTAACCCCCAAGATATTCTCCTTCCTTTCTCAATGAATTCAGTATCTAGTATATAGTCTTTCTCTTCACTCCAATTCCTGCCCTCTCAATAGGGACCTTCACCATATATGTTGATGTTCCATCAGATACCCTAATTTCAAAGTTACTCAATCCCCTCAACTCCTTCAGTATGACCTACTCCTTTACCCCACCTCCACTACTACATGCAGGGGTGGCCAAGCCCCTTTGATCTTGCCATCACCCACAAATCTTCCATGAACCTCTAAATTCCTTTATAAGATCATAATTCTATCATTCTATAACTCCCTTTGCTTTACAACTCCTAAACCATTTCTTTGTCCTCACTGTGACCTCCACTTCTCAGTCCTTTCCCAGACCTGCTTTGATTATATACTATTCCTTCCCTAGTTGTGACTACTCAGGAAGTTCTTTCAACTCTACATTTTCCTCTACTCTCTAATTCCTTATTCCTTGTACTTTCACCAAACATCCCTTGCCAAACCCCAAGCTGGGATTACTCCAACTATCTACCTCCTTCAGGTCTACTCTCATGCTGCTGAATGTTAATGGAGAAAGTTATGAAATTTTATTGACTGAGTCCACTACAAATTTGTTATCTAATCTCAAGTAGGTCCTCCCTGTTGCAAGGCAACAGTCCTACTCTTCCCTAATAATAAAGTATTTTGCAAATCTTAAAGTGTTACATAAATGTTAGCTATTAATTGATTCTCTGTCTCACTCAACACAGCCTTCTGTTCTATCTTCAAGCTTAACAATAACTCTCCAATCCACCCTGTCAAATGAGGGCTTAATCCATACTTTAGCAAGAAAACTAATGACATTTACATGAGTTCCCTCTTCTCCCCTTCTCTTCATCTCACATTCCTCTGACATCACTACTCAAGTTTTTGATGAAAAGTTTGCCTTTCTCTTCTCCAAGGTCAACCCCTCTCCATGTGCTCTTGACCTCATTCCCTCTCATCTCCTCCAATAGACTGTTGACTTAATCTTTCTTCTTTCTCTAATCTAACTTCCCCTATATGTTGATTTCTTCTGTGCTGCCTACAAATGAACTTAGATTTCTTCTCTCCTTAAAAATATATTCACTATGTCTGGGGTTGGTGGTATATATTTGTAGTCTGCTTACTGAAGAGGTGGTGAATTACTTACTGAAGTCTGTAGTCTGCTTACTGAATTGGTGGATCTCTTAAGTTCAAGAGTTTTGAGCTACTATGGAACTATATCTGATCAGATGTGCCAACTATGTCCGGTACAATATTGTGAGCCTTTAGCCATCAGGCTGCCTTAGAAGGGATTAACTAGGCCAGACTGGAAAAACAGAATAAGGTAAAGCTTTCAAGTCAATTGGTATTGGGATAAAGTCCATGGGCCACTGTTCTCCAAGCCTGTTTAAGATAGGAAGACCTAGACTGAAAAAAAATCCAAATAAATTTTAAAACTCTTACTTAGTTCTACTACCTCATCAACCTGTAATTTTATGTATTTCCTCTCCTTCTCAACTAACCTCCTTGAAAAAAACACATTTACATAGTTTTCATTTCTCTTATTCTATAGTTTTTAAAAGTTTTCCTTTCTTGGAAAACACCAAGTATGAATATTTCTCTATAAAAAGAAAAGCAAAAGATGGAGTATATGAAACCATGAATCTCCACTCTAGGTATAGCTTGGATTAATTTTTTGCTATTTCAAATTTAACATGGTACTTTTAACACTGCTCTGATTGTATATTTCCCCTTTTGAACTCCTTCTGCTCTCTTCTGTTTGTTTTTAATGACTTATTGATACTTATTTTTCCCTTTTCCTTTTTTTAGTATCATTCTATCCCTCCAATCCCAAATAATTCTCCCTTCCCCACAAAAAAATCTTCCTTTGCAACAAAAAAGTCATTTAAAAAATTCACATTTTGACTGAGTCTGAAACATTTATATCTTATTCTGCACCTCTTATCTTTCACTTTGCTGCCAAGAGATGTCAGGTATGATCTGTCATCAGTCTTCTGGTTCATGAGTGAGAGCTGCATTTATCAAAATTCTTAAGTTCTCAGAATTGTTCTCTTTTCCAATGCTGAAGTCATTATATAAATTTTTCCTACTTTTTCTTATTCTAATCTCTACCAAGTATTCCCAGTTTTCTCTGAATCTCTTCCTTTCATAATTTCTTATAATGTAAATAATATTTTACTTCATTTTATATAATTATCTGTTCAACAATTTTCTCCAATTAATGAGCATCCTACTTTGCTTCGGTACTTTGCAGTAAAAAGTGCTGCTAGAAATATTTTTCTACATATGGGTCTTTTCCTCTTTCTTTGATCTCTTTTGAGGAATAAACCTATTAGTTGCATACATGGGTCAA
Source organism: Gymnobelideus leadbeateri (assembly GCA_011680675.1). Classification (NCBI taxonomy): domain Eukaryota; kingdom Metazoa; phylum Chordata; class Mammalia; order Diprotodontia; family Petauridae; genus Gymnobelideus; species Gymnobelideus leadbeateri. The sequence continues at coordinate 158,216 of WOXC01010876.1, read as the reverse complement.
AGGGTACATATAGTTTAGTGACTTTGGGGTTCCCTTCATTTTCTTCCAAAGCTCTGTAATGGAAATGCAAATTTAAAGATCTTCCCTGCCCCTAAGTTAAGCACACCTGGAGCCTGTGGTGGGAGGCTTGTTTTTCAGGAATGCCCACACCTTGATACTTTGTGATTGGGCAGTGGGTCAAGAAGGTTGTTACATTCTCTGATCCAGGAGAAGGCTATATAAACCCTGGTGTGAGACTTTGCTTTGGGGCTCACTTTGAGGGGTGTTGGGGTGCTTGCCACTATAATATCCTGAGATCTGGCTTCCAACCTCATCCTTTCACCAAAAAAAATGTCCTCTCTAGAGTGACCCATGGTCTCATAAATGCTCAAGGAAATCACAAGATTGACAATCAAAGATTGACAATGGTAGACAAAAAATAATTAATAGTTAAGAATAGATAATAATAAACCTTAAGCAAGAATTGAAGTCCCTGAAAATTACAACAGGTCAAATAGAAAACAAGGACTACATAATGCAACAAGAGCATTTAAAATGAAATCAAAATATTTTTTAAATGGAAGAAAATGTAAGGCACACACTATTTAAAAAAAAAAAACTTTAGAGCATGAGGGGGGCAGAGCCAAGATGGCAGAGTAGAAACAGGACTTCCCTGGGGCTCCAGCTTCCACCTCCTCCAATACATATAAAAAATGACTCTAAACAAATTTTAGAGCTACAGAATGCACAAAGGGACAGAGAGAAACAAATCTCCCACTGAAGGCAGCCTGGCAGGCTGTCAAGAAGGGTCTAAAACACTGAGCTGGGAGCTGAGTCCAGCCCCATGTGAGCCATGGTTTTAGCCCCAGGAAAGCCCTGACCAGGAGCAACTGGAGCAGACTTCAGAAGAGTGAAGCACCAGCAGCTGTGGTGATTTCCAGATTTCTCCATCATAAATGCCAAAGACAAAGTAAAAGGTCAGTGTGGAACTCTGTTGGAACAGGGGTGAATGAAAGAGCATGGTCTGGTCCCTGCCCCCAGGTCAAGAAGCAGCTGCAGAGCAGAGGCTGTGCTGTGTGGCTGCCTCAGGAGCTCCTGGCCTGCAGATTGTAGGAGGAGCAAGTGACCATTCAGAGGGTAATCGCTCTTGCTTTAACCTGATTGGATCTGTATCACTGTCCTGGGTAGAGGTCCTGGGGTATGTGACCAGGTGCCACAGCCTGTGGGGGCTGCAGAAAGGGCACCCTCCTAATTGCTCCAGCAGCTGCAAAAACCCCAATGATTTGGGACAAAACTCTCCTCTTTCTGGAAGCAGAGTTATACTAAGGCAAAGAGTTCAAAAGTTTTAAAAATAAATATGCATTTAAAAAATAAGATATACAGGCACTGGGGTACAGAAATCCATCTTGCCCTATTAGAAAGTTAGGGGGATGATGGGGAAGTATATAAGAGAGAACAGATTGGGAGAAGGGGTATTCAGTAAGCTTGCTCTTTTGGGGTAAGGGGTAGAAGAAAGACAGGGAGAAAAAATTGTAACTCAAAATCTTGTGGAAATGAATGTTGAAAACTAAAAATAAATAAATAAATGTATAATTTTTTTTTTTAAAATTTAAAAAGCATAAGAAAAAAACAACTTTACTGAAACACTGATCAAATAGGAATAATTTAAATATCATCAGACTTTTAAAAATCAAAACAAAAGGAGAAAATCTGAATTTCACATTTCAAGAAATCATAAATTTAAACAACCCAAATCTATTATAATCATAGGGTAGAGTAAAAATAGGAATAACCCCTGCTTACCACCTGACTGGAACCCCAAAATGAAAATACCCAGGAATAATATAACCAATATAAAAGATATCTGTCACACATAAAAAAAAAGTACTGGAAGCAGTCAGAAAGAATACAAATAGCAAATTACTATAGCCAGGATTCACATGAAAAATGGTAGTAGCTGCACATAGAATATGATATTCCAAATGACAAATTACAAGGGTTTACAACAAAGAATAACTTACCTTACATGATATAATATAATCCTATAGGGTATAAATGGGTCTTTAATAGAAAAGAGTACAAAGAAACATTTCTGATAAAAATGCCAGAGCTGTGTACAAACTTTGAAATGAAAATACAGGAGCCAAGAGAAACACCTAGAAAAATAGAGATAGTTGAGCAATTAGAAATGTCTAAATCCTGATGAAGAACTTATACAGTTATCAAGAAAAGAAATGTAATCCAAATGTCTTCACTCCTCACAAAATGAGTTAACTAAAACAAACACTGGACTTGGCAGTGGTTTTGGTTTGTTTAGATGGTCTTAAGTGAAGAAAAAAAGGGAACATGAAGAAATAAGGAAGAAAATGACAAAACTTACCATTTATGACAATAGGAGTATTTAATACAAATATGAAAGAAGGGAGTGGATGGGCACCATATATCAATCTCATTCTTATCTGAATTAGGCAAAGGAAGGTTAGAAACCTACAATGGATTTTGTGTTAAAAACCTCAACAAATACATGAAAAAAGGAGGACACTTCTTTAGAAGTGAGATTAGGATCATGAAGGGAATAGTTACAAGCAAAATAAACTAACAGGAAGGAAGGAAGGAAGGAAGGAAGGAAGGAAGGAAGGAAGGAAGGAAGGAAGGAAGGAAGGAAGGAAGGAAGGAGATTATCATTAAGGTTAAGTCAGTTACACCCACCTGTGGTTGAGAATAGTGATGGCCCCACCAATTAAGAGCCAAGTGTGAGGACTCAGGAAGTTCATCGTGACAAATGATTTCAAGAGATTCCTCCACAAAAAAATTACTGTTGATGTCTCAAGTGAAGTACCAGATAATACCTGTTATCAGGGAGAAAGAAAAGACAAATTGCTGGAAAACAAGCATATGTCAGGTATTTATAGAAAAAGAAACTGCTGAGTGGCCAATGATAATGCTCCTGAATGTGGTTTGAGACCTAGTTTCTTATCTACTTTTGGATTCGCAACAGACCAGGGCAGCAAACTTGGACTTCTGCCACCACAATATACTCCAGGTAGTCCAATTCAATCAGTTTCCATTGGTGGCTTGCTTCATAGTTAGCAACAGTGCTAATACTGGACTGATTTCAAATCCAAAATAGGAACTTGCTCTATTATTTGATAAGCTGAGGCCAGGTTGTGGAAGTTACTAAACCCTGACCATACCTTGGACTATATTGTTTATTACCAAGGCAGCAAACTTGACTTCATGAAATATCATACTCAGAAAAGAAAATTTTCCCAACTTACATCAAAAAATAAGATCCTCTATATAATTATTTTCATACTGATATGTTCTATTGTTGGGTTTCAGTCTTAATTCTAATATAGCATATGTTCCTGGAGAGCCTACTAAAATGATTCAGTATGTAACAACTTCTATGGAATCTAGTTCAGCTGCACCTGAGGGATAAGATTTCCGTTCAGTGGATCAGAGTCAAAATGGTGCAATACTTCATTTGAGTCATTTAAAATGCAATATATATATATATATATATACATATAATATATACTAACCTAAAGTATGTATGTTGACCTTTTGTATATACTATTACTTGAATAATAGAGAAATTGTTTTGCTTGTTTCATAATGTATTTCTCCACTGAATGAGGAGAACACTCAGCTTTAGCATTTTCATCAGAAGTGTTTCTATGCACTCTATTCTATGAAAGGCCCAGAATGTATGTATGCAATGCTCTCCCCACTCTGAACCCCTACATTTACATACCATTTATTTCAAAGAAGGTACATTTTTCAAGACTAATGGTACAGTTAAGAATTTCATCCCCCAAGTCTCGGAGATACTTATATGGTAAAGTTTTACTCCTTTCATTAGCACTTTTAATTCCTTTTGTTTGTTGCCAAAATTGTGGACATTTGTGTATAGACATTTGAGGCCATGAGTTTGACCACTGACTCCTTAGATTTTTATCTCCTGCAGTTTTCTCAATATTTCAGCTGCTATTGTTTTTATTTTCATTCTTTGAGAATACCCTCTAACTTTCAGAACACATGGCAAATACATTTTTTTTTCAAATCATATTTATTTGTTTATACACATTTATTATCTGTCCCTTCCACCAACCTTCCAACACTCTACCCCATGAAAATGTATGGCTCATTTTAAGAATGTTGTCTCTCTGGCAGGTATGCTTCATAATTAATCCTCTTGACTTGCACTTTATCATTGCTTTGATCAGAGTTCTAAAGTCTTTCAAAGTTGTTTCTCTTTATAATGTGATTGTAATTGTGTAAATTGTTCTTCTGCTCTACTCATTTCATTATGCATCAGTTCATAGTGGTCTTTCTAATTTCCTCTGAAATTATCTATTTCATTATTTCTTATAGCATAATAAGGATCCTACATTTACACACTATAATCTGCTTGGCTATTCCCCAATGGATAGATATTCCATTAGTTTACAACAATAAGCTACTATGAAAGCACTTGCCATAAATATTTTAGTACATATTGGTCCTCTTCATCTTCCTTTCTTTGGGCTGTAAGTGTAATGGGAGGTTCTATTTCTGGATCAAAGGAGATGCATATTTTTGTGACTTTTGGAGTGAAATTACATTCTTACACACCTTTCCTAAGTGTATCCCATCTCTGGCCAGGAATCTGCCATTGCCAGATTGTAAAAAATAATATGTATTATGATGTACTTTAAAAAAAAACCAACCAATATGTAATAGAGATCCATATTTTTATTTACAATTCTCTTTGTATATGGAATCGTTAGTGTTTGCTGATATCTGTAAAGATTGAAACTTTTAAAATGTAAATTGGAGCCAAGATGGCAAAGTAAAGGCGGGAACTCACCCAGCCTCTTCCAAATTCCACTCAAAATGAATTCTGGAGTAGTAAAACCAGCAAAAGGATGGGGTAAAACAATATTCCAGCCCAAGACAATTTAAAAAGCTAGCAGGAAAGGTCTATCTCACTGAAGTAGAGGGGAGTGCCGTCTAGAATATGCCATGCCTGGCAAACCACCAATGAGACCCCAAGCTGATCTCCAGAGCAAACAAGCAGCAAGGCCCTACACCCCTACACAAGGTAACCAGCACTGGGCCATGCCCACTACAAGCCAGTAGCACACCTTGGAAGCAAGTAAATCTGTCGCAGTGACTCAGAGCACAGACTATAAAGGACTCAGAAAACTGGTCAGAAAAAGGTTATCAGGGACCTTTACTGGCACTATGACTATGCTATACTACCCATACAAAGATCCAGATTGCAGTCCCAGAAAAAGGAGAAGTATTGGCACACTAGAGTCTGCATTTGCAGAGGGACAGGCACCCTGGTCACAGTTCTAGGATAGGAAATAATACTTGTGGTCACTCACAGACCACGGTACAGGCCAGGAGAGCAATGACCACTCATCCTTAGATCATACCATCTTGGAAGGACTGAAAACTTACAGACCTCTAGAACTAGCTGTGAAAACAACAGAGCAAAACCTGAAGCTTCAGACAATGCTCCCTCTTCCCTGGAAGCAGAGCCCAACTTTAACATAAATTTAAATTTAAGAAATAGGCTGGGAAAAAGCAAAAAAAAAAAGAACCTGACCATAGGAAATTATGCTAACAAGAAAGATTAAAACACAAATTCAGAAGAATATGAGAAAGTCAGAACTACTACATCCAAAGTCACCCCCCAAAAAGAAAATTTTGAATTGATCTGTCTCAAAAAGAACTCCTTGATGAGCTTTAAAAGGATTTTTAAAAATCAAATAAGAGAGATGGAAGAAAAATTGGGAAAAGAAATGAGAGTAATGCAAGAAAATCATGAAAATCAATAGCTTGGTAATCACACACACAAAAAAAAAAAATACTGAAGAAAACACCTTAAAAAACAGAACAGATCAAATAGTAAAAGAGGCAGAAAAATTCACTGAAGAAAAGAACTCTTCAAAAAGCAAAATTGGCCAAACGGAAAAAGAGGTACAACAATAACAAAAATTCACTGGAGAAAAGAACTCCTTAAAAAGTACAATTGGTCAAGGGGGCGGAGCCAAGATGGCGGAGTAGAAACAGCTCATCCGAGCCACTCTACCCCCAGATTCCCCCCAAACTATGTAAAAGGGGACTCTGAACAACTTCTGGAGCCCCAGCACCCACAGAACGACACAGAGAAACTAACCTCCCCCTGAAGACAGCCCAGCAGCCCTGCAGGAAGGACCAGCAAAGCGGTCTGGGAGCCGGCAGTGCGCAGTGCGGAGAGTGTGGGGAGCTCAGCCAAGCCGAGCCCAGCTCCGCGTGAGCTGAGGTTTTAGCCCCAGGGAGGCAGGGCCAGCAACTGGCTGGAGAGACCCCAGAACACCAGCAGCTGTGGCGATTCCAGAATTATCAACATAGACATACCTAGGACAAAGTAAGAGGTTAGTGTCCTATGGACTTTGGAAACAGTATTTGGGGAATGCGTCGGCTCCCTCCCCTGGGGGCTAGAAGGCACTGAGGACACACACCATTTTGTAGTTTTCAGAGGCAGCTCCAGCTCCTGGCCTGCAAATTGTAGGGAGATCCAGTGATCAGTCTTGGGGGGTAATCGCTCTTGCTTTAACCTCCCTGGATCTGGATTGTGATCTAGGGTGGAAGTTGTGGGTGGGTTTACAGCTTGCCAGAAACGGAAGTTGCCCCCCACACATTCGAGATGAAAATTCCTCTATCTGGCCTTAAAGCCATAGTGTGGCAACAAGCCCAAAAGTCAAGTAATTAAGTGGCAACATGCCAAGGCAAAGGAAACAGAAAAATGCAACCCTAGACTCCTATTTTGGGGGCATAGAGCGGGAAAGGACTGTGAGGTCAGAAGTCCTGCTCCAAAAGCCCCAGGGGAAAACATGAGTGGGTTGCAGGCCATAGAGGACCTTAAGAAGGACATTAAAAATCAAATAAGAGAAGTGGAGGAAAAATTGGAAAGAGAAATGAGAAGGATGCAGGAAAAGTATGAAATGAGGGTCAACAGCCTGACTGAGGAAAACAGCACCTTAAAAATAGACTAACTCAAATGGCAAAGGAGGCCCAAAAGGGCAATGAGGAGAAGAATGCCTTAAAAAGTCAAATTTGCCAGATGGAAAAAGAATCTCAAAAGTTCACTGAGGAGATTCATTCCTTCAGAGTTAGACTGGAGCTAATGGAAGCTAATGACATTATGAGAAATCAAGATGCTGTTAAGCAGATCCAAACAAATGAAAGATTAGAAGGCAATGTGAAATATCTCATGGCAAAAACCACTGACCTGGAAAATAGATCCAGGAGAGACAATTTAAAAATTATTGGACTACCTGAAAGCCATGATCAAAGAAAGAACCTAGAAATCACCCTTCAAGAAATTCTTAAGGAAAACTGCCCTGATGTTTTAAATCCAGATAGCAAAATAGAGGTTGAAAGAATCCACAGATCACCTCCTGAAAAAGATCCCAAAAAGAAAACTCCCAGGAATATTATAGCCAGGTTCCAGAACCCCCAGATCAAGGAGAAAATACTACAAGCAGCCAGGAAGAAACAATTTCAATATTGTGGAAACACAATCAGAATAGCCCAGGACCTGGCAGCTTCTACGCTGAGGACTAGAAGGGCATGGAATATGATATTCCAGAGGGCAAAAGAGCTGGGAATGAACCCAAGGGTCACCTACCCAGCAAAACTGAGTATTTTGTTTCAGGGGGAAAATATGGTCATTCAGTGGAATAGAGGACTTTCAAGCATTCTTGAGGAAAAAACCAGAATTGAATAGAAAATTTGACATCCAGACACAAGAAGGAAGAGATGCCTGAGAAGGTAATCAGGGGAAAAAAATCAAAAGGAACTTATCAAAGTTGAACTATTTACATTCCTATATGGAAAAGCAATAACTGTGACTGATGATATCTTTCTCACTATGAAAATAATGGAAGAAGGGTGTGTGGTCATATGAATACATATGTGAATGTGTGTGTATATGGTTACAGTTCTTCAAGGGAGTCAGAGATTCTAAGAGGTGGGGATTAGGAGAGAGAGGATTCCAGGCATGGATGAAAGCCAGTACAAAGGCTCAGAGATGGGAAATGGAGCATTATATGTGAAGAATAACAAGTAAGAAGCATGACTTAGAGTGTATGCAGAATACATTCAACTACTAGAAAGATAGAAAAGGTTAGTTTGTGATGAGTGTTAAATGCCAAGTAGAGGACTTTATATTTATCTTTGAGTTAATAGGGAGCTTATCTAGTAGGTGGGTGACATGATCAGAACTGTACTTTAAGAAAACCACTGTGGCATCTGAGACAGGGAGTCCATGGAGAAGGATGTTGAAATAATCCAGGTGAGAGGTGAGGAGGACTTCAGCTAAGGAAGAAGAGAAGGAAGGGGCAGGGATAGGAGAAGGATTTTGTGTTTATATATATATAGGCTAGCATTGAATTTATCATTGAATTTAAAGCTGGAAGAGGCCTTAGAGATTGTCTTCTCCAACATATTTTATTGCTAAGGAAACTAGAGGCCAGAGGTTAACAATGGGGCTGAGTAGCAGAACAGTGAATTAAACTTGGTTCTTCTGGATCCAAATCTAGTACTCTTTCCATTACATCACCTTCCTATTATGTGCAATAAAGGCCTTGCCTTCGAAAAAGGCAAGTAGGTGTGATAATATATGTATGTAGATAAGTATTATACAAACTAAGAATATGGTCAGTACAAAAGAGAAGTACCAAGCAAATGAGGCCAAATGAGAGAGATAATGCCTCCTGTTTCTTTTGAGCAGGAACCAAGCCAAAAATGGATGATTGATAAGGAATCACATGATATTCAAGCTAGAAGGGATTTTAGAGATAATCTCATCCAACCCCATTTTTACAAATGAGGAAAAGAAGGTGAAATGATTTAAAAGATCACATATCTCATTGGTAACAAAGCCAGGACTGCAACCATAATCTCCTAATTCTAAGACCACTACACTTTCCACAATAGCATGTTGACTCCTGTCAATCTTTCCCTCCAAAATTTTTCTTACTATTGGAATCCATTTAAGGAAAAAAAAATGTCACTGAAAATCAATTACACTTTAAAATCAAATAAAACAATCTCAGTAGAAATTCACTCAGTTAATTCTTGGCATTGGTTTTAATCATTTTGCTTTTTCTCTCCCTAGACAAAAAGTCCAAAGCAAATGCTTTATTTAGTCTGGTTTTATTTATTGAGTCTCATGGTTTTTAATCCAGCTGCATTGTTCATCCTGTGATGTGTTACAACTGACTAAGTCAACTAAATAGAACAAGAACTACAAAAGAATTCCATAAAGAGAATTCGATTTCAAATAGACTGAGAGAAGAATATGTCTATCTGTTCAGTATAGAACACTACACACTACTACTATTTAGTTAAATTATAGTCAACTCTTGGCTTTGAAAGAGAGAATTTAGAGACATCTAGGTGGTGTAGTGGATAGAGCACTGCACTTAGAAGAAGGAAGAAGTAAGTTTACATCTGGTCTTGTATATTTACTACCTATGTGACCCTGGGCAAGTCACTTAACCTCTCTCTGCCTCAATTTCCTCATCTTTATGAGAAATCTTATGAAGATGGAAATAAAATGATTTAGAAATGTGCTGAATACATGAGGAGAATAAGAATAAGGAGTTTAGGATAATACCACATTATGAGCCTACATAGGTGGGAGGATGGTGGTGCCCTCAGGAGCAAAAGGAAATTTTCAGAGAGAGAGCTCTGATTTTTTGTTTTGCCTTATTTGCTCGGGGGAAGGGTAGAGGAGGCTGAGAGGAAGGCTGAGAGATAATGAATTCGGTTTCAGACATGTTGAATTTTGAGATGCCCATGGGCATTTCAAATCATTTTGTTTCTATCTTCACAGTATCTCTCATATATGTCCCTTTCTCTCCACTCACACAACCATGGCCATGATCCTCATCATATCCTTTCATGGATGATTTTTTGAGACCTTATTATTTCAAGGATGCTTTATGAGGACTCAGAAGGCAGCAAAGTACTGGTCAACACACCCCTGAACAGCTATATAAGAACCAGCCATGTCAGACTAACCCAAGTTCTTTTTATGACAGGGTCACAAAAATCGGGCAAATGGTATAGAAATGGGATGCCATGGTTTCAGTACATATTTAACAGTCCCTCACGGTATTATTATAGATAAGATGAAAAATCATGGGCTGGATTAATAATATAATGAAGTTGATTTGGAACTGGTAGAACCACCATTTTCAAAGAATAATGATCAATAAATTCATATCAGCCTACTGAGATGTCTCTGATAGTATGCCCAGGTTCTTGACCTGGGTCTGTTTAACATTTTTATCAATGTCTTAATCCTTCTCAATTTTATAGATGACAAAAAGACGAAAGGAGAAAAGAACATGTTTAATAACAGAATTCGTATCTAAAAAGATCTCAACAGGATAAAACTATGGGCTGAATCCAGTAAGTTGAAATTTAATATTTTTTTAAAATCCTAGACTTGGCCTCAAAAAGTTGATTACGGAATGCAGGATAAATGACTGGATGACAGTTCCTGTGAAAAGGGCCTGTGAGTTTTAGTGGACCAGAAGCTCATTATTAGTCAATAGTGTGACAATAACAGCGAATAAAATAAAAATAATAATGACCACTAAAATTTATGGAGTACTTTAATACTTGAAAAATATTAAACACTTTATTTCACTTGATCTTAACACCCTTTGAGGTAACTACTAAAAGAATTATTTTCTTCATTTTATAGACAGGACTCAGAGAAGTAATAAAAAGAGCACCAGATCTGGGTTTAAGCACCAGCTTTGTCTCTTATGAATGATGTAACCTCAGTCAGTTCATTCTACCATTTTGAGTCAGTATGATATACTATACTATGGTAGTAACTTAATTGAACAAATTTTATCACTGACCTGAATACTGGTTGATATAGAAAGTTTAGATAAAATATAGCCCCTGCCCCATGGCACTATAATCTATGAAAGTTTATGAATCTATACTATAGTTACTATAGTTTTATAAAGGCATGTGATGTATATACACATTAACGTGGTATAAATGAATACATGACAATTATATTGGGGAAGGGAAGGTCAAGTCTTTTGGAAAGTCTTATGGGATAAAGGTCATTTCTCACGAAGGCAATCAGAGAAGTTTTCCTGGAGAAGGAGGCATTTGAGTTGGGTTGTAAAGTATGGGAAGAGATTTATCAGGTGAGAAATATAGAATACGGTGAGTAAAGACATGAAGGCAGGAAAATGCAGGGCATATGTAGGATCCAAGTGGTGGGTAGTCCAGTTTGGCTAACAAGAAGCATTGGTGAAGAGCAGTAATATAAGATGAGACTGGAGAGGTAAAATAATGCTAAATCCTGTAGAAAACAGAATGTCAGACAAAGGAACATCAACTTTACTTCACTGGCAATGGGGAGCCATCAAAGGGCATTGAGCAGATGAAATACACGACCAGAAGTCAGGCAATGACACAAAGGATGATTTATTGGAAAGGGTAAGAGAGTGAACATTCTTGACCCTAACCCAATTTAATCATCCTGTTATATTCAAGGATGAATCAAATGATCTAAAAATGTTACCAATTTGAAAAAAAAACTTACAGAAGGAATGCTATATTATATCCTGTTATTGTAGCTTTTTTCTAGATGCTGGTTTGAGGGTGTTTTTTCCTGGCAAACATGATTTACCATGTGGTAAATCTAAATACATGTAATAATCTGTGTTATAACAGGATTAGACTACATTCTCTACTTACCTTGGTTTGTCTTGGTTTCCCAGTGTGGTTCAGGGAAACCATCAATATTTTTTTTCATATTGTAAGTAGTCCATCTTTCTCTCTGAGGAGCTGAAGACATCAATGGGATGGTGTGAAGCCCTTGGCACTAGTGAGAATCTAACCTGCCAAAAATTCATAAGCCCCAATTGTGGTGAACCTTCCCTCTTCCGAGGTTAGACTCCAATAAACAGAGTAGATGAGTCACTCTATGGGATGGAAAGTATATACTATCTCAAAAGACTCTGGGTATTTACTGGCTTAAAAAGGTTTAGAATCCCAGTGTGAATGGGCACAGATATTGGGAATGGGGTAAGCAGGACAGTTCCTGGGAGAGAAAAACGCTGAAGGGACAGTGACTCCACTCCTGTCACAAGGTTTTAAACAAAAAACAACCCAGAAACATCTTAAAGCCACAACTTGCACTGGAAACCACAATTTGCCTGCCCCCTTGGCCAGAGAGCTGCCTTAAAGCAATGCAGTAAACTGTGGTTTCAGACGTGCAATTTCTGAGCCAAATCCCTTGAAAGAAAGATGGGTTTATAATACATTGTTACTCTCCCTTTTCCTCTTCTTCAAATTTTACCTTTTTTCTCTTCCTAATACTCTTTTCTTTTTTATATGTTGATACATCCTTTAATGCATCTTCTCTCTTGTCACTCCAGGCCTAAATGCAGAAAACAAACCAAAAATTAAAAATAGTGTCTTTCCCCATGCTTGCCCTCAATCAAAACTCATTTTTGGTTAAAAAAAAATACCCAAAGAATGTGCTGCTCCCAGAATTAGTTCAACTAACCTTTATTAATCAAGTACACAGTCTTGTGCTAGGTGTTCAATGAAATATAAAGTTTACTATGGATAAAATATTGTCCCTGCCTTCATGAAGCTTATTGTCCAGTGGAGAATTAAGATGTTGGAGGATTCTGGGAAGATGGTGAAGTAGATCAGAAAATTCCAAGCTCTCAAGATTTTCCCCCACAAAAGAGTTAAAATAGCACCTTAGGGCAAACAAAGTGTGGGGGAGATAAATAAGAATAGGGGGACACCAGGGGTCTGACTGGAACAATTTGAGAAGATCAGAAGAAAAATCCCAGAACTAGTTTTGGTCCCTGTAAAGAGTAAACACCTGCAGGCTAAGTTCCATTTTAATAACAGATGGCAATTCCTGGGGGTAGTTGGTTTGAGAGGCTGTCTCTGCCCCAGCCACAGGAACTTTTACCCCCTGGATAATGATGGGAGTTTGGCATCTCAGAAGAATGAGGGAAACTGCTGGTAAAGAATGCCAGACCCAGCTGTGCTGCAGAGCAGTGGGGTGAGAAGGAACCAGCACACATCAAATGAATGCAGAAACAGTGGGAAAGAAACCCCTGGCTGTGAGCACTTAGAAGAGCTTGGAGGTTTCATTTTGGTTCCAGGCTAGAGAGGAGAACTGAAGATGTGGGGCAAGAGGCACCTTTTCCCACACCCCACAGCTAGAGGTGATCGCAAAAATTAAGCTTATCCCACAAAAAATGCACAGGGAAAGGGGAAAGAATCCATCCCTAGAAAGCTATTATGGGAAAAGAGATGACTAGGGTTCATCTTCAGAGGAGGATTTTGAAATAAAGAAACCCCCAAAGAGTGACATAAAATGGACACCTGCCCAAAAAGAATTCATAGAAGATCTTGCATTATCTCTAATGGAGAGATATAATAGAGATCTTTCCTATATGATTAGGAGTATAGCAAGGATGTTTATTCCTGCTATTATTATAATATAACTCTTTTTTTAATTCATTTTAGTAATGCGCAAGTGACCCATTTGTGGTTTTCTTAGCAAATCCTGGAGTGGTTTGCCATTTCTTTCTCCAGTTCATTTTACAGATGAAGAACTAAGGCAAACAGGGTTAAGGGACTTGTCTAGGGTCACACAGCTAGTAAGTGTCTAAGGACAAATTTGAACTCGGAAAGAGGAGTGTTCCTGATTCCAGGTCTAATATTTTATCTACTGTGCCATCTAGTTGCCCGTTCAAGAAGTATTAGTAATTATAAGAATGAAAAATTAATTAAATTAAAAGCCTCCTTTAAGCAAAATACTATGCCTATCACTGGGATTACAAATATAGAAGTGAATATAGTCTTTGCCCTTAAGTATCAGAGACTCTAATAGTAGGTAACACATATAGAGGTGTGGTGGCAACTGAGGTCTGTTTGGTTTTACAAAGTCACTTGGACAGTAAATGAAGCCATAAAGGAATTAAATGGCACATCCTTTTGCAGAAACAATGACATGGTTGATTGGATTCCATTTTAGAATGGAAGGTGGGAGTATGAAAAAATGATTAGATGTTTAGGGAGTGAAGTGAAGCATGGTTGGAATCTCGCCTAGATGTATTGGGCAGCTAAGATAACATCAACCAGAGCAGCACAGCCATAGACTAGGAGTTCCTGGGGTTGAAAGGTTAAGTCTGAGCTAAAAATTCAGGTATGAGCAACAAGGTAGATGGCAAAAGGTGAATTTGTAACCCAGAACTGAGTAATAAGCAGCAAAGCTACCAAATGGCATCTGATCTTTTTCCCAAGACTAGCACAGGGGTGTGCAGCCCCCTCTCTATCTCTGGGCATTGCTGCTGCCCCACAGCCCACAGCAGGCATCACTTCCATGGCCCTGAACTCTTGGCCAGCCCCCAACTCAGTGTCTTTAGACCTCTCTTCCTTCTTCCTAAGCTGCCCAGAGCACTAATGACTTCCAGAACTATAACGAGGATGACACCATTGAATCTTTGCAATAGGTCACTGAATTGAGAGCAAGCCTTGAAACCATTCAGCAGCATAGGAACAAGGGTGTTTAGCACCTAGTAACTAAGAACAATTCACTACATGAGAAGGAATCAGATACTAGGCTGGAGTAAAACATCTCCCAGGTCAGTTAAGTGACACTGTGGATAGAATGCCAGGCCTAGAGTTAGGAAAACTCATCTTACTGAGTTCAAATCTGACATCAGACACTTACTGTGTGATCCTGAGTAAATCACTTAACACTGTTTGTCTGTTTCCTCATCTGTAAAATGAGTTGGAGAAAGAAATGTCAAACCCCAGGGGTGGCTAAGTAGTGCAGTGAATAGAACACCGACCCTGGAGTCAGGAGGACCTGAGTTCAAATCTAGCCTCAGACACTTAACACTTACTAGCTGTGTGACCTTGGGCAAGTCACTTAACCCCAATTGCTCTCCTCCCTCCAAAAAGGAAAAAAAAGAAATGGCAAACCCCACCAGTATCTTTGCCAAGAAAATCCTAAATGGCATCACAAAGAATCAGGCACAACTAAAAAATGACAGAATAATAACAACAAAACCTTTCCCCATGTTACCAAGCTTCTCACTAGTAGATTTGTGCCAATGTTTCAGAGTCACTGAGCACCTGGGTGTGGTTCACAGTATTTATCCCAGGCACAAAAATTCCTAGTTATGACTGATAACATCCATGAAGATAAAAAAGCTTGCCACAACCCTATGAAGTAGATAGTTCAAGAAGTACTAGATATGTTTTTAAAATAATGAAAATGAATCTAAAACTGGTTAGGTAAGTTATTGAACATCATAAGGCTAATAAGTAGGCAGTAGAGGCATAATTAGAACCCAGATCTTCTGCCTCCAAGTCCACTTGACCTATTCCACTATGTCAACATTCCAATTTCACCAATCAGGTTCTAGATCAGCCTCAAAATATCCATTGTTCCCCAGTCAAAAATCTTCACTATGAATTAACCCCAGCAAATATTCTTTTAATTGCTACCAACTCCTACTCTACTTAGAAATTCATATGGAAATATAGTTATCTTTTACCTATCTTATTTCTTCAATTAGAATATAAGCTATACTACTTCAGGGTATAGACTATGTTTTATTTCATCTTTTTTTCTTTAGGCACCTGCTAGGGTGTTTTAGGAGGAGTAGGTACTGAACCCAAGTGAAGTTGAATTAAATGGAGTTGATTTGAATTGAACTGAATTAAATTGGATTGAATTGGAAAACTTAATGATACAAATTGGACTTGTTAACTAGAGAGGGACCTGAAAGATAAGACTTTTAAGAGAAAACATCTCAACAAATATTTATTAAGGCTTGCTATGTATATGCCATGTACCGTGTTATCTGTAGAAAAGCTTTGGTGTATCTATATTGCTTGTAGGAAGGAAAGTCCTTAACAATCTACATGTAGACCACCTTTCCTTTTTATATACTCTCCTTAACATTCAATATTCCAGCCACACTGGTCTATTCACTGCTTCCTATATATAACAACACATTTGTTGAACAAAATAAATTGCACAAAGAGAAAGGTACATAACCAAACACAAGAAGCGTGACAAATACTGCTTTCTTTTTCCTAGCCTTCACCAGGATAATCCTCCAACACCACTAGAGAAGAATCTAAAAGCAATCCAGAATAGCTAAGCACATATGGTATCCAAACTAAAAACCTAGTCGGCCATGAAATTTTTTTTAATCTTTTTTCAGTTCTTAAAAAAAATTCAGCTCTCCAATACGCTGTTTACAATAAATCATATGTCTCTGTTTTTAAAAAGTAATCAACCATAGGCTGAGAGTAGCTCCTTTATAAAAACTCTGAAATTAAAACAGCCACTTAACACTCCAATCTAGTGCCTGCAGTAAATCAAATGTCTCTGTTGTTTAGATTTTAGCCGAACAGGTCCATGTTTTTTTTTTTAAAGTTTTAGCTGTATTTATAGAAAGAGTTGTCTCTTAGAACCCATCCTGTAGATTTTTTTTTCATTCTTTCAGTAAAAACTTCAACCTGAACTTAAGTAAGGTATAGGCTTCTACTAACTTTATAGTGTCAGATAATAAATAACAAAGGTAAAGTCAGTGTTAATGTCCCTACAACTTCAGAGCAGCTTAAAAGGAGTTGGCCCCCAGATGGAAGTAAATCATGGTGCACTGAGAAGAACATTATAATGTCTAAGGGTCATGCTAAAAGATTTGGCTTATAATCACAGCTATTCTGTCTTCCCTTTATAAGCCTGGAATAAGGTGACCTTGTTCAAATCACTTCACCTCTCTCAGCCTCAGTTTCCCCCTGTGTAAAATGAGGATGCTGATCAAAATGACCCCTAAAATCTTTGCCAGCTGTAACAGTCAATGAGTCCATGAAATATCAGAGGTAAACCATACTGTATGCAACAAAACCTTCCCTGCAATGGCCATAGTGAGTAGAGAATAACATA
Source organism: Gymnobelideus leadbeateri (assembly GCA_011680675.1). Classification (NCBI taxonomy): domain Eukaryota; kingdom Metazoa; phylum Chordata; class Mammalia; order Diprotodontia; family Petauridae; genus Gymnobelideus; species Gymnobelideus leadbeateri. The sequence continues at coordinate 141,217 of WOXC01010876.1, read as the reverse complement.
GAGAGAATAACAGAATAGGATGGTCACAAAAGCAGACACGAGGAGTATGACATAAAGTAATATGCTCCTAAACAAGACACTTTCACTGAGGACAGACAGCTTAGGGATGACGGTTATCATTATGGGACCATAGCACAATTGCTGTTGACCTGGCTTCCAACTTAACGAGTGGTCAGCAATCGAGAGGTCCCTCAAGGAGTTATATTTTACAGATGAGCCAAAGACAAGTAGTCAGTTACTAGAAGTAACCCCATTCTAGCTTGAGGAAGGTTCAAAAGTGAAGAAGGATTCCAGAAGATGAAGGAGAAAGGCTTGAACTGAAGGACTTGAGGAACAGGAGGAGGAAGAAGATTAAGAGAAAGTGAAGCAGAGGAGGAAGTAGAAAATGAGAGGGAGGAAAACAAGGGAGAGAAAAAAAGGACTTCAATGAGAGAGAACTTAAAATGAGGAATAAGGGAACTCAGAGAAAAGCAAAAGGTAATTATTATGTGAAGGTAAGTGAAACAAGATAAATAATTGTTATTTAATCACATCTGACTCTCTCTCCATGACTCCATGACAACCACTGGCGTTTTCCTGGCAAAGGTAGTGGAATGGTGGGGCGGCTAGGTGGCTCAGTGAGTAGAGCGCTGGCCCTGGAGTCAGAAGGACTCCTGCTTCAGACACTTAACACACACAAACGAAAACCTAGCCATGTGACCTTGGGCAAGTTACTTAACCCCAACTGCCCTCCAAAAAGCAAAAAAAAAAAAAAAAGATATTGGAATGGTTTACTATTCCCTTTTCTAGCACATTTTACAGATGAAGAAACCAAGGCAAACAGGATTAAGTGATTTGCCCAGGGTCACACAAGTAGGAAGTGTCTGAGGCCAGATTTTAACTCAGGAAGATGAGTCTTCCTGACTCCAGGCCTAGAGCTCTGTCTAGGGCACCACCTAGCTGCCCAGATGTAAGTAATATAAGTTGATAGAGCAAGGTATGATTTTAATACAGAGAAAGGAAGTTGAATATAGCTTTCAAAGTGTTAGCAAAATAGTAAAGGAGTGAAGTGACAGCTCTTCAGTTGAAAACCCCTACAAGTAGTTTTACATAAGTGTTCTAGAAGAGCTACTAATAAGAATGACAAAAGAAGGAAGCTCTCATTCCAGCTAATATGAAGAGCAGGATTAATTTAGTAGTAACTGCAACATTTGCATTTCTCCCATAGTCAAGTGACTATGAAAGAACAATGTGGCCCATCTATGAGAAGAGAACAGAATGAGGCTCTTAGATGTTCATGTTAGGAAATGGTCCATTTTTTGGTTTTCTGGGTTTTTTTATGGAAGTAGGGCTTAAACATTAAAACAAAAAAGATAAAGGACAAAAAGAGAGAGAGGAAACTCTCAGAGGCTGAAGGGTGGAAACTATGACACAGAGAGGAAAGGGTTCAGGGATTGCTGAATGAACAGGCGATAATGTGCCTACAGAGAAAGGTGTTGAACCCTCAGAAGAGGAGGCAGTTTCCTTTTCTCCAAGGAATGATAATATCAATCTATAAGTACTTTCAGGTAAGAAATATCCTAATAAGCATAAGATTAAGAAACTATAGCTAGTGGTAGTTGGTAAATTACTTCTAGGGTTACTGAGTCAACTATTTGGATCTGATAATAACAACCAAGAAGTCTGCTATCTTCCCAGGGCATGAAAACAAAACATGTAACAGAATTTCCCAAGTTTGTCAAGTCAGATAACTGATATCTACTTCTGGTTATTCTTGTGGGCACAGCCACAAGAAAGTAAGAATGTATTGCTAAGTACCCTTTACCCCAGAAATACTGCTATTAGGTCTATATCCCAAAGAGATAAAAAAAAAAAGTAAAAGGACCTATACATGCAAAAATATTTATAACACCTCTTTTTCTTGTAGTAAAGAACTGGAAATTGAGGGAATGCCCATCAATTGGAGAATGGTCAAACAAGTTATGGTTGTAATGGAATACTATTGTTTCATAAGAAATGATGGACAAGGGGGGCGGAGCCAAGATGGCAGAGTAGAAACAGCTCCTCCAAGCCTCTCTGCCCCCAGATTCTCCACAAACTATGTAAAAAAGGACTCTGAAAAACTTCTGGAGCCCCAGCACCCACAGAACGACACAGAGAAGCTAACCTCCCGCTGAGGACAGCCCAGCACCCTGCAGGAAGGACCAGCGCAATGGTCTGGGAGCCGGCAGCAAGCAGAGCGCAGGAGCCGAGCCAGCCCAGGTCCACGTGAGCCGAGGTTTTAGCCCCAGGGCGGCAGGGCCAGCAGCCGGCTGGAGGAACCCCAGAACACCAGGAACTGTGGAGACGCCAGAATTATCAACATAGACTTGCCTAGGACAAAGTAAGAGGTTAGTGTCCTATGGACTTTGGGACCTGTATTTGGGGAATGCGTCAGCTCCCTCCCCTGGGGGCTAGAAGCCGCTGAGGAGACCGCCATTTTGTAGTTTTCAGAGGCATTTCCGGCTCCCAGCCTACAAATCGTGGGGAGATCCAGCGATCAGTCTTGGGGGGTAATCGCTCTTGCTTTAACCTCCCTGGATCTGGATTGTGATCTAGAGTGGAAGTCGTGGGTGGGTTTAAGTTGCCAGAAACGGAAGTTGCCCCCCACACGTTCGGGACGAAAATTCCTCTAGCTGGCCTTAAAGCCATAGTGTGGCAACAAGCCCAAAAGTCAAGCAATTAAGTGGCAACATGCCAAGGCAAAGGAAACAGAAAAATGCAACCCTAGACTCCTATTTTGGGGGCATAGAGCGGGAAAAGGACTGTGAGGTCAGAAGTCCTGCTCCAAAAGCCCCAGGGGAAAACATGAGGTTGCAGGCCATAGAGACCTTAAGAAGGACTTTAAAAATCAAATAAGAGAAGTGGAGGAAAAATTGAAAGAGAAATGAGAAGGATGCAGGAAAAGTATGAAATGAGGGTCAACAGCCTGACTGAGGAAAACAACACCTTAAAAAATAGACTACTCAATGGCAAAGGAGGCCCAAAAGGGCAATGAGGAGAAGAATGCCTAAAAAGTCGAATTTGCCAGATGGAAAAAGAATCTCAAAAGTTCACTGAGGAGATTCATTCCTTCAGAGTTAGACTGGAGCAAATGGAAGCTAATGACTTTATGAGAAATCAAGATGCTTTAAGCAGATCCAAACAAAGAAAGATAGAGGCAATTGAAATATCTCATGGGAAAAACCACTACCTGAAATAGATCCAGGAGAGACAATTTAAAAATTATTGGACACCTGAAAGCCATGATCAAGAAAGAACCTAGAAATCACCCTTCAAGAAATTCTCAAGGAAAACTCCCTGATGTTTTAGACCAGAGGGCAAAATAGAGGTGAAAGAATCCACAACACCTCCTGAAAAAGATCCCAAAAAGAAAACTCCCAGGAATATTATAGCCAGGTTCCAGAATCCCCAGATCAGGAGAAAATACCAAGCAGCCAGGAAGAAACAATTTCAATATTGTGAAACACAATCAAAACCCAACCCACCACACAAACAAAAAACCAACAAAAAACAAAACCCACCACCCACAAAACAACAAAAACACAAAAAACCAACAAAAAAACCAAAAAAAAACACCAACCAAAAAAAACCAAAAACAAAAAACAAAAAACAAAAAACACCAAAAAACAAACACAAACCCACAAAAAAAAAAAAAGAAATGATGGACAAGATGCTCTCAGAAAAAACTGGAAAGACTTACATGAACTGATGCAAAGTGAAATGAGCAGAACCAGGAGAAGAATAGCAATACTATAACAATGATCAAATATAAATGACTTTAGCTATTCTCAGCAATATAATGATCTAAGATAATTCCAAGGGACTTATGATGAAAAATGCTATCCATCTATAGAGAGAACCAATGTAGTCTGAAAGCAAATTAAAGTATACTTTTTTTTTTGTTTTATTTTTCTCTGGGGTTTTTTGGTCTGTGTTTTCTTTCACAACATGACTACTTTGGAAATATGTTTTATATGACTTCACTTGTATAAACTATATCAAATTGCTTGCCTTCTCAAGGATGCGGGAAAGGAGGAAGGGAGAGAATTTGAAACTCAAATTAAAAAAAAACTCATGTTAAAATTGTTTTTACATGTAATTGGGGAAAAAATAAAATAGCAAGTAAATACATTTTAAAATTTAAACAAAGAGAAATATTGCTAAAGATTATGACATCTTAGAGAGCAATTAAATACCTTAGGGATAAAACTGGCCTGCATCATTACAACAACTGAAGGCAAAGGTTTTGGAAGAGAAAGGCAGGTTTGGGAAGTAAAAAATCTGGTTAAGAGAATAATGTCTAAAAATAAAGTTTGGATATCTCAGGTATGGTTTAAAATTTAGAAATTATGGCATATTATCAAGCAATGGAATGTGCCTGCCAAGGTCTAGTTAAAAATTTTAAGGGTTACTGAAAATTATATCACATGGAGAGACAGAAGAAGGGAGGGAGGGAGTGTGGAGAGTAAGGAAATAGGAAAATCGGTAGGGGAAAGAGAGCGAGAGGGAGGGAGGGAGGGAGAGAGAGAGGGAGAGAGAGGGAGAGAGAGGGAGAGAGAGAGAGAGAGAGAGAGAGAGAGAGAGAGAGAGAGAGAGAGAGAGAGAGAGAGTGAGAATTTATTAAGTATTTACTATGTTTAAGGCACTGTGCTAAGTACCACGTATGAAAATACAAGTAAGACAGTCCTTACTCCCTCAAGGAGCTTACAACCTAATGGGCAAACACAATAAATAAAAGATATCTAGAAACTAGGGGTGGGAAGAAGGAATCCAAGGTGAGAGAGCAAGAAGAGAAAAACAAATGAGTTGAGCCTTGAGTAAATGGTAGCAACTTCTAGAATGTAGTCTGCGCAGGTAGTCACCAGTTAGAAGAATGGAGTCTCACACAGAAGTTTATAAAAGAACCAGTAAATGATACTGCTGAGAGATTTTCGATGATCTTTCAAAAAGTCTAGAGAACAGGTGAGATTTGAGGACAAATGTCCCAACTGCTTTTTTTTATAAGAGTGAAAAAATAGAGATGCAACCTCTAGGCCAATGAACTTAACTTAATACATGGCAAAATTCTTGACTGCTGTATCTGAAGAAATAGTGAATAAGCACGTAAGAAAGAAAGCGGCAATCTCAGAAAGTCAGCAGGACTCCCTTAAAATCAAGTCATATGAGATCAACCTCATCCTTTCTTCAAACAAGTTTACTAAGTTGGTAGATGAGATGGATATATTGTTGCTCTAGATTTTAGCAAAGAATTTGACAAAGTCTCATATGCTATTATTCTGAGGAATAAAGAAGAGGGCTAGACAACTGCACAAAAAGATTTAGAATTTGTTAAAAGGCTTGCCCCCCAAAATTAGTCACTAATGATAGCATCTGGAAGTTGTTTTTTTCAATGGAAACCGTGCTTGACCCTCTATTCTATTTAACCTTTTTTAATGAGTTATATATAAACATGGATAGAATTCTTATCAAATATAGATTACAAAATCTTGAATGAATAGATAACATACTGGATGTCAGAGTCAAGATCCACTCTTGGGCTAAATCTAATAAGATGAGATTTAACAGGGATAAATATAATTTTCAAATTACATTTAAATATGAATAAATGTAAATTTTAATATTTCCAAAGTATAATATGGGGAGGGCATGCTCAATATGAGTTAACAATGTGTTATCATAGCCAAAAAAAAGCTAATGAAACCTTGGGGTGCAATTAGAGAGGCATAGTACTGAAAATAAGAGAGGTGATGTTTCTATTGTACTCTGCCCTGGATAGACCACCATATGAAATATGAAGTTCAATTCTAGATACCACTTTTTAATAAAGTCACTGATAAGCTGGAAAGCATCCAAAAACAGCCAATATGGCAAAGGGCTTCATCCCCATACTTTTATGCAATGTGAAGGTTGAAGGAACCAGAGATGTTCAAATGACAAATTTGATATAAATTATCTGATACTCCACTTCCAAACTTACCCATTTCTATGAAGTGAACACCTATCCTTATAGTTTCCTAGGTTTGTAACCTCAGTGTAACCCCTCAATCTCACTCACTCCATATATCCAATCAGTTGCCAAATATTGGCATTTCTACCTCCACAATCTCTCTTGCATTCTACCCTAGTTTAGACCCTCATTATACCTTACCCAGACTATTGAAATAACCTCCTGATTTGTTCTTGTCTCTTTCTAACCAGTCCAATCCATCTTCCACTCTTCCATCTAAACAACTTTTCTAAACTTTCCTAAGGTTTCACCATTTCACTCACTTTCTTAATAAACTCCAGTGAGTCCTCGTTACCTCTAGGATCAAACCAACTTCAATTTGGCATTTAAAGTCCTTCACAACCATTTCTCCATGTTTATTACACATTATTCCCTTTCATACTTCCTACAATCCACTCAAACTGGATTTCTTACTATTTCTCATACACGGTGATCAACTTCTCATCTCCATTCTTTTGTACTAACTGCCTTCATAACTAGAAGGCATTCCCTTCTAACTTCCATCTATTAGAATCTAGTCTCCCTCAAGACTCAGCTCAGCTCAACAGAACCAGGAGAACACTGTATATAGCAGCAGCAATGCTCAACTGTGAATGACTTGGCTATTCTCAACGTTACAATAATCCAAGACAATTCTGACAGACCTACGATGAAAAATTCTATCCAGAGAAAGAACTGATGAAGTCTGAATGCAGATCTGGTAAAAAGGTAAAAAACAACAACAGCAATAGCAACAACTCTGTTAGAAGATTCTTTGTAGGATAGAGGGCACAGGTTGAATTTGGTGGGAAGGGATGATACTTAAGGGGTGAAGTTAAGAGGTGAGAGAGGAAAGTGGCAAGAGAGATGGGGAGAGACAGGGTAGGGTAAACTATCTCATGTAGAACAGGCAAGGGGAAGTAGTTGCAGGGGAGGGGAAGAACAGGAAGGCAAAAAGGCAAAACCCTATTCTCACTGAATCTGGCTCAGGAAGAGAATGACATACATACTAAATGGGATATCTCACCCTGCAGGAGAGTAGGGGGAAGGGGGATGAGAGGGAGAATGATGGAGGGGAGGGCATTCTGCGGGGAAGAGAGGTTGGAAGTACCCACTTTCGAAGAGGGACAGGATCAAAGTAGGGAATGGACCGGGTGGGGGATGGGATGGGTGGGAAGGAAATATAAGCAGCCTTTTACAATATATCTACTATGGGAATGTTTTGCATAGCTATACATGTACAACACATACTGAATTGCTTATCTTCCCATCGGGAGTGGGTGACGAGGAAGGGAATGGATCGAAAATTCAAAGTTTTAAAATTAAATGTTACAAATGTATATAAATACTATTATTAATACTATTTTGCATGTAATTGGGAGATAAGATGTGCAGGCATTTGAGGCACAGAAATTCACCTTGCCCTAATGGCAAAGTCGAAGGGAGTATGGGGGAAGATATGGGAGAGAGCAGATTGGATGAGGGGATATCTTGTGGGTGGTGGGTAGGGGGAAAATAGGAATAAAATTATAACTCAAAATCTGGTAGAAATTAATGATGTAAGCCAGAAGTTAATAAAGCATTTGTTAAAATAAAAAATAAAAAAGAAGATTCTTTGTATGATCTATGAAGCATTTATATAGATTCAGCATAATCATTTCACAGCTTTAATTAATTATACTGCAGCTGACATTGCTTTTATTTTGGGTACATCCTAGTATCATCCAGGAGAAAGAATACTTGATTTGTAGTCAGAGGACCTAGGTTCAGATGTCACCCCTACTGTTTATTATGCCTCCCCCTTAAGTAAGAGATGATGACTTTAAGCAAAAATACCCTCAAGATTTGTCTTTTTAACCTTTCTGAACTGCACTTTGCTCATCTGTAAAATAGAGATCATAGCAATTATACCACCTATCTCATGAGGTTATTTCAAAGATCCCTTAGGGTATGTAAATCATTTTCTAAACCACAAAGCATTACATTAATATCCCTTACTCAAAACTTCAGTTTATTTTACCAACCCCTACTTAAAGATGACTAGGAGGTTGGACTATGATTTCAATTGAATCTCTGTGGATTTTTTTATTTATACACTCTGACAAAGAGATCATAAGCAAATCCTTTCCTACCTTTCCATTCCCTCAGCAACAGCCTTAGTTTAGGTTTAGCTTATCTGGTCCTGATTCTGCCACTGGTTAGCTATGTGAACTTGGATGAATTGCTTTTGTATGAGAAAAACATCTTTTCTCTGAGTTCATGTGGTAGGTAGCTGCTGCCCAACATATACTAACCACAGCACAGAAATTAAGGGGGTAAAAAGCTAGGTTTTATTATTATACTCAATCATAGGTTCAGGCCTCAGAGAAAAACTGAACCATCATTAGGATTCTGATAAGGCTTCTGATAGGCAAAATTACATCAGAGTGGAAAAGAAATCATTCTTTTATATACTGCAATCTTGTACATTCCTCAGGCTATAAAATTTAAAGATAAGATATATTCACAATCCTATACTTCCTTCAATGTCATAAAAGTTTAATAAACTTAGTTAAACAGAGTTATAATCTTATATATCCTCTAAAGAAACAAACCTCATCAAGCAAACTCTATAGGTAAACTAAGTCAGGTTACAGATTAAACTATATTTAGAGGATTTACAAATAGACAAATTGAGGAGGAAGATTTTCATGTCACCAGAGAGACAGGGACAGTTGAGATTCTTATCTAAGGAATGTTTAAGGCTCTTGGGCAAATTTTCACATCCCATGAGACAGGTTTTGGTCAGATGAGGTTAATATTAGCCAAAAGTTGCTGGAAGAGTGGCCCTGAGTCTTAAATAATAAAAGAAAATTTCAAAATCCCCATAATACACTTCATCTCTGGGTCTTGGTTAACTATCAATGGAATGAGGGATTGGATTAGATGATCGCAAAAGTTTCTTCCAGCTCTAAGATCCTATAACACCATGATTCTAAAAAAAAAAAAAGCACAAAAGAAAACTAATTTGCATCAGAAGATTTTCAATATAGTATTGCACATTGCTCTAATACCTTATAACTTGTAAAGGGATCTTTGTGTCCATCAGAAAGTTGGATTAAATGATCTCATAGATGTCTTCTAATTTTGAAATTCTATGCTCATCACTTCCTCCTTTTTACTATTATAATAACCTTCTAATTGATCTTACGGGCCCCAGGTTTCCTGCTTTCTAATCCATTATTTACAATGACCAATCCGTGTCTAAAGAATACAAATTAAATTTCTTATCCTGGCGTTCAAGGACCTCCACAATTTGCCTCCATTCTAGTACAACATAGTAACCTGGAGTCAAGAGACCTGGGTTCAAAGCCAGGTTTTACCACTTATTCTCTCTTTATGACCTCGGTCTCTTCATTAAACCTCATGGAAACTACTTGTAAGATTCAAGTTAGGTAATGTATGTGAAGCATTCTGTAAGCAATAATAACAATAGGTAACATTTACATAATTCTTTAATCTTTTCAAAATGCTTCAAATTTATTATCTAATTCAATCCTCATGACAACCCTGAGAGAGAGGTGCTAACTTTGTACACAATTTACAAATGAGGAAATATTCCCAGAAATGTTAAGTGACTTTGCACAAGGCCACAAGGCAAAGCTATGTCTGAGACAGGATTTGAGCCCAAGTCTCCCCAACTCCAAGTCCAGAACTTTATCAACTATGCCTCTCCCTTTCTCCCTTCCCCTACTTCCCCTCCTCCTTTACCTCTCCCCCCATTTTCCCTATCTCCCTCTCCTTCTCTCTCTCTCTCACTCTTTCCTTCTTTCCCTCTCCCTTTTCCCCATCTCCCTCTTCCCTTCTCCCTTGATCTCCCTTTCTTTCTCTCTCTGTCTTTACTTCTCCCTCCCACTCACCCTGTCCCTCTCCCTTTCCCTTTCTGTGTGTATAAATTTTAAATCCATATATATATATATATATATGTATGTGTGTATATATGCATATATACATACACATATATGCATATGTTGTATACTATATAAGCTATTATGTCATACTTTCCCCCTTCATCTATTCATGTTCCTGCCAAATTGAAATACTCTCTATCTTCATTCTCATGCTGTCCTTTCCCATGTCTAGAAGTGCTTCTATCCATGCTATTCCTCAGGCTGAAGTGTACTCCTCCCTCACCACCACCATCTCTGCTACTAAAAATCTTTTCACTGGGCCTGACTCAGATGCCACTGACTCTATAAAGCTTTTATTGATCCCACCAACTGAATGAATCTTTCTACCGTCGTATTTTCCATATTACTTTGCTTAGCTCTATTATTGGCATTTAACAAAATCTGATTTATGCCGTAGTTTTTTTGCATATATTATCTTAACCTCTTCTTAGAGTATAAACCTGGTACCTCCTAAACCTAATAGATTATCTTAATAATAGTAAAAACACTTAAAATATGTTCATTGAACTAAATTGAAGGTATTTGTAACATTCTAAAAAGCTTTTCTGTATTTTCAAATTATGTATTATTTTCTTTGAACTACTAGCTTCACTAAAGTTCTATGTGATACTTTACCATAAGGTGAAGATGACCCTGAGTTCTCACAGGCTATGGCAGCAGAGTACAAGTTTTGGCAGATCCTGCCAAGATAGAAAGTCTTAAAGTGAGCTCAAGCTACTGACAGGCAGTGGATACTTGTCATCTGTCATCTGAAAACCAGCCTAGCTAAGCTCAGAGAGGGTCATTCACTAGGATAAGAGGAATGTGATTATTTTTAGCCGCTGTGACTCTTGAAGAACATCTACCAAATCATAAGGGGATTGATATCTGCATTGGTGAAGAGTCTACACCAAAACAATCACAAATTCTTAAAGTATTGAAGTAATTGAGTAACAGACATTATATGAACAAACATTTTTCTCATAGGTATTCTGAGAAAATTATAAAATCATAAAACATCTTCCACAAAATTATCTTCTTCAAAGACAACTCAGTGGTACTGTGGATAAAACTCTGCCCTTAGAGTCAGGAAGGCCTTGAGTTCAAATCCTGTCTCAGACACTTACTAGCTCTATATAACCCTGAGAAAGTCATTTAACTTCCCCATGCCTCAGTTTCCTCATCTATAAACTGTAATTAATAAACTGATGAATTGATGTTTGGGGGCGGAGTCAAGATGACAGAGTAGAAACAGGACTTTCTCAGGGCTCTGGCTCTCACCTCCTCCAATTCAAGTAAAAGGTAACTCTGAAGAAACTTTGGAGCTACATAACCCACAAAATGATGCAGAGAAGCTAACCTCCCACTGAAGACAGCCCGGCAGGCCGGCAGCAAGTGGCCAGCATAGCGCTCTGGGAGCCAACCCTGGGCAAGCCAGAGGTTTTAGCCCCAGGGTGGGCCTGAACAGCCACCAGCTGGAGGGACTTCAGATCACCAGCAGCTGTGGCAGTTTCCAAAAATATCAACACATAGATGCTAAGGACACAGTGACAGGTCAGTGCAGTATGGACTTTGAGATCCAATAGTTGGGAGTGCAGTCAGCCTCTGCCCAGGCAAGGAGACACTGAGGAGCCCAGGCCATGCAGCCGCTGCCATGTAGCACCTTCAGCTCCTGGTCTGCAGCTCTTGCTTTACCTGCTTGGATCTGGATTGAGGTCTAGGGTAAAGGTCCTGGGGTGTGCGACCAGCTTGCGAGAGTGTGTGGCACCCAACTAATATCTTTGGCAGCTGAGAAAACCCCAGCATTTGGGACAAAGCTCCCCTATCTGGTAGCAAAGTCCTACTGTGGCCAAAAGTCATGTAATTGAGTGGCAATGAGGGAAGCAAAGTAAACAGAGCAATCAAACTTTACACTCTTATTTTGGGGACAAAAAGGATCAAAGCATGGAACAGGAGGAAGACAGTGAAGTCAAAACTCCTGCACCAAAAGCTCCCAAGAAAAATATGAATTGGTTACATGCCATAGAGGACCTTAAGAAGGATTTTAAAATCAAATAAGAGAAGTGAAGGAAAAATTGGGGAGAGAAATGAGAACGCCAGAAAATTATGAAACAAGAGTCAACAACCTGACTGAAGAAGATAACACCTTAAAAAATAGACTAACTCAAATGGCAAAAGAGACTCAAAAAGCCAATGAGGAAAAGAATGCCTTAAAAAGCCAAATTTGCCAGATGGAAAAAGAATCTCAAAAGCTCACTGAGGAGAATCATTACTTCAGAATTAGACTGGAGCAAATGGAAGCTAGTGATTTTATGAGAAATCAAGACACTATTAAACAGATCCAAACAAATGAAAAATAGAAGGCAATGTGAAATATCTCATTGAAAAAAACCACTGACCTGGAAAATAGATCCAGGAGAGATCATTTTAAAATTATTGGACTATCTGAAAGCCATGATCAAAGAAAGAACTTAGAAATCATCCTTCAAGAAATTCTCAAGGAAAATTGCCCTGATGTTTTAGACCCAGAGGGCAAAATAGAGCTTGAAAGAATACACTGATTACCTCTTGAAAAAGATCCCGAAAAGAAAACTCCTAGGAACATTATAGCCAGGTTCCAGAATTCCCAGATCAAGGAGCAAATATTACAAGCAGCCAGGAAGAAACAATTTGAATATTGTGGAAACACAACCAGGATAACACAGGAACTGGCAGCTTCAATACTGAGGGATCTAAGGGCTTGGAATATGAGCAAATATGATATTACAGAGGTCAAAGGAGCTGGAATTAAAACCAAGAATCACCTACCCAGCAAAACTGAGTATCATGTTTCAGGGGAAAATAATGGTTATTCAGTGGAATAGAGGACTTTCAAGCATTCTTGATGAAAAAACCAGAGTTGAAAAGAAAATTTGATACTCAGATACAAGAAGCAAGAGAAGCATGAGAAGGAAAACAGGGAAAAGAATTCATAAGGAACTTATCAAAGTTGAACTATTTACATCCCCACATGGAAAAATTATAATTGTAACTTATGAAACTTTTCTCAGTGTGAGAATCGTTGAAGGGAACAGAAATGTATATGTGTGTATACACACACACACACATACATACACACACACACATATATATATACACATACATACATACATATATATGTCTATTATTGAGGAGGTTATATGGGCATATGAATACATATGTGACTGTGTGTATATATGTGTACAGGTACACATAGATAGAGGGCACAGGACTAATTTAATAGGAAGGGATGATATTTAAAAGGTGAAATTAAGAGGTGAGAGATGAATATAATGAGAGGAGATGGGGAGAGAGAGAATGGGGTAAACTAACTCATATAGAAGAGGCAAGGGAAAATGGTTACAATGGAGGGGCAGAACAGGAAGGCAAAAGGGAATGGGTCAACCTTATTCTCATTGAATTTGGCTTAGGGAGGGAATGACATACACACTAAATAGAGTATCTCACCCTACAGGAGAGTAGGGGAGAAGGATATGAGAGGGGGGATAATGGAAGGGAGGGCAGGCTTGGGGGGAGGGAAGTTGGAAGCACCCACTTTTGAAAAGGGACAGGGTCAAAGTAGAGAACAAAACAAAGTAGAGGTGGGATAGGAGGGAGGGAAATAAAGTCAGTCTTTTGCAAAATATCCACTATGGAAATGTTTTGCATAACTACACATGTACAGCCTCTACTGAATTGCTTATCTTCCCAGTAAGGATAGGTGACAAGGGAGGAAGGGAATGAATCTGGAATTCAAAGTTTTAAAATCAAATGTTAAATATATATATATGTATATATATATATATATATATATACATATACATATACATATATATACTATTATTTTATATGTAACTGGGAAATAAGACATACAGGCACTGGAGCATAGAGATCCATCATGCCCTACTGGAAATTCAGAGGGGGTATGGGAGAAGATATGGGAGAGAGCAAATTGGAGGAGGAGACATTTTAGGGTGGTGGGTAGGGGAAAAATGGGGAGAACATTTGTAACTCAAAATCTTACAGAAATGAAAGATGTAAACTAGAAGTAACTGATAGGGTTATTGTAATGATCAAAGAACATCTTTAAAGCACTTTGCAAAACTTAAAGTGCTGTATAAATGCTTTTTATTATTTTTTGCATTCTTTTTTGTTTTTATTTTATTATCTTTTATTATTTATTGCATTCTTTATCTTTTAAAGGTAAAATTTCTCCAATCGTGAGAGTTGCCTTTTCTATTCTAAACTTCACTCCCATTTTCTATATATCATCTAAATTCATTATGCTGCAGGGTTCATTAGTGATTTTTTTATTAATAAAATATTATTCATGGATATGGTAGCAGGTAGTGCAAAGTCCCATGGAAACGGTACTACCTCAGGTCCTCAGTCTTGTCTGTTTCTGGTTTATATCAAACTGACATTCTGTAATTCTGTTCATTTTTCTTGAATACCCTGTTTAAACCTACAGTAAAGGCAATGCCCATAATATGCTAGAAATATCAGGCACCCAAATCACTGTAGATTTTATCTAGTTATCCTCTCTCATCTACAGAACTCAGGGAGATTTCAAAATTTCAACAACAAAAGACTCAAGTAGATATTTTTACGTACTCTCAGTTCAAAGCTACAAAAAATAAAATACATTATTTCTCTTTGGGGCTTTTTAGGTCTTCCCACAATTCATCATCTTTTAGCATCCTTAGGGGAGGTCGAGAGGACACATGGATCATCCTAAATGGGAAGGATCTGCTCCAGAGAATACTGGTTGTAAAACCCTTTGTGGAAGCCACAGTGATGAAAAGAATGAGCCCTGCTGTCAGCAATACTGCACTACATCTGTCTTTCAGGCACCAAGTCTAAGGAGGGAAAAAAAAATCTACCTTGCCAGCAGAGTAGAGCCAAACTACTGAGATTTTTTTAGCTTCCTAAATCTTAGTGTTCCCATAGTCTACTTATTACAGCACATGGCCAGAATATACTATGTGTTATGAATCACAAGTCTCCAGCAATAAAAAGGACTTCCTAGGGGCTTTGAGCTTTCCTGCAGTCTAAATTTGCCAGTTACCAAACATCACAAACCCGCAAATTTATATTAAGTCCAGGGGCAGCTATGTTGGGTGATAGTGGAGATCCTGATTTTCATTTCTAAATAAGGGATTTATTGCTTATCTCAGCAAATGGAAGATACCTAAGAATTTGTTTAAATAGCCTTCTTTTTAAGTTAATCATATAATTTTGTAAGCGTGTGCTGTATTTAAAACATGTTTGAAAGTTCTCACTTAACTAAACTATTTTTCTACATTCTCATTTAAAAGAAGGTGCGTTAGTATCCTATCATCTTTGAACTCAGTTCTTTGAACCCAGTGCTCTATTCACTGTGCCACCTAGCTGCCCCTAATGAGATGCATGGACTAGATAATCTCTATGCACTCGCTCGCTCGAGCTTGCTCTCTCTCTCTCTCTCTCTCTCTCTCTCTCTCTCTCTCTCGATTTTTGTAGAGTAATTGGGATTAAGTGACTTGCCCAAGGTCACGCGGCTAGTTTTTGTATTAAGTGTCTGAGGCTGGATTTGAACTCAGGTTCTCCTGACTCCAGAGCCAGTGCTCTATTCACTGCACTACCTAGCTGCCCCCTATCCTATCATCTTTGAATCATGATAATTACTAACGACAATATACCTAGCTTTGATTTCCTGTCAACTAGAGATACTATGTTGAACAGCTAGCTTCACTAAGCTTCTACAGGATACTTCACCATGATGTAAAGATGACCCTGATTTCTCAAAAGCTATGGCAGCAGAGCAAAAGCTTTGGCAGTTCCTGCATAGGTGGGAAGTTTTAAAATTCACACCCAGTGAAAGTGTGTGTGTGTGTGTGTGTGTGTGTGTGTGTGTGTGTGATTCTGTTTCATGTTCTGGACATTATATGCAAAGTATTTGTTCATGTTGCCTATATAGGCCCTATGTGGGTCTACATAGATGTAGTTTTCAGGGAGATATGAAATCTCTAGATGGTCTTCTACTAGTGCTTCTCCAAGGGAGATTTAGATTTCTGCCAACAGGAAAACAGGAAATTGGAGCCATGAAGCTGCTCACTCTACTTTCCACAGAGAGAGGGGCACTAAGCTAGGATTATATTTATCTGTTCTTCTAAGAATTATTAGTCTAGGAAAAATAATTTAAGTTGTATTCCTGATTGTTATACATTAATGGGGAAGGAGCACCCCAAGTTTTATACCCAAGGCTTGGCTCCCTTCCCACTAAACTCCAGTTATGCAAAAACTACATGTAGCAAATAACAAACCCCCTCATCTGTGCCAAGAGCAAAAAGAAATCACAGAAGTCATGAAGATGAGAATATAACAGATTGTATTCAGGGTGAATGAGCTTTCCTATTGATAATAAGATATCTCAGCTCAACCAAGAGGCAGAGTCCCAGAACTCACCCAGTCTCTAGTGCAGTAAGTTGGAGATAGAGATACAATCAAGGTACTGACTCCTCTACATGTTGTCCTCTTCCCAGAGACCTCTATTTTCATGAACTTTTACTTGAAGAGATTCTAGAACCACATGTATTCTCTTTTTAAGCTGGAAGGGAAGAACAGGGATCTCTCTATTTCTGAAACTCTCACCATCTCCAACCCTTCATGTAGATATAGAGCATTGATTAGTCAACCTCAACCAATGAGATTATTATTTAAATGAATTTGATCTTCTAGTTACATATAACAATTACCATTTCACACCCCTCAAAAAGGAAAGTATGGGAAATGGAACAAAATTATTTGAAGCCATTAAGAAAAATGAAGGTACACATTTTTCGGACTCGACCTGTGATTTCACTACTATAGGGAACTTCCAGGGAAGAAATTCCCTCTACCTTCATAGAATCCCTCTATAACTTACAGTGTTAGAAAGTTCCCTGAGACACTGAAAGCAATGGAACACTTTTATGTGTTACAGGGAAGACTTGAACTCAAGCATACCTGACCCCAGATATCTCTCTTGCTGCCTCTCAAAGTAAAAATATTCAAGTTCAAATTTCATAGAATCTAGAGCTATAATGGGAGCTGAGGTACAAAAAGTGAAGTGATTTGTCCAATTTCACACAGCTAAGTAACTAGAAGAGTTAGAATTTGCATCTAAACTCTCTAAGACAATTGGTGATGCAGAGAATGGCATGCTGTACTTGGAGTAAAGAAGACCTAACTTCACTAGCTGTATAACCCAGGAAGAGCCATTCGACTTCCCTTAGCCTCAATTTCCTCATCTGTAAAATGAAGGGATTATAAACTTGATGGCCTCCAAGCCCCTTCCAGCCTTAAATCTATGATTCTTTGAACTCCAGCTCTACTATGCCATCTTCCCACATGCCAAAGTGAGTACAAAGAAAAGGCATAGATATTTCAGAATAAGGTACTTTGGAATTAGATTCATTGGGGAGGCAAGAATGACCTACCCTAACAAACAGTTCTGGTGGATGAAGAACTTCCTGTCTTTAAAGATGGCCACCAGATATCCAATAACATGAGGTAGCACTTAGTCATAAACCAAAGCTGCAGATGATAACTTCAAAGACCTTGAGAATTACTAGTGCATGGGATCTAATCCAACGCTATGAGAAGTATTTTAAGGATTTTTCAAATAGGGATGTCTGAGAAGTCATGAACTTCACGAATATTTTCCTTTAGTTTTATTGAGCAATATTTTTCTAAGGAAACCCACCTGTCTGATGCTGGTCCAACACAGAAATTTTATTATAATCCCATTGTTGTTGAGGGGTACCATAACCGCAGGCTACCACAAGATTCAACCAACTCTGTCCTGACACATGAGCTAGTGTCCTCGGGTACCCGCCCAGATTCTATCCTTCACAATTTACTTGGATGTCCTCAGGTCCTTTCATAGGAAATGAATATCAACTCTTTAGGCAGCTAGCTTAACTACACAGACCTGTCCTTTTAGATAGCCTGTGGCCTGGCAGCAATCATTTCTTACCTGACCCAGCCCTGTGCAATGCTATCCCACAGGTGTTCAGCAGATGAACTGAGGGAAGTCAGTGTTCCCCCTGGTTTTCATTAGGCAATCACATCAGCTGATGCTTACATAATTCATGTGGTTCATTTTCTTCCCCTTGTAACCAAATTTAAATGAGTGTTGAAGTAGTTAAATTGAGACCATGTTGTTATTATGATTAGTCAGGGCATCTTTGACAGAAAACTGTGGTCCAGTTTGTCTCTCATCATTTTGCCACCCATTCAATGTCTTTCTGGCAAAGGACCTTGTCATAATTTAACACGATGGGCTACAGCACTGGGCTTGTGAAACAGTTGGGTTTTTTGACTGCATGTGACTATATACAAGATGTGTCAAAGGACAGGCAATATAAGCAACCTCTTTTTTAACTTCATGGACAAGCTTTCTCAACTACATGTCATGAAGCAGTCACTGGCAGTTCTAGGAGCAAACAGACTATGTGTTCCTCCATGGTATTTTCATAGCCGCAGGATAATGGGAAAAGGGAGGATGAGAAAGTGACAATTGTTATTAATGTTTTCAGAGAGCATGAAAATCAAAATATTTTAGCTGGGTAGTTCATAAGAGTCCACAGTAAATAGAGTTGTTCTTTGAAATTTAAAATTCTTGCTCAAAGGAAAACTGGGGAAGCGGGGGAGGAGGGTGGAGCCAAGATGACAGTGTAGAAGCAGGAAAACTCTGTATGCCCCCTCCATAACTATCTCAAATACCTATACAAAATTACTCTATATGAACTTTAGGGCTATAGAACCCACAAAGTGACAGAGAGAAACAAACCTCCTGCTGAAGACAGCCTAGGAGGATGGTAGAAAGGTCCCATCATAGCCTGCTGGGAGCAGAGCCCAGCCCCACATGAGTCTGGGATTTTAACCCCGGGGCAGCCCAATCAGCCTGCTAGAGGGACATCAGGAGAGTGGATCACCAGCAACTGTAGCTGTTTCCAGAATTATCCACCTATAAATGCCAAAGACAAAGTGAGAGTTCAGTGTGGACTTGGTGGGAACAGGGGTCCAGGAGTGTTGTCTAGCCTCTGCCCCCAGAGGGAGAAACAGCTGAGGTGCAGTGGCTGCTGCCACGTGGCTACTTCAGAGCTCCTGGCCTGCAGATTGTAGGTAGACCAAGCAACCATTCTGAGGGGTAAACACTCTTGCGTTAACCTGCTTGGATCTAGATTGCTGTTTAGGGTGGAATTCCTGGGGTGTGTGACGAGTGTGCCAGAGCCAGTGGAGGCTTCTGAGAGGGCACGCAACTAATACCTTTGGCAGCTGAGAAAACCCCAGTAATTGGGACAAAACTCCTCTCTCTGGTAGCAGAGTTCTTCTATGCCAAAAAGCTCAGAAGTCAAATAATTGAGTGGCAATATGAGCAAGAAAAGGAAGCAAAGCAAGCACAGCAATCCAACTTTGGATTTCTTTCTTGGGGACATCAAAGCATGGAACAGGAGGAAAACAGTGAAGTCAGAACTCCTGTATCAAAAGCTTCCAAGAAAAAATATGAACTGGTTACATGCCACAGAGGAGCTTAAGAAAGATTTTGAAAATCAAATAAGAGAAGCAAAGGAAAAATGGGGACGAGAAATGAGAATGATGCAAGAAAATCATGAAAAGAGTCAGCAACCTGACTGAAGAAAATAACACCTTAAAAATAGACTAATTCAAAGGGCAAAAGAGGCTCAAAAAGCCAATGAGGGGAAGAATGCCTTAAAAAGCCAAATTTGCCAGATGGAAAAAAGAATCTCAAAAGCTCACTGAAGAAAATCATTCCTTCAGAATTAGATTGGAGCAAACATAAGCTAGTGACTTTATGAGAAATCAAGATGCTATTAAGCAGATCCAAACAAATGAAAAATAGAAGGCAATGTGAAATATCTCATTGAAAAAAACCACTGAGGAGGCTTCCGAGAGGCCACCCAACTAATACCTCCAGCAGCTGAGAAAACTCCAACATTTGGGAAGGAAGCTCCCCTGTCTGGTGGCAGAGTCCTACTGTGGCAACAAGCCCAAAAATCAAGTAATTAAGTGGCAACATGCCTAGGCAAAGGAAACAAAATAAACAGAAAAAGTCAACATTAGACTCCTATTTGGGGAGCAAAGAGGATCGAAGCATGGAACAAGAGGAGGACTATGAGGTCAGAAATCCTGCACCAAAAGCACCAAATGAAAATACGAGTGGGTTACAGGCCATAGAGGACCTTAAGAAGGATTTTAGAAACCAATAAGAGAAGTGGAAGAAAAACTGGGAAGAGAAATGAGAAAGATGCAAGAAAAGTATGAAATGAGAGCCAACAGCCTGACTGAGGAAAATAACACCTTAAAAAATAGACTGACTCAAATGGCAAAAGAGACTCAAAAAGGCAATGAGGAAAAGAATGCCTTAAAAAACTGAATTTGCCAGATGGAAAAAGAATCTCAAAAGCTCACTGAGGAGATTCATTCCTTCAGAATTAGACTAGAACAAATGAAAGCTAGTGACTTTATGAGAAACCAAGATGTTATTAAGCAGATCCAAACAAATGAAAGAATAGAAGGCAATGTGAAATATCTCATGGGAAAAACCACTGACCTGGAAAACAGATCTAGGAGAGATAATCTAAAAATTATTGGACTACCTGAAAGCCATGATCAAAGAAAGAACTTAGAAATCTTCCTTCAAGAAATTCTCTAGGAAAATTGCCCTGATGTTTTATACCCAGAGGGCAAAATAGAGGTTGAGAGAACCCACAGATCACCTCCTGAAAAAGATCCCAAAAAGAAAACTCCTAGGAATATTATAGCCAGGTTCCAGAATTCCCAGATCAAGGAGAAAATACTACAAGCAGTCAGGAAGAAACAATTTGAATATTGTGGAAAAACAATCAGGATAACACAAGATCTGGCAGCTTGTATGCTGATGGATCAAAGGGCTTGGAATATGAGTAAATATGATATTCCAGAGGTCAAAGGAGCTGAGATTAAAACCAAGAATCACCTACCCAGCAAAACTGAGTATCATGTTTCAGGGTAAAATATGGTTATTCAATGAAATAGAGAACTTTCAAGCATTCTTGATGAAAAAGCCAGAGCTGAATAGAAAATTTGACATTCAGATAAAAGAAGCAAGAGAAGCATGAGAAGGTAAACAGGGAAAAGAATTCATAAGGAACTTATCAAAGTTGAACTATTTACATCCCTACATGGAAAACGATAATTGTAACTTATGAAACTTTTCTCAATATGAGGAATAGAAACATTTATATGTACATATATGTGTGTATGTGTATGTATACATACATATATGTCTATATAGGGTGATATATGGGCATATAAATACATATGTGACTGTGTGTGTATATATGTGTATAGGTAGACATAGACAGAGATCACAAGACCAATTGAATAGGAAGGGGTGATACCTAAAAGGTGAAATTGAGAGGTCAGAGAGGAATATAATGAGAGGAGATGAGGAGAGACAGAATGGGGTAAATTATCTCATATAAAAGAGGCGAGAGAAAACTGTTACAATGGAGGGTAAGAACAGGTAGGCAAAAGGGAATGGGTCAACCTTACTCTCATTGAATTTGGCTTAGGGAGGGAATGACATACACACTAAATATGGTATCTCACCCTACAGGAGAGTAGGGGGGGAGGGGATGAGAGGGAGGATGATGGAAGGGAGGGCAGGTTGGGTGGGAGGGAAGTTAAAAGCAAACACTCTTGCAAAGGGACAGGGTCAAAGTAGAGAATAGAACAAGTGGGGTTTGGGATAGGAAGGAGGGAAATATATTCAGTCTTTCACAATATATCCACTATGGAAATATTTTGCATAACTCCACATGTACAACCTATATTGAATTGCTTATCTTCCCAGTAAGTGTGGGTGATGATGGAGGAAGGAAAAGAATCTGGAATTCAAAGTTTTAAAATCAAATTAAATATATATATATATATGCATATATATATATGTGTGTGTGTATGTGTGTGTGTGTGTGTGTGTGTGTGTGTGTGTGTGTGTGTGTGTGTGTATACATGCAGCTGGGAAATAAGATATACTGGCACTGGGGTATAGAGGTCCATCTTGCCCTACTGGAAAGTCAGAGGAGGGATGGGGGATGATATAGGAGAGAGCAGATTGGACGAGGGAGTATACAGTGGGATCACTGTTTTGGGGTGGTGGGAAGGGGAAAGACAGGGAAAAAATTGTAACTCAAAAATCTTGTGAAAATGAATGATGTAAACTAAAAATAAACATAAAATTTAATCTAAAAATAAATAAAAGGTAAAGACAGAAAGGAAAAAAAGGGAAAAAAGAGTTCTTTTGAAGTGAATATAATACTAAGGAAAACCTGGGGAGAGACCAGAGTAAACTGATACAGATTGAAGAAAACAATGAAAAAGTACAGTAAGTAATGAAAACTTTTAGTTCTAGAGACACTTCCCTCTGTCCCTTGATTCACACATTCACACATGAGTTCCCCCCACCAGGCAAGGATATTCCAAGTTCAAGGTACTCTGCTCAAAGGAATATAATGAGAGGAGATGGGGAGATACAGAATGGGGCAAACTATCTCATATAGGAGAGGCAAGGGAAAATGGGTACAATGGAGGGGAAGCACAGGAAGGCATAAGGGAATGGGTCAACCTTATAATCATTGAATTTGGTTCAGGGAGGGAATGACATACACAAGAAATAGGGTATCTCACCCTACAGGAAAGTAGAGGGGAAGGGAATGAGGGGGGGATGATGGAAGGGAGGGCAAACTGGGTGGGAGGGAAGTTGGAAGCACACACTTTTGAAAAGGGACAGGACCTGCAGTGAGTAAGAGCACCGGCCCTGGAGTTGGGATGACCAGGGATAGGATCCGACCACAGAAAATGAGCACCCAAATATAAATAATGACTGGCTGTGTAACCTTGAGCAAGTTACATAACCCTAATTGCTAAAAAAAAAAGGTGGGGGGGACAGGACAAAGTAGAGAATAGAACAAGTGGGAGGTGGGATAGGAGAGAGGGAAATATAATCAGTCTTCTACAATAAATCTACTATGGTAATGTTTTGCATTAGCTACACATGTACAACCTACATTGAATTGCTTATCTTCCCAGTAAGGGTGGGTGACAAGGTGACAAGGGACGAAGGGAATGAATCTGGAATTCAAAGTTTTAAAACCAAATGTTTATATATATACTATTATTAATACTAGTTTACATGTAATTGGGAAATAAGAGGAGGGGATATCCTGTGGGACTGCCATTTTGGAGAGGTGGGTAGGGTAAAAATGGGGAGAAAATCTGTAACACAAAATCTGGTGGAAATGAATGAAGTAAACCAGAAGTTAATAAAGCATTTGAAAAAAACTAAAAAAGGTACTCTGCTCAAAACGTTCAGTCATGAGCCTCCCAATAATGTGCTTATTTATGTGAAGTAAATATTTATGAAACAGGTAGGTGATTCAGTGAATAGAGTGTTGGACCTAGAGTTCACATCCAGTCTCAGACTCTTACTAGCTGTGTGACCCTGAGCAAGTCACTTAACCTCTACTTCAGTTTCCTTGATGGTAAAGTGGGAATAATAATAAGATCCACCTCACAGGGTTGTTGTGAGGATCAAATGAGATAATATTTGTAAAGCACTTAGCGCAGTTTCTAGCACATAGTAGGTACTTTAGTAAATGCTTATTCCTTTCTCTTCCCTTACAAATCTACCAGGTACACAATTAGTTCAAAGCAAAAGCATTTGATGAAATATCACAGTAAGAAAAGTAGTAATAAGACATTTACCTGGGGAATACTTTCCCACAAATTCATACACCAGTAATAGGACAAGTGGACACAAGAAGGGAAGAATATATACAAAGAACATGTGTGGCCAGGACATACACATGAAGGACAACTCTTACCCTAGTACTAAAGAGTGGTTCTCCTCTAGAGATGTCACCATGCTACTCTGACTGGGCTTACTATACACTGAGCAGCCTCTGCCCATTGGAGAGCCTTTCCCTGACATGTGGATATGCCAGATAACTTCTGCTAGATGCTCTTGATCTTCTCTCATAGTGCTCCAGTATCTTTGCCAAGGAAACTCCAAATGGGCTCACGAAAGAACATAACTGAAACTGACTAAACAACAACAAAGTGCTAGCTCTTTCTCATAAGAGGAGTAATGGGCTCTGACCTTTCTCTACATCTCTTTTAACATAAAACCCAAAGGATTTCAATTTCAATTTCAATTACATCTTTAAGAAAAGCAAAGCGGAGGAGGCTAGGTGGCACAGTGAATAGGGCACTGGCCCTGAAGTCCACAGGACCTGAGTTCAAATTCAGACTCAGACACTTACCACTTACCACTTACTAACTGTGTGACCTTGGGCAGTCACTTAACCCCAGTTCCCTGCCTTCCTCCCTCCAAAAAGCAAAAAAGGAAAGGGGGATGGGAGGGGAGGGGAAGGGAGGGGAGTGGAAAGGAAAGAGGGAAGGGAAGGGAAGGGAAGAGGGAAGGGAAGGGAAGGGGGAAGGGAAGGGAAGGGGGAAGGGAAGGGAAGGGAAGCTTTATCATAATTAGGCATCAGGCTATGGGGGAAACCCTAAATAACTTTTGTTCCCATAAAAAGAATATCTGTTCTCTAAGCTTTGGTTGTAATGGGTGTTTCATGTCCAAAAGGAGATTCCTTATCCCAGGAATACAGCTCATTGAATCACAGAACATTCCAGGCTAACTTGTGTCTACAGGTTTAGGTCTACTTTTTAACCTTGACTGAAACCCCAATACAACTTATGTTGGAAATTCCTTGAAACTCCTTGCTTAATTTCCTCAGGAAGATCCTAAACCTCAAAGCCCATCATGAGAAAGTAAAGAGAGGACTGCTTCTGCCAAAGTAACACTATATTCCTCTGAATATCTGACCCATTACTGTTTTTAAGAGTCACAAATTGCCTTCAGTCATGCAAATGAATATGAGTTAAAGCCTCAAACCAGAGGGCAAGGTCATTGTCTTTCTCTTTTATCTCTATTCCTACTTTTAGTATGTATACAAGGCAGTCAATAAACTCACAAAGGTACAAAATCAATGAAAATCACACCACACACACACACACACACACACACACACACACACACACACACACACACACACACACACTACCAAATCCAAATTAAATGGAATGACCAAGATTGATTTCAGAGATAAGTGATGACATATTTCTCTGTCCTGTCAACAGGGAGAGAGCCTCCCACCTCCATTTTGGATGCCAAATGTGACAAACACAGACAGAGGTGGTTGCTGCATTGGTTGGTTTTGCTTGATTTTTTTTCTTTATTATAAGAGGTTATGGGGAAGAGGGGTAACTAGGTGACCCAGTGTATAAAGTGCCAGGGCTGGAGTCAAAAAGACTCATCTTCCCAAGTTCAAATCTGGCCCCAGACACTTACTAGCTGTATGACCCTGGGCAAGTCACTTAATCCTGTTTGCCTCAGTTTCCTCATCTGGAAAAGGAATGGCAAATCACTCCAGTATATTTACCAAGAAAAGCCCAAACGGGGTCATGAAGAGTTGGACACAACTGAAATGAATGAACAGCAACAGCAACAAAAGAGTGGAGGAAACATACATTATCAGACATGGTTAAGTGTTTCAGTTTGCTTTGCTTAACTGTTCTCTGTTAAATGAGAGGGTGGGGTGTTATTGGAAAGACATACAGAAATCACTTAACAAATGTGTGTTGACTTGAAGTGACAGCAAGGTTAGTTTTGATAGGCATCACTAAAACATTTTAAAAGGGAAAAAACAAATAATATTGCAGTGTTCTTTATGGAAGAGTGAAAGGCCTGACTAATGGGGCAATGGACTGTACTTGAGCCAAAGACAACACGCAAGCACACTGACACACAAACATGTAAATGGGATAAACACAGTGACTAGATTTGTAGCCCACAGATCAGCATGCCATCACCATCAGCCAAGCTGATATCCTACAGTCTTTAGGTTTACCACGCTAGTGACCTCAGAAATCATATTTCCTGCATATTCCCACACAAAAAAAATTGGAAACTCCCCACTTCAGCACAATTGCACACAGGGAAGACATTCCATAAGAAAGTGTTAGCAATACTAGGTATAAATCTCTGGTTCTTGGACTGGAAATCAGACTTTTGTAAACCTATTGTAATTGTTAACCTATAAAGAAAAATCCTCAAGATTCTCCTTGCAGGAAAATTTGACTTCCAGTCAGTCAGTCAACAATCATTTATTAAACCCCTACTGTTTATTAGGCTACTACTGTTCCTAACACCAGGCACAGTGCTAAGTTCTGGAGACTAAAAGAAAGTCAAAAGACAATCCCTGCTCTCAAGGGCCTTGGAGTCTAATGGAGGAGATGACATGAAAACAACTATATATAAACAAGCTATCGATGTGATAAATGGAAGGTAATCAACAGAGAAAAGGTACTAACATTAAAGGGAATCAGGAAGTCTTTCAAAAGGTGGGATTTTAGCTGGAACTGGAAGTTAAGGAATATGGAAAGTGAAGAAGCCAGAGAGAATTCCAGGCCCAAGAGACAACTAACAACAACGAAGAGGAGATGGAGTGTCATATGCTAGGAAAAGCAAGAGACCAGTTTCACAGGATCTCAGAGCACAAGGGTGGAGGAAGATATAAGACTAGACAAGTGGGAGGAAGCTAGGTTAGGAAGGACTTTGAAAACCTTGAGTGGCACATTGTTGCACCTTCTGAAGTTGGCATAGAGGAAGCATGCTAACTTACAATATTATTATTCTACCTAGGAACCCTTTTATCACTCAATTTACTGTTCATAATTACTAAAGAGCTAAAACTGTTGTTTTTAACTTTCTGCACAAATTCCAGAAGGTTGAGAATGGTGGTGTATTTCCTTTAATTACCTATTTGTTGTTACTTTCTGCCTGACCAAACTGTCTAGAGGTCAAAAACTAAACAGGAAGGAAAATTCAAATAATTGAAAATTCCCATCTGGCATTTTCTTCCTGTCACATTTTGTGGCCATTTGAACTTAGATTTAGAAAATGGCTGCAAACATCACCACCAATAAGGAGCCATGTTTAAATTGTGAGCATCAGGAGGGAAATTTTTAAAAATCAATGGAAAGACTTACATGAACTGATGCAAAGTGAAGTGAACAGAACCAGGAAAACATTGTACACTGTAACAGCAATATTGTTCAATGAAGAACAGTGAATGACTTAATTATTCTCAGCAATACAATGACCCAAGACAGTCCCAAAGGACTAATGATGAAGCATACTATCTGCCTCCAGAGAAAAAACTGATATCGTTTGAATACAGACTGAAGTACACTATTTTTCACTTTCTTTCCTTTATTCAAGTCTCCTTGTACAAAATGACTAATATGGAAATGTTTTACATGATTGCATATGTATAACCTCTGATTGCTTACCATCTCAGGGAGAGAGAAGGGAGAGAGGGATGGAGGCATAGAATTTGGAACTCAAATCTTTTTTTTAATTTTTAAGTGTTTTAACATTTAATTGGGGAAAATAATATCTATATATGAATAAAGGAAAAAATCAATGGAAGAGCTCTGCTACTTTTAATAATGACAATAAACTATTGGAATGAAGAATTTTAGAATGCTACATGCATTCTGAAAATACTATCTTCTAAAAACATTGGAAATATGATAAAGAAAGAATTTGAAATAAGCAATTCCAGATATGATCAGATCAGAAGGACTACAGTGAGACTATCACCTCCATCATTCTGGACACTGCTTCTTTTTATGAACATAAGTTCATATTAACTCTTGGTTTACATGTCACATTGTTGATTAATATTGAACTTTCAATCTATTAAAACTCCCAGGTCTTTCACAAAAATTACTTTTTATTTGTAAGGTATTCTATATGTGTGAAGTTGAATTTTTGGACCACACTGTAAGACTTTACTTTAATCTCAATTAAACTTCATTGTATTATTTTTAACCTACTGTCCCAGCGTTTCACTATTTTTATCCTGATTTGGTTATCAAGCATTTTAGCTATTCCTCTCACTTTCATGTCATTTGTAAGCACATTATCTCCCCATTCTCCAAATTACTGATAAAAATGTTCAATTAAATAAGACCACAGACAGAGCCTTCTACTAGCTAGTACCACACACACACACACACACACACACACACACACACACACACACACACACACACACACCCCTTTGCAGTTTAACATCTATCCATTAATCGATACTCTTTGGGTCAAGTCATTCAACCAGTTCCAAATCTATCCAAGTGTACTATCAAACAACCCACGTCTCTCCTTACCACCCAAGAAGATTGTGATATGCTTTGTGAAATGCCTTGTTGGAATAGCTAGTCATTAGAGACACCAGCCCAGAGAAGCTGGGCAGCCACATACCATCATCATAAATTTATTGAGTGTTGCTAGTCAATGATCCAATAAAGTCAAAAAGTGGTCAACTACAACTCAATCACCATCAGCTCTTCCCAACAATACTGAAGCCAAGGAGGGGAGCTCACATTCATTTACTCACTTCCACTTCTCCCAGACTCAGAGCCGAGTTCACTGACAAAACACCATTTGTTCCAAGGAATCCAACAAGATCTTTATCCAACTGAACATTCAGCAAATGCCAACATCGTTACATACCCTGATAATTGGCCCATGGCACCATTGGGTGCTAATTAAAGACGTCATAGCTTACACACAAGGGAAAGCAGAACATATACAAATGTTGCTGAAGTTTTATTTTTCCCCCTAAAGTGTAGTGCTGGAAAACCCATGTAAACTCTGCAGTGATGCATTGTGAAAGGGGCCATTTGTTTTACTAACAGAAGTTGGTATGGTGCAAGAATTTCCTTGGCAGATAAAACACAATGGAAAAATGTGTAAACAATGGGTTTTCCTGTCAATTTTTGTGACTGGATAAGTAGCCTTTACAAAAGGTAAAATAATAATCATAGTAATAATAATACTAATAATGATTCTTTTTCCTCCCTTCCCCCAAGCTCCTAGGACACACACAGAGTCATTTTTAAAGTCATAGAAGATGAAGGAATTTATTAGTTCATGAATATAGCCAGCATGCCCATGGAATCATTTTGACACTGATAAAGCCAGCAAATGTTCAACCAACACACATGTTTAGGTTAAATTATATTGGCAAACATTAGGAGTCTTTTAGTGAGAGCCTCTAGACAGAGTTCAGGAGGTGTGGAAATCACTACTCTTCTCCAAATGCCGATGAATGTGCTTATCCTCTTAATGAAAAAAGTTCTATTTTTCTTCACTCCTCAAACTCACCAGAGAACAGGACATTACTTGCTATCACAAGCTTCATTGAGCTCAAAAGGGTGGGCTCTGGCTGAAGGTCAAAGGCACAAGTGGATAAAAACCCAAAAAGAATAAGGTTGATACATGGTGCTTATTTAAAGAAATTAATAGTTTGATGAATTTGAGCTGTTGAATTCCATACTCCTCTGTAAGACCAACCTAAGGCTGATGAAGTTGTTCTTTGCACCCCGTCGACCTCTTTTCCCTTCTCATTCAGTCAGAACCAGTAAGAGAATGCAGCA
This sequence comes from Gymnobelideus leadbeateri, assembly GCA_011680675.1. Taxonomy (NCBI): domain Eukaryota; kingdom Metazoa; phylum Chordata; class Mammalia; order Diprotodontia; family Petauridae; genus Gymnobelideus; species Gymnobelideus leadbeateri. The sequence goes on along the minus strand of WOXC01010876.1, from coordinate 111,664 downwards.
CCATTCTAACTATCTTTGTAAAAGTCTGCCTAAGTAATTTTATTTCTGGTAGTTCAAAGGAAGGAGAGTTTCCTTTTGTTAAAGAGTATTAAGGGAGGCTTCATGGGGGAGGTGGCAATTAAACTAAGCCTTAAAGGATGGCTAGAAAATTGACTGGCTGAACTAGAAAGAGAAGGGTATACCAGGTGGATCGAACAATGAGAACAGCATGAACTGATAATATCTGGACCCCAATCCTTTCTTCTTTGTCCCCTCTATACGCCCCACAATGTAACATCAAGCATCTATGTTCAAGTCAATTTAACAAGCATTTTTGAAGCACCTCACTGTGCTGGGTCCTGGAGATACCAGAGTGAAAATGAGATTGTCTCTGCCTACAAAGTAATTACAGTCTACTTGGAAATTTACATTCTGTGCTATTTTTTAATGGCATGTACAGTCTATAATTGGGAAAGATTCAAACTGGAGGGGGGTCAAAATGGGAAGGGTTAAAGCAAAAATATCAGGATGACTTAGGTGGTACAGTGGATAGAGCAGCAGGCCTGGAATCAGCAGGACCAAAGTTCAAATCTGGCCTCAAACATTCACTAGCTATGTAACCCTAGGCAAATCACTTGGCCCTACTTGCCTCAGTTTCCTCAACTATAAAACGAGCTGCAGAAGGAAATGGCCAACTGCTCTAGTACCTTTGCCAAGAAAATCCCAAATAGGGTCACAAAGAATCAGATATGACTGAAGTGACTGAACAACAATGATTAGTCAGAGAATCATATGAGAGCTTTCATTTGGAACACTCAGCCTGGTGTGGTTCAATAAAGCTGCACTGTGCTTTATGTTAGTACTGCATGTTACTAAGCTCTCTTTGCCAGGGCCAAGGGGTTAAAATTTCCTATGACAGTTGACAATTGTGTATTTGCCCTAAAAATTCATTTTGCCATTTGTCCTATTGCACACTATTGCATGATTTTCCATTGGACATCATCCTTTGTGGCCTCACTGAACATGAGCTCCAGGGTTGTCAAGGGTAACCAATGAAAACATTGACTAGGAAAATCACTAAATTCAGAAAGGGAGCAGTGACTTTGAAGGCAAATTATCAGAGGGAATTCTGTACAGGGTCATTTAGATTGAGAGACAACTGATCAACAGGGATCTATTTCTAGATAAGCTTAGTTTACGTATAGTAAATAGATCAATTACATATATAGTTCAGAGCAATCTTTTCTATATATACATATGTGTGTATATACATATGTTTGTGTGTATACACAGCTCAATAATCTATGGTAGGTTTGTTTTGGTTTCCTCAGTCAAAACCATGTGTAGGGTGCAACAAATCGGGGTGTTTACTTCAGCAGCCCTAAATTTTAGAGGACTGATATTGTTTGCATTTGACAGTGATTCCAAGAAGCAGTGGGAGTTGGGGAGCTGTAATTTTACCAACTTACCATAGGTTCATAGGTATGTGTATATGTATGTACTTATATGTGTATATGTATTGTGTATATTATATATAAATATAGATATATAGACATACACTTGTGTATAAAGGTATACAGATATGTGTAAATGTGTGTGAGTATGTATGTGTAAAAGCAACCTATAAACCCTCCACCAAGGCAAAATGTAACCTCTTCTACTTCTACACATATCCCTCAGACTATGCTTTTATAACTTCTTTTCTCCTTAAAGTTTGCCTTCAATATTCTCCTTAACTTAATTTCACCTGGATAGAAAAATTAAGGATGAGACAAGAAGTCCAAGAAGGTCTTAGCCATTTTGTTCTTTTAAGAAAAAGAAAATGAAGGAGCTCTAGATAAACAAAGCTCAGTTTGTGAAAGACTAAAATTTTGATAGAAATCTGTTATGCAAGTAGGAAACTGTGAAGGCAAACTCTAGGTTCACTATCCCAACTCCCACAAGCTCTAGCTTATTGCCAGAAGGAAATAAGCTTTTATATAGTCTGCTATGTGCCAGGCATTGTGCTAAGCACTATACAAATATTATCTAGTTTGATTTTCATGACAACCCTGAAAGGTAGGTACTGTTATAATTCCCATTTTACAGTTGAGAAAACTGAGACAAATGAAAGTTAAGTGACTTACCCAGAGTCATGTAGCTAGTAAATGTGTGAACCCAAATTTCAACTCAGATCTTCCAGACTCCAGGCCAGCACTAATTAATGGAATCTTCTGTGCCAGGTTGTATTTCACAGAAAAACCCATTCACAAACTTTATATTCCATTATTTAATCCTGTAGGGCATCATTTACCTAAATTCAGCCAATATGCTAAACTATATATACAAAATTAGGCTAGGTTTATATTGAACACTCATTTGATTGTAGGTAATTAAGACTACAAGAGCCCATTTTTACTAAATGGCACCTAAAATTATTTTACAGTAATGTTTCAGAGTACACTATACCCTGGGGATTTTAGTAGTTTTTTATAATGGTATGAAAATAAAGAATGAGGTATGGGGGAAGGAGTCTGTGTGCTAGCAGAGAGGAAAATTCTAGGGCTAGCAATATATACAATATATAAATTGGCAGTCCAATATAAAAACAGAGAAATAGGCAGCATGGCAAAGTGAAAAGGATGCTGCTTTTGCAGGAATAGGGTCTGGGTTTGGATCCTAGCTCTGCTACTTAATTACCTGCCTGTGTGACCTTAAATATGTCACAACTTTGATGGACCTCAGTTTCCTCACATCTAAAGTGAGGGGGCTGCTAGACTACATGACAGCTATGGTTTTGTCCCAGGGATTACTCTACAATACTGTAGTTCTATGAAATATCATGCTGTCACATTCCTTTCAAAGCTTTCCTCAGACTTCATAGCTTTTATCTAAAATCTCAGGTAAGGACTCTTCTTTCTGTGGAAAAAAAATTAGCCAAAATTCTGGGTCTATGAAACCAATTGACACAGTAGATTGATCCAGTTGTGACTCCTGATTCCAACTAGTTTAAAGAATCATTGAGAAGTTTCCTTATTTATCTAAATAATTACCTAAAACATCACCAAAGAACGAATTGGGTTAAGGGATAACACTGTTAATGATTGTCACAATCACAGTCTGTACTTAATAACTTCCATGATCTCTCAAAAAAAAAAAAAAGAAATCAAATGAGACACTTAAAATTCATGAGAAACTCTTCATTTTCCTTGTCCTCCCAAGTTGTCCATTACACTCACTCACTGACCCCAGGCCAAGGAAATGAAGGATTGAAGGCAGTCCTCAAAATTAAAGACAACTTGCGTCAGATGGTTCCACAGTCTAGTGACATCACAGACCCATTTGATGTGTGGGCCAGCCTAGTTTAAGGTGGTATTATTAGACTTATTTGGATCAGATGAAAGACTGTTTGTCAGGGTTCTCAATTCGGATGTTCCAGAACAATGACAACATTCAGATGTCAAAGCCGAATGAAAAATGAGACATTTCCAACATTCATAAACTAGATTTAAAACCCTTTCTCTGGCACCATTTGTCCTCTCTATGGAGCACATCACAGAAGGATCTCATTAGAAATATAATACACAAACAGGGTATGTGAAGACGTTGCAATCCTCTGACGTTTTCGAGGCCAGTGGGCTGGATGTGTAAAAAACAACACCATCAAATGCTCTCCAAACCACATCTTAAAATCCTTTAAGAAGGGTTTGTGTTTGCTGCTATTGGGGGAAAGGGGGTTGGCAATACTGTGCTGAATGTGCAATGCTCAGATAGTCAAGTGGAAGAATACTAGGGATGTCCATTTCCAAGTGACAAAAGAGCAATCTTCTCAAAGTAGAGTTCTCAAACCCTATGGTTCCTACCAACAAACTGCCCTCATGCTGATGGGAGGATTCCAAGCTTAAAAATGAGATATCAAAGATTCTAACAAACCAATTTAAAAGCCATTTTGGGTGTGGAACAAAGCAGCTTAGCATGGGCATTTTATGGATCATTTATCAGGGCTGCATACCCTTCTCTTATGTGGTGGGACTCCATATCCAAGTCCATGCACAAAAACTTGGAATTGCAGTCCTACTGCCTGAAAATGCCTTGGGTAAAGAGAGCAGTAGTTTGGTCAATAAGCATTTCAGTTTTCTATTTCTCATGACAAGCCCACATCAAACTGGCTGCTTTCACTGGAGCACACCTCCTCCATCCACCCACTGCAGCCCACCCTTACCCTCAATACCTCCCTCCCCAACTCTGGACATAGAACTCCTACAGCTACAGGATAGCACTCCATTCTCTTCCAACTTGCTCTCAATGTGCATTCCTAATGGACATATACCTTTGACCTGAAAATCATGTGATTATCCTATTTTTATACGCTTATAGTACAACAGAAATTTAGAACCTACTAACATAGTATTTAGATAGGAACTTTGTCAAACATTTCTACCTTTTTAAAGCAGATCCTTCCTTCACAGAAAATTAATAATACAATCTTGTAAAGAGTGATGGGTAAAAGACATAATGTGACTATATGAGCAACATGGATTACATTAAAGGCATCATCCATTTACAGACAGACAGTCAGAATAATTGGAAGGCCATCTTATTTATTCCTCTAAAATTAGTCAGTGCCCTAAGGACCTTTGCTAAACAATATGTAATCAGTCTAGTTTGAGTTGCTGCTTGTACCTCAAAGTGACTATTTCTTTCAAAAGAACTGTTTTCTGGGGCAGCTAGGTGGAGCAGTGAATAGAGCATTGGCCCTGGAGTCAGGAGAACCTGAGTTCAAATCCAGCCTCAGACACTTAGCACATACCAGCTGTGTGACCTTGGGCAAGTCACTTAACCCCAATTGCCCTGTCTTCTCCCCTCCAAAAAAAAAAAAAAAGCAAAAAACAAAAACAAAAGAAATGTTTTCTTTCCTGAAAAATGAGAGAGTTGACCTAAATAATATCTGATGTCCTTTGAAGATCTAATATTCCAGGATACTATTCTGTGATTCTCTTATTTTTTATTCATATCTAAATCAGTCTTTCCTCATAATTAATAAGGTAATAGAATCATAAAGTCACAGAGAATTGGAAGACACCTTGAAGGCTAGCTAGTCCAACCTCCTCATTTTACAGTTAAGGAAACAGAGGCCCAAGAAGGATAAATGGCTTGCCTTTGCCTACAAAGCCTGTCTTCTTTCCATTGTATCACTAGACCTTTGTAACTTTTAAAGGGTTTTTTTCCTATACTTTGTAAGGCTTCTTACAGTATGTACATATACATGAGTATACTCTCTACGCTCCTAAAAGCAGGGGCCAAATCTACATATACATTATATAACACCAAGTAAAGTCTCTCACATAATTTGTTGGTTGTTGTCTTTCTTTCTCAAAGAGGTCCAAAATGACATCACTATGTTGGAGTCAAGGCACATTTTGTCTAACTGTGGCTGATCAGACCAATACAGGCTTGGAATGCTAGACCACAATTCAGGCATAAAAAGTCCATGTGAACATTTGGAGCAGAGATGTCCCTAAATTTGTGCATCTCACATTTCTTTTTGAGCTACTACAATTCTGCTTCACTCATAGAACACAGTGCCTTCTTTGATGCTGGCATACCATGCTACTCGGTCCTTTGCCAGTGTCTCCCATGTCTCACAATTGATAGTAGAGTTCTTCAAGGAGACCTTAAGAGTGTCCCTGTATCACTTATTTTTACCTCTGTGTGAGCATTTCCCTTGGGTGAGTTCTCTGTAAAATAGTATTTTAAGCAAAAGTACCTTTGGCATTTATATAACGTGACCAGTCCATCAGAGTTTTGCCCTCTGTGGCAAAGTTTGAATGTTTGGTAGTTTAGCTCAAAAAAGGACCTCAGTGTCCAGTACTTTATCTTATCAGCTGATCTTCAGAATATTCCTATGACAATTCAAATGGAAGTGATTCAGTTTCCAGGCATGGAACTGGTATGCTGTACAGGTTTCACAGGCATACAACCATAAGATCAGCCCAACTGTTCTGTAGACCTTTAGCTTGTTAGGCAGTCTAATACCATTTCTTCACCACCCTTTTCACTGGAGCCTCCCAAATACAGAGCAAGCTCTGGCAATGGATGCATCAGCCTCATTATCTATGTATACATGCCTAGAAACTGTACTGCCAAGATAAGTGAACTTATCCACAACCTCTAAAAATTTCTCCATTTGTTGTAATCAATAGTTCTACATATGGATGGTAGGGTGCTGGCTGGTGGAAAACCTGTGTTTTCTTGGTGTTAATTGTTGGCCAAAATTAGCACACAGAGCAGAGAATCGATTTTTCATTTTTCCATCCATACTTTGTTGTACCTCATCAGAGACTGCACTGAGTACACAGTCATCATGAACAAAGAATCATGCACCAGCTCTTCCTCCACTTTAGTCTTGGCTTGTAGCCTTTTCCAGTTAAACAATTTACCATCAGTTTTCATCCTCGTTGAAGGCATCTGACAACATTGCTGAAAACAGAGCCTTGCTTCATTCCTTTGGTGAATGGAAAAGTTCAAGAACTTTTAAATGCTTCTCTGGATCATAATGATGATGAAGTAATTGTGTAACCTTTTAGTCTACTTGCTTTCTTTCTTTTTTAATCCCACTTTCCTAAAGGAGACCATAATATAACTGGGGCTGAGCTATTGGAAGGATTAGCCGGACTGGAACCAGGAGTTCAAGCAGTTTGAGTCAAAGCCAAGAATCTAAACACAGAAATAAGGCCAAGAGTTTGGATTTTCAGGGACAGGTTTAAAACCAGAATATCATTCTAGAGAGGAAGAGAGGTAAGGAGAGAGAGATGAGATATCAGCACTATTAGATATGAATTTGAACCAAGACTAAGGTCCAGGCTCTCTAATCAAGCAAGGGTGGAGGGGAGCAGGAAAGATCAACATGGATAGCAGTATCAGAAAAGGCAATGACAGACACCAAGAACACAAAGGAATATTAGAGTTCAGAATCGAATGACCTAAAAGCCTTGGGAAAATCAGAATACAACACAAGGCAGGAAATCTAACCATTTAAATGTCTGAGTCAAAAAGGCAGGGACCCAATCACTGAGCAACTGAAATACAGGGCAAGAAGTGTAATTAATAGGGAATCAATATAAACCAGGGACAGTGACAGAAAGGAACTAGAATACAGAATAAAAGCAGTTACTATACAACTAGGGTAAAAATCAGGGACTAAATAAAAAATTCCCCAGTTGTTTGGAAACTAAAAGATGAGAGAACAATGGCAAAAACTGATTTGCTATTTACCCAGTGAACAACTACAGACTTCTTTTACATGTTTTTACAGTCTAGTGTAAAACAAAACATACAGGTGGGAGTTAAGTGACCTCAAGCTTTAAAAGTTGACAGGAAGATCATTGCACTTAACCTAGCAAGTCAAAAAACAGGAAAGGTCTTCCTGACCCACACTGTTAAATAGACCTAAGGCCATCTGAGAACAATTGGTCTGTTACCTTCTAGCTTCTAAAGAGTAAGACCTAGGTGATCTATCTATCCTGCATAACAATAAAGTCCCCAGTAGTTTATGTGCCTTGGTATCCTCCAACAAAGCAAAATCAAAAATGACAGCAATATTCCAAATAATTCAAGCAATTGCATCATTTACCTAAAACCACTTGAGGGCAATCATGTGTATTGATATCCTCATCACATATTACAATGTCTTGCACATAATAGGTACTTGGAAAATATTTGTTGAATTGAAATTTGTTGAATATTGTTGAATTTGCTGAATATTTTTATTTGTTGAATACTATTTAGTATGAACAGTATGAGAAAAAAATCTATATTCCTTCTAAGCATACTGTAGCAGCAAGCACCCCAGCATCCCCAGAGTGGCTGCCAACACAGGTTCTTAGATCTGCTTTTCAAAAGGAAAGCAACTCAAAATCGGTTAACAAGCTTACTTTAATCAAACAAACATATATTACCTAGTTCAGGGGAAAAAGGTCAGCACCCCGAACTTCAGAGTATACAGACAGATCAAGCAGACAGGCTTCCAAACTGTCCAACCATTATATCAATACCAAATCACAGTTACCAGAGAGGGAAGCATCAACATCTGGGTTTTCAAAGCCGGGGGGCTCTCAACAACGGCTGCCCAGAGTCTCATCTGGTCAAATCACACAACACTTCTCAAAGTGAGCCCCAAAGCAAAGCCTCAAATCAGGGATTATATAGTCTTCTCCTGGCTCAGAGAATATAACCACCCTCTTGACCCACTGCCCAATCACACAGCATCAAGGCGTGGTCATTCCTGAAAACCAAGCCTCCTACCACAGGTTCCATGTGACCACATTCAGCCTATTAGGGGGCAGAGTATATTTTCAGATCAAGGAAGGTTCTTAGAGTCACTTAAGTTAATCAGAGTCTCTTAAGCCAATCAAAGGGCCTAGGGGCAGGGAAGATCTTCAAATCTGCATTTCCATTACACATACAATGAATATTTTGTTGATTTATTCAAAACTTAAGTTCTTGGAGCTTCAAACAAGTACTAAGCAATCAGTTTGCTCAGATTAACAAAAGCATATCTAAAGCAATATTATATGAACTTAAATGAATCTATGATAGCATGGTAGTACAGGTTTTACCTCCCATGGTGCAGATCTCAGCCCATCCTTGACTATCTTGACTATGTGTCTCTTGTCTGTGTCACTACATCAGTTCACCATAAGGGGTCCTTGTGAACATTCTGGGGACCTTCCTGAATTTCTCTTACTATCTCAAGGATACAAGTAACTTAGATCCTTTACTTAAGTGTATCCTTTCCTTTCCCAGTCTAGCTAATATTTTGAAATGTGTGATGAGGAAGAAACACTGTAGAGCAAACTTCATTTAACTCAAACAGTTCAAACACTGGATACAAATAGCACCTATTCCCAAGGTGCACCATGACCATCTTCTCAATGACAGAAATTCTCATTCCTGGACAAGTTACAAAATTTCCAACACTTCATAGAATGAATGGGATAACTCCACTCAACAGTGGTGTTCAAAACAGAAGAGGCCCAAAAAGCTGTTTTTTATTGCAGTGAATCCCGAAAGAGTCTCAGCTATAGGCAAGGGCCATAATCCCAGTCAATTGTGTTGCTGTCCATACTTTGGGTTATTCAATAAGAGAAGTAAGTTAGTGATAATTAAAATGACCAGTCAATTCCTGGACCAAGTTGAAGGTCCATAAAGCAGTTGAAATCTGCTCAATGACTGTTAAGTCATTGATTTCCCTTCCAGTTTCAGACAATTCCATCAGGGTCTCCTTTGATGTCTAATGGTTGATTGGTTAGTTGTTGTCCTTCATTCTCAAAGAGAACTAAAATGACATCACTGCTAAATATAAGTTTCAACATGTCTGACTGTGGCTGATCAGACCAATATGAGCTCATAATGCTCTACCACAAATCAGGCACGAATACTCCATGTGAAATGTGTCTTGTGGGAAGTGGTCCTAGAACTGAGTTCTGCATCCTTGAGAGATGACATCAGTAGAAGTGATTACCATCTCTGAGCTGGTGGCTAAAAAACCCAGGTGTGAAAGGGAGTTCTTCCTATACTATGTATACATGCAGATGAGTCTCTAGTTTGTGGCTACAGTACATGTTTGTGGTGCCCTGTGCTATCTGTGGCTCTGCCAACTTGTGACTGGGTGAAGATATATGTTTATAGGGAGTTGTTCCACCTCTGGATATGTTGCTGTGTGTCTATATGGACTATTAACTGTTCTTATTCCTTGTCAACAGTTAAGTTTGTCTGCACTTCAGAGCATTTTACTTGAAACATTTTGGTAACTTTTCCTGGGCTGAGCAAACAAGCTGTTCTTCATGCATAACTTAACCTGCTTAACTCTATTGGGGTTAAAGCATAATGGCTCAAATGTGATTAAGAGTTGTAAAAGGTCTTCCATTCTACAGTTTCATGGCTGGTAACCCTGTCTTGCCACTTATTGCCTATTAGACCTCAGCTTCAAAGAGCACAACTCCAATGGGCTGGCCACATTGTTCTAATGTAAAACATACACTTGCCAAAAAGACTGTTTTATGGAGAACTCACATAGGGCACATGTTCACATGGTGGTCAGAAGAAGCAATAAAGGACACTCTTAAGGTCTTTCTCAAGAACTTTGGAATTAACTGTGTGACATAGGAGACACTGGCATAGGACCATTGAGCATGGTGTGCCCACATCAGAGAAGGTGCTATGTACTCTATGAGCAAAGCCAAATTGAAACTGCTCAAAGGAAATGAAGATTGCACAAAGTTGGAGATTCCACCCCAAATGTTTACACAGACTATCCATGCCTGATTTGTGGTAGAGCATTCCTGGGATGGGGCAGAAGAAGGAAAGAAGTAAAGTGTATGAAGATTGGAAATGTGATAGTGGACCAGGTTGAGAAGGGCTTTGAATGTCAAACAGAAGATTTTATATTTGGTCCTGGAGATGATAGGGAGTAACTAGACTTTATTGAATGGGGGTTGGGGATTGTATCATCAGATATGCCCTTTAGGAAGATCACTTTGACAGTTGAATGGAAGATGGACTGGAAAAGGGACAGCCTTGAGGCAAGGAAACCAATCAATAAAGCTATTAAAATAATCCAGGCACTGGGGCAGCTAGGTGGTGCAGTGAGTAGAGCGTCAGCCCTGGAGTCAGAAGGACCTGAGTTTGGATCCGGCCTCAGACACTTAATGCACACACAAACAAACAAACAAAAAAAAAAAACCTAGCTGTGTGACCTTGGGCAAGTTACTTAACCCCAATTGCCCTCCAAAAAAGCAAAAAATAAAAATAAAAATGATCCAGGCACAAGGAGACAAAGGTCCATACCAGGATGGTAGCAGTATCAGAGAAGAGAAGGGGCATATGAAAGAAATGCCATAAAGGTAAAATTGACAAATCTTGGTTGAGAGTGAAGAATCAAAAACAACACCTACATTGCAAGCCTAGATGACTAGGTAGATGGTGGTACCCTCAGTAGTAAGATGAAAGTTCAGAGAAGGGAAGGTTTGGAGAAAAGATCATTAGTTCATTTTAGGATATATTGACTTTAAGATGACTACTGAACAACTAGTTTGAGATGTCCAATAGGCAGCTGGAGATGGAAGTCTAAAGGTCAGGAGAGAGGTTGGGATTGGATAAGCAGATCTGAGAACCATCAACTTAGAGATGATGACTGAAACCATGGGAGATGGTTGTTAATTGTTTTAATTAATCATGTTGCAAATTTTTATTGTTTTCTAGGGTGGCTAGGTGGAGCAGTGAGTTAGAGCACCGGCCTCGGAGTTGGGATGACCCAGGATTGAAACCGGCCTCAGAAAATGAGCACCCACACATAAATAATGACTAGCCGTGTAACCTTGAGCAAGTTACTTAACCCCAACTGCTTTATAAAAAAAATTTTTTTTAATTCTATTGTTTTCTTCATCTTGTGGTTTTCTGTTAATTGTTTTAATTAATTAATCATGTTGCAAATTTCTGTTGCTTTCTTCATCTTGTGGTTCTCTTGTTGGGCTCTGAGAAGAGTGCTACATAGTACTTACCAAAAAAAATGGAAAATGAGGTTTTCTCCAAGTAGTTTAACTTCAAAATTGAGGGCAGTTATGTTCCCAGAAAGGCAGCCTCAACTTTCAGTGCCTTGATCTATTCCTCAGTTTCCTCAGTCTCCAGTACAGTTCAGTCCCCATTTTACCTTATTAGTTCACAATCACCATCTAGTGGTAAAATAGATAAATGCAGGAGATTCTTAGCTGAGGAATAATTCTCTAATACCTAAGGGAAAAATAAAAGAACTTTATAATATAATGCTGCTTTGTCATTGGATTAAGAGTTCATAGAGTTGGAAAAACCCAGAAGTGATAGCTAAAGTGTTGAAGACGTTCTGATTTTTCAAATTCTATGAAAAAATAGGAGATGGTTTCTTAGTTCAAAAAAGAAGCTGGGAAAAGTAATGGAGACAGCATAATACAGTGGAAAAAGAACTTTCATTGGAGACTGAGGAGGAGTCAAAACAACATCTCTGCCACTTACCAACTGCGTGACTTTGGAAAGTCACAATTTCTCTGGGCTTCAGTTCTCTCATGTATTAAAAGTGAGGATACTGGACCAGATGTCCCCTGAGGTTCTTTCCAGCTCTATCTCTATGGTCCTATGATCCTAAGACAGTAAAAGTCAGAAAATCTTCAAAGTTAATAAAAGTAAGAATGGTGTTGGAAATGATAAATTAAAAGGCTATCATAATAAAACAGAAGAGAAGGGAGATTGATCTCAGGTAAACAACTTATGACTAGTGTATATCCTTTCTGTATACAGATTAGATTTCAGGCCAGAATGAGTTGTAGAAATGGCGCTTCTCTTTTTGTGACTCTTCTTCATTTTCTCAAGCTTTCTCTCCCTTGGATTTCCAACAAGGAAATTTCTTTTCCCCGAAAGCAGCAAGGAAATTCCCTGCAGAAGTAGCAATCAAGTGCAAGGTATGTTTGGTGGGGTGAGCAGAGACTAGAGTTCCTTATACTCTAATCAATTCTTGACTTTTTTTTTCCCCTGCCTTTGCTTACTTTTCTAGATACCAATCAAAAGCTAAATCCTAAGAATGGCTGTTTCCAGTCTTGGACTTTACTTCATTAGTTATCTTGAATTTGAGAACTATTGAATTCAAGAGGAGAGCATTAGCTGCCCACAGGAAAATATTTCCATAATAATAAATTTCTTGAAAGAGGACAACCAGTGATATCAAATAGCCTAATGACCATTAGTTCAGGCTATGCCATGACTAACAAGTAGATCTGGATCCTGTCATTCCAACAAATCATGTCTGAGATAAATGTGAAATATCTGTTCTGGAATCCCACAAAGGGTTTTTGTCTTCTAGAAGCAGTATAATGAACATAATGGGCTATTTGAATGCTTTATATATTTGTTCCTGTATGCCTTATCTTTTATATCTTATGTAATTTCTGTAATGGGAGATATAAAAAGATGTCCCATACTTAATTGAATGCCTTCATGGGGGAGGACCTTGGTATCCACATATGAGAAAGCCCTAAATATGAACCATACCTAAAAATTTTCCTGAAGAAATCTGGGTGGAAGCATTAATTAGCAGAAAGAGACACTTTCTGGCTAATTTTCTTAATAAAGCTACCAAGATTAAACTCAGGCTGTGCGAGTACAGAATATTTTGGGAGGTTATGGGATGGGGAGAATCAGTGGCCCTGAACCATAGGTGAAATACATTTTCTTAGAAGCCAAGTTCAAGTGTTACTTTCTACATGAAGATTTTCTTGATGCCCCTCATTGTGAGTGACTTTCTATTCCCACAAAAAAACCTTGCATATTTTTGCATTTTTTTCCTTGTTTCATATGCAGTCCCCTTCTGCTTCTTCTGTGACTGTGGCAGAATGGAGAAAACAAGAGCAGAAGTTGCTAAGAAGTATACAATTGTAGACCATCTGTCAACTTTAATAGCACTCTTAATGAGAGATCCTTGTCCAGTGAAAGTAAAACTAGAGGAGCTAAAGTACATCAATCTTGATTTTCTTGCTATACACAAAACCAAAAGAAAGAAGGGAGTCTCATCTACATGGAAGGGAGTGTCACAGGCATTCCCTGAAGAGACAGGGAAAAAATTTTGCAGAGTTGGTTTTATTGCATACCCAAAGACAACAAGAAACATTATTTCATAGAGCATCAAGTCATCTCATATTGAAGCATGGACATATTTATAAAAAGACCACTTTGAAACTAACTGCAGCTTATGCATCAACATCAGTTGTTGAGGATGGAGAGATAGAGAACTACGAAGAACTTAATAAGACTTCCAAATTAAATCAACATGTAATCTAGTTGATGAATTCAAAGCTAAGATGGGAAAAGCATGGTTCAGGAAAAAGGAATCAGACAAGCCAAAGACTACACAGAAGTCGTGTGCCTTTATATAATGAACACTTTTTTGAGGGGAAAAAATGGTCAGTGGACACAACAAGCAACAAATAAAGTTACAAAAATTTTTGAAGAGTTTTATTTTAACAGATAGGAAAAGACTTAACATTATTATTTAATTATTCCCTGAATCAAGCAGATAATTAGACCAACTTGTCAGGGGAAATATCAGAATTAATAAAAGCTTGAAGATAAATAAGAAAAAAGAGATAGTGTACAATTGAAGTAATTCAATCCTGAATTGCTGAAATAAGTTATCAGTGATGAGAAATAGTAAATAGATATCAAAAATACCATTGACCCTGATTATAATAATGTATACAGAAATTTAATATAATGAATGAAAAAGAGAATTTATTAAGTATTTAACATGTGCTGTGCTAGGGATACAAAAACAAACAAGCAAGATAATCCCTGCCCTCAAAGAGCATACATTCTAATAGAGGAAGACAATAATATTATCATTCTAATAAGGGAGCTAAAGTGGGAAATTAGGGAGGGGAGGCAGCAGAGGGGACACATATGGTACCAGAGCATGGAGTAAGGAAGTGGTATGGTGGCCCAGGTCTGGGCAAGATAAAGTAAACTTTCACCTATCAGACGCCAGGTTCCCAGGGATGGGATTTTAATGCCAGTAGGAGGGTGAGAGTGAAGACGTAATGGTTTGGAGATGATCAGGAAGTGACAGAATTGCCTTGCCAGAAGAGCTTGAAAAGTGCACGTTTGAGGAAAATGAAACCCACACATTTGGACCATTACATCCCAGTCCCAAATTTTACTTACAGTAGATGAAGAAATCACACTAAAAAAAGCAAAGAAGGAAAAAGCAGCTGGATTGGACAAAGTATATATAGATGAAATCTGCCTCTAGGGTTATACAAAATAAGAACAATGTTTGCCAATTAATGAGACATGGTGGTGAAAGAGAACAGCCGGTTTAGAATCTAAATTCATTTGAAAATCTTAGAGTGAGGGTTGATGGATGATTGCAAGCAGTATCACCTCATAAATAGAGAAAAGTAATGGAGGGTAAATTCAATTTAAAGAAAACTTGGCTGGAGATGCAACTAAGTAAAGTCATTCCAAGGATATTTGAAGATGAAAATAGGACAACAAATAGAAGAAAATTGGAAAGATCTGCAAAGATGATTGTAATACACATTTTTTCACAATCAAAGAGAGTGAAACCTCCACAGTCCTACCTACTATAACATCACAGTCTCAAATTTTGCATACAGTAGAAGTAGAGATGGCATTAAAGAAGGAAACAGCAGCTATATTGGACAAAGTATGTTAAGATGAAATCTGTGTTGGAAGACATACAATTATGAGAATGCTTGAGAGTAATGGATTGATATGCAAGGAATTTGAAATAGATGTACTAAAGGCATATGTTAACATTTTTTTTTTGTTTTTCTAGTCCTCATGTTCACCACTACTCCACAGTTGGTATAGCAAGTAAGTCTCTATGACTAGCTAATATAAGGTAACAATAGCAGGAGGTAAGATTGCAAAAGAAGAACATAGAAGTCGCTTACAAACTGTCCCATAAATTAAGAGAAGATAACAGTTATTTGTAAACTGTTCAATAAATTGGAGCCTCTGGCAACTGCCTTATAAATTAACTGAGGTTACATCCTGAGACTATGCGCTAAATTAGTGAAAGTCAGCTTGGCCCTAATGTCACAGCCCCTCAGTGCCATTAACTGCCCTCTGTATCTTAGCTGTAGATAAGCTCCAGATAAGTGTACTAAAACCAGCCACATGAATGGACTAACACTAAGGTGATGTTCATAACTTTGAGATGATGTTGATATGTTAATGCCCAAGGTAGCATGAATAAGAATTAATTTATCTTCCACCACCGAAATCCTGTAAAAATGGGACCCTGAACTCCTGCCTCCCACCTGACCCACAGCACTCCTTTCTGCTATGGGTCCATGTTGCCCCAGTGTTCTCAACTCCAGTCTGAAGTTATATTAGTGATTCTCTGTTCCCCTCTCTTCTGTTCTCTTCCCCATACTGCCTGACTCCCTCCACTGCCCTATCCCCTATTTCCATACCAGCAGGCCTCCTCATGCCTCTGTACTCTCTGTGCCTTATTAAAGTGTGATTGGAGCATTATCCCTCCCCACCCCCATTGCTGCCATCATTGTCTCTTCCATCAAGCATACAAAGAACTGGACGTGTTTCCCCCAACCCCAATGGGATCTCCTTGTGGTTTCTTCCCCTTAGCTCATAAAACAGGGCTGAGACCTACTACTACAAGGCATATAACGTTAAAGAGGAAAAGCCAGAGAGGATGTATGTGAAACTGGTTCATGTATTCTCCTTTTCTGTGTCTTTGGTCAGTTTTGCCAGACTGGTATCTAATTGTATATGGTTTACCCAGATGATGGTGAGTGTCTCAGCTCTGACATTCAAGTCAGTTGAGATCATGTGGCCCAGAGCAATGAATATTTTCATCGTACTTTGGGACCATCCAAACATAATGAGTAGGATGCATTGGGGTGGTATAGGAGACTGACCAATGTCTCAGTGGTAGTGAAAGGCCCTTCCCTTTGGTATACTAAGCTTGTATGGATCGTATCTGGGATGGGGGTGGGGGAGAAGGGCCAACTTGGTACCACCTTGTTTCCCAGATGCTCATTTGCATAATGTCAACAGGAAAACCTTAGAATTCAAACACTGCTGAACCCTAAATCCCAGAACTGTTTGGTAACTATGGCACCTAGTTTGCAGAGGTGAAATTTGAGAAATATGTTATATGGTAGTCATAAGGGATTCAGCCCTGAGCCAGGAAGGGGTAGGGAAAAGAGAAAAGAAATGGTTATAATCTGTACGACCATCTGCTTCCTGGAAGGTAGAAGACTTTCAAAGTCTAGTCAAGAAGTGAAACTAGAGAGATTTCTACCCATCCTAGGCTAAGGCTCTTTGTCCTTTCTAAAAAAGTTAAGTCTCATAGTAGTAGGTGCCATTTGGTTTCTTTCTGAAGGAATGCCACTCTGCCCTTGTCATGGGAGGAATTCTGGCCATTACAGTCAGACTTCTCCTAAGAGGTGCAATTGGAGGACCTGTAGGCACCAGTGTCCTCTAATAATCCACCAACACCCTCCACAAAACCTAACTGGTAATGGCATAAGAACTAGCTACACAAATTGATAAATGCTGTTGCCCTGTGCCTATTGGCCAAGGGCCAATGAGTCAGAGGCGGTTTGATCCTCGAGATTCAAACGGCCTTAGACCTCCAGGAAGATCAAGATGAAGTCTTCAAAATGGTGAATTCCTCTTGCTGTAGGCAGGTCAGTTGGACCCACAAAGTACTAGCCATAGACAGTGATATGGAACTTCTGGCAGAGTGAGTGTGAGGGATAGAAAAACTATAGAAGAAACTCAAATCCTAAGCTTTTCTGGGATCAACTGACTGACCCCGTGGAACTTGGAAAGCATTAAACATGCACTCTCCTTGAGATGGTGGTCACCAGAGTTGTGGTCCTGGTAATCATCCATTCACTGGGGAAATGACTACTACCAAAGTTAGGAGCAATCCAGTAACTAAGTGGCTGCTCTGTAAATGGATGCCAAGGCCAAGGGGCGGATTGTGATATGAAATTATAGGCAGCCCAAATAATTCAAATAAATTAATTTCTATGTGTCCCTGACAACCACCTGCATAGAACCTGCAACCAAGGACTGTTCCTGAAGTGTGACAATTTATTTCAGTATCTATTCTCAGCACATTTGTAACTACTCCTGGAGAAACCGGTAGCTATTTTTTGAGAAATCACTCCTTCACAGCTGGTCCCAACATTAAGGAGATATAAGAACCTCTGAAGGTCAAGCTTATTCTCAAAAGGAGATGGCTTAGCATCACACTTAACTGCATTCCTCTCCCTGTGAGTATGACCATGTAACTTTACTATTTCTGTCTTTGTTGCTTACTTCCTTGAGGCTGCTGGCTGTATCCATACCCCAGTGTCTGTTAATAAACCACTTACTGAAGCATCAACCTAGTCCGTCAAGGTTTCATATCATGGGAATTTTTAATCCCTCCAGACCTTTCCTGGAACACACAATTAGACATTAATTCTCCTCAAGGATTAAAGGTCAAGCAAGGGGCATGATCTGATACTGCCTCATAAATTATTAAAATTTTAACATCTCATTAATTAGCTCTGAGTCTCAATCCTAGTTTCTTAATTACTATTTCTAAAACAAAACAGAAAACTCCTTTTCCCCATAAGTTTTCATGTATCTCTATATTTATCAAACTCTCTGATCTCATATGTATAAATAAACATCAGAGTTACCAGTCATATAGTTTATTAAAGTGAAAAAAACAATAAAACAAAGAAGTGAGCAATTATTTCCAATATATCAGCTGTGAGAAAAAATAACAGATAATGTCATTAATAAGCATTATTGGAGATTCTGATTTCTTAGTTTTGGAAAGACATTCCTACCATTCAGGTCTCTCAGGATGTTACTGTCAAAATTAAAGCCACTTTTCAGAAATTATTTCATAATGTTTCCTTGAAAATGAGAATTAAACTCCATTCTATCAGGAACTAAGTTCTCTTAGTCCTCTCTATCCTCAGACTTTCTCCAGCCATCACAATTAACAATCTATCCAGAATGACATTTAAATTGTTAGTTTCCTCACAGACTTCCCACACATGACATCAATCTTTAACTCCCTGTGGTTTCATTTCCTCTTAAAGATAAAGTAACATTATTCATAGCCTCTGGGAGAAAGACTTTTGAAGTCAATATAGTACCTAAGTTCTTTCTAAAAAGCAAAAACAAAATATTCCAAATGTGGCCTAAGCAGAGAAGGGTATATGATACTACTGCAATGATCTGAAAATTATACAAAAAAATGTGTTTTATTTATATAAAATAAAAATTGTAATATAAAATTTTATATATTATAATTTATATAAATTATACAGAATTTATAAGAAACCTGATCTACTAGCTACAAGATTATGTTTACTCATTTTACCTCCCTCCTACCATGAAATTCTTCTCAGTCCCATACTTGATATTAATTCAGTTCTAGTTCTGTGATTTAGTATTATCAAAACAAAGCCAACCCTTTACAAGTTTCTGAAATCTACTTTCCCAGATCTCAATATGGTATTTGAGGGTCTGGACCTGGGCAACTCAGTATAATCAACTTGGGACACTTCACCCTCAATCAAATGATCAAGATGAGGTCTTCCTGAAACAACCAAGCATCCTCAACTCCTCCCATATCATCCACCCCTTCAAAAAATTTCCCAGTGAAGAGGGATTTCCCTTTGTCTTGGTTCCAAAGTTACAGCTCCCAAGTTTCATACTTTTTATACCTCCCTCCTCTCAACTTGGAGGTCTCCATGCTATGAAGTTACTAACTGCTTGCCTTTGCACCTTGCCTCTTCTTCTGCCTGGTCTACAGATACAGATTCTTCAAGTAAGATCCATCAGCCAATTTATCCTGCATGGACTCATCACCTCCTTCCTCTATGCCATATATACTAAAAATATACATATCCCTACCAAACTCAGCTTCTATGAATTTAGATCTCTAATAACATGGCTGCTTCTCTCAGACTAACTGGCTTTCATCCTGAACTTTCATTTCAAGATCTTAACTCCTATCAAACAGCTATTAGCTAAAATAATGGGTGATACCCAAAGAGCAAAAAAGACTGTATTATTTTCCTTTGGCTGGGTTCCTCATCCCAGACTCATAAGTCACTGACCCTACTGTAATGCCAATCACACTGGCATACCCAGGTTGGCTGCTAGCACAGGTTCTCAGATCTGCTTTACTAGGAAAGATAGCTGTTTAAGGGGTCAACAATTTTTTTAATTACATTAACTAGTTCAAGGAAAAAGACAGCACCCTGAACTTCAGAGAAAATACAAACGTAGAAATGAAGACCAATAGACAGGGCTCCGACTGCCTGAATCAACTATATACTTCTCATACATCCCTGGATTGTTAGAGCCTTTACATCAGGGAACTCTGAACAAATGGCTACTCAAGAGTCTCAACTAGGAAATAATAAGTTCCTTCTAATAAGTGAACCCCCAAAGCAAAATACCAATTCAGAGTATATATATACTTCTCAGAGCCAAAAGGTATCACAGCCTTCAGTGACTCAGTACCTAATTAGAAATTAGAAAAAGGTGTGAAAGCCTTCCTACAAGCAAGCTTCGCTTAATGGGCTCCACCTGAGATCTGTTGGGGGCAGGGGAATTTTAAATCCCATTAACATTACATCTATTCATACCCCTTCCTGAGAATTTTGAATATTATAGGAAGATCTGAATTTAAGTTCTGTTCCTGATATATACTAGATGTGACACCATTGGTAAATCGCTAAATCTCTGAGGCAACTATCTATGGCTCTAAATTGTAGAATAGGGGTGGCTAGGTGGCACAGTGAACAGAGCACCAGCCCCGGAGTCAGGAGGACCTGAGTTCAAATCCAGCCTCAGACACTTAACACTTACTAGCCATGTGACTTTAGGCAAGTCACTTAACCCCAACTGCCCTCCAAAAAGCAAAAAACAACAACAACAACAAAATAAAACATTTGCATACAAGTCCCTAATACTGTTTAAAATAAAAGTCTAGGCAAAAAAAATTAATAATTTTTCACCAGACCTGTGTGTGTATACACACACACACACACACACACACACACACACACACACACACACACACACACACACATTCATATACACATATGGAACTGTGAAACATGTCCCCATAACCAACTGATGAGGCATGTCAAACAAACTGCAGTGTACCTGTCTATACCCTTTGCTGGCTTATTCATGCAGTGACTAGCAAGGACCATGAAAATTCTTGCCACATTGATGTAATATAGGAAGCTCTCAGTAAGTAAAGCTCCTTTTTTTTGGAGCTTCAAAATGTCAACTTTTATTTTTTTTCAAATGCTTTATTAACTTCTGGTTTGCTTCATTCATATCCGTCAGATTTTGAGTTACAATTTTTCCCCATTTTCCCCTACCCCCACCCCAGAATAGCAGTCCCACAAGATATCCCCTCATCCAATCTTCTCTCTCCCATATTTTCTCCCAAAATCCCTTTGACTTTTCCAGTAGGGTAAGGTGAATCTCTGTGCCCCAATGCCTGTATATCTTATTTCTCAATTATATGTAAAATATTATTAATAATAGTATTTATATATTTTTTAAAACGTTTGATTTTAAAACTTCAAATTCCAGATTCATTCCCTTCCTCACTTGTCACATACTCTTGCTGGGAAGATAAGCAATTCAGTACGTGTTGTACATGTATAGCTATGCAACACATTACCATAGTGGATATATTGTAAAAGACTGACTATATTTCCCTCCCTCCTATCCCACCTCCCATTTGGTCTATCCCCTACTTTGATCCTGTCCCTTTTCAAAAGTGGGTGCTTCTAGGGGCAGCTAGGTGGCGCAGTGAATAGAGCGCCGGCCCTGGAATCAGAAGGACCTGAGTTCGGAGCCGGCCTCTGACACTTAATCCACACAAACAAAAAAAACCTAGCCGTGTAACCTTGGGCAAGTTACTTAACCCCAATTGCCCTAAAGGGGCGGCTAGGTGGCGCAGTGAGTAAGAGCGCCGGCCTCGGAGTTTGGATGACCCGAGATCAGATCCGGCCTCAGAAAATGAGCACCCACAAATAAATAATGACTAGCCCTGTAACCTTGAGCAAGTTACTTAACCCCAATTGCTTTAAAAAAAAAAAAGTGGGTGCTTCCAACTACCCTCCCCCGCAGCCTGCCCTCCCTTCGATCATGCCTCCTCTCATCCCCTTCCCCCCTACTCTCCTGTAGGGTGAGATATCCTATTTAGTATTTATGTCATTCTCTCCCTGAGCCAAATTCAATGAGAGTAAGGTGTTGCCTTTTTGCCTTCCTGTTCTTCCCCTCCCTTGTAACCATTTTCCCTTGACTCTTCTATATGAGATAAGTTTACCCCATTCTCTCTCTCCCCATCTCCTCTCATTTTATTACTCTCTTACCTCTTAATTTCACCTTTTAAGTATCATCCCTTCCTATTAAAATGGTCCTGTGCCCTCTATCTATGTATATCTGTAAACATATATGCATACATTCATATATGTATTCATATGCCCATATACCCTTCTTCAACTATTTTCATACTGAGAAAGGTTTCATCAGTTACAGTTATCATTTTTCCATGGAGGAATGTAATAGTCAACTTTGGTAAGTTCCTTATCATTTCTTTTCCCTGTTTAGCTTCTCAAGCATCTCTTGCTTCTTGTATCTAAATGTCAAATTGTCTATTCAACTCTTTTTTTCCTCAAGAATATTTGAGAGTCCTCTATTCCACTGAATGACCACATTTTACCCTGAAGCATGATACTCACTTTTTCTGGGTAGGTGATTTTTGGTTTTAATCCCAGCTCCTTTGCCCTCTGGAATATCATATTCCATACCCTTTGATCCCTCAGTGTAGAGGCTGCCAGATCCTGTGCTATCCTGATTGTGTTTTCACAATATTCAAATTGTTTCTTCCTGGCTGCTTGTAATATTTTCTCCTTGATCTGGGAATTCTGGAACCTGGCTATAATATTCCTAGGAGTTTTCTTTTTGGGATCTTTTTCAGGAGGTGATTGGTGGATTCTTTCAACCTCTATTTTGCCCTCTGGTTCTAAAACATCAGGGCAGTTTTCCTTGAGAATTTCTTAAAGGATGATTTCTAGGTTCTTTCTTTGATCATGGCTTTCAGGTAGTCCAATAATTTTTAGATTATCTCTCCTGGATCTATTTTCCAGGTCAGTGGTTTTTCCCATGAGATATTTCACATTGCCTTCTATTCTTTCATTTGTTTGAATCTGCTTAATAGCATCTTGATTTCTCATAAAGTCACTAGCTTCCATTTGCTCCAGTCTAATTCTGAAGGAATGATTCTCCTCAGTGAGCTTTTGAGATTCTTTTTCCATCTGGCAAATTCGACTTTTTAAGACATTCTTCTCCTCATTGCCTTTTTGAGCCTCTTTTGCCATTTGAGTTAGTCTATTTTTTAAGGTGTTATTTTCCTCAGTCAGGCTGTTCACTCTCATTTCATACTTTTCTTGCATCTTTCTCATTTCTCTTCCCCATTTTCT
The DNA here is from genome assembly GCA_011680675.1 of Gymnobelideus leadbeateri. Taxonomy (NCBI): domain Eukaryota; kingdom Metazoa; phylum Chordata; class Mammalia; order Diprotodontia; family Petauridae; genus Gymnobelideus; species Gymnobelideus leadbeateri. Next base: position 88,604 of record WOXC01010876.1, on the reverse strand, counting down.
CCCACTTCTCTTATCTGCTTCTTAATGTCCTCTATGGCCTGTGACCAGCTCATATTTTCATTTGGGGCTTTTGGTGCAGGAGTTCTGACCTCACAGTCCTCCTACTGTTCCATGCTTCGATCCTCTTTGCCCCAAAAATAGGAGTCTAATGTTGAATTTTTGTTTATTTTGTTTCCTTTGCCTAGTCATGTTGCAACTTAATTACTTGACTTTTGGGCTTGTTGCCACAGTAGGACTCTGCCACCAGCCAAGGGAGCTTCCATCCTAAATGCTGGGGTTTTCTCAGCTCCTGGAGGTATTAGTTGGGTGCCCTCTCTGAAGCCTCCACATGCTCTGGCAAGCTGGTCACACACCCCAAGACCTCCACCCTAAACCGCAATCCAGATCCAAGAAGGTTAAAGCAAGAGCGATTACCCTGAGACTGACCGCCTGGTCCCCCTACAGTCCACAGGCCAGGAGCTGAAGCTGCAACATGGCGGCAGCTGTGCTGGCTCCTCGGTGGCTTCTCACCCCTAGGGAAAGAGGCCCACATGCTCTCCCCACTAGTCTCAAAGTCCATACTTCACTGACCTCTCACTTTGTCCTTGGCATCTATGTGTTGATAATTCTAGAAACGCCACAGCTGCTGGTGTTCTGGAGTCCCTCCAGCCTGCTGCTGGTCAGGCTGCCCTGGGGCTAAAACCTCTGACTCACATGGTCTTGGGCTTGTCTCCCAGAGCTCTGAGCTGGCTGCTCCCTGCCGGGCTGCTGGGCTGTTCTCAGTGGGAGAACTTCTCTGTGTCATTTTGTGGGTTCTGTAGCTCCAGACTTTGTTCAGAGTCTCCTTTTATATAGATTGGAAGTTGTGGGAGCCAGAGCTGCATGGAAATGCTGTTTCTACTCCACCCCCAGTAAAGCTCCTTCTACCAGTATAGATGAATCATTGCTGGCAAGCTGCAGATTCAGAGTTGCCTGCATCACTGACTGAGAGTTCAACTTCTCCAGGGAAGTACAAGTATGTCACAGACACAGGGTTAAAACTACTGCTCTTATCTATCTACAATACTATATTCTACCTCTCAGTTATAATAATAGCCAATGTTATGGGGAAAATATCTTCATTTTGAGTTAATGGGATTGGTAAGTGCCATTGAAATAGTTCTGCCACAACATATAACTTAAAAGGGAGATATTTCTCCCATAATCCTAACATATAGCCAGACATATCCTAACAATCCTAACATATACTCCATATATAGGGAGTGCCTTCTTTAAGGATTGCAAGTCACTTTAGGTATATTATCTCAATAATAAAACAGCTTGGACATACAACATTACCAATATTCTCCATCTCCTCCTTCTTTCTCCCATACCCCAGTAATTAGGTAGTCACTCAACTATGTACCCAATTTGAGATGGCCACTTCCCTCCAAAAATTGAACAGGGGGAACTCCAAGATGGCAGAAGCTCCCTATACCTCTACATTCACATCAGAGAAAGCTCCTTTCTAGTTGACTCACTCTTCAAATATTCTGAATTGAGGAACAAAAGACAATCACTCCCCATGTGGGTGGGAAGATTAGAGAGATAGCCAGCTGGAAGAGAGGATAGACAACCCAGATGCTCTTTCTTCTAAATTACTCTTATGCCTATTTGTTAGGTTGGTTGAGGACTGCCTACACTGAGTCTTTCATTCAAATTCAAATTCTGTTTCAAATTCAGAAGAGTACTGTTAAGGGGGGGGGCGGAATTTAAGTTCCAAACACTTCATTTTTCTGATGTTAGCAAATCCATTAAAAAGATTTAATTTAATTATCACGGACTTTAATGAAAATAAATCTCTGAGAACAGTGAAATGGATAACCTAGTTGTAATTCTTTCTTAATAGACCTGTAATAAATTAATGAAAAAAGAATGAAAAGCTTTTGGCTATTGTTGCATGGAATCTAATTGGAATAACTTTTGTGGTCATCCCATGAGGTTTTGAAAATATGCGTTAAAAGGTATATTAGCTCTTAGTAGTCTCCTTGCTTCTAGGGATTTTTATTTTTATGGGTTAAGTTAGTCATGCACTACATAATTCTTGGTTTCAGAGTAGTCCTCAGCTTCAGCTTTCCTACTTGAACTACCTCAATGAGCCTGAATGAACTCTAGCACTATTCTACTTCTCCTCCTGGGCAAAGAAGCCCTAAGCCTAAATCCTATGAGCTGAGAAAGAAAAGAAACAAATAAGAAAAAGAGGAAGAAGAAAATAAGAGAAATACATAAAACAGAGAAAAACACAAAGGATAAAAGGATGGGAGAATCAGAAAAGAAAAGGGGACGAATGGTAAAAGAGAAGGAAGAAACGTCAAAAGATTAGAAACATTATACACCATTATTTTTAACTCACTGCTGTTTTCATAGTGTTAGTTCACATGTATAAGATAACTTTACAATTTGATAGTTTTACCCCTCACAGCTTCCCCATGAAATAAATGTTATTATTATTCCCATTTTGTCAAGTAGGAAATAGAAGTGAAGTGACTTATTCAGGGCAGCATTGTAGATGTATCTTTAGTATAAAATGTATCCATAATGTTTTTGTTTCCATTTGTCACTTCTTTATTTCATGTGCACACTATATGCAAAGATTCCTTTCATAGAAAACAAGAAACACTCCTTTCCAGTACAGAGAGTTCCATGAAGAGAGCACATCAATATAAGCCATTAAGGTATTAAAGGTATACCCTGCCCACCCTCCAAAAAAAGGAAAAGGAAAAGTTTTAATATGAACAACATGAACCACGTATAATCAAGATACAAAGCACAACTCTAATAAACGATGACACACGGGTATACCTTGTGTAAGAATGATTTCACAGTAATTAATTACTAACACTTTAGCAGAATAAAATAATAAAACATAGATCAATTCTGTCTAAACAAAAATGAAGAATGAGAGTCAAAGGTGGGAGTCAAACCCAGGACTTGCTGACCTGTAACAACAGGTGACCTTTTCCTCTGTGCATTTCAGATTGTAATTTGTACCTCTTTTAGGTACTTCATATAATATTGGGTTTTATGGTTCTGTCTTGTGATTGCTCCCATTTTAGAGTACAAATTCCATCTGCCCCAGTACTTCATATCATATTCTGCACACATTAAGCACTTAATGCATATTGACTGAGTGCAACAGACATCCACATCCAGAGATCTCTTAGAGTTTTGCCTTTATATTCCTCATCAGAGACCTTAGACAAAGCACTTCTTTGATTTTCCTGTCTATAAAATGATGGGGTTAGAACTTAAAAATTCCTTCTGGCTCTAAATGCTCTGATCCTGGAGATGTAAAGTTTGTACAGTCAAGGGCTAAACAGGGGTCCTAACAATAGGTAAGTTCCCATCCCAGAACACACTATGTGATTTAGAAAGCGAGCTCCAACTTACACCCATTTCATCAGTTTTTCACACTTCTTCGGATCAGTCTAACCTCCTCAACATGCCATCCAAGAAAAAAGAGAAATAAGAAATGGACTGGGTAAGACCCAGAAGCCAAAGCCATTGACCATGTTATAAGGGGAGAGGAAGAGCAGTAGGGAAGCAAAGGACTGCCAATCAGGATGATGCCCAATAAGTCTTCTTTGTCCTCTGAGACCTCTATAGTATTTGTGAAGTCCTGGCAGTCATGCTGAAATATTAACCAGTTGGAGTTTGTCAATACTATTAATTGGGTTAGCACCCCAACTAATGTGGTGAAAGTACTCCCATAAATCTAACAAACAGAGTGCCATGGGTTTGCAGGCTGGCTCAAAACCATCATGACAATGTATTTAACATGAAGGACTTCGGAGTAAGTGGTACTCTTTCGTGTTCTGATAACCACAGAAAGGCAAGGTTCATGGGAACAAATCAGATATAACAATACTAGACCTACTAGAAATGCTTCCAGACCTATTGTACTGACCACTAAAATGATCAAACCACAAGTGTACATGGAATGGACTGAGGACATGAATACTTTCATTATGTGCCTGTGTAGCAGCAAGCACCCCAACATCCCCAGGGTGACTGCCAACACAGGTTCTTAGATCTGCTTTTCAAAAGGAAAGCAACTCAAAATGGGTTAACAAGCTTACTTTAATCAAACAAACACACATTACCTAGTTCAGGGGAAAAAGGTCAGCACCCCGAACTTCAGAGTTACAGAACTTACAGATCAAACAGACAGGCTTCCAAACTGTCCTACCATCATATCAATACCAAATCACAGTTACCAGAGAGGGAAGCATCAACATCTGGGTTTTCAAAGCCGGGGGGCTCTCAACAACGGCTTCCCAGAGTCTCATCTGGTCAAATCACACAACACTTCTCAAAGTGAGCCCCAAAGCAAAGCCTCTCCTCAGGGTTTATATAGCCTTCTCCTGGCTCAGAGAACGTAACAACCTCCCTGACCCACTGCCCAATCACAAAGTATCAAGGTGTGGGCTTTCCTGAAAAACAAGCCTCCCACCACAGGCTCCAGGTGCCCTTAACCTAGGGGCAGGGAAGAGCTTTAAATTTGCATTTCCATTACAGCCTGTACCATATAATAAATTGGAAACAGATCTTACCAGTTATAATCAAGGGCTCTATGTCAAGCTCCAAGGCTTTTTGTCAACATTATCCTCAGTTCCAAGTCAGACAAAAAAATATATGGCCAACCAGTGAAGGGTAATCATAAAAAGTAACATCACTTCTAAACATCACTTGGATTACATGGAGTAAGGGTTGAAAATCAAGGATTTGCTATATTATGAACAGGAAAAAAGCTGGAGCATCTGAAATCACTGAAAATCTTCACTTCACTCCAGAAATAATGCCTAATAATGAAATAGATGACAACAACAGCACTTTAAAAAGTTCAAATGATTTTGAAAAGGTGATAAGAATGCTTAGATTGAAATATTGAAAAGTCCTTTTCATCTTTGATGATATGAATTCTACTGCAAACCAATCATACCAAAACAATAATTCTAAAAAGCTAGTATCTACTCTATCATGAATGAATGCATTCTTTTTTCCATAGTATTTGACAAAAAGCATAAAGGACATTTCAGTACCTTCAAAAAGCAGTATGCCCAGCAGTCATTAACATGGTAATAAACAGAAGAGGAAATGTAATGCTGTTGAGAAATAGCCATATAGTAAGGCATCAAAAACCATGTCAGAAAGTGACTTAAGAGAAGATCTACAGAAAGGCATCAAAAGGTTGCATCAAAATTGTAATGGAAATGCAGATTTAAAGATCTTCCCTGCCCCTAGCTTAAGTGCACCTGGAGCCTGTGGTGGGAGGCTTGTTTTTCAGGAAAGCCCACACCTTGATACTTTGTGATTGGGCAGTGGGTCAAGGAGGTTGTTACATTCTCTGAGCCAGGAGAAGGCTATATAAACCCTGAGGAGAGGCTTTGCTTTGGGGCTCACTTTGAGAAGTGTTGTGTGATTTGACCAGATGGGACTCTGGGAAGCCGTTGTTGAGAGCCCCCCGGCTTTGAAAACCCAGATGTTGATGCTTCCCTCTCTGGTAACTGTGGTTATTGGTATTGATATAATGGTAGGACAGTTTGGAAGCCTGTCTGTTTGATCTGTAAGTTCTGTAACTCCGAAGTTTGGAGTGCTGACCTTTTTCCCCAGAACTAGGTAATGTGTGTTTGTTTGATTAAAGTAAGCTTGTTAACCCATTTTGGGTTGCTTTCCTTTTGAAAAGCAGATCTAAGAACCTGTGTTGGCAGTCACCATGGGGATATTGGGGTGCTTGCTGCTACAAAAATCTAGCTGGTATGTCTAGTAGATAACTTGAATGTTACATTGTCCAATTAAAGATGGCAAAAAGAAATGTAGAATGGAATCTGGAAAACGGAGAAAAAATCAAAATTCTAGATTCCTTTAATCACATTTGTTAGCAAAATTCAAATGGTTAAGGTAATAAAAGGAATCAAAGCAGTGCACAGAACAAAATAAACAATTCATCATTTATCAAAAACATGAATGCAGAGATTTGAGAGTTAAAGAAAACAGAAGTGAGAGAGAACTTCCCAAAGGAGAAGAATATGGAAAGTTCCTAGTCACTTATGTGGTTACAAGAGGTCCAGCACAAAAAAACACCATTTAGATCAAACAAGAAAAAGAAAGCTTGAGCAACACTAATATCAAGAAGAGTGACTGAAATTCTGTCTTCTCTGCTAAGTGGAAAGGTGTGGGGGCAGGAAACATCCATCATTAACAACTGAAATACTTCAATGGTAAATAAATTATTAGCAAATATCAGATCCTTTCCTTGGGTTCATAGGACCATAGATTTAGAGCTGGAAGAAACCTTAAAGACATTGATATTTTAGACACAAATCTAATGCCATTTATCAGTTATCTCTTACCAAAAAGTAAGAATGCCAGATACCTCCCCAAATATAGACCAATTTAGTGTCTTCACTTTATGCAAAGTTTTCGTACTTTGTAGCACTTTTTAAAAAACCTTTATGAAATACTTTTAAGAAAACAATATAATGTCTGAGGAGCAAACAGGAATAGATTGTGGGGGGAGGGAAGGAGTCTGTGAACTTGAATGGAAAAAAAATTATATCTTTATTTTTACTAACTTCCAAATGAAATTCAGCAATTCCTTCAATAATTTTAAGGCATTATTCTGAACAGAGGTTTTACCATGCATACAAAGGGGTTTGTGATATATCAGAAGGTTAAAAAAAAAACTGCTATAGAGAGAGTTGCAGGAGATTATGTCTGCATGCTACTAGAATGGTTCAACTATTGGAGAATTGTAATGCTAGTGAGTAATCTCTTCCAAGGTCTGTTTAGTCACATGTGTTGGGGTAAAATGTCATTGGTTCAAAGGAAACACCATGGAAAGATAAAGGAAGGGGAGAAGGCAAAAAGGGGAAGAAGAGGGAAAAGTAGGAAAGGTGGGAAGGGGGACAGAAGAGTTGAGGGAGAGTGATAGGAAAATTGGTTTTATCAAGCACTTTCTATGTGCCAAGCACTAGGTTAAGTGCTTTACACATTTTAATCTCATTTGATCCTGGGAAGCAGGTACTATAATTATCCTCAATTTACAGTTGAGGAATCTCAGTGATGCCTAAGGTCACACAGCTAGTGTCTGAGATGGTATTTAAATTCATATCTACTTGACTCAAGATCCAGCCACTTGGCTGCCTCTAGGAAGGGACAAGGAGTTTTTGTAATTTCTAAAAATCGTGTCAGCCTTTCTGCATATATACACACTCCTTTATGCTGATAGCCAGTTTTTTTCATAAGAGAAGTACCTTTACCCACCCCACAAGACAAACTGACCACAGCATTTCAATTTTCTCAGATAGTAGGCTAAGCCCTTGGGAGGAAGCAATCATTTCTGATGATGCCAGAGTGCCATTAACTAGCCTCATCTGCCCCTCTATTTGGAAAAGGAAATGAAACTTAAACCACTCACTTTTGATACTTGTTAGAAGCCCTAAAGTAAAGGCTTGCTAGAGAGAGGGGCGGATGTTGGTTAACTTAGGTTTTGAATTACCTGGGGATTTCCTTGATTCATGCTATCCCTGATTTCCATCACGATGAATAACCTCAAGGTGACCACATTAGCATTCACCAAGTGTTGAAAGGCAACACTAACACAACAATGACACGACAGAGATAGGCATGATTCCCTCCTGGTGGTCCTATGACCTAAGATAGATTCACAAGGCAAACAAACCTAAGGCTTGAGAAGGTGGGGGAACTGGTCCTGGTGAGTGGATAATTGACATCTGGTTTCAATCTACAATTCTTTATTGATAACTTAGGCCATCTGTGACACAAAACAAATGGGCATGATTTTCCTGATATTATAATAATGAATAGGGCGTTTTAGGATTTGAGGAATTACCTTTTTTCCTTGGCTCCAAATAATGTGAAGAAAGGGAAATTAGACAGAATCAAAAATGATAGATAACCTGTGAAAAGCATTAACAAAATATTCTACATAATCTAAGTGTCATAACCCCAAGAGTCATTCTTGATGGCACTTTTCTAAAAAGTGAGGTTAGAACTCTAACTCAAAAACTGCATTTATAAAAATTATTAATATATGTATATATACACATCTGTATATAGGTGTGTATGTGTGTATATACTTATAGTATGTGAACTCATAGCTTCCTGTCTCCGTGCCCAGTACTGAAATGCAGAGGAAGGCAGTCAATTCTTTGATTATCATTGTGCTGTCTCTGAGATCTCTTCTGCCTAGGAGTCCACAATAAATATGCTCCCCAAGTTATTCAGAATGCAAAGAAGAAAAGGGACAGCTAGGTGGTGCCATAGAGTGCCAGGCCTGCAGTCAAGAAGACTCATCGTCCTGAGTTCAAATGTGATCTCATACACTTACTAGCTGTGCGACCCTGGGCAAGTCACTTCACCCTGTTGGCCTCAGTTTCCTTATCTGTAAAATAAGTTGAAGAAGGAAATAGTAAACCATTTATCTCCGACAAGAAAACCCCAAATGGGGTCATGAAGAGTCAGACATTATGGAAACCACTGTACAAACAACAATGTGAGAGCCCTGCTTTGAGTACCAACATGGTCTGCCTATTCCATCTGAGAAGAGTCAACCTTGCCTGTTCCCAAGGAAATCATTTCAATTCATTTTCATAAGATAATACCTCACATCCATCAGATTGGCTAACATAACAGAAAAGTAAAATGACAAATGTTGGAAGGGATGTGGAAAAATAGGGACATTAATGCACTGTCAGTGGATAGAAATCCCTAAGCAAGGACAAGTTGGAATGTGCATTATATAAATGGGAGTAATGTAAAATGTGGAGAAGGCAGAAGCCAAGCTATGAAAGATTTTACATGTCAAGCTGAAGAGATTGTACCGTACATTAGAGACAAGAGGCAAGACTCTTAAATCTGGGTGTAATATGATCATAACTACACTTTTGATATATTAAGGTGGTGGTTGTATGAAGGATGGATTGAGGAACTCAGACCAAGGAGATGAAATAGAAGATTGGTACAATAGCCTAAGGAAGAGGTAACAGTAGAACAAACTAGGGTAGTGGCTATGTAATTAATTACATGAGATGGGAGAGATATTGTGGAGGTAGAAAAAAGAAGACATGGAAACTGATTAAATATGAGGTGGGGAAAGAGTCAAGAATTCCTCTGCATTTGTGAAGCTTAGTGACTAGAGAAGTTGTGTTGTCCTTGAAAGAAATAAGGACATTTGGAGGAAAGGAGAGTTTAGGGAGACTAACAAATTCTGTTTTGCACATACCTGAGTTTCCAATGTCCACAGGACTTCCAGGAGGAATCCAGAAGACTGTGGGCAATGTGGCTCTAGAGTTCAGGAACTATAATAGAACTCAATAGGCAGATTTTAGCATTATGTACTGGAATTGAAAGTTGATCAGAGGATTCCTGATAAATTGAACCCTGACAATTGATGCAATTACAAGTTATGGAGCTTTGTCAGAAAGGGAAAGCTCATATTGGGCATGAGCTCTAGCTTCATGTTGAAACCCATATTCCTTGCTGGACTGACATAACGCCTGTTATTCCCTGAGAACTGACATGATTAAAGGATTGTGTTAAAGATAATTGGCCACAGGATATACTGTAGAGGAACCTTCTATAGTTTCCAAGATGGGCTATAGAAATAATTATTTTGTGCCCATCCCCTTTCTTATCTGCTGGCATAGTTCTGAATCACAAAATATAACAGACTCTCCATATAGAAGACAGAAGCAAAACATTTATTCAGACACCAGAAAACCAAATCCCAACACCAGAAAACCAAATTAATTATAGCAAGAAATATATATATACAATAACACCACAGAGAGCAACACCATCCCAAAGCCTTCCCACAAACACTCACAAGCCTAGTTGTCTCCTTGCCTGCATCCTCTCTCCTCCCTTCTTCTAAGTGTTCTGATTCCCAGCTTCTTCTCAGCTCTGCTCCACCCTTCATGTTCCACCAATTCAGGAAACTCCTCTCATCACAGGCTCCATGTGATTACACTCAGCCTATTTAGGAGCAGGGAAGATCTTCAGATTGCCATTACCGTTGCATTTGGCCCCAAGATCTTTCATTTCCCTTATATAGGGTCAATGGGACTTTAGGGTAACCAGTTTCAACAGAACTTTACAATAGAACAGGGATAACAGAAAATAAACGCCTAAAACAATAACTTAGGGTAGGGCCTGAGCACAAGTACCCCATCATTCCCCCCTTAAACAAATGGGGCTCAAAATCTTGGGGTAAGGGGCAAAAAGTCTTTTCTTCCATAGCTACTTCCTGCTGAAATTGGATGTATAGTTGTCCCTGTCCCAAGAGGTCCCATTGGAGAGATTACTTCTTTAGCTGGCATACAGAGTTTGGTCAACGCCAGGTCCAGGGATGACACAACACAGTCATGGACAGGAGTGACAGCTGGCTTAAGCACTCAAGTATCTACAGATGGAGGGTTACTCAGCCTGTGGGAAACAAATTTTGCTGGTCTGCATGAATTTTTGCCCAAATGACTTTGACATTGAGTTCAATGATTGTTGTCTCTTCCCACCTGAAAATATAATGCTCTTCCATCTTTACATATTTGAATGATGGCCCAGGATGAAGAAACATTTCTGTGCCATAGATGAACTTGTCTAAGGCAGTTGACTCCTCACAAATCACTTGAGGTACAACAAAGCCTCCAATGATAACCTTTTTTATCTTGCTTTATCTTCCCATTCTTGACGTGTTGCCAAGTTGGTAACACAGCTCACATCAAAATTCTGAAGGAAGGCCACGGGGATACACTGCCTCACTGTGGATGCCTGGGGTATGGTGAAAATACTTTTTCTACAGTCATAAGTGGATTGTTTTGCATGTAGCCAAAGCCCAACCACTCTTTCACCTCAATGTATATAGGTAAGCTGAAGCTGTACTCTCCCCTATGAGAACTTAAGCCATGGAAGAAATAACCAAGGAAAGGAGTGTTGTCCAGGGAGGACTGAACACACAAGAAGAGAAATCAATCCAATACCTCTTCTGTACAGGTGGTCAAAAAGTGGATTTACTTCTCCACCAAAAACTCCAAAACAGACTTCTTTGAACAGATCTATTAAATGGGGCATGCATAGGTCTGTGTGAATACAAGGTGAATGTGTTCCACAATCCTACAAAACTGTCTTTTCTTACACAATCAATGTGATGGTTTATTGTTAATGTAAGTTTAGGAGTCTTTTACTCACTTTTGTTTGTAAGTAAAGAAAATAAACTAATCAAAAAATTTGGAGACCATTGGTCTTGACTGGATAGGACAAGCAGGATGTTTTGTTCTCTTCTCCCATAATGGCAATAACAAAGTTGTTTATCTTCTTTCTACCGTCTTCCTTCCTACCCAACTTCTAAAGAAACACAATTCCAAAGGAAAAGGAAATGTATGCATTAAGAACAAAATTATGAATTTTGAATTATGAATGAAAAGTATGTTGTCATTAATAGGAAAAATTATATATAATTGAAAAAACATAAGAATCATTTTCCTGGATCTGCCACTGATTCACAAGATGACTTCAAGTACACTTTGTCAGTGAGGCCTTTTCTGGTCCCGAGGGTTAACTTGTATCTGCTTTGGGTATGATCTCTATGCAGTTTTTTACATATATATACATATACACACACACACACATATATATGTAAAAAACTTACATATATATACATATATATATATATATAATATGTGTGTTATATTATCTCTGTAGCTAAACTATAAGCTCTCTGAGGGCAGGGATTGTCTTACTCTTATCTATTTCCAACCTAGCGCAAAGCCTGGTGATAGAAGAACTTTGATAAAATGTCTATTGATTGACTGATTGGTTGACTTTTCGTGTTTCTATTTCTTTCTTTCTTTCTTTTATCTTTCTTTTTTCTTCTGTTTGGAGGGGGAAGGCAGGGCAATTTGGGTTAAATGACTTGCCCAAGGTCACATGGCTAGTAAGTGTTAAGTGTCTGAGGCAGGATTTGAACTCAGGTCCTCCTGCCTCCTGGGCCGGTGCTCTATTCACTGCACCACCTAACCACCCCAGACTTTTCATGTTTCTATTTTTCCAAAGACAAAATGAGATCAGTTGTCTTTCTAATATAGGCAGAAATAATTTCTAGAAAAAGATCTTTGTTTCTCTGATGCAGTGATACAAAGAAGTAAAACAATATAATTTCTAAGGCCTGATCTTAACAAGATAGGATTAGTGACTCTTGAAAATTATCTTTTGACCTTTGGTTTTTTATTTAGGAGGAGCTCCAAATATGAATTAGTGCTTCTTTTCGAGTGTTGGCGATAGATTTAATACCAAAGCCCTGGAGACGAACTAATAGAAATTAGATGATAGAGTACATTGTGTTCCTCATAGGAGAAAAAAAAATAGCATTTCACAAAAACAACTCTACAACTCAGCAAAGTTAATCAGAACAGATTTCTTAGGTCATTTAGCTGATCTCCAGAGACCAGTTAATGATTAGGCATTATCATGTATCTCCTTATACTTGATCCAGTTTGGTTTCAAATGACTTAAATAATGGGGCATCTACTTCTTTTGCAGTGAAAATTACTCCATAGCCCATTTTTTGGATACAGGGCTGATTTTTTCAAATTAATTTCACCCCCAAAATAATGTGTAACAAAAAGAGAAACATGCCAGAACAAAATGACACTGCCATATCCTTCCCACTCCAGCATTTCTCTTTTGTCAACATTGCATTTAAAATCTCCCAGAACTACAATTCCACAACTCACTAATGACCTTTATATTTATTTCTGTACCACCATAACTGAACAGCTCAAGAGAATACTTTGCCCTTTACTCTCTATCTTCATCCTGGTGCAGTATTTACTTGAATTTTCTCCCCACTCCTTCTCTAACTCCTCTGCCTCTCAAGTATACTGTGTCCCTTTCCCCACCAATAAAAAAATATACAATGTGGTTCATTAAACATGGTTTTACCTTCTTCAGGCTACAACAGAAGAAGCACTCCAATCTCCCTAGGGTCAACATGTTAGCAACAACAGCTTATTGCCATCACTTCCACCTACTGCAACAAATGCACTCCTGTCTTCAGTTAAGTGGGGTTAATCAAGGGACCAAAGAATGACATGACTTGCCCTAGATCACACAGGTACAACCAAGAACAAAACTGTGAGTCAAACTGAGGTCCTCTGATTGCAAATTGACTAACCTAATCACTACATACCAAAATCTCTCTCATTTGTCTTCTGGACTTTTGATGTTACTTGCCTGCATGACACAGGGTTGTAAGAAACAAGAACTATTCACATAATCACAAAAGCTCAGAATTAAAAGGTATCTCAGAAGCCACTAAATCCAGTCCATACCAAACAAAACTACCCCATGCCACCCCCAACAAGAAGACATCCAGCTTATCCTGGAAGACCTCTACCAGAGAATTTGCCCCTCTACCTCCTAAGATAGCCTACCTCTCTTTTCTACAGCCCAATTATTAGGAAGTTTTTCATGACAAAATCTAAATGTGATGTAACTTCTACTCATCATACCTCATACTGCCCTCTGGGGCCCAGCAGAAGAAGTCTAGTGGCTTCCCCACACAACAACCCTTTAAATACTTGAAGATATATTATGTCTCTCTTTAGCCTACTTTTCTTCAGTCTAAACATATTTAGATCCTTCAATTGATCCTTTATATGGCAGGATTCCTAGGCCCTTCACCATCATGGTGACCTTCTCTGAATATTTTCTAGCTCATCAATGTCCTATGTCATGTTCTGGGGACTGAAGACAATACTTCAGATATGGCCTGATCAGGGAAGAATCAAGCCAGACTATATGACCTCTCTAGTCCAGGACACTATGCTCCTAAAGCAACCTAAAATCCCACTAGTTTTTCTTTTGACTTTAATACTATACTGTTAAGCAATATTACAAATCCCTTATACCTATCAATTGAGGAATGGCTAAACAAGTTGTGGCATGTGATTGTGATAGAATATTATTATTCTATAAGAAATTATGAACAAGATGCTTTCAGAAAAACTTGGGAAGACTTACACAAACTGATGCAAAGTGAAATGAGAAAAACCAGAACACTGGACACAGTAACAGCAACATTGTACAATGATCAAGTGTGAATGACTTAGCTATTCTCAGCAATATAATAATAAAAGACAATTCTGGAGGACTTATGATGAAAAACACTATCCACCTCCAGAGAAAGAACTGAAGGAGTCTGAATGCAGATCAAAGCATACTTTTTTAAGCTTTATTTTTCTCAGGATCTTTTGTCTATTTTCTTTCACAATATGACTAATAAAATGTTTTGCATGACTGCTTGTTGCTCTTAGCTTTCTTCCATACTCTCAGTTTTTTAAGTTAGTGCCCCTAGCATCATTCCTATGGGAATGTCTCGTGTTTAAAATATTTATGGATCTCATTTGTCTTATATATCATCTTCATTTTCAAAAATAAATCCCTTCCCTAGCCATGGAGTCATCACTCATAACAAGGAATAATAATGTGGGGGTCGGGAAACTTCACTTGAGTAAAATTAAGATATATATCAACTGATAGGATATGCGATGTTCCCCAACCTTAGTCCCTGATATCTGATTTTTAAAAAGGGAGGATGGCACATTTTTTATCTCTTCTTTGGAGTCAAGCATGGTCATTATAAAACATTCAGTTTCTATTTTTTTTATTTACATTGCTATAGTGTAATAGTTTCCTTTATTCTGCTTACTTTACTTTGTAGCTGGTCAAATAAGCTTTCCCATGCTTCTCTGTCTTTGTCATTTCTTACAACACAGTAATATTCCCTTACATTCACATAACACATTTTGTTTAGCCATTCTTCAACTGGTAGGTTTCTAGTATGTTTTTAGTTTTTTGCTATTATATAAATAATGCTGCTCCAGAAATATTGGTATATTCGGTATTTTTCTATCTTTGATCTCTTTTGGGATGCATGTCTAGTAGTAGGATCTCTAAGTCAAATGCTGTTTAGCCACCTTTTTAACATAACTTCAAGTTGATTTCCAGAATGTTTGTTCCAATCCACAGTGCTTGGGATGAAAAACCTCAATCCAAAATTTAATCAAGAACACAGAGATCTCTTAGGATAAGCACAAGAATTTATTCTCTTCCCTGGGAGAAGAGAGCAGTCTTCCACATGACTGTTGTTTTTATGGAATTCAGTAGACTGAGGTCCCTGTGTATCCATACTGATCTCTTTAAATGTATCCCTTTTTCCAAAAATAGGAACTATCTATCTTTTTGTTTTTAGGACTTAATCCTTAAAAACTACCATTTCCTCTTAGGTTGATGAACTCCATATGAATGAATGAAAACATTTGAGTGCTATGTGCCAAGCACTGTGTTAAACACTGGGAACATATATCCAAAGATATGACTGTCCATACCTTCAAGACATACTAGTAGGAGAGAACACAAATGGGGAAGTCATAGCTAGAAAAGGCAATTTTGTTCTGGCAAATCTCAGGGATAATTTATAACATAGTCAAATATCACACCCTTTCTTCCAGAAGTAATAATAGTATTGATGTGATGACCCATGACATCCTACATAGTCTTTCTCTCAATGCTTTATAAATCTGATCTTTCAAATCTAGAATTAACTCCATAAAATGCTAATTTTCCTCTTCTCTATAATAAATTCTAAGATTCAGTGATTATTTTCCCTGAAGGTTCCCACAATTTCTACTACTTCAGTAACCAATTCTTGTTGGTCAGAATCAGGTCTGGGACTATAGTTCCCCTCACTGGATATTCTCCTCACTTTTAGATAGATTAAATTATCAAGGCAAACCAAGAAATCATTAACTCCTAAACTTTTGACAGAGAGGAAACTCTAACAAAGGTTTGGATTAAAGTGTCCCCATCAGCATCACCTACGCCAACATGACCCCCAGGTATATTAAACTTATGGTGAATATAACTGGGCATTAAAACCTTTTTCATCTTGTGAAAAGTGAAAAATCCCACTAATTCCTTTTTTTTAATTCTCTCCCTAGTGACAAATAATTTACTTCATTTTTTATCTTGTTAATGCCATGTTTTTTCATCACAATCATGTCCCAATATGCCCTTCTTCCCCTTCCCATAACTATAATTCTTTCTTATAATAAAGAAAAACAGTAAGCAAAACAGACCAATACAATGACAGCTTCTCTCTTTGCCACATTTGGAATTTTTCTTCTCCTCCTGAGAGGAGGAATGAGATTTGAATCATCTGTCCTCTGAATCCAATAAACTTATTGATTTTAGAGTAATGATTCTAGAAATTAATTGGTGTAGAGGTAAGAAAGGCTATCTGGCTTACCAATTCTTAATGTGTACAGAGATTTGTTCTGCTTTGTTAACCCCCTCTAGGAAGGAAAAATAGCAAAAGGAGAAAGTTCTGTCTGGTCCTGTTCTGACAATGTTGTTGGCTATGATATCTAATAGTTTTCATCACTCCTTCCAAAATGGCCCTTCTTGATTTTTTTCTAGCTCCCCAATGACTTTAGCAATGTAAAAATTAGGGAATGATGATTTGGTATTATTAATTGTTCATTTTCTCATCTTAATGAAAAGCTAGCTCACTTCAGACAGCCCAAACAACTCTCATATTTACTCTGTTATAAATTTTATATCCCATTCTTCTCATGTAAGTAGTAGGAACAGAGGGTTGACTTCAATCTTCAATGCCATTTCTACCCCATAGAGTTATAATCCTATCTTTTCTTTTCATTTAAAGTTTATGCCATATACCTCTACTACACATTACTGTCCCCTCCCTGACAAGAACCTGAAATGAAACAAGAAATGAAAAACCTTTCATTACCCTAAACTATTTCAGTGCCTGGCCCACATTTTCTTCTCTGTCATGCTCCAACACCATCTTCACTGACTTCAATACCTTGGTTACAGGCATTTGAGAGACCTCACACTCACACCTGCTTGCTCTTCACTCCAATAACTGTTCTCTCTACATCAACCATACATTAGCTTGGCTATCTCCTGGACTTTATTCCCACATGACACTACTCCACTTGTTTTCCTCTCTTTGACCACAATCTTTCTATGTCATTCTTAATCTTTCACACATACACACCATATTTTGTCTGCCTTAACCAACACCCACAAATGTTTACCCCTTTTTCTTCATCCACATCATTTATCCACTCCAACCTACAAATGCTTCCTTCCTAACTTTTTACCCCAGAGTTAGTGCCTCTAAGCACTTCTCTATAATCCTAAAATTCTTTTTCTCCTTGAATTTTCACCAAGTCCACAGTACATATTCTCAATTATGGATCACCCCCTTCAGGCTTCAGTCTACTTTTTCACCTGTAACCTCTTGACCATTTTCTGCCAGATAATGCATAATCAAGACTTGGCCACTACAAATTCATACTGTCTAACTTAATCTTTGTTGCTGTTTAAGAATGATTAAGAGGATTTAATCATCTTTTATGCATTCCCAGGTTTGTACCCCACAGAGGCCTTCTCAAATCTCTTTTTCATCAAATTCCAATGCCAAACACCTCAATGACCTCACCCTCCAAGGGTAAACCAAGTTAATAAGCATTTTTAAGTTGCTTACTAAGTACCAGGCACTGTAAGAAGCACTGGAAATAAAATACAAATAAAAAGTCCTTGCCTTCAAAAAGCTTCTGTTCCAATGGGGAAATGTAACACATAAAGGGGAACTGAAAGAGACAGAAGACTTTAAGGTGCCTATGGAATATTATAGGGAAAGCCCTGACAGTCAAGAGTGCATCCTGGAGGGAAAGGAAGATGTGACTGGCTGGGGCATCCTCTTTAAATGGAGGTTCTGGGATAAATTAATCAATCAAAGGAAAAAGCCATAGGGGTGGGAAGTACTACCAATGTGTGAAATCCAGTGTGTGGAGTGAGCTTCCAGGCTGAAGAGGCCTTTTAGAAAGATTGGGGAGAATCAGAAATGCCACCAAATGCCAGAGAGTGAAGCCAACTGGACCAAATTTCCATATGTAATATATCTCTAGTATAATATAAGGTAAGGTATAATGGAGCAGGCAAGGTGGAATGCTTGGGGGAGAAGGGGGAAAAGGTGGCAGTAGAGATCTAGACAAAGTACTAGAGGAAAATTTTATTAAAAGAACACTTATAGCTGGGGAAGGGGAAGGGTGAATGAAACAAGGTTTCACAAAGGTGGCATTTGAGGTGAGTGTTAAAAGAAGAGCAGTATTGTGAGGTTACCAAGGAGCTGTATTCCAGGCCTGCATGATGGCCTATATGAACATACAATGATGGCAAATGTCAGTTTAAGTTTGGGGTAAAGGTAATAAATAGTCCAGTTTGTCTAGAATATAGTAGAACATGTGAAATGGAGTGGTATGAAATAAAGCTAGAAATGTAGATTGGAGTCTCATTATGGAGCATCTTAAATATTATGCTAAAAAGTTTGGGTTTTTTTTTGCTGTAGGCAATAGAAAGCCAAAGAAGGTTTGGGGTAAGTGGATGACACAATCAGATCTATAAATTAGGAAGATTATGTTAGCAGCTATATAAAGTTTGGATTGAAGAAGGGAGATAATAATAATAATAATATTTATATAGCAATTACTATGTGCCAGGCACTGTGTTAAGTGCTTTACAATTATTTTATTTGATCCTCAAAACAACCCTGGAATGTAGGGGCTTTTATTATCCCCATTTTACAGATGAGGAAACTAAGGCAAAAAGAGACTAAGTGACTTGTCCAACACAGCTAGTAAGTATCTGGAATCATATATAAACTTGGGTCTTCCTAACCTCAAGCCCAGTGATCTATTCACTGTGCCACCTAATGCAAAAATGGGAAGACCAATTAAGAGACTACTGCAATAGTCTAAGTGAAAGGTTATGAGGGCCTGAGCTAGGTAGGTGTCATTGAGAGTGTTGTGAAGGGGTTAGATGGTTATATAGGAAGAAACAAAAGGACCTAATTAACTGATCTGGAAATTATCAAAAGTTACTCAAAGGATAATCTTGCCATCAACAGAAATAGGGAAGTCAGAAGGAGGGTCAGATCTGTGAGGGATGGGAGAGGCAGAGTTTTGGATATATTGAGTATAAGGTACTACCAGGACATGCAGGTGACATAAATGGGGAGAGGTCAGGATTGGATATACAAGGTGTCCCAAAAAATCTTTGTGCCTTTTAAAACTCTAATAATTTTAAATGGAACTATGACTTTTGGGATACTCTAGATACAGACACTCCCTGTCTTATAAACTGAACCCTAATGAGTGGACAAAATTACCAACTGGGTGGGAATGGGTGAGAAGAGGTTTCTCTTTTCGTTTCCTTGGCCTTCATCCTTATGCAGGTCTCATGGCCCCATGCCTAGATTAAACAATTGCAATCTAGATTACCTGTCTCCCTACCACACTACTCCATACTACACTCTACTTATAATCTTCCTAAAATAATAGCTCTCATTTATGTAATACTTTAAGATTTGCAAGGTCCTCTATATAATTCATTTGACCCTAACTATATTGTGAAGGGATTAGATGGCTATATAGGAAGAACCAGATATTTTGAACTAATTATGCGAGGTAGGTGCTATTGATCCCATTTTATAAATGGGGAACATGAGGTGCAGAAAGGTCAAGGTACTATATATAATAGGTCACACAATTAAGTGTAACAACTCAAACTCAACTTTCCAGATTCTAAGTTCAGTGCTCTTTTATCATGTTATCTGCCTTCTAAAATACCTTTCTCTCCATTAAATACTGCTTCAACTCTTAAGAGATCTGCTGAACTCTGTAGATTCTTCATAATCTGGCATTCCTCTTCCTATCCAACCTTTTTTCCCCCTACTTCCCAAAGAAATTATCCACTTCAATCATGCTAAGTGTCTCTTTCACTCCTCCTTCCCTGCAGATCTCCAGACCTTTATTCACGTTGATCCCCCTCAAATTAGAACATAGTACAAATTCTATAATCTCCCTTTGGTGCACTAAAGAAAGTCCTAATACAATCTCAGGCTGAAGTAATAGCAGTGTCCAGCAAGAGAGAGATAAGAGTTCTGCTACATTCTGTTCTAAACAGACCATACAGAGAGTATTTTCATTTAGACTAGAAGAGGTCCTGAGGAGGGCAACCAGGAGAGTGAAGGGACTTCACTACAAGAACTGGGAATGTTTAACCTAAGGAATATTTAAGGGAAGCATCATCCCCATCTTCAAATATGTGAAGGACTAGCATGTAGGTAAGGGATTAGATGTTGGTTTCAGAGATAGGTTCAACTGGCAGACAATATGTGGACAAAGATTTTAGCTCCCTATAGGAAATAGCTATCTCTGAATTGCACCCAGAATGGAACAGATAGTCTGAAAAAAGAAACTCCTTTGTCAAGTAGAGGTCAATCACTCATCAGGAATATTATAGATATTTTATGCTTTTAGGCAAAAAAAAATTGAACTACAAGACACCTAAAGTTTTTTTCATTCTAAAATCCTAATTCTTTACATGCTGTTTTATAAATCAATCAAGTAGTGAACATTTTTTATGCTTTAAAATAGCGCCTTCTTCCTTCCCTCTCGATTGCCAGACTCTCTTTCCCACTCAACAATTTTCACTTCCAGCATCAGAGGAAATAAAATGTGTTGATGTGAGTCATTAATGATCCTCTAGATATCGTGGGGGGGAGGGGAGGGCCAAAGGGGCACAGCTCTTTAAAAGTTCAGTTCCTTAGCCCCATATGATTGGTCTAGATGTTACTTAAGAGATAACAATTTGAGCACTGGGGTCTTGAATGCTTCTTAAATACAAACATGACAGTTCCTGCCTCTTTATTAAAGCAAGACTATAAAAAGCTTCCCTTGGAGGGATTTTTCCTTTACTAATTAAACTAATCCTTCTTTCCTTGGAAAATCTCAAGAGCAGCTGGGTTATACAAATTGCTACCATTGGAGCAGATGAATTTTTTTCACCCTTCTAGCCCAATCAACGTTTGCTGGCACAGTTTCTCAAATACTGGAAAGGCCTATAAATTAAATACTTGAAGCACTCTTCCTGGATTTACAATGGAGCTGCCCAATTTTCCCAAAACTAATATGCTTTAATGTATCAACTTTGTTGCCTGAGGGATTGAAAAATTTGCTTATTGATTACATATACAATAAGGGTTTTGATAAATTTGCTATAGAGAAAACATTCATGGAGTTGGACAAATTGAGTTGAAATTTAAAGCTTCCTGCTAGATGATTTGTATAGGTGACTCTATATCTAAAATTACTCACATATAAAAGTATTTGCTTTGATTACATTCTTGAAAGTTCTATTTCCAGATTTGTCACCAAGTCGATTAACCAACATGTCCTAATCCATTTTCCTATCTGTTGAACAGGGAGAAGAAATTGCTAATGTTAGCAAAGTTTTGTATTATAGCAGAAAGACTATAGAGATTCATGAAGAAAAAATAATCAAACCCACAAAACATTTTAGGCATCATTTATTAAATTATTTGGAGGCCTGTTTGGCGAGGTGATTGATTTCAAAACAAATAGTTCACTCCAGGAGAAAAGAAAAACACAGAGAATGTGTGGATGCTAGAAGCTAAGGCTACATGAATGTCAGCAGGAATTTTAGGTTGCTGACTGAGGTATCGAAGGACATAAAAAACTAAGTCATTCTTTCCTCAATGTCAGAATATGAAGTGGAGTAGAGGGGAGAGGGAAGAAAATATGCACCATGAGTGAGCAAGAAGCAAAAATATATGGTGAACAGTACAGGCATACAAGTGCTTTACTACTACAAAATTTAAGACAATACAAAGGGTGAAAAAGAATATCCACTAAAGCTCTTATGGGGAAACAAAATGACTTGGGAATTTAAAAAAATTTTATTGTAATTCATAATTTAAGACCACCAGTTTGGGGATACTAATAAGAGAAGCAATATGCTCAAAAATAAATCTATCAGATAAAATCACTTTGAGTTTAATTTTCATTTCATTTAACTAGACTGTATGACAAAGGCTTGCCAAGTAACAAAAGCATGAGATCACCGGAAATTTCACTGAGATTTGTTAAGTGATTACTACAAATGGCAACAACAACAACAACAACAACAACAACAATAATAATAATAATAATAATAATTCAGGGTATAATCTGGCTGCTTTCAGTAATCTGACTGTAGCAACTATCTCCAAAAAATAAATGTGTCTGCCTTCCCATTTATACCTCCCCACTATACTGAAAAAATATAAGAAAGGAAATACTGGTCACTCTTTCAAATAAATCTTTTGTGATAAAGTATAGTCCTGAAGTTAAAAGTGAGTTGTGATCCATTAACCTATTGCATTTGTTATTTAAAATACAAAGGAAAGGTGACCTTCCTATACATGGAAAACACTGAGCTTAATGAGGCAAAAAGGAACACATGCTTTTACCTAATGAATAAATCCTTCAAAGTGAAACATGACAAAAAATAAATCTTTTTCGTTTGCTTCAGCAAGATTTTATAGACTATATCTATTGTTAACTGAAGAAGATAGCTGAATTCTGTATTTAGTCACAAACTTATACAAATGTTTTTAGTATTTGTGCACACTTTTGTCACAAAGTCAAGAATATATGAAGCTTTTGGCACAGCAGACAAGATCAATCAATAATGTATATTTCTGCTTCAAAAAGGTAAAGTCAGCTTGTATTTGCATAAATACAGAGGTAGTGAAAAAAGTGCTCATATTTTTTTCAAATGTCATCAATCATACAAGAATTCGACACAATAATTTGAAAATTCATTTTTATAAACAGTTAAGATGGATTAATCTCATTTACTTCATAGTAGCATGTCTTCCCCAGATGTTAATGCTTCCCAACACAAGTAGAACTATCTGTATTTAGCCTTTGTCACCAGAAACAGTTGCTACATCATTATGCAAACATGATAAATTTTTATTTTATTAGTCAAATATTTGAATTCCACTCAAGTGCACTTAATAAAAATAAAAAAGCCCTACACAACATAAATTGAGTACTCAACTAAACCTACCATATGAACTCAAAGAGTTCTGATAATATATAAAGGGAGTTAGATTTTAAAAGCAAAACAGATTTCAAATTGATGTATTTCATCATAGCTCAACACATATAGCTTCCAGTGAAACATATGAAAGCTAATAACTTTAATGTTTTCCAGAATTTCAAAAAGGTTAGCTGAGCTGTTAAGAGTATATTATACAAAAATAACCCCAAAATTCAGGGTTTGAAACAAAAGACTGAAAAAATGAAAAGTTTGATATGGTTAATTTGAAACAAGATTAAACATCAAGGGGACAACTCAAGAGTAGAAAAAGCTTTAAATTATCATCATTTGATTAACAAAACATTTGGAATAATACAGGTGCATACAATGTTTACATTGTGACCTATTTTTAGTCTAATGCACTTAGAAGTTTCCTAAAATACCATATTTTTGGTTCTTGAAAAACTGTTGGCTATTAAAAGTGAAGGGAGGGGGCGGCTAGGTGGCGCAGTGAATAGAGCGCCGGCCCTGGAATCAGAAGGACCTGAGTTCGGAGCCGGCCTCCGACAACTAATCCGCACAAACAAAAACCTAGCCGTGTAACCTTGGGCAAGTTACTTAACCCCAATTGCCCTAAAGGGGCGGCTAGGTGGCGCAGTGAGTAAGAGCGCCGGCCTCGGAGTTTGGATGACCCGAGATCAGATCCGGCCTCAGAAAATGAGCACCCACGCATAAATAATGACTAGCCGTGTAACCTTGAGCAAGTTACTTAACCCCAATTGCTTTTAAAAAAAAAAAAAAGTGAAGGGAGGAAAAATGTTTCAACTGGATTTCACTTAAAATGATGATAGTCTCTTTACAAAAATGCTTCTGACTCATTTATCAAATATATATGCACAGAAAGATATTGAATCTTTGATGCTCATTTTAAAAACTATGACAGTTCACTATATTTGAATGCTGTCTATCCCTTTTCTTGTATTTTTCAGGATTTTCTCTTTCTCAAAGACAAGATTTATACCTTACAAATATTCTTCTGTTCATATAGCTGAAGGAGTTGTTTTAGACAATGGCTACGGATATCTACTTCTGATAGGATTCCCTAACTTTTGCCTGTAGAGCATCACAGGTCTTCTTGGCATCCCCTAAAAGCATCGAAGTGTTGGGTTTGTAGAATATTGGGTTATCCACTGCAGCATAGCCAACTCCCAGAGACCTCTTCATAACAATTACCTGAAATACAAGTTTATAATTCTTTTAATAACATGGGCTACTCATTCCTTTAATATTAAGACATCAAGTATATATGTGGGCTAGAGAGTACACGAGCCTCTATTAAAAAATTTTAGTTGTATTTAATTGAGAGGGAAAGTAGGGTAGGATTCCTAAATTCAACCTTTTAGTCACTAGATCTCAAATTGACAAAATCTTCTAACACCAAAGACCTCTTGGGGCAGATTATATCTCTCAAAAAGAAAAAGAAACAGTTACTCCAACACTGTATTTCAACAAAATAAAAGGGACAGGGAAGATGAACTCTAACTTTATATACTATAGGTCTAACACAATAATCATGTGCAATGACATAATGGAAGCCTAGTGAGCCAAACTGGATAGCCTTGGCTACTATTAATTGTCACTTTTTAGTAAAATAAGCAAGTTTTCTGTAGTTTTCAAACATGTAATTCCCAAGAAACTAGAGACTGAAAAATATTTTCATATTTAGTACACATACCAAGTAGAATATTATACTGCTCCCCCACCCCCAAAAGACATTCAGTTATGAACTGATGATGCAATAAGCTCTGAACACAGACATGCAAGTGTTCACATCATCTACATTTATTTAACACAAACAGTAACCTAGTTTCCAAACAAAGCATATTTTAAAAGAGAGGGAATGGCTAGGGTCCAGACCTGTGATTTTACTAATACAGAGAATTCCTGGATAAGGGAACTTCCTCTATCGATGCAGGTCAGCACCTTCTCTCCAATTCAGAGTCTTACAGAGTTGCCAGGAGATTGAAAGTTTAAGCAACTTACCCAAGGTCACCAAGCTTTTTTGTGTCAGAAGTGACACTTGAAGCCAAGGTCTTCTTGGCTCTGATTTACCACACCATAGCCTCAGAGTGAAGCCAAACACTATTCTAAATCAAAGGTACTTTTTTGTTTTCCTTTTTTGCTTTGTTTTAACTCAGCTCTCTCACAAAAACATAAATTTAAAGTTGTTGTTTTTTCTCCCATTTATAAAAATATGCCCACTGTGATCAGGATCATCTTGGGGAGCAGGGAGGAGTAACACCTGCTAAGTGCCTTGAACTTTCTAGAAGCTGTCTCCACTAGCCTCCTCGGAAATAATGTACATGAGTAAAACTAAACTCATTGAAATGTAGCTTATTTTTTGGAACTGGGACACCTTTTTGTAAGACAATGTATATCAATGACATAAAATAACAGATGAAAATACATTCTCTCTTTCATATATGAACATGACATTACTAATTGGCTATCACAGAGTGAATCCAGTTGTTCTCAGTTATTTATACCAAGCAATGAACCTGGATTTCCTTCAGTTATAGTCAAATGATATAAATTATTCTTCCAACTAAAGTGATGGATATACACTGTTCTAGGCACATTCTCATACTCATTTTTACTCACAGTCAGAGATATGCACCTGAGTTGAGTCTGTAACAATGGAACAAAATGAAATCTATAAAGAAATTAAAAGCCCACACCCCAGCTTCATAATAACACCATGCACTAACCCAGTGGTATCAAATTCGAATGGAGACAGGGGCCACTAAACTGTACATAAGGATCCCTGAGGGGTACATATTGGCTTAGTTTTAAAATGCAATTCTATATCTGTTTTATTGCATTTTTATTTATTTTTATAAATATTACTCAATTATACTTTAATATGATTCAGGCCACAATACTTGGAAGTATTGTGGGTTATATGCAGCCTACCAGAGACCATGTTTAACACCTCTGCTCTAACCAATTAAGCTAATAGATCCAGGCACATGCTAATTTTTTGTAGCATAAGAAAGGAGGCAATTTGATGCTTAAAATGTAGGTTAAACACAATTACTTTAAAATAGGTATTTGAAACGTTACCTGTTTTGATTTCCAGACTTCTAAAACTGGCATCCCAGCAATAATAGAGTTGGGATCTTCTTGAGCTGCTGAATTAACAGTGTCATTTGCACCAATTACAAGGACTAAATCAGTATCTACATGATAAAAAAAAAGAAAGAAAGAATATGAAGATTAAAAGCTTAAGTGTATCGTTTTAACTCCTCCTTTGACAAGCTAATCTAAAAAAATTACTAAATCCTTTTTAATTTATCTTTCCAAAATGATATTTCAGTTGCATTACTTTTTTTTTTTTGCTTTTTTGGAGGGCAATTGGGGCTAAGTAACTTGCCCAAGGTCACATGGCTAGGTTTTCGTTTGTGTGCATTAAGTGTCTGAGGCCGGATCCGAACTCAGGTCCTTCTGACTCCAGGGCCGGTGCTCTACTCACTGCACCACCTAGCCACCCCAGTTGCATTACTTTTGATGGGGTTATCATCACATTTTGAATTTTAGGAGACAAATTAGGCTCAATGATAAAATAATTAATCATGTATTGTAATTGTATGCAAATTGTCACTTAAATGAATGGTCCTGATCATTTTCTTCATTTTCAATGCCACTTTTGGCAAAAGTGAAACTTGGTAGGCACTAATATTTAAATAAATGAATTACTAGAGTAGCTAAATGAAAATATCTCTAAGTACTAAAATATAAAAACAATTCCAAGAGTCTCACTAAAGTACAGATGCATGCTGTCCTCCTCCTCCTCCTTCTTCTGTATGCAGGATGCTTTATCTACTAAGTTCTCAGAGGAGCAAGCTAGTCTAATTTCAGCACTGCTATACATAACAGAAAAATAGCAACCCATTCAGAAATTAATCAGTAGCAGTCATAGACTAGCATTGAGATTAATAAAATTCTATTCTACTTATAAACTCATCCGGCAAAACAGATTGTTTTAAAGGGAAAACAAGGAAATTTCAGATTGGCAAGTATTAGATGGATTTATTGACTAAGCTTTTATTGTCTTCCTCCAAGAATACCAAGGTACAAAAATTAGTTGAATCTTATACAATAATGTCTTTTTCTGAATGATAAATATTCCATCATTCTACCAGTCTTGTTTTTGTCTCAATTTTGTATGCTTTCATCAAAACAAAGTTTTTGAAGATATTTTCCACCACTTCTTACCTGGGAAATCTTGATTGATCTCATCCATTTCTAATACAATATCATACGGGACCCCAGCTTCAGCTAAAAGTACATTCAGCTGACCAGGCATTCGGCCTGCAACTGGATGGATTCCAAACCTAGTCATGAAATAAATGAACAGCTGGCCTTACTCTATGGGCCAAAATTTGCAAAGGGACCCCAACATCACCTCCAATTCTGCACACATTGTTCTTGGCTTCTATATTTCTGCATGTTTACTATCTGATCTGTACAGGCAGAAATACAATTAGTCCAGATATATGGGCAGTTCACAAACATTCAAGTTTGGACATTCAATATCTAAGTATATACAAACTATAACTTCCCTCAGAAAAATACACGTGTAGCTTTGAGAGTGGCCTTTGAAGCATATGTTATAAGCACAATGAATCTCCGATAATAAAAATAAATAATAATGCTGCCATACACAAGTAAAGCACTTTTTAAAATTTTCCAAAGCCTTTTCACGGACATTATTTGATTTAATGCTAACAACCACTCAGGTCCAAAGCTTTTTTCTATTCTTTTAATACTAATGAAAGGCAGTAGTGGCACAAAAAATTCTTAACAGCGAATAGCACAAAAACTGTATTTGTCTGTGGCTTGCACTAATAGGTGTTTGCACTAGGTTTTTCCTCCTAGTTGTTTGAACTTTGACTGATATTAAAATGAGACTGCCTCCTTGGGCAAAAATCAGCTGGTGGTAGCACAAGATCAACTACAAGATGCTGAGGGGCAAGAAAATTCCCATGAAGAATCAACTTACAAATAATGAAATGTTGACTTGACATTCAACTCTGATTCTGCGTGTATAAAAGGAATGGAGAGGCACTGAGACAACATGAGTGAACTACAAGAGCCTGACCACTCTCCTCTGAGATGCCAGAAAGAGCCTGAAAGATCCAGTGCTGTGAACGTCAAAGGTTCAGGGAAGCTGAATTTTAGGAAGTGGAAGTTAGCAGGAGAATCCAGAAGATCCAGGTTGAGACCAACAGGAATGACCATCATACCCAAAACTACATAGGAATGGAACCTGGCCCTGGCAAAAAGCCACATTACAAGAACCAAAGCTGGAGAGATGAATAAACCAACAAGGACACCAACCAGTATAAAAAATTATTGTAGCTCTTGAGAGTCCCCAAAATAAAGAGACAGTAACTCTGTAACAAGTCTAAACAGAGATTCAAAGGGAAATAATGGATTTTCTATAAGGACTACATGAATACCTAGAAGAAATGAAGCAAGAGAGAAAAAGGGGAAAAAAATCTGGAAGGAGAATAAATAGCCTGGAAGAAGAAATTATAAATCTTACCCAAATAATAGACTCCTTGAACACTAGAATAGACCAAACAGAAATTAAAATCTAGAAAGATGATACTGATCAAAACCAGCTCTATTAAGGGCTGGGACCCTTTCAGAAAAGACGTACTATGTTTAATCCTCCTTATAAATAAACCTAGTTGCATAAACATGATTCTGTATTGGTTCAAGAATAAAGTTACAATCCTTTAGCCTGGTTTCAGGATCTTCCACAATCTGGGGCCACCCTCCCTTTCCAGCCATGTTTCAGATCACTCCCTTTTGCATACTAGACACTTACTGTCTCCTAAACACAGGTTTACAGGATCACAGTTATGGAGATGAAATCTCAGAAGCTATCTCGTTCAGTCCCTTTATTTCTGAGAAAGAAAAACTGAGGCCCTTGGAGACACAGTGTTTTGTTGGGGATTTTTTGCCTAAGGTCTACAGCTAGTAAACATCAAAAGCCACATTTGAACTCACATCCTCTGACTCCAGTCAGCTCTCTTTCCACTATACCACATTACTCCCCTGAAATTTTCTATTTCTATATCTGCCTTTGCCTGTACTTTCACCTGTAGCTAAAATGTTTTCCTTTTTTCCCCTCCTCATCTTCAATGGTGGAATGCCCTGTCCTTTAGAATACAATTCAAATGCTACCTCTTCTAGGAAGTCTTCCATCATACATCCAGGTTGAATCCAGCAATCATTCAATTCACCAAACATTTATTAAATGACTATCATCTATCTGCAAGGCACTGTGTTAGCCATTCCATCTTGAACCTCACCTAAAACTTGGAACCTCTCTAATATACTTCTACAGTATTATTCTGTATTAGAGTTTTATGGACCTGTCCTATCTCCTTCGTAGACTGTAAGAACCATAAGCTAACAGAGCCTATCTTATCTAAACAATATATCTCTACCAAGCAAACACAGGAGTCATTTAAAGAAAGCTTAACTTAATTGATAGTCAGTATAAAACAGGTTTCTTGAATTCTCATCAACCTCCATGTTGTCCTCCCAGAGACAAAAAGCTCATTGCTTTCCACAACAGCCCTTATTTCATTATTAGGCAACTAATGCTTGGAAAGTTTTTCTTTCTTAGCTTAATCCAAAATTGGGCTCCTAGTACCTTCTACCCATCCATCTTAGCTCTTCTCCATGAAGTTTTTAATATTGATTTTTGTTGAAGTACATTTTAATGCTAGAAAATTGTGCATTAATAATCAGCTTTGAAGTTTGCAAAGTTCTTTACATAGATGATATTATTTGCTCCTCACAACAAACTTATGAGGTAAGTACTATAGGTAATATCAATCTCCTCTGACATATGAGGAAACTCACATCAGCAACAATGATCATAGGCAGGATATGAACTAGAGTCTCTTCTAACTCAAAACCTAGGACATTAACCATATCATATCATATCAACTAAATCACATATATTATAGAGAAGACTCAAAGCTTCTAGGAGACAATAACATTCAGGGCACACAATTTTCCCTGGGGCATGCATATACCTTATGCCAGCCCTTCACAGTCCCCTACAATATTTTCGCAATCTATCCTCCCCATCCTGGATCTGAAATATAACCATTTTCATACAGAAATCAAATACAACAAGTATTTGTTAAATGTCTATTACTGGTATTTACCTCTTAAGCATTGGGATACAAAGGCAAAACAAAAAAAACACTGTCCCTGCCCTCAAAAAGTTTATTTTCTACAGTGGCAGCAGTGATGGCAGCAGAAGGTGGTAATGCATCACACAACTACAACACCCATCCTGTACCACTGCTTAAACTTCTCCCCACTGAGCCAAAGCTCATTATGACCTGCCAAGTAAAAGGCAACTCATGGAAAGAAGGGTCTGAAAATCCCATTGTGTGGCCCTTCCTTTCACCTTCTTTTGCTGTTGTAATAAAGACATCCCTCAAAATAGTTTCAGACAAGATTTTTGACAAGATGTGCAAGACAGTGATATCCTGTGTTTTATATAAATCTTTTTGAAACCTGCATGGTAAAGTTTAAGATGTGGAAATAATAATAAGTCCAGATGTTAAGAAGCTTAAGGAAGCAAAAACCTCTGGATCCTGATGACATATCATACGATAATGTGTGCTAGGAGACACAGAGAGCTTCTATTACCAACATTTTGCTTCCTTTAAGGAACATCTCAAAAAACAACTCAAAATTTATACATATAATTCTAGGAAGTATTTACATGGCACTTTGTGACTTGCAAAGTACTTTACCTGCATCATTTGATCACATGAAAGAATAAAGTAATATTTACAGTCACATGAAGGAAATCTTAATTTTAATGAAGTAATAACTGCCTAAG
Source organism: Gymnobelideus leadbeateri (assembly GCA_011680675.1). Lineage (NCBI taxonomy): Eukaryota > Metazoa > Chordata > Mammalia > Diprotodontia > Petauridae > Gymnobelideus > Gymnobelideus leadbeateri. The sequence continues at coordinate 57,646 of WOXC01010876.1, read as the reverse complement.
ATTTTTTAAAGATGCATAATTTTCTAATCTTTATTAACAAATTCTATATACATAAAGATTTGTATTTTGAAAAATGCTGATGTTTTGTTCTCTGTACCTTTATTGTCGTGCACTTCATTTTCTCCTTTGCTTATCAGCCATATAAATAAAGCATTTATTGGGCACCTACCATGTTTCAGGTGCTGTGCTAAGTGTTGCAGATACAAAGAAAAGCAAAAGACAGCCTTGCTCTCAAGGAGTTCATAGTCTAATGGGGGAGACACAACGTGCAAACAACTGTATGCAAACATGCTACATACAAATAAATGGAGATAATGAAGAGAGGGAAGGAGCTAGCATTAAGGGAGAACAGGAGGGGTTTCTTGTAGAACATATGATTTCAACTGGGACTTGATAGACATTAAGGGAAGCCAAGACACAAAAATAAGGAGGGAGAGTTTAAATTAATTTGAAAATCTTCAGATATGAAGGGAGTGTCTAACGGTTATAGAAAATACATTAAAGAAGCAATTATCAAACTCTTCAGAATACTGAGAACTTATCCCTACCCACAAATTGATATGTGTCTATTTTTCAACTAAGATTAATGATTAAAATTAATTCTATTTCAAAACATTTTGGAATAACTTCTGACATCAGATAAACAGAGACACTCCTGGAGGATGGGAATTGTGGCCTAGAGAAATCACTGCTTTATCATGTATGTGCTATTACCATTCACTCTCTAATATGGTGCAAAGTTCATGCCTTTAGCATAAAGCATTAAAAGTTTATAAGTATCACGTGTAGTCTCTTGTATTTTGCAGCTGCCTAACATCTACATAAAAGTCCTAACATAATACTAGCATTACCCATCCTGTTTTACCAACCCCTACTTTGTAATAAATATGAGGGCTAGAAATAGAAAAGTATTAACCATCTAATCTAGTAATTAATAGAAAGTTATAATTGAGGGGGGAAAGAGTAAAAGACAGGAAAAATCAAAAGAGTAAAAATATATCTCCATTTATTTCTAAAATGTTAAAGACACCTAAAGTAATTTTACAATTAAAGATTGGTAAACTTGTTAAGGCAAAATTTGGGGAAACTAAGGAAATATATGTGGAAGAAGAGAGAATAGGAACACAAATTACATAAAGATAATTAAATATCCTAATGAAAACCAGGGGTTACAGAAGTTCAATCCTTCGTTTTCATAGGACCATTCAATACTGGAAAAAACTGATTTGCAAGCTGTTTGGAAATGCATTTTACATTCTGTCTTGTACTTGCAACTTTTTATCACAGCATCCTCCTAGCATATGAGGTACATACCTATGGCAGCTATTAATATAACCATTACATATATCATTTTCTTTTCTTTCACTTTTTTTTACTCCTCATTCTTTTTCTTTATCTAATTCTTATGGCTAATCAATAACCACTGCTTAGCCATACTAAGCCATACTTTGACACTCTGGGCTAGAGAGATCATTGACCCCTCCCCTTAGACAATTCTAAGGCACAGCTACTAAGATGATGATAATGTAATCTGTAATTATTACCATGTAGTTCAAGTATTCCAATCAAGTATAGATCAGAAGTGAAACTATCTATCCTATGAACCCCAGTCAAATAGGAATAACTTATCAATGCTTAAAGAAAAGGGGAAGCTAGGTGGCCCAGTGGATAGAGCATCAGAATGAGAAGGACTTGAATTCAAATTTGACCTCAGGTACTCAACACTTACTAACTGTGTGACCCTGGACAAGTAAAAAAAATGCCTACCTGTTTAAATATAAAACAGTTATACATTCAGCTCTAAAACTAAATCTTTTAGAGTGTTTTGTGTGGGGTTTTTTGGTAAGGCAACCAGCCTTAAGTGACTTGCCCAGGGTCACACAGCTAGTAAGTGTCCAAGGCTGGATATGAACTCAGGTCATCCTGACTCTTTGATCAGTGCTCTATCTACTGTGCTACCTAGTTGCCCCCTAAAGTGTTTTGAATACCATGGTAGGTAGAGATAATCTTTATAGAAAAAGATACAATGTATTATCTAACACTAACAACAAAAGATGGATATTTTCAAATGAGCACTGCAAATAGAGACAAAATTGTTCATGTTTCACACATCCACAGCACCTCATTTTACAGTCTTCTTTCTACTCCCCATAAAAATTCTATGAGGCAGTTCAGTATAATTTTACAATGCCAATTAGAAACAAGGAAAGTGAAACAAAGAGAGGTCAGTGTTTATTTCCATTGTTCCAAAAACTTTCTTTTGGCCACTGAAAGTAAACAAAAAATCCCACCACTAGATTATAAATCCTGGACTATTTTCAGTTAGTAACCAGCCTGAAGTAAAGGAGAGTCAATGGGAGAACCAAAACCAGCAATGTGAAGAGCTATTAAAGATCATAAAGTCCTTGCTTCCCCCCTCCGACCCTGAGGTTCCTAAATCATCCCAGGAAACTAACTTCCCATCCAGTGCTTAAGAATATTGATATAGAATGGAGAACCTAGGGTTCAGCTCCAAGTGCAATCCTAGTGCTCCTTTCGGAAAAACTGTACTAAAGAAACAACTTGTTTTAAAACTTCAAGAAAAGCAGCTTCCATCACATAAGAAGTGTTACAGATCAATCATAATATGATCTTGATTCTGGTTAAGACAGTCGCATGAAATATGGAATCCTAGTTCTCCCACATGTACTATTAAAAAAAACTCTTAAAAGAGCATCAGATTGAAAAATGATCAAGAAATCAAAAGAAAAACAATAAACTTCCTCATCAAATCCAGAACTACACAAAGAGACAGAATTCTGCTGGGTCACTTAGCCAGGGAAGCCATCATAAGAACAGGTAGCCAAGTCAAAAGCCTGCTAGCATTTGAACTATAGACACTACAGGCTCATTTTAAACCTGCAATGCTCTCCTACTAGGAGAGAGGGGAATCTGTATGGCTTAGAAGGGGAAATTCCCAAGGATGGCAGGTAGGGATTAGAAATTGACACATGGGGTCAAGAGCCAGAAAACCTCTGATATGAAGACTCCAGGTAAGATAGATGTCTACAATATTGTGAGCAAAGACATTCCAGAGAATTTAGCACTCTGAAATACGAGGGAGGTAGAAATCAGTGACAGGCACTCAAGATCAGAAGCAAACAAGTCCTAACCATTCCATCCAAGAGTGCGAGAGCCTCGCCCTAACACAAAGTCTCAAACCAAGAACCAAAGGCATGTGAGAAAAGAGAAGACAACACCAAACACTACAAAGAAATATGAGTCAAGAAATGTCTAAGCAGTAAACTCAGAAGCTAAAAGTAACTCCATAGCAACTACAATGGAACCCTAAAGGAAAAAAAATGGTTTGGCCACAAGTAATATATAATTACCTAAGGGAAAAAAGTCTTAAAATGAAGGGTTAAAAACAGTATTACCAAGTAATGAACTCCCCCCAAATCAAAATGGACCACTCAAAACTCAATGACTACATGACACAAAAAGAAATATTGGAGCAAAATCAAAAAATCAAAAAAAAAAAAAAGAAAGAAAAAGGAAACATAAACTATCTCCTACCAAAAGCAAATGACCTAGAAAAAAGTGAAGGTTATACAATTTAAGCATCATCCTAATTCCTAAAACCCATGACCAAACAGAAACCTGGATAACCATATCTCAATAAATGATAAATTAAAGCTATTCACATCTATTAGAACCAGAGTACAACATGAAAAGAGAAAGAATCCACCAGACATCTGAAAGAAGCCCCAAAATGAACAAATCCAGAGCTTTCAAAACAAATAAAAATTACTTCAAGAAAACAGAAATATAAAGTTCATGTACCTGAAAACAGATGACTACAGAAGACTTTGAAGCAAATACTATAAAGATAAAATTTTGCAATTCAATATTAATAAATAACAAAATAAAAGGCAAAAGAGAAAAGCTTATAACCAAGAAAAATTTACTCTTCAAAATTTCTTATAATCCTGCAAGGCAGGAAAATAACTTTAGTGGAATAAGACCTTTAAAGCATTCCTAATAAGAGCAGAGCTAAATGGGAAATTTGAAAAGGAAACAAAAGAGGCAAGAGAAAGCATTAAATGTAAAATTTATTCGAGCAACTAGAATGATAATGAAGTGCTTACAGTATAATGGAGGGAGGGGGAGGTTGAGGGTTGAGAAGACAAGCATCTCTTCAGGAAATCTAATGTCCTCAAGGGTCATAGAGGGAGTTAAGTAAGACAAAGAGAAGGTTTCAGGGGTAAATTTGCTCTGGTTTGATTATCCTAAAAGAGGAAAGAAAAAGGAGGTAAAAAGGAATGAACGATGGATGAAATGAAAGAGAGAGAACTCATTATTTCTCATAACTGGAGTATGCAGGAAGAGATTACAAACTTAAATGTTCTAAAATGTTTATAACAATTGTCATCGTGGTGGCAAAGAATTGGAAATGAAGGGAATGGCCACCAACTGGGAAATGACTAACCAAGTTATGGTATATGTTAATGATGGAATACTACTGTGCTATAAGAAATGACAAGCAGGTTGATTTTAGAAAAACACAGAAAGACTTGCATGAAATAATAAATAGTGAAATGAGCACAATTAAGAAAACACTGTATACAATAATAGCAATACTGATTGAAGAATAACTGAGAATGACTATGCTATTCTGGGTAATATAAATATTCAAATCAACCAAAAAGGACCTATAAAGGAAGATGCTATCTATTTCCAAAGAAAGAATTGACAGAGTTATGCAGTGTGGGGTTTTTTAGATAGATAGACAGACAGACAGATAGATAGACAGACAGACAGACAGATAGATAGATAGATACACTTCTGTGTGTGTATATGTGTGTGCATGAAGGGATGGCCTTCTCTAGCGCAGAGAAAAGAGGGAAGTAGTTCAAAACTTAAAATGGACCAAAAAAAGAAGAGATTACAAGCATGGAGTAAGGAACAGAGAGAGGAGACATGCCATGAACCTCACTCTTATCTGATTCAAACCAAGGACTGAACTCATGCATATATACATACATACACACACATATACAAACACACACTGTAGAAATACATTAAACTCAACTGGAAAACAGGTGAAGACAGGGATTGGGTAGAAAAAGGTTTAACAAGGTAGAGAGAATCAAAGACATGAATCAAATATACTTTGCTTTCAAAGGGTTGATCATAAAATGTGATTGGAAGGTCAGAAAGAAAGAGTAACAATCAATGATTAGAGTCTAGGCAAGAAAAAGAGAGATGGGACAATATAATAGAAGCAAATTACTTCAATTTTAGTCCACTAATGTTGCTTATATTCCTCCTCTTTTCCCACTCTCTTCTTTGTAAAGAGCGAGAGCAAAGGGCAAAGTTAGGGAAAATTATGAGGATATAATGGAGGGAAATATGCAATGCACAATCATAACCACAAACATAAATAGGATGAACTCACAGATAAAAACAAAAGAGAATAATGGGATGGACTAAAAAACTAGACTCCAACAATGTATTTTTTAAAAGAAACACCCTTGAAACAAAATTCATAGAGCTAAAATGAGAGGATGGAGCAGAACTCATTATTCTTTAGACAAAATTTTAAAAGGAGATATAGTAATCATGCCCTCAGAGAAGGCAACAGTAAAAAGAAATATGGCTAAAGGAATTACAAAGGGAAACTACATTATGCTTAAAGGTACCAGAGACAATAAAATAATATCATTGCTTGATATATAAGCCCCAACTTAGCATAGCATCTAAGCACTTAAGGAAGTTAACTGAATTGTGGGAAGAAACAGACCTCAAAATAAGAGTAGCTAAAGACTTCAACATATCTTTGTCAAATATAGACAAATTTATCAAAATCATAAACAAGAAAGACATTAAAGATCTGAAGGTTTTTTTTTAATTAGATGTGATCAGTCTCTAGCAATTACTGAATGGGAAAAGAGCACATCTTTGGCAGTAGCATATGGTATTTTTACAAAAACTGACCCTGTTGTAGAACATAAAAACCTCAGCAACAAATACAGAAAAGTGGAATACTAAACACATCCTTTACTGACTCAAATGCAATTAAGAATATGTAATATTTACATGCAATATGAGAATTTTGAATATTAAATTTTAAATTTCAATGAAGATTAAGTAATTCAATTAATTCTCACATATACATATACCTATATATACATACATGTATGTATATATACATATATATACACACAAACAATATAGGGATATATACTGCCAAAGCAGTACTTAGGGAGAATTTATAACTCTAAACACTCTCATAAAAGATATCAAAAGAAGACCAAAAAGAAATCAATTAATTGGGCATGCTGCTAAAAGCACTAGAATAAATCTAATACTAATATTAATATTAGAATAAATCTTAAACCCCCATATAAACACAAAACTTTAAATTATGAAAAATCAAAAAAGGATTAAAAGCAAAAAGAATGACACAACTGAAAAAATAACTGGGGCTGGTTTTTGAAAAAATGGAAAACAGAATCACCAATCTTAAAGTGAAAAATAATTCACAACAATGAGAAAATAAAGGAAATCATTAAAAACTAACCTGTACAGTTATATGGCAATAACATTAATAACAAATGAAATGGATGAATATTTGTAAAAATATAAGATATCCGGATAATCATAATAGGAAACAATTTAAATAACCCCATCTCAGAAAAAATAAATTAAGCAAGCCATAAATTAACTCCTGAAGGAAAGAAAAGATGTAATTATAAGTGAATTATGTTGACTATCCAAAGGAAAAATAATTTTAATATTATTTAAGCTGTTTGCAAAAATGGTGAGTGGGGGAAATGATCCTAGAGAGAAAAAAGTTGGACCATAAGGAAAGCTGAGCACCACAGAACCAATGCTTTGGTATTGTGGTGCTGAAGAAGACTTTTGAGGATCCCTTGGACAGCAAGGAGATCAAATCAGTCAATACTTAAAGAAATTAATTCAGTTTATTCACTGGAAGATCACTGGAAAAGACCCTAATGTTGAAAAAAACTAAAGGCAAAAGGAGAAAGGGATGGCAGAAGTTGAGATGGCTATAATATCATGGAAGCAACAAACATGAACTTGGACAGACATACTGAAGGATAGAAGTTGTCTATGGGGTCATGATGGGTCAGACACAACTGAATGACTGAACGACAACAAAAAGAATATCCATTACCACCAGTATTATTTTTTACAATTCTAGATAGAAGAAAATAAGAAAAAAATCAGGGGAATTAACATAGACAAAGAGGAAACAAAACCACCACTTTTGCAGATATGATGATTTGCCTAGAAAATCAAAATAATAACTTTATGATAAAAGGGAGAGTGAATTAAAGGAGGCACTGGTCAAAACAAAACAGACTTTTGAGGAGGGAAAGTATTATAAGAGAGAGAAAAGGATAAACAGAAGAAAATAGGATGGAGAGAAATATACAGTAATCAAAATTGTAAATGTAAATGGGATGAACTCACTCATAAAACAGAATTAGAAAGCAGAATGTATGAGAAACCAGAATCCAACTATAAGTTGTTAACAAGGACATCATTTAAACAGAAAGACACACACAAAGTTAAAATAAAGGGCTGGAGCAGAATCTATAATGCTTCAGATGAAGTAAAAAAGACAGGGGTAGCAACCAAGATCTCAAGTAAAGTAAATATGAAAACAGACCTAATTAAAAGAGATGGAAACCAATGAAAAAAATGTAAAGGAAGGAAGTTTAGTAGTACTACATCCTAAAATATATTTTAAGGCAATAATTACCAAAAATATCTGGTATTGGTCAAAAAATATAAAGGTAGATCAGTAGAACAGAGTAGACATATAATTTACACCAGCGAAAAATACAATGACCTTGTATTTGACAGGTGTAAAAACAATATTTGGGGATAAGAATTCATTGTTTGGTAAAAAAAAAATTGTTGGGTAAACTGGAAAGCAGTATGACAGAAACTGGGCATAATATCTTTACTCCATTTACAAAGATAAGGTCAAAATGGATACATGACCTAGACATAAAAAGAGATATTACAAGAAAATTAGAAGAACATGGAACATGTTACTTATCAGACTTATGAATAGGCAAACAATTTATGAATAAACAAGAGACAGAGAGCAAAGTTAAGTTAAAATGGGTAACTTCAATTACATTAGATTAAAAATTTTTTGTACAAATAAAAGAAATGAGATAAGATCAGAAGGAAAGGAGAAATCTGGGCAGGGAGGGAAATTTTATAGACAGTTTCTCAGATAAAGGTCTCATGTCATATACATAAAGAACTTTGTCAAAGCTATAAGAATATGAGTCATTCCCCAATTGATAAATGGTCTAAGGTTATGAACAGGAAGTCTTCCAGTGAAGAAATCAAAACAATTTATTATCTTATGAAAAATATTCTAAATCATTATTGATTAGAGAAATGCAAATTAAAACAACTTTGTGATAGCATTTTATACCTACAAGATTAGCTAAAATGATTGAAGGGGAAAGTGACAAATGTTGGAGGGGATATGGAAAAATTGGGACTCTAATTCTTTGTTGGTGGAATTGTGAACTGATACAACCACTCTGGAAAGCAATCTGGAATCATGCCCAAACAATTATTAAACTACCTATACCCTTTGAACCAACAATACCACTACTAGGTCTATTTCAAAAAATGATTAAAGAAAAAGCAAAATATGTTCTAAAATGTTTATAAACAGTTCTTTTGTGGCGGCAAAGAACTGGAAAATCACAGGAATGCCCATTGATTGGGGAATGGTTGAACAAGTTGTAGTATGATTGTGATAGAATAATACTGTGCTATAAGAAATGATGAACTCAATGATCTTAGAAAAACATGAAAAGACTTGTACAACATAATGAAGAGAGAAATGAACAGAACCAAGAGAACATTATATACAGTAGCAACAATATTGGTTTAAGAATGACTTTGAGGGGCAGCTAGGTGGCACAGTGAATAGAGCACCGGCCCTGGAGTTAGAAGGACCTGAGTTCAACTCTATCCTGTGTGACCTTGGGCAAGTCACTTAACCCCAATTGCCCTGCCTTCCCCCTCCAAAAAGAAAAAAAATGACTTTGAGCAAATAAGTCATTCTGACTATTATAAAACTCAAAATAACTATAAGGGACATATGAAGATGCTATCTGCATCCAGAAAAAGAACTGATAAATAGAATCATAAATAGAATTATTTTTATATATACATATATATGATACATACATATATACATATGTACCTAATTGTGTCTAATGGTAGCCATCTCTAAAGAGGGGAGGGGGAATTTACATAACTTTATTATATATTTAAAAGGAATAGCAAGTTGTCCAAAATAGATTTGCAGTTTCATGCACAATCATCTCTTTTATTATGCTGTTATGGAAATCCTTGTTTTATTCTATAAATTAAAAATAAAATAAATGAAAAAAGAGGGAAAGTTACATTTTGCTAAAAGGAACCATAGACAATGAAGTAATATAAACAATGTTTACAGCAAGTTTCTCTGATAAAGTCCTTGGTTCTTGTAGCAGCAAGCACCCCAATATCCCCAGGGTAGCTGCCAACACAGGTTCTTAGATCTGCTTTTCAAAAGGAAAGCAACTCAAAACGGGTTAACAAGCTTACTTTAATCAAACAAACATACATTACCTAGTTCAGGGGAAAAGGTCAGCACCTCAAACTTCAGAGTTACAGAACTTACAAATCAAACAGACAGGCTTCTAAACTGTCCCAACATTACATACATCAATACCAAATCACAGTTACCAGAGAGGGAAGCATCAACATCTGGGTTTTCAAAGCCGGGGGGCTCTCAACAACGGCTTCCCAGAGTCTCATCTGGTCAAATCACACAACACTTCTCAAAGTGAGCCCCAAAGCAAAGCCTCTCATCAGAGTTTATATAGCCTTCTCCTAGCTCAAAGATTGTAACAACCTTCTGGACCCACTGCCCAATCACAAAGTATCAAGGTATGGGCTTTCCTGAAAAACAAGCCTCCCACCACAGGCTCCAGGTGCACTTAAGCTAGGGGCAGGGAAGATCTTTAAATTTGCATTTCCATTACAGTTCTCAAATATGAAGAGAACTGAGTCATGAGTCAGTCCCCAATTGATAAATAGTCAAAGGATATGAACAAGCAGTTTGTAGAAGAAGAAATCAAATCTCTCTATAGTCATATGAAAAAATGCTCAAAATTACTACTGATTAGACAGTTATAGATTAAAACTGCTTTGAGGTATCACCTCACAACTATCAGATATGACAGCTGTTGGAGAGGTGAGGGAAAATAGTACACTAATAAGTTGTTGGCAAAATTGTGAACTACTTCAATCATTCTGAAAAACAATTTGAACTATGCTCTCAAAGCTACCAAACTGTATATACCCTTTGACCCAGTAATACCACTACAAGGTCTATACCTCAAAGATATTAAAGGAAAAGACCTATATCTATAAAAATATTTATAGAAGCTCTTTTTGTGGTGGCAAAAAAAATTAGAAATCAAGGGCATGCTCATCAGTTGGGGAATGGCTGAATAAGTTGTGGTATATAATTGTGAAGTAGCAGTAATATGCAATAAGAAATGACAAGAAGGGTGTGGTTTCAGAAAAAATTACAGCAAGTACTATATGAACTGATAAACATAAAGAACTGGGAGGTCATTATGCACACTAACAGTAATGTTGTAATGATGATAAACTGTAAAAGATTTAGCTACTCTGATCAATAAAATTACCCAAGACATTTTTATGACAAAAAATGCTATCTGCCTCCAGCAAGAGAACTAATGAACTCTGAATGCAAATTCAAGTATAATTTTCTTGCTTTCTTTATTTTTTTGCCTTTTTTGTAATATGGCTAATATGGAAATGTTTTTCATGATTTCATATGCATGGTTGATAACATTTTGCTTGCTTTCTCAGTGGGTAGGGGAGAAGTGGGAGAGAAAGAATTTGGAACTCAAAATCTAAAAAAAATGTTAAAAATAAACAATTTTAAGAAAAAAATAACTTTAGCAAAGTGGCAGGCTATAAAGAAATCATTAGTATTTCTGTGTATTACCAATCAAACACATCAGGAAGAAATCGAGAAATTCCATTTAAAATAACCATAGAAAGGTATAAAATACTTGGAATTCTATCTACCAAGTTACAGACAGAATTCAACCAACAAAGTAATCAAATCAAAACTCATTCATTTTCTTCCTTCTATACTTCAATATCTTTCTCTCAATATTGATCTCAATGAGATACCTTTGTCATCCTTCAAAGCAACCTATCTATACCTTCTCATTCCATTTGTCTTTGATCCATGCCCTCCTATAAATTCTGTACCAGGGGCCTACCTGACATGTTCCTGCTAAAAGCCCTGTCCCAATGCCTCATGATGGTGTGGAGGTGACCCTGAGCTCCCAAAGTTCTGGTAATTTCTAACATGATGGCAAGGCTCTGAGCATAGTCTTAGAGAAAGCTAATATCTGCTTGCTGAGGACCAGTAGAGCAGCTCATTACCAGTAGGCTGGTTACTTATTGATTAATTCTTGGCCAAGGTAACCCATCCAATTAAATTCCTACTTTATCTAAAACACAGACATAAACTAGTGTAACCCATAACCCCTCCCCTCAAGGACCTTAGAATCTCATCAAGGGGGCGGCTAGGTGGCATGGTGAATAGAGCACCAGTCCTAGAGTCAGGAGTACCTGAGTTCAAATCCAGCATCAGACACTTAACACAAAAAACTAGCTGTGTGACTTTGGGCAAGTCACTTAATCCCAATTACCCTCAAAAAAAAAAAGTTTGTAAAGAATCTCATCCAATGAAACAAAAGTCAGAAAATTCTTGTGTCTCTGTCACCCCCACCCAGTACTCCTCTATTAAAAAAAAAAGAACCTCTGGAAATAAGACTATTTTCTTATCAAATACTTAGTTTGGACTGAAGATTATACCAACTCAGAATTTCAATCATTCTGAACAGCAAAATAAAATGAATAAAATACAAAATTTAAAGTCTGCTATTCAGTTGTTATTCAGTCATGCCTGACTCTTCATGATGCTATTTGGAGTTTTCTTAGTAAAGATACTGAAGTGATTTGCAATTTCCTTCTCCAGCTCATTTTATAGATGAAGAAACTGAAGCAGAGATGGTTAAGCAACTTGCCCAGGTCACACAACTAGCAAGTGTACGAGACCAGATTTGAACCCAAGAAGATGAGTCTTCCTGACTCCAGGCCTGGCATTCTATCCACTATGCCACCTAGCTGCCCAGACTTCTCATTCAATAATAAAAACAATATGTAATACAAGTGCAGCTATTTTTAAGAGAACCCAAGAGAATGAATTTCCACATGCTTACTTAATACTTTTATGTAAATCCCACTACATACCCCTTTAACTAGCAAAATAATAATAATAATAATAATAAAACATTCTAAGGAAATTTCTCTCCAAAGAAATAACATCATCATCTTTCAGACCAAGATCTAAGAAACTTCAGTCATCTAGTCCAATGACCTCCTGGAACAGGTGAAGAAACTGAGGACTAGGGAGTTGCCTAAGGAGAGCTGCCTAAGGTCACACAGGTGTCAGTATCAGAGATAACATTTGATCCCAGCTCCCCATTTGATTCTATATTTTCACTATGGTTTGGAAGTAACCCTGTGTCCATCAAAGCTTTGTTAGAGTCAAAGCAAGTTCTGGCAGGTCCTTCCAAGCTGGAAAGGATTAAAGTGTAGACATGGGGATAGACTATATGTTCTTTATCTAGGGACCAGCCAAGATAAATTCAAAAAAATTCATAAACGGGCAGGCTGAAGTTGATAAATTTTTTGTTACAATAACTCTTAAAGACCACCTACTAAGGTACAGAGGGGTTGCAAACTGTCAGTGGAAAAAGTACCCACACCAATGAAATTATATACGTCCCTGAAATTCTAAAGCAGTGGTTTTCAAACTTTTTGGTCTCAGGTCCCCTTACATACTTAAAAATTATTGAGGGCCCCAAAGAGCTTTTGTTTATGTCAGTTATATCTATCAATATTTACCATACAGAAATGAAAACTGATAAAATTTTAAGATATTAATTCATAAATCATTTAAAATAATAAACCCATTAGGTTAACAAAAATAACAGAGTATTTAAAATTTTATATTTTCCAAAACAAAAAAAAATTGAAGAGAAGTATTGCCTTACATAATTTGTAAATGTCTTTCAAGTATGCTTAACAGAAGACAGCTGAATTCTCCTATCTGCTTCTGCATTCAATTTGTTGTGATATGCTATTTTGATTAGAATATATGAAAAAATATTAGGTATCTATATTATCTAATACATGTAATGTATAATTATATGTATGCATATATAAATATGTATACACACACATAACCTTTTAAGTCACAACAGCATATTACTGACTCCCATTCAGTTTGATCTTTGCTCTGACCACCTACCTCCTTTCCTGCTTTATTTGCAAAAATTTAGATTTTTTTTAATTTTTTGAGTGGAGCATAGAATGTACTTGGGAGTTAGGAAAGATGAGTTCTAATTCCTTCCCTGAAACCAGATACATGAGAAAATCCTTTCAATTTTCAGCCTCAGTTCCTTCATCTTCCAGATAGGGATAATAATACCTAGAGAAAGTACCAGGTCTTTCACCTACACTACCTTTCACATTGCTGTCATTTCCAATTTTCCTCTCCCTTGCCCCCTTTCTGCCATACACCCATTCTTTATAATAAAGAAATACAGTACAAACCAAGAGCAAAAACACTGGCTATATCTAAGAATGAATATGCTCCTCTTTTCTACTGAGAGATGCAAGACTTGTTTTCCCAGCACCCTCTAAATTCAACATAGTTGAGTATTTGGTCAATACAGTTTAAAATGTTTAACCTTTCTTTTGGCAGGCCTCATTACTAGCTTGGATTAGTTGGATCCATGAAACTAACTTGATAGGTTCTCTATGAATAGTTATGTTGGAGATTAATGGAAAAGTAAAATTCACATTAGGCCCAGGGCTTACTACTAGAAAGATAGATAGATAGATAGATAGATAGATAGATAGATACATACATACATACATACATACATACATACATACATACATAGATGAATGGATAGATGGATGACAGATATAAATATATGTATTTTTTTCAACAAATGAGCCTTTTAAAGCTTCTTTTTAGCCTACCCTGAGGTAAAGTCCCTTTTTCTCCCTTAAGTCTTTAGCATAATTCAGTCATCAATGAGTATTTATTAAACTTTTACCATGCACCAGGTACTGTTCTAAGTGCTGGGGATACAAAGAAAAGCAACAATTGTCCCTGCCCTCCTAAAGGAGCTCACATTCTAATGGGCTAAACACCATGCAAACAACTGTATAGATAAGAAATACACAGTGTAAATGTTAAGACATAGACTTGGTCATTCAATAGCATATCTTCACTATTCCATTTAACTAAATATACAGTTATTAAGTACCTACTGTGTTCAAGGTACTCTGCAAAATGCTGAATATATAAACATGAAATGGCATAGCCCTTGCCTTCAAGGAGTCTATATGGTAGTCTATTGGAAAGGGGAGGATAGGACATATACACAAATAAATATTATGAAGGCAGCAGTGTGATGGAGCCAAAGCAGAGAGCCAAGTGTTTTAGGAAAATCTGATGAGGAGAAAAATTGCACTTCATGTATATGTACATGTTTATATATTTTAGAACAGCAGTCTTAAAAATGGTCTGTGGACTCTTTGGGTTAGAGTTCCCAAAGCACTTTCAGAGAATGCGTTAGGTCAAATCAATTCCCATAATATTACTTAGGTGTTGTTTTCCTATTAACACACTTCTCCCTTTTTGAACTACATATCTTTGGGAGAAGGGCCTTTCTTCATATACTTTAAGCAAAACAACATATCAGAACAGAACAAATGCAGAAGCAGACAGGAGAATACAGCTGTCTTCTATTAAGCCAGACATGAAAGACACTTGAAAAAAATATGTAAAACCATGTTCCTCTTCTCTCTAAATTTTTCTTGTTTTGCAAAATATAGGGCTTTTTTAATTTGTAATTTCTCTTTGCCTAATGGGTTTGATTATTTTTGTTTTAAATGATTCATAAAAAATATTTTTAAAATTTTTCAGATTTAACTTCTAATTTAGTACATATTGATAGATATTACCAACATGAACAAAAGCTCTTTGGGGCCTTCAATAATTTTTAAATGTGCAGAACCCTAAGACCAAAAAGTTTTGGATGTTAGAGATGTATAATTTCACTGCTGATAGACAGAATTACAAAGTGAATCAACTATACTGAAATGAGTTATCAAAACATTTTAAAATACAAATTTGTGGACCCTGGAGTAGTATAACTACCAATACCTGAAAAACAAAAGTGGATGAAAAAGTACATATTGCCCAAACTGAGCCATACAATTGTAAAGGCAATTTACTATTGCTAAGTTTGTCTATCAATGTGTGTGTATGTGTGTGTGTGTGAGAGAGAAAATACACGAGTTTATACAATTATATATTTGTATATTTATAAATATCTATATATGCTATACTACACATACACATATTATAGATGGATAATCAACTGGGTCAAGAATTGAGAAGGAGAAAGCTCAGATTAGAGCATATTTGTGAAAATGTGTAGTGTTTTAAATGATCCTAAACTACTTCCTCAAAGCTCTTCAACACAGTATTATCCTGGTGATGATGAATGGCTACAAATCATGAGACACCACAATCTCAAAAGATCAGAATTACAAATAACCAAAGAGGCAATGGAAAAATACACAATGTACATGGACCCAAGTATTTTCAGCCTGTTCTCCACAATAATTTGAGCATGAGAAGAGTGATGGCAGAGACATTAACATGGAAATAACTGAAAAAGGAAGTGAGTTGGGATAATAGAGATAAATATTCCCAAAACTACACTGGAAACCCTCAACTCATCCCTAGAGACATAAAAAGAACCAGAAGACAACTTCCAGGTTGGATTGACCTCCAATGGGGGATTATGGAAATACGTATAAAAGAACTAAATAGAAGGAAAAGTCATGGAATCTGCATCAGTAAAGGGAGGACAGCACCAATATTTGTAAAATCAGAGATGTATCTAAATATCAAAGTCAAAGTAGGGCTAATGTCATTTTGGTAGGATTCAAGGTCTGAAATCAAAATGGAAGGTATGGTTTATAAAAGGTAAAATTTTTAAAGGATTTTTTTTAAGCAATTGGGGTTAAATAACTTGCTCAAGTTTACATGGCCAGTCATTATTTATGTGTGGGTGCTCATTTTCTGAGGCCAGAACTGATCCCAGTTCCTCCTGACTCCCAGGCTAGTGCTTTTACTCAGTGAGACACCTAGCTGCCCCTAAAAATTTTTGATAGCTTATAAAAATAGGAAGGAGCTGAGATAATTAACTAGAAAAAAAGGATAAGAATAACCTAATAAGTATGTGCAAGTATAACTTACACAGGAGAATAATGGAGTATTTCCTATTTATACCCTGTGGAAATGAATTTTAAATACAATAGAAATAATTTAAATACAAAAAAAGAACTTTTTGAGTATAGTTTGAATATATTAGGGTGACTTATTAAAGACTTTACTGAAGTTAGAGAGATAGTCATCTGAAATTAGGTTCAAATCTAGTCCAAGAAAATGGACTCAAAATAAGTCTACCAGGCAGTTTTTTAAGGAATTTTTTTTGTACTTTAAAATTATACCCTGTATCTTCTAAACATATATACTTTAGTTGAGGTCATTAGGAAATAAATCAGAAAACCATTGTAAATATTTTTACTTACTGGTAAATATTTTAAGATCTTTAATTTCAAGTGCTATAAAATATGTAATTTTGGTTTTGCTCTGTAGTGAATGAGAAAGAAATAAAAAAACTCAAGCTAGCTAGTATATTACCTTTATTATTCTTTAGAAGCCTAATGATCTGATCAACTTTTGTCTTCGATCATGCTTGTCTAATACATTATTCTGCTAGATTTCAAAGCACTAAAGTTGTTGAGACACTAGGCAGCATTATAGGAGTATGCCAGTTTAGGGAAAAACAACAATATGCATACAAAAACCCATACATACAAACAAACATTCTAGTGAGTCAATTAGTATTTGTAATCATAAGAAATTATCAATTCTGGCCAAAGCTACTGGCTACTCCCCAAAATATGTATTAAAATAAATTATTTCAGACACTGGTTGGCCAAGACCAGCAATTTCCAGGAAATGATGGCCAAAGTTGATTTCCCAACATTATTATGTTACATCAGCATATAAAGATCATCCAGGATTTTGATATGGAAAGGCTACCAAGTTCTTAGTTTTTACCAGTGTGATAAGTGGGGCACTCTATTTAAAAGGAGGAGTACTTAACCACAAACCTAAAGGCAGCTTTCACTAAGAGTGACAAAATATGTTCCAAAGAAAAATAATTTTTAGAAATGACATCTAGGGGCAGCTAGGTGGGTAGAGTGCGTAGAGTGGGTAGAGTGAGTAGAGTGTCAGCCCTGGGGTCAGAAGGACCTGAGTTCGGATCTGGCCTCAGACACTTAACACACACAAACAAAAAACCTAGCTGTGTGACCTTGGGCAAGTTACTTAACCCCAAATGCCCTCCAAAAAAAAAGAAAAAAAGAAATGACATCTAACTAGTCATTACTATAAAACTATTCAAGCCCACAGGAAAAAAATAAAAGCGCAGAAGTATGGGACTTACAGAATTTTTTTTTGGCAGTTCAAAATTAGGTTTGCTGGCAAATAATTCTCACAATCTCTTTATTGCCTATAAACATTTTATAGATATTTTCATTATCCCTTTTCTAACATAAATACTTATCCACATTTTCATATTCTGCTTTTTAAATACTTTTTACATCCATAGTGACCAGCATTCTTATAATAAATAAAAAACATTTTATTCTAATTTCTCAACATTTTCCTGGCTAGATTTCTACCTCTGAATAGGAACATCCAATCTATAATTATAAATGGCAATGATAATTATTAATAACAAGAACTCAAATTTACTTACTTATAAAGGACTTCCCTTAATATCAGTATTATTATCTCATTTTACAACTGAGGTACAAGTGACATACAAAGAGGTTAAATAATCTGCTCAGAATCACTGTAACAATGACGACCTCAAGATTGGACCTACGTCATCTGCCTCCAACTCCCATGCTCCTACTATACCAAAGTAGGTCTCCAATTCATGCTGCTAAAGACAGGGTGCTGTAATCCTTTAAATTCTACCCAAGTATCCTCTAAACCAATTAAGGGTGTTGCTATGATTTCTAACTTTGGTCACTGCTCACAACCCTTAATGCATCAAATTCAAATATCAACAAATAATCATTTCTAGACTTACCTAGAAATTTGTGGCAACTAAAAGTGACTTTGTCCAGCTGATTGAGTTGAACATGCACAAATCATTAATTAATTAGGTTGTCTTAATACCCAGGTGGGAAAATGTACACACTTTATACCACTTCCTTCTTGTTTAAAAAAATGACAACCACAGTTTCAATGGAACATTCAGGAGATACAAAATAGTAAACCAGGAAAATTAAAAGTGAGAATAGTTTCTCAGCTTCCAACAACATATTAGTATACATATGAATCTTCAAAACTAAGCAGAGGAAATGATGGTCTCTGTAAAACAGATAATGAAACATACCTCCTTTCTCACAGAAGAGACTGATACTAGACTACTAGGACACAATGCTGCATACATTGACAGATGTGGTCATCATATCATGTATTTGCTTAACTGTATTTCTCTGTTACAAAAATAGTTCAATGGATGGTAGGATGGGGGCAGAAATAAGAAATAAATTCAATGTAAAGACAAAGATATTAACAAAAAAATTTTAAAGGAAAAAGAAAAATAAATTAGATGGGGAAATGATCTCTAAGAAACCTGATCTCTTCAGTTTTTCAGGTCAGTCAACAAATAAATAAGTAATAAAAAGATAGAGATAGATGAATAAATGAAGAAACAAATTAAATAATAGATACACAAATAAAGAATAAATATATGAATAGATAGATTAATAAATAAATAAATGGAAGAGAATGGATAAGAACTCATAGATGTAGTCAAGGTAAAATCTGAGAGTAGAGTAATACAAAAACACCACAGAAGATAGGTGTTTCCCCCAAAAGTTTTTCTTATAATGCACAACGTTAAAAAACATGGTTCCTACAGTTTTACTGCAACCTCATGCTACATTTCAGATTCCACATATTCCAGAGGAAGACACAGCTACCTGACTTTCTGCCGACGTGGGTCATGGGTACAACATGTACTACTGAGTGTGCTTCACAGAAGCAATTGTTCTTGGAAATCCATAGCTATTTAAGGGAATAAAACATTCACTGTATGGATCCCATCATGACTATGAAAATAAACCACATTTTCTTTTCGTATCCTAGAAATATCTAGATATACCTCACTAAAAAATAAAGAACCACAGTCTTAAAGGTACCAATTCTGAGAAAAAGACAAAAATTATGGGGATCATTTCTAAAGTATTTGAAATGCTTTCTCCTTTTAGCAGCTTCTTCCTAATATAGACACATTAAAAAAAACAAATCAGGAAACTTCTCAAAAGCACCATTACTTAAGAAGAAAAGCAGAACAAAAATAAACTCTTCCTAGAATACAATAACTACAAGAGAGTATATCTTTTCAGAGTCATTGTGTAATTTTTTTTTCTTACTGAAGGCTTAATGGTTAATCTTCTATTATTTATTAAACTCAACTATTCAAAATCAAACTGTATACTGAAAGATGACTGAACATAACTTTTCAGAATTCTGCCACACCAAAGCCTGTTCCTGACAAAGTTCCCAAATAAACAATAATTCTAAACATCTATGCCAACAAATTCACTAAGCAAAAGTAGTGAAACAAAAGGGGAAAGGGGCCCATTTTTCAAAACTTAGAGCTGTTACACTAGTGTCGTAAAAGACAAGCAATACTTATAAAATCACAATTCAGAAGGCTTCTAAAATAAGAATTCAACTAGTCCAGTCTCCCACCTAATTAATAAAAAGTCCTTTTTTTAAACTTCAGATCTCAAGACATACAACAAATCAGGAACCTACCAAGAAAAGACAATGGGTTACAAAGAAAACTGTTATCAATTAAAAAAAAGGTTACAGACCCCAGTTCTAAGGCGGGCATGGGGTTAATTTTAAAACAGAAACGGTAAGAAAAATAGTAAATCTTACTGATAGCATAAAGTTTCTAAACTCTGAAATGGATTACTGAAAGATTGTAGAACCAAATTCCTGGAGGCCTTTAACAATGAGGCTGATACCTATCTCTCTACAATGGCTTAAGCAGAAGTCTCCCTAGATTAGTGGAAGGTCTGGATTACCTAAACCCTATGATCCTGAAAAAGAAAGGAAAAAAGTTATTTAATGTACTGAAACATTCTCCCACAGATCACTTACTTAGAAAACTACCCACCTAAGAGTTCAGAGACACAGATAGTACTGTTACTCTAAGATTCTAAGAACTGATACTAACCAAGAGTAGGACAAGGAGTCCATGGACCTCCCTTTAGAAAGAGTAAATTTATGAAAATTAAATGGTTTACCAAAGTAGCATCTAAGGTATAGGAAGAAAAAAAATTATCATAGAAAACAAAGAAATCAAAAGATAAGTCTGTCCCATATAGGCAAACTTAAGAAATAACTTCCAGAAAGCCACTTCCCACACTATTGGTATCTATACATGTATCTAGTACATTGTGGGCACTCAAAAAGAAAAATAATCAATAACATACATTTAAGGAAGAATGTGGTCCTATGACTATATATACATATATACATATTTGTGTGTGTATATATGTGTGTCCGTGTGTATATACACACACACATATATATATGATTCTTTTAGAACCCCACACTACTAATTCAATTTGGGGAAACTGGTTACAGTTTAAGTCCAAAATCTATAATAATGAGTTTTCCTAACTGAAGGATGGAATAGGCAGTAGGCAATAGGAATAGGTAGAGACACTTTTCATAACTCCCACCAATCCCCACAGGAAATCTTCAAGCAGAAGCTAGATTATCAATAATCAGTGATGCTGTGTAGGAAATCTTTGGCAAAGTTAAGGGTTACAGTAGATGGTTTGTGAAGTCCCTACCCTCTCTGTGATTCTGTGATGGAAGGTGATTTGCTAAGCCTCAAAATAAATAAAAACTATGACTAAACACTGACTTCACATCTAAACAGTATATACATAACCTAAAGACACTATATCAAGAAAAGTATAAGAAAACTTAGAATGACAACCTTCATGGTATTATTAGTTAATAATTATTAAGAAGATAAGCAGTTTACATTGGTGTAATGCTTCATGGCTGACAAAACATTTTCTATACATTATCTCATTTGATTAATGTTTCAGGATACTACATTCTGACACACAGAGATTCAGTAAAATTTATAGACAATGTTGTCTGTTTGATTATTTTAAACAGTGTTGTGGCACGGCTCTTCAAATGCTATGGCTAGAAGGCGCCATAAAATAAAATTATTTTTGTAACCAAGATACACAAGAATTTGAACATGGACTGAGAAGCAGATTTTTATTTATTTATATTTTGTGCTGTTTACATGAACTACACTGAAGAAAATAAGGCTCAAAAAAAAAAGATAAAAATACCCAATACTAAACATAACCTGACTCCAGTGGTAAGAGGCATCAGTTTTACCAGTTTCAAAGCCGCTTCCAGTAAGTGAAGTAGCTACATATACCATGAATTTCCTAGAAAAATAATTCACTATAATTCCATTTTGAAGCAGTAGAAAATGTTACAGATCATATGGATCCAACTCCCTTATTTTACAGATGAGGAAATTGAAGCCCAGAGCATTTAAGTGATTTGTCCAAATTCACAAGGTAAGTTAGTGGCAGGGCTGATTTTCATCAAATGACTAAGTTTCAGCAGAAGGGAAGAAAGTAAAAAAGTCAAATGCTTGTCAAGCAGCTTCAAGTGGTATCTCTTAGGTTGATGTGACTACTCAGTCTCAGCATGACAGGAACTCTCAGCCATTGTTCATGCCACCATTCATCTGCAATAAAATGTATGTATCTCCAACACAGAGAATGCAATACAGATGGACAATTAGTGCTGCTGCTAGACAAAATTCACCACAAATTAGATATCTAGGGGGTGGCTAGGTGGCACAGTGAGTAGAGCGCTGGCCCTAGAGTCAGAAGGACCTGAGTTCAGATGCAGCCTCAGAAACTTAATGCATGCACAAACAAAAACCTAGCTGTGTGACCTTGGGCAAGTTACTTAACCCCAAGTGCCCTACAAAAACAAAAAAAAGAAAGAAAGAAAAGAAAAGAAATTAGATATCTAGATTGTTTCCTGGCAACTATAAATACTGGGTTGGATATAGATAAGAATAAAAATGAACATTTTCTATAATTTCCAGTTCCCAATTTCTTTGAGAGTTCAGCGATTTGACAAACGATTCTAACAGTATAACTAACAATGACTTCCCATGGCTACTACAGAAGAAAAGAAAGGAATAGGGGTAAACCTGATGCATGTATAAAGGAAGACAGAAACCCCCTGAGGAATTATTTGGCTCTGGTAACTAAATTCTTTCACAAGTCTAAAAGTCCTATTTAATCTGTTATCTAGTTGTTTCGGAAAACTAGTTTTGTACCTATTTAACATATTAGTAGTGCAGTGGATAGAGTGCCAGGCATGGAATCAGAAAGATTCATCTTTGTTCAAATCAAGGCTCAGACACCTACTAGCTGTGTTACTCTGGGCAAATCACTTAACCCTGTTTGCCTCAGTTTCCTCATCTGTAAAATGAGCTAAAGAAGGGAATAGCAAACTGTTCCGGGATCTTTGTTAAGAAAACCCCTAAATGAGGTCACAAAGAGTTGAACACAACTGAAAAAAGCAAACAGAAAGAAGTTTTGTAGCCATACTAAAATGAATCGGTAAATTGATGCTGCTGCTTTTTTAATGCTATCATTCGAGATCCCAATGCGATTCTTAACCTCCGGAATCAGAAAATGCCAAACCACGAAGAGCAAATTAATACAAACATAACTCTCAAAGACAACGTGATGTGAATTCTTTATAATCTGCTTGTGGTCCTGCAGAACATAGTCTGAGATCAGTTGATCTACAATCCACTTGCTGTCATCTTTACTCCAGGGCCCACCCAACATCTCTTCATGAGACAAACTACTTCTAGTATAAATGATATCCGTTCCCTTATTTGGCGCTCTTTATCTGGTATGCCATTACCCAGAAAGACACTGTACATCTTTCCATTATGCACTACTGGGTAACTGAAAGCTCCTAATCTTCGCTCTTCATTTAGACTAACATTTCAATACAAACAGCATCATAGGCTGGGCCCTTAGCCCAGTCATAAAGCCCTATATAAACTATAAGCTATAGCCTATGTTCAAGTACTGCTCTAATGCCTTCATGGAATGGATGTAACCCTAAATTCTAAAAGGCAATTTTAACAGATGTCAAGCTCAAAGAGGTCCTACCAAAATAAAAAAAACTTTAAGCATGGGCCCAATGACAGACATTTCTGTCATTTGAATTCTACCTACAATAATTGAGAGAAAGACTCACTATTGAGGCAAGCAAGCAAACATTTATTAAATATGTGCTTTATACTACGCACTGTGTTAAGTACTGGGGATATATATAGACAAAAAACTAGTATCTGTTCTCAAGAAGACTATATGCTCTCAGGAGAGACAAGCACCTGTACAAGAAGACACAGAATAATTGCAAAATAAATGTAAGGTAGTTTAGAGAAGGAAGGTACTAAAAGCTGGGGAAATCAGGAAAGGTGGTAGTTGAGATGAATTTTAAAAGAAGTTAAAAGATTCTACAAGGCAGAAGTGAGGAAAATACATTTCAGAAATGAAGAATAACCAATACAAAGGTATAGAGAAGGGAGATGGATTGGCTCAACTATAGGGTATGGTTAGGGAATTCATGAATAATGAGACTGAAAAGTAGATTGAGTTCAGGTTGTGAAGGTTTTTAAAAACCAAACCAAAAAAGTCTACATTTTATCCCTGAAACAATAAGGAGTAAGAGGTTTACAACGAACATGGTTCAGATCACTGCTCCAGCAAATCACTTAGTCAGCTGTGTGAAGAATGGATTCTTGTGGGGAGAGATAAGGCAGAAAAAAAAATAATTAAGATGCTGTGGTAATAATTCAGGTGACAATTGAATAGGACTTGAACAAACCTGCCGACTATGTGACTAATGAGAAGAAGGAGGTTGTGAGATATTATGGAGATAGAAATGGCAAGAGAAACACCAGAGAGCTAACCACCTGGTAATGAATTTTTTTGACCACAACTCATGAAGACTATATAACAAAGGAGTGAGGGGGCTTCAGAGGAGGTAGTCACACTCATTAAGCCACAGACCTTTGAAGCAGAAGCAAGCAAAAACTTTAAATGATATTCAGCTCTTTTCTCAACAACTCAAAACTTTGAATGCTTGATCTTGCTAGGATTCATTTTCACTACTTTAATACTTTCTGTATTAGAAAAACACCATGAAAATAAGTTAGGTTAACTTTCAAAAACTAGCTCTTTCCTGATGGTTTTGGAAAAACCTGGGAAGATTTGTATGAAGTGATGCAAAGAGAAGTGAGCAGAAACAGTAGAACAACTTAAACTATAACATCATTTTAAACACTAATATCTTTGAAAGACTTAAGAACTATGCTCTGTACAATGATCAACTATGATTCCAGTGGACCACTGAGGAAGAAGGCTACCTACCTTCTAAGAGAGAGGTAATAAATACACACAATGAAACAATATTTTTTACATAGCCTCTTGATCACACTTTGTTTTGCACGACTATGTGTATTTGTTATGAGGCAGGATAGGAGAGAGGGAAAACAAATGCTTATTACCTGGGAAAATAGCATAATTAAAAAGAATTGAATGTCATTGAAGTATGCTCTTTAAGAGCTAAATAATAATAACAACAACTGTTTCCACCAAACATCCATTCATTGGGCATGATCTGTCTGACTCAACAATAAATATACTAGAGTTTAATCTGTTTATAGTATAAAAGTAAAGGGTAAAATGTCCAGTGGTCCCATAACATAAGCATATTTGTTACCAAGCTCTACTAAAGTCTAAGCACAAGACAGACGGGCCACAAGGGCTTCTCAGGCAGCTGTGAGGTAATGCTGTTCAGCTACCAAAGAAAATCTGAGCTCCTGAACCCTCTTGGCTTTCTAAAATAAGCTTTAGTCATAAAATGTCATGTGCCATATTATATAATCTCAGTTCTTTGCTAGCATGTTATGGCTAGGTCTAAAGCAAAGGAAAATAACAGTGTCTCTAAATCAATCATAAGCCATGAAGCAAGAAAGACTGTATGACAGATGCAATTTTTCTTGGCACAGTCTGGGCATAACTAATTGATGACAATCGTATGTCCATGCTGGCACTCTTCCACAACGGATGTGTGCAAGTGTGTCATTACATCTGGATGCTGGGCATGCTGGGGTCCTGAGGCACAGCAGACCTCCTGAAACCAGAGGGCCCAGCAGCTGTACTCAATGAACACCGTGGGAGCTCCACAAAGTGATGAAAGGACTAAATTACCGCAAACTGTAAATACAGATTTATTTCATTAAAACACGAGGTAACTGCTGCAGTCATCTCTTGTTCAGACATCCTCCACTTTAAAAAAAAATAACAATACATAGATATACATATATATTCATAGCTTCCTAAAGATCATCTGAATCTCTTCCATTCAAAGATGACCTGCTAGGTAAAAGGTATTTTTTTAATCATATCTTTGACGATTTCTTTAAATGGAAAACTCCCACGTGGAAGCTATGAAGAAAAACCAAGTAAAAACATGATGATGCACTGTCACCACATTAGCAATGAGAAGGCCTTACGGAATTCAGCTGCAACATTTACATAAATCTATTACAGCCCATGTTGACAGCCCAAAAATACTATAGCAAAAAGAAAAATAAATACAATGCATAAATGACAAGCATCAAATCACTTACTTCTTCTTTTATATGTCTCAGAGATGAAAATGAGCTACTGATCTTTTCGTGACTGAAAAACAATAAAACAACTTTTCTCCTACCCTAGAAAACAAATGCTTTAAACCAAAGAATGTCCTAAAATGTGTATCAAATACCAAGAATTAAACTAGCAGTTGAATAATTGTCATGTAAATTACATGTGAGAAAACCAAATTTAAAGTTAAGAAAAAACAAAGTATCACCATGGGAATGTTTTTTTTTCCTTTCAAATAATTACTTTTCCCATACAATACCAGTGAAATTACTTTAAAACAGTAATTCTTAAATATACCTTCTCTCCACATGAACTCAATTCCTCCCAAACCATTCTTCGCAATCCCACTTATTTTGCTGTGTTCTTCCACTTTCTCTCAAACTGGATCAATATTTCCCTAATATTTTCTAACTTTGAATCCATCTATCCATTTAAAGATCAATAACAAATTAACTTTTTTCTAGCACTTCACTTATACTGGTCAGTGAAAGGGAAAAAAAAAGAAGCATGCTACATGAACAAAATCCTCGCCCCTAGGAATGCAAGAAGCTCTTTTTTGAACTATGATTTTGCTTGAGTATGTTACTTATTTTACCTCAACAACATCCAAACTCTATGAAAAAATCCAGTAGTTGACCATGTGAACTGACTGAAGAACAATAAATAGAGAAATAAAGAAGTTTCTTTACTCATCTTTTCCATTTCTAGGTTTGTCAATTTCTTAATAATCCAAAGAATCATTAAATTGAAATGATATGCCTATAATAAAAGCAGAACTTTATACCTTATATAACAGAGTTCCTTTACTCATGTAAAAATAGGGGCATCAACCATCCCTGTGTCTCTCTGGCATCTAACAGTTATATGAGGATTACCAAGTATGCCAGCTACAGAAATGTTGAGTATCTGGCACTCTAAAGAACTAGGAACTTTAATACTAAAGTGAAAATAGGTGAGAATGGCAAAAAATGCTAGAAAATATAGTTTGGGATTAAGAAATGAGATACAAGTGCAACTTGGTGGCACAGTGGATAGAACACTAGACCTGGAATATGGAGGACCGAATTCAAATCCAGCCTCAAACACTTACTAACTGTGTGACTCTGGGCAAGTCATTTAACCCCAATTGCCTCTCAAAAAAAGAAAGAAATGAGATATGTCAAATGCTTGTAGTTTGTACAGAAACTTCAGGCCTATATGTCATGAATATTTGTTAAGAAAAAATATAAGCGGGGGCAGAGCCAAGATAGTGGAGAAGAAACAGCTCATCCAAGCCATTCTGCCCCCAGATTCCCCCCAAACTATGTAAAAGGGGACTCTGAACAACTTCTGGAGCCGCAGCACCCACAGAATGACACAGAGAAGCTAACCTCCTGCTGAGGACAGCCCAGCAGCCCTGAAGGAAGGACCAGCGCAGCAGTTGGGGAGCCGGCAGCGCACAGTGCGAGAAGCCGAGCCAAGCCGGAGCCGAGGTCCCCGTGAGCAGAGGTTTTAGCCCCAGGGCAGCCAGGGAGCAGCCAGCTGGAGGAACCCCAGAACACCAGCAGCTGTGGCGACTCCAGAATTATCAACATAGACATGCCTAGGACAAAGTAAGAGGTTAGTGTCCTATGGACTTTGGGACCTGTATTTGGGGAATGCGTCAGCTCCCTCCCCTGGGGGCTAGAAGCCACTGAGGAGACACGCCATTTTGTAGTTGTCAGAGGCAGCTCCAGCTCTTGGCCTGCAAATTGTAGGGAGATCCAGTGATCAGTCTTGGGGGGTAATCGCTCTTGCTTTAACCTCCCTAGATCTGGATTGTGATCTAGGGAGGAAGTCGTGGGAGGGTTTACAGCTTGCCAAAAACGAAAGTTGCCCCCCACACGTTCGGGAAGAAAATTCCTCTATCTGGCCTTAAAGCCATAGTGTGGCAACAAGCCCAAAAGTCAAGTAATTAAGTGGCAACATGCCAAGGCAAAGGAAACAGAAAAATGCAACCCTAGACTCCTATTTTGGGGGCATAGAGCGGGAAAAGGACTGTGAGGTCAGAAGTCCTGCTCCAAAAGCCCCAGGGGAAAACATGAGTGGGTTGCAGGCCATAGAGGACCTTAAGAAGGACTTTAAAAATCAAATAAGAGAAGTGGAGGAAAAATTGGAAAGAGAAATGAGAAGGATGCAGGAAAAGTATGAAATGAGGTCAACAGCCTGACTGAGGAAAACAACACCTTAAAAAATAGACTAACTCAAATGGCAAAGGAGGCCCAAAAGGGCAATGAGGAGAAGAATGCCTTAAAAAGTCGAATTTGCCAGATGGAAAAAGAATCTCAAAAGTTCACTGAGGAGATTCATTCCTTCAGAGTTAGACTGGAGCAAATGGAAGCTAATGACTTTATGAGAAATCAAGATGCTGTAAAACAGATCCAAACAAATGAAAGAATAGAAGGCAATGTGAAATATCTCATGGGAAAAACCACTGACCTGGAAAATAGATTCAGGAGAGATAATTTAAAAATTATTGGACTACCTGAAAGCCATGATCAAGGAAAGAACCTAGAAATCACCCTTCAAGAAATTCTCAAGGAAAACTGCCCTGATGTTTTAGATCCAGAGGGCAAAATAGAGGTTGAAAGAATCCACCGATCACCTCCTGAAAAGATCCCAAAAAGAAAACTCCCAGGAATATTATAGCCAGGTTCCAGAATCCCCAGATCAAGGAGAAAATACTACAGGCAGCCAGGAAGAAACAATTTCAATATTGTGGAAACACAATCAGAATAGCCCAGGACCTGGCAGCTTCTACACTGAGGGATCAAAGGGCATGGAATATGATATTCCAGAGGGCAAAAGAACTGAGAATGAACCCAAGGGTCACCTACCCAGAAAAACTGAGTGTTTTGTTTCAGGGGAAAATATGGTCATTCAGTGGAATAGAGGACTTTCAAGCATTCTTGAGGAAAAAACCAGAATTGAATAGAAAATTTGACATCCGGACACAAGAAGCAAGAGATGCCTGAGAAGGTAATCAGGGAAAAGAAATCAAAAGGAACTTATCAAAGTTGAACTATTTACATTCCTATATGGAAAAGCAGTAACTGTGACTGATGATATCTTTCTCACTATGAAAACAATGGAAGAAGGGTATGTGGTCATATGAATACATATGTGAATGTGTGTGTATATGGTTACAGTTATATATGGATAGAGGGCATAGGTTGAATTTGTTGGGTAGGGAGAATACTCAAGGGATGAAATTATGAGGTGAGAGAGGAAAGTGGCAAGAGGAGATGGGGAGACACAGGGTAGGGTAAACTATCTCATGTAGAAGAAGCAAGGGGAAGTGGTTGCAAGGGAGGAGGAGAATAGGAAGGCAAAAAAGGCAAAACCACATTCCCATTGAATTAGGTTCAGGGAGAGAATGACATACATACTAAATGGGATATCTCAACCTGCAGCAGAATAGGGGGAAGGGGGATGAGAGGAGGGATGATGGATGGGAGGGTATCCTTGGGGGGAGGGGAGGTTGGAAGTACCCACTATAGAAGAGGGACAGAATCATGTAGGGAATGGACCAGGTGGGGGGTGGGATGAGTGGGAGGGAATTACAAGCAGCCTTGTACAATATATCTACTATGATAATGTTTTGCATAGTTAGACATGTACAACATATACTGAATTACTTATCTCCCCAGAGGGAATGGGTGACAAGGGGGGAAGGAAATGGATCTGAAATTCAAGGTCTTAAGATTAAATGTTTCAAATATATATAAATACTATTATTAATACTCTTTTGCTTATAATTGGGAGATAAGATGTGCAGGCATTGGGACACAAGATTCACCTTCCTCTAATGGAAAAGTCGAAGGGGCTATGGGAGAAGGTATGGGAGAGAGCAGATTGGAGGAAGCGATATCTTGTGGGACTGCTATTCTGGGAGGTTGGGTAGGGGAATAACGGGGGGAAAATGATTGTAACTCAAAATCTGGTGGAAATTAATGATGTAAAACAGAAGTTAATAAAGCATTTGTTTAAAAAAAAAGAAAAATTTAAAAAAAAGAAAAAATTGAAGGCACTGAACATAATAAACATCAAATAATTTCACAAAAATCATATCAGTTCTATTTTAATAGATAGGAAGTCACTTATTACTGATTAGAAAGTCATTCCTGAATCAGCTACCAGACCACCAATTTATTAAAGGATAGACTTAAATTAATACAAAGTTAAAGAAACAAAATTAAAGAAATTCATTTTTGTTCTGGACTTATGATTTCACTGGTATAGGAAAGTCCTGGTGAGGAAATTTTCTCTACCAAAAGAACTCATGTGTAACTCAGTTACCACAGAAAGTTGCCTGGGGCCCTGACAGATTAAGTGACTTGCTCAGCATCACACAGGCAAGATATGTCAAGGACAGGACGAGAACCAAAGTCTTCCTAAGCACAAGGTCAACTTGTATGTATAACCACCATGCCACTGTGCTATCTCTACTGTTCAAGATATGGCAGCAATTAAACCTCTAACTTGACCTATTTAAATAAGTTATTGATGCCAAAACTTGGGAAACAGATCAAGTAAAAGACATTGACACCAACTATAATAATTTTTTTTCATTAGTGCAATTGTTGTAAATCAACTCCAGAGAGCCTAAAAACTGCTTTAGGAATCATTTGATTTAGTTGACAAGTAGAGACACTGCACCCAAATACAGCACTAGGTGATAATGTAATCTCATTTGTAAAACCTTGCATAAAAGAATGGTAGAAAATAATAAGCGATAGTGTGTCATAAAATAACAAGAAACCATGGAAGGGAAAACTTGTCTAAAGAATTTTGGCAAGAGATTCAACTAAATAAAGTCATCTTAAGGGCATTTAAAGATGAAACTAGAAGGAGGAGATAAACAAATGAAAGATGGAAAAAATCTGAAAAGATATTTATAACAAACTTTTTTCACCATCATGCTCAGCGGAGTTAGCATATCTGAACTAAAATCACAGTCCCAGATGTGCTTTTAAAGAAGCCAAAAATGTCATTAAAGAAGAACAAAAATGTGAAAAAAGCAGGACTGAACTTTGTATTCAAAGAGATCTATGTGAAGGTGACAAAATTTTTTGAGGAAACAGAGAAATTGATTCTCAAGACAATCTAAAGAAGAAGATACCAAACCAAAAGAAAAATAAATATCTACCATATTATTGCCAAAGAAAAGCAAACAAAAGATCATCAATAACCACTTGCTAATATGCTATACTTCCATCAACATAAAGCATCTCCAATGAGTGTAATTATCAGGTTATAGGGAATACAATAAGGAAGATTAGCTCAGCAGCAGTGTTATAATGGATAATTTTAAATGAAGGAGACATATTAAGAGGTGACTGCAATAATCAAAGGAGAAAGAAAAGAGAACCTGTCCTAGGATGATGCCAATGGAAATTATTAAAAAGGAGCTTTTTAGGAAAAAAAATAGAAATATTTCCCTGATAGAATCAAACTGTGGTACCATATGGTGCAAGGATCCTTTTAAACCCCCCAAATCCACTATTTTTTGACATTAGCAAACTCAAGTTTTCTTGGTTTTCTTATTGGTGTTTCATTCAGATTTCAAATTGACATTTCTCTTACCCAGATTTCCTGACAGATACACATATACGGATATGTAGAGATATATTCTATGTATTTGTGAACATGTCAAAGCAGACTTTTCCACAATTAAAGTGGAATTTGGTGAGGGCTAACACTTTTGCACGTGATTATGTTCTTATTTCTTGTGTTATTTTTAGCTTGAAACAATGGAAAATAAATTTGGTCTGCAAGTACAATCATACTTTGTCTCCCCGCATCCCCACGATAAAAGTTAAACTCCAAACAAAAATCTCAATTTTTAGAAGCAATTCTACTAATATTAGGTATGATAAAATATTTCTCTTTTAAAATTGTTGTCATATTTAGATTTATGCTACTAGCTATTAAGAGTCAATATAGGGGCGGCTAGGTGGCGCAGTGAGTAGACCCTGGAGGCAGAATGACCTGAGTTCAGATCCGGCCTCAGACACTTAACACATATAAAGAAAAACCTAGCCGTGTGACCTTGGGCAAGTTACTTAACCCTAGTTGCCCTCCAAAAAAAAAAGAGTCAATATAATAAATAGTAAAAATCATAGAACTATTGAATAAGTGGATATTTTTTTTTTTAAGTCTACTCAGTTTCTTTGGGATCACACCAATGTAATCTTAAAGAGAGTAAAGGATATAGGAATAGGATCTTCAGTTTCTTTGGCACAAGAAACCCCTAGATATGGAAACACCCTCTACCAACATGTCAGAATCTATTCTGCAAATTAAAGCCTTAGAATTGCCTAGACAGAGAGCTTTGAGAAGTTAAGCCTCATAGCCAGTTTGTGTCAAAAGGTGGGAAACCAGATCTTTCTGACTACTTCACATTTCTACTCAAAGAGACCAAAAGCTATCTCTTTTCCTTTTTTTTTTAATAATTCCACATAGATAGCTGGATAGACAGAGATATTGGTGTTATATACAAAAATCCTTATACCTACTTCCTAATCTCATAAAAATAACTTACCTGACCTTCTTGCCTTGATCAGTAAGCATCTTTACCAAATCAGCTATAGGGTACTGGGCTTTAGCTGCACACAAACCATAGCCTGTAAGAAATATTTATTATAACATTTAAGAATATATAACAATTGCTTTAATCCAGAATGTTTTTAATCTAGAATAATTCTAGTTGCTAATAAATAAGAAATCCATTTTGCTTTCTAATCCAAAAATATTTAATCTGAACAAAGAATAATAAGTGACAGGTCTATTTAGAAATGAAAGTAAGTTTTAGCTTGGTCTTTTCCAAACTTTAACCTAAAAAAAGAGGTTATAACTTGGAACTGCTAATCTAGAAACTAAGATTTTTTTGTATTGTTCAGGTTTTTTTTAGATGGTCAATATACAAGTGATGACAACTGTTACTAAAAAAAAAAAAAGAAGTTTCCAGTTTGAAAAACCACTAGGTTCTTATTAAGCTCAGACTTTAAAAGGATACTGAAAATACCACAGAAAAATTATCTCAAAGTACCATCACATAAGTCATAACAGTGAGATAGATCTAGAGATAGGGAGAAAGAGAGAGAGAGAAACAGAGACAGAGATAGAGACAGAAATAAAGATAGATATGTACTTGTTAGGGATCTAAAGTCCTACTCAGAAGTCTCATTACAATGTGGAAGAAATCCTGGGTCTTTGGAGGCTATGGTAATCCAATGTAGCCTCTAGTAAAGCCTTAAAGCCAAAATGTCTTCATTCAGGAATATGGCAAGAGACTGCCTATTTATCATCCAAGAACCAGTCTTGCTAAGTTCTAAAACAGTTGTTAGATGGCTGGACAACTATATGACAAATTGCTTTGATCACAGTAGTCTATGTCAATGGAAAGAGTACACATATTGATGAAAACAAAGTTCTTTCAAAGTATTAAAGGAAGTAGAGATTTTATCCTATGAAATGAAACAATTTCTTAGAAGGCTAAACCTGAGAAGAAGCTTTAAATCAATTAATTCAATGGTCCTCAAACTTTGAGGGTTAAACCCCTAAAAAATAAAACTTTGGCAATAACCTTGCAATACAATCTCATTCTTTTTTTTACCATCACTATTACTCATAAAATAGCATGAGGCTGATTTTTTTTAATCTTATATTTTCAGAACAATTTTATTCTGAAACTAACAAGATCAAAAAAAAACTGGGGATGTGATTACTATTTGTGTTTTACAACTGGGAATGATATTATATGGGATGGCTTACTTTGTAAGAAGTTTCAAAACAATTTTCATTTTCTCTTTTACTTACATAAGAAATGCTTGCTGAATTGAATAAGCTAGTATTTTTGGAAGCTTTTCATTCATCACATTTTCACTTAAGAAATTTGAGAGCTTTGTTTTTAAACTGGAATTTGTTCATTAATCCTTTTATAAATTTTTCAGGGCCATGGAACTATTAAAATCTGGTAACATCTCACACAAACACACACACACACACACACACACACACACACACACACAGTGCATCAGGATGACCAGAAGTTAGCCCAAATTAGAAATTTATTACTATTGCATGTGTTGCTTCTGTACTTGGAAGATTTGGTGCTACAGGTTTCCTACATTATAAAATCTTAGTTATTAGTATTTCTGCCTTCTCATCTCTTCAAACTTTGGATTTTATTCAAAATTCCATAACTGGTGATGACACCAAAAAATAAGCTTTTTTAAACAAAAATTTATAGGCAACCATTATTTTACACACATTCATTGATTCACTAATAGTGCATCATTTATTATCAGGTAGTAAAATGACTGATTCTAGGCCAGTAAGAAACCAACTCCAATAGTTTTTTCTACTGAGCAAACATTGAGCATGAGCAAAACTCATTTATTTTACAAGCATTTATTATATGTAATAAACACCTATGTGCCAAGCACTGTGCAAGGTGCTGGAGATTCAACTATAAAAAATGAAAACTCCCACTCTCAAGACGCTTAAGTAGATAGGGTTGCTAAGTGGTTTTTCCTACCATTAACGGAAAAGAATAAACATTAAGTACCTGGCATGTGCCAAGCCCTTTACAGATATTACCTCATCCAATCTTCTTATTATAAACCCTTGAATTATTTTGTAGGATCCCAAGATTCCACAAAATATAGTCTGAGAAACATTATGTAGATGAGGTTGCTGAAGCCTCAAGGGGTTAAACAATTGACCTGTGGTCACATGGCAGCTGAGCATTAGCACAGAAGAGAGAGTATTTCCTGCTTTGGGGTCTCATGTTCTTTCTACTATACCATATCAAGTCCTGATTCATGGGGATTTTTCAAATTACAGTTTCTGTGGAACCACAAAGCAGCTCAGAACAAATCAATGAAAGAAGTCTCTAGTGGGCAACCCATAGAGCTTTCTTGGAGAGAAAAAGCAGATTGAATGCTAGATCTGGAATCAGAACAACTTGATTTCAGATCCAAAGCCTCTAACACTACCTGTATGATTGTAGATAAGTCAATCACCTTCCTTGATGGTAGACAGTAGGCACTTACCAAATGTTTACTGACAAACTGACTGATTGCATTGAGCCTCAAAAGTCCTCTAACTTAAAAAAAAAAAAAAAAAAAAAGTCCTCTAACTTTATTAAGTTACAGATAGACAGGACAAAATCATATATCTTTAAAATACTGAAATAAAGTTGGGGGATTTTTTTTTTTTTGCAAATTCTGTCATGCCTTAAAAAAAATTCAGTAGATGAAATCCCATACTATTGTCAAGAATGGCAAGACCACAAAAAGGTTGATGCTTACCACTTAGAGGCAGACGGTTCAGGCTCAGAAAACTGATAAAATAAATAAAGGAAATGAAGATGGACAAATAAGGCCAAGTTGTTCACTGGGAACCTAAAGGGGCATTTGTCTTGATCTCCGAGACTCTCAAAACTTGGGTGCCATCCTTCAGGAAATGAATCCTCCATATTTTAATTTGTTTTTTAATTATCAAGAAAGAAAAAGAAATAAGAAATCTTAAAAAGGAACCATCAGCTGTTTCCCTTTTTAATTTGTTTTTACCTGGAGTAATGATGATGCTATTGGCTTCTTTTATCATGTCAATAGCATTATCCAAATTAATTTCTGTATGTGTGCCAGAAATTTCCATAGGTTTCCCACCAGCTGTGGAAGTAGTGCCATAGCCTCCAAGGATCACATTAGCCAGGGAACGATTCATGGCCTGGAATTCAAAACCATTAGAGTTTCAGAGCAGATGACAAATTGAACTGAACAAAACTGCTGACTCTGCTTTAAAAATCGTATTCTTCAGAAGACAGAAGCGAGCTGTTTTAATCTACATTACTTTCACCTGTTAAGACTATCGCCTTCATGCAGATAGGCTTTTTTCCATGCATGCTTCAATAAAAGATAAGATGCAAACAGGCAGCTTCACGACAAATTTCCAGCTCAGACAACACCCATTAACTGTCTTAATCCTGATTAGGCATGGTCTGTCTAATCTATGGACAGATTCTCCAGCAGTGTGAAACAGTGATAGCAACGAATGGCAGGAAATGGGAATTTTACAAGGTGACTCCCTGTAAATCCTTCACCATGAACCGCTCAGAGCAGCAAAGTGGAGGCAGCAGAAGTGGGGAAAAGCTAGCTGGCCCAAACTGTTTCACTGGAGTGATGCTGCCCCCTGTCGTCGACAAAAGTAGGTATCACCCTCTCCCTTTTTCTGATGACCCCTTTTGGATATGAGGTCCCATGTGGAGTTACTGGGCTCCCAAAAGTTTTTCTTAGTTAAAGTTAAGCATGCTCTTATCTGTTTTTATATTAAGCCTATATACACTTTCCATACTACATGTTTTCAGCCTCTGAAACATTGCAGCATATGAATTTTCAGCTAGAATTTTATGCAACACATAACAGAAAGGCCCATAAGATTTTTTAAATGTTTTTTTAGAAGACAGGATGTGCATAAGACTTAAAATACTTAACTAAAGACAAATTATATAAGGTAAAGGCTATTGGTCCTATTTGAAGGCACTATGGTACCATAACTCAGTTGCTAACTTTGTAAATAATTCTAAAATTATTCCCATCCTATTTTCCTATTCATGACCTGTTCATGATGCTTTACAGCTGACTGAGTTTCAGGATGTAAAAAAGCTTCTTCCTCTAAAAAATCTGGCAGTTTACAGTGCAAGCATTGCAATGGCAGAAAAGAGACAGCTTTCTATCCAAAAGCTAACAAGACATTTTATTTTGTTTAGGAGATCTTGACAGATATAGCAGTAAGGAAAAAAAAGGAAAGACAAGCCAAATTATTAAAAGCAGTCCGAGAACATGCAGCACCAATATCAAAGCTGATAGATATGGCATGGTACAGCTGGGAAAAGAGATGGCTTTGAAGCCTGAGGACCTTGGGTTTAAATCTCAGTATTAAATTTTAATTAAATTTTAAATAGTGACCTTGGCAAAGTCACTTTGGATATTTGGGCCTCAGTTTCCTTATTTGTAAAATAAGGGTGTAGGGCTCCATGACTTCTGAGGTCCCTTCTAGTTCTAAATTTATGATCCTAGATCAGAACATGACCAGAAGTCATTGTTGTTGGGGTTTTTTGGTGGGGATATGTGAATTCTTTAGTTGAGGTCATTCCTATTGTGGAAACTCCCTCCACAAACCGACATCTATAACTTCATAGTTGGAGAGCTGCTTCAGACACTAGAGGTTACATGGGACTTGCCTATAGTCACATAATTAGTCTGAGTCACAGGCAGGATTTGAGTCTGATCTTCTAAGGTCAGTCCATTGCTTGAGTCAAAGTGTGCATTCCAGACAAATGTACATTCCACAGGAGCCAAAATTCTAGCAAATTCCTCTGAAATTATGACACTCTAAGTAAAATCTGGACTACCTTGTAAAGGTTTTAAGTACTAAAGTGACCACATGAAAAAACTGTAAGTAATTATTTAAGGTTGGTTAGTTATCATCCTCAATTCATCCTTTTAAAAGTAAGTCCTAGGCAAAAATCCAAGTAGGGTATATTTAAGGCTTCTAACCTATTCCACTTTAAACTGTTCAGGGATATTCTTGCAAGTTCTGTTTGTGACTATAATTAAATCAATAAAATGGGTAAACAATTTATTTTTTTCATCCCTAAGGAGTGGTTCAACAACTTTATTTATTTGTGGCTATGATATATAGAGCACTGTGCTAAGTCCTAGGAGAGATGCAAAGACTAAAGATGTTGTGATTAATCTTTTGAAGCTCAAAATCTGGTAAGGTAGAAGGGGGAATCAAAAAACTATAATATAAAATGCAACACAAAAGTATGTTCAATAAATGCATTAGATTAGAAAGGTGCAGACAAAATTCTATTTGAGATTAAAGACAAGAAGGGTCAGAAACACTGGCTGAGGATCAGGAAAAGTGTCATGAAAGAGATGGGCTTTTTAATAGGAATAGATTTGGGGTGGGCATAATGATACTCGATAAACAAGAAGCAGTATGAGAGGCAGAGATGTCAGACAGTGAAAGATGCATTCAGACCATGGCAAACGGTCCAGTTTTAGACCCAGCTACTTCTCATGCAGGTATTTTTTAATTTAAGCATATATTTTCTAGTAAATTTGGGGAAAAGATTTTAGGAAAGCAGTCATGCCAGAAAAGACCTTGTTTCACTATTGTGGGCTAGAATAATTTATTTGTTGGAAGTTTACAATTCACTATTATAAAAGGATAAAATTACTTTAATTTTACTTAAAATGAGCTATTTTTGCTTTAAAAGCTGAATGGAGTTGAAGGAAGATAAATGAGAGTTCTATAGATGTTTAATTAATAAAGTGTTCTAATGTCTAGCTACATTTAAGGAAAAGAAAGAGATGAGAAGGGGAAAAAACCACAGCAGTTTAAAGTCCACTTGTTAATATGTATCCACATTTGAAGCCCTGTTAGATTGATTCCATGTGGTCTCTTAAAAACTAAATTATTTTTCATTTCTGTGAATTTACCATTGCAACACTTTAATTTTTCAATGGATGCTTTATAGATACTTAAGTGATTTTTTTCACTTAAGTGATATCCTGTGACCACTGAACTAAACAGTGGAGTCCTTAGCTTCTCAGAAAGACAAAAGCATTTATATAATTGCAAAAGGTTCTTTCAAGTGACTATAACCTACTATAAAAATTGTACTTCGTTAAAACATCTAATTCACATAACTCTAAACACATTTTATTAGAAATGAATCTGAAAACAGTCTTACAATGACCTTAGCCTGAACAATAACCATGTAATACCATTCATGAGCATCTTTCAGTGTTTCCTAATTGTTAATTAATTAATCTTAAAAGCCTTCTCATGCATAAAATCTGCTTTAGCTGACAAAAATGCTTCATTTTGCTGCCTTTTTGACTGTGTCAACAAATAGTATATAATGAGAAAGTAAAGACCAAGTCCTCTTAGACAACTCCAAGACATGGCAACATTTTGGCAAAACCTTTCTTTGCCCAACCAGTGTGAACACTGTTCTTAAAGAGAAGCACTTTGCAAAGAAGGAAAATAAAGCTGTTGTCTCTGACTCTACTGGGTGCTGATTAAGGTCACCACCCAGCTCTTTTTATGCTTTGCCTCAGGGTTATGGTAGGATAGGTTCTTCGGGGACACAAAGGCAAAGGCAAGACCAAGTGAAGGCTGAAGGGAAAGAAAAAAAAAGATATCCCTTGTCTGGCTCCCCAGTTCTAGTGACTCTCCTCAGCTCCTTCACTGCCATTCATTTATGAAGTGCCTACTCCATACTAGACTCTGAAGATAAAAGAGGAAACAATTCCTGCCAGTCAGAAGTTTAAAAACTATCCTTTTTATCCCACTCTCTTGAATCCTATAATGAAATAACCAGATCACTGAGAATCTGGTCTTTATATGATATATAAACTAGTCTTATATCAGTCATATGGGTGCAAAGACACACTATCTGCACCTATGTGTAACTCTGTCTTTCATCATAAGGTCTAAATGAAAAAAGGGGAGACATAATAATTCATACAAAGAATGATGGCTTACAAAAGTATTTTTCCTCACAATCACTCTATCAGATAAAGACTACACTATTACTATCCTTATTTTAGAGATGAGGAAACTGAAGTTCAGAGAGACTGATTTTTCAGAGACTGATTTCCCGATAACTACATTTCCAAATTAAATGTGAACATGAAGTCTCAAGCCTAAGTCTCCTCACCCCAGTCGCAATACTCTTCCTTCATACCACACTTCCTTCATACCACATTTCCTTTTGCAAATGCATAACTCTAGTCTCTTCTCTCTCTCTCTCCACCTCTCTCCCTCCTTCTCTCCCTCCTTCTCTCCCTCCTTCCTTCTTTCTCTCAGAAAGTCTCTGAAGGACTTCCTTCCAGAATATGAACACAGGGAAGAAGGTGGAGACCAGGAAAAGGAAAAAAAATCTCATCAGGAACAAGTGGTGAGAGCAGGAAGGAAAGCAAGCAAGCTGGGGCCTCCCTACATAACAGAAAAGGGGTCACAAAAAGACAACCCAAAGCAAACCAATAAATGTCCTCTCTAGGGGTCCCAGTGGGAGGAAATGTCCCACACTTTTTCCAGTATCCTTATTCCCAAGCCATCTCTACTCTTAATCAGTCCATATCTCTAACCTTCAACTTCATGAGTGGGAGCTAAAATTTCCATAGTACTTGCTAAGTGCAAGGCACTGGGCTAAGTGCTTTATAATTATTACCTCATTTCTTGATGCTCACAACAGCCCTGGGAGGTAGGTGGTATTATTATCTCCAATTTACAGTTGAGTAAACTGAGGCAAACAGAGGTTAAGTGACTTTGTCCAGGGTCACACATTGAAGGCTTGATTTGAACTTGGGTTTTCTTGACTCTAGGCCTGGTGCTCTATTTATTATACCACCTAGCTAGCTGTCCTAGATCCCACTAAAACAGAGGGAAATGTGTTTATGGCATGCCATGCAGGTACTGGCCTATTTTCCCACTGAAATACTGTAACATAAAGTATAGAGGACCTTGTATACTTTAGCAGAGATGCATTACAGGCTAAATGACCTTATGTGGGCTGACCTGAGAACCTAAACCTTATGCCATTAATAATGAAAAATAAATGAAATCTTAATTTCTTTTTAAAACTAATGAACATATTTTTGGAATGCAACACATTTGTTAAGCCCATAGAAATGTTCCAGACCAGTTGTGCATAAATCCAATTTTTGTAAACTGAATCACATCTTAAATGCATGCTGGTAACTTACTAAAGGAATTATACGGTGAATTTTTATAGAGTGAAGATTCTCTTTGTAAAATAAACACTCAATATATCTTTGAGGCAGACATAGCAATGCACTCCTATACTCCCTGCTACTGGGGGAGGCAAAGGCTAGCAGATTGCTTGAGCTCATGAGTTATGAGAAGCATGAGAGCTAAAGCTGATTGAGTTTCCAAACTAAGTCCAAAACCAACATGTGAGACCTGAAAACAGGGGGCTATCAGGCTGCCTAAGGAAGGATTAACCAGACCAGGTATAATGGTAATGTGGATTTGAAGCTCTTCCCTGCCCCTTGTAATGGCAAGCAAACAAGTACTTAGCACCTTGTTTCACTTGAGCCTTGCCCTTGATTATATCAAGTCCTTGTTAAGAAACAGAACTTGTGAAACCCACAGTGGGAGGAACTTGCTGATGTAATAGGAAGGGGTAGAACAGGGAGGAGCTAATGACCAGAATAAAAAGCTGAGCACAAGCTGAGAGAGTGCGAGAGAGAGCCAGCCAGAACTGTTAGAAGAAAGTAGTGTGGAGGCTGAGCAGCTAGCATGAGTGAGAGAGGGGCATTCTTGCTTATGGGAGCCTGTTTCGTTTTGAAGGCCTGACCAAGGAAAGGTTTGGGAATGTTGGTGTTCACTGCATTGGTTATGTGTACCAACTTTGTAGTTCCTATGATGAATTTGGCTTTCTGGTTTGGGGATTTGGTTTTTTGGTTTTTGAACAAATGTTTTGGTCCTGTACTCCATGTGGAGAGCCTATTACATTTTGTGATTCACAACTACACCAGAATATTCATAGCTGCCATGGGCACTGTGATGGATTATAAAATGGATTATAAAAGCTTCCAAACCAACAGTAGTGGAATTGGGCCCATGAGTGGTGGCTATACTTCCTGTTCCTGCCTAGGCAAAATACAGAGACCTAGTCTCCAATATATAGACAGTTCCCCCTTAAGGTAGGACTTTGTGGGGCCCTCAACCCCTCTATAGCTCTGAAGTCCCTACAGCCAGAGAGGCTTCAGTGCCTGGGGCCCCATAGTCAAAACAGAGGACCCCAGGGCTGCAGCTGTGTAGCCCCTGTCAAGTATACTGCCACCACCTACCAAGAAGAGCCAGATTTGGAGTCCTGGGCAGCACTGGGCAGCTGAATTTTCCTAATTAAAACTTACATAAAGCAAGAGCTGTGTATGTGTATGTGTTTGTGTGTATACATATATATAATATGATTTTTAAATGCAAGATAATCTCAATTTTTCTATATATGGTTTGCTTAAGGCAATATATGCCTGTTCTTCTTAAGTATTTTTCCCTGGTATAAGCTTTTTTAAACAATTACTTATAAAGATTATTCCTTTATTGTGGTTTCCCAACAGAGCTACCAATTTCCCTCCTATGTGTTGCTAAGCACCTCCTTAACAAGGTCAATTTCTTACACCTAAGAATGTGAAAATCAAAGCAAATTAACTAAAAAGTATCAGAATTCAGTGAAATTGAATAGGAAACAGAAATTTTACATTAAGAATTAAATTAAAATGTATTTTAATTTAGAAACAAATTATCACAAATTGGTAATACTATCAGATATAGAACACTGGAGTGATCTGAGCTAATATTACATGTATTTTCTCACTCTGGTGTT
This sequence comes from Gymnobelideus leadbeateri, assembly GCA_011680675.1. Taxonomy (NCBI): domain Eukaryota; kingdom Metazoa; phylum Chordata; class Mammalia; order Diprotodontia; family Petauridae; genus Gymnobelideus; species Gymnobelideus leadbeateri. The sequence goes on along the minus strand of WOXC01010876.1, from coordinate 15,051 downwards.
CAATGAAAAAATATATATTCAGCAGAAATGGCTTCTCACAATTGTTTCAGTAGCCATTATAGAGTAGCTGTGCTACAGATTCCTTACTATTATCTTACAAGATAAAATTGTCTAGTTCTTACACAAACTAAAAAAAAATTTCAACGAGAAGAGGAAGTCATCAGAGTTATGTGAAAAATGCCAGTGATAAATATAAAGAGACATCAAGGCGGGAAGCACAGAGGCTAGTATTGGTAGGACTGTAATGCTATGAAAAATAAGTGTATTAGGTATTAAGTAAAAACTGATTACTTCTAAAACAAACAAGTCAGGTTACATTAATAATACAAGTCTGCTGCCCCCTGCTGGCCATCAATATTTTTTAAAGAAGCAAGATCAATCTAAAGTTTTAGTTTATAAGAGATCACATCCATATTCAGAAAATTTTTTTAACAAAATAACATTAGGAATTTCTTCCTCATAAGGCTTTATCAATAAAAATAAATCTCAAGTGTTACAAACAGTGTCAATATTAAAAATATGAAAATCCTAACCCAACCATGAAAATCAAAAAAAGTCATTTGTGTTCTACAAAACTTTGTAACAAGTTTGAGGTATCAAAAACCTGAAATTATTTTACATTATGGTCAAAATAACAATGAAATCTTTACTTTTCACATAACATATCTATGGCAAGCTTCCCAAAAAAACATATAAAGAAATTTTAACCTAAAAGAAAAACGAATTCCCCAAATATATGTCATATAGAGAACTAAAGAAACAAAAATGAGTCATTCACTATCCTTCCTGTATTATTTGTAAAACTAAAATCATGGTAGGCTAGGTGGCGCAGTGAATAGAGCACTGGCCCTGGAGGCAGGGGGACCCGAGTTCAAATCTGGCCTCAGACACTTGATACACTTACTAGCCTGTAACTTTGGGCAAATCACTTAACCCCAATTGCCCTCCAAAAACAAAAAAACAAAAAACTAAAATCGCTATATTCTTTAATCATGGATATGATTCTCTTGTATCACAGGTTACATGATCCTACTTGGACAATAAAATTTATTTTGGAAAACAATTCAATTTATCTCAGTGGCTTACAGTATAATGTCTTTGAAATCAAGAAATAAAATCACAAAAGAAAATTAATTTTTTTTAAAAGCAATTGGGGTTAAGTAACTTGCTCAAGGTTACACGGCCAGTCATTATTTATGTGTGGGTGCTCATTTTCTGAGGCCAGATTCGATCTCGGGTCATCCCAACTCCGAGGCTGGCGCTCTTAGTCACTACACCACCTAGCCGCCCCAGAAAATTAATTTTTAAAGTATATGTGTTGCTTCTTTGAGATCAATCCTGACCTTAAATTTTTGGAAAAACACATTTAAAACCAACACTCAGATTTTCCCCTAAGGAGAAAAAAAAAACTAATGTTCTAATATTTTACTACAATTCTCAATGTCACTTTGATCTCTTCCCCCAAATACTTGTCTTCTTTCTTACCACACACATGATGTAGGAGAGAATAGCACCAGAGGAGCCAATCAGAGCACCCACAATAGTGAGCAAGTTGTTGTTAAGAAGGAAACCTTCAGCACACAAAGCCCATCCTGAATAGCTGTTCAATACAGTGATGACTACAGGCATGTCAGCACCACCAATAGCAGCTGTTAAAGTCACACCCTGATAAAGGAAAAGAAAGAACAAATTAATTAGGCAAGAAGCAATGTAAGACAAACTGCTTGCTCAACAACAGCATACTTACTGGTAGGCAAACATATCAATGATAATCTTACTTTACTAGCCTGAAAATAGGTCATAAATCTAGCCAGTCAAAAACTACTGTAATTACTTGAATCCTTTCCTATAGCTCAGATATACGTCAAATAAGAGCAATAGCATCAATTTTAATGTATGACATCTAAAATCTGAATATAGTTTACACACAGTATAAACAATACTATCTTCCAATATTGATAGATAATTATATTTCTAAGAAATTAAAATTTATTTGAAGTTTTAAGAGGTGGCCATCATTCAATTCATTATAGTAAATGGAGTTACCATTAAAATTGTAAAGTGTTTTGAGACACTGAAGCAAAATTTATTATGCATGCCTCAAGTGAATTCAAAAAGAACAGGAGTGGTGATCATAACCTCAGACGATGTAATAGTAAAGGTAGTTATGGTTAAAACCTTGAAGTGTTCTAACCCAAGAGAGCAAAGCTGTGCATTTTAAAATCAAACATGAATCATTAAAATCATTGAGGAATGGACTCTCTAAATGCTTGAAGACTACCAGGTATTATGCTACCATCCTTGGGTCTCTGTTTTCCAAACTAACCACCTGCACATTCTTCAACTGTTCCTGATATGACATGATTTCAAGACTCCTCACAATCTTAGCAGCCCTTCTCTGTGCAATCCAATCCAACAATCTAGCATTTATTAAGAGTCAAAAATGTGCAAGATGGTCGGCTAGATACCAGGGATGCAAAGAGACTGGGCCTGGTCTTGTGATTTCCTTGTTATCTGGTACTTCCAGATAAGGAAACTTCTAATCCAACAATGCAACATATAGACTTAGAGAGTTGTCTAGGACACAAAGAAGTTAAATGCTTTGCCCAGGGCCACATTACCAATAAGTGTTCAGAGAAGGACTTTAACTCAGGTTTTCCTGGCTCTAAAGACGGGCTCTCTATTCCATACAACAGAATTCAAAGGTGAAAAAATAGCTCCTGCCTTCTAGGAGACTCTAAGCTCCTAAAGCTAAAAAAAAAAAAGCTAAAAAAAAAAATAGCTCAGGATATCCTAAGAAAAATCTTATAAAGACCAAAGGAACAGTAGGACTATTCAGGGAGCCTTTCCTTCCTTCATAGATGTGTAATAGAGGGAAAATAGGTTTCATGGTAACCAATCAGTAAATCAACAAAAATTTATTAGACACCTACTATGCTCCAGGTACTGTGTCAACTGCTGGGTCACAAAGAAAAGCAAAAGAGAGTCTGTGACCTCAAAAACCTGATAGTTAGGCTATTTTTTTAGAATTCATCTCTTCTCAAAGGTAAGATCTCAGAAGCCTTTGATACTTCTTTATTTAAGAAACACAACCTCAGAGTAAATGGGGATTAAATTAAGTTCAATTAAAAAATATATATAAGTAGTAAAAAAAAACAATTCAATCACTGAATCCTTTTTTGGATCTTAAATGTCCTATAGGGTAATGGCTTCAACTTTAGAATTATTATGAAAATTGTTTCCTTTATAAAAATCACTAAACTGTAGAAATTCCTTGACAATGATGCCACTGCTAGGCATATATCACAAGGAGTTCAAGGGCAAAGTGGAAAACCCCATGCATACAAAAATATTTACAGCATCACTTTTTGTAGTTACTAAGAAATAGAAGCAAAGTAGATATCCATCAATTGGGGAATGGCTGAAAAAATTATAATATAAAGTGGAATATTACAACAACAAATCTAAATAATGCAGAGAAGTTTAGGAAAAACTTATATGAAGTGATGAAAATCAAAGTAAACAGAACTAGGAGAATAATTTACACAATACATAATTTACTCAAAAATTAAAAGAAAAGGACATCAGAACAGTTTTACGAGTGAATTCTACCAAACATTTAAAGACAATTAATCCCAATACTATATAAACTATTTGGAAAGATAGATGGAGTCCTACCAAATTCCTTTTACAACACAAAAGACATCAAAACAGCAATGTAGTAAAAAGTCAATAAAGCATCTTAATAAAATAAAATACAGTTAGTTGATAGTTGAAAACACAATGTGTAATAAATGTTTCATGGTAACCAGTCACTCCATCAATAAAAATGTATTTAATACCTACTATGTGCTAGGCATTGTGCAAAGTACAGGGGATATCAAAGAAAGGCTCACAAAAAGCTCAAACTCAGAATATTTGTTTTAAATTCATCTCTCCTCTTCAAATATAAGATCTCAACAGCATTTAATAGTTCTTTATTTGGGAAACATTTAGATTTATTATAATTAGAGAGACTTCACAAGAAACAGAAATCCCATTACTGACTCAGTGAAATAATTCAGAAGGACTCCCCGATATCTACAAGTTCATTGCTGTCTGCCCTTCGTTTTCAAAGAGGACCATGACATCAGGGAGGTGATGCCATGACATGAAAGTAAATTGGATTTAAGTGAGGGAGGGCAAGGTCACTAGCCTCACTTTCTCCAGAGGGAGCCATCTGGGTCCAGGAGCCAGGTAGATCAGAACAACTGGAGATGGTCCAGGATACAGTGGAAGACACTGGCCTTTTCACACTGAGGTCTTTAACCGGTCTCAGTCTGACTAAGGCAATGCCCATTCAGTGGTTAAGGCTTAATAAGAAATAAGGCAGAGAATTACCTCTCAAAAAAAATTCAATCTGGGAGGGGAAGACTCTCAGGGTTTCGTGCCAAAACAGAAACAAATGCTATTTACATTCAAGTTAGGGACAACTTGATACACCTTCAGAGATGATGAATGAGGTCAGAAAATAAGATAATTCTGAATTAGCCCAATCAGGAAAATTTGACAGACATAAGTAGAATACAGTTTTCCTGAATACTTTCAATGGCCTTTATTCCATTCCTCCATTTACTTACCATGATGGCAGAGAGGGCAGACACAGAACCCAGACAGGTAATTCCCATCATGTAGCTCGGATCAAGCATATATGGAATTATTCCACCTGCACTAGCAGTCAACAAGCCTAGATTGATTAAATGCCTTCCAGGCAGGAGGAGAGGGGCAGATTTCAGTACTCCTAGAAACAAACATATTTTTCAGAATCTAGAAAGTTTGCTAAGACTTTATTCCCCTTAAAAATATAGTAAAACTAACATAAGGAAATTCAGAACATTGACTCTGTGACACAGGATACTGAAAACACAGAAGGGAACCCAAGTACTTTCTCATAATGAACTTTGATGGGGGCAGGGAAAATTCAGAGTCTGGTTTAACTTAACTCTGTTTTTTTCCTCCTACTTTGATCAGAAACACAAACCATTTCTTTACCCTTTGTAATACTGTCTTGGAATTTTAAAAAGCAATTTTACTCTGGTATGACCAACACATTACTAGTTAAGTGTGGTTTTGTTTATTTAAAAACTTCAATACTACATCTTTAAATGAGACTTTCCTAGTCCATGAGCATCCCAGATTATATCAATGGAGCCCAAGGGAGAGTCTTTGTTGCTTAATTGTTGCTAAAGACTCAGTAAGAGAATGAGAAAGTTTCAGGCTTGAGGTTCTTTTGTGATTTTTAAGTTTTGTGGAAGTTTCGAACTAAAGTTGAATGAACAGATTACCGAAAGGCAAGAAAGGATTTTTTTTCATTATAAATTTTGGAAAGCAGTTTAGATATCATCTCTAGAGAGTTGCCTTCTTAAGGCAACACTGAAAACAGTGCTTATTTCCTATTTCTATTATTCTCATGATTGAATTTAGAAGTTCCAAATGCTGCCATCTTGGCAACATTATGGGAGAAGTTTTTTGTTTGTTTGTTTGTGTTTTTTTCACTGAACATATAGTGCCACTAATCACACAAATATTCCAAAATGTGCCTTCTGTTTCCACCCATTCTATCCTACAGGAACAGATCAAAGGACAAATGTCGACTCTAGTCCTTGATGGACTCTCTAAGAGGCCTCTAATTAATGACTGAAATATGTTGGATTTTTTTTTTAATCTTCACAATATGAGACAAACAACTTTGACAGTTAAAAATCTGTGACTTCAGGCAAATTTTGGGATCTTAGTTTCTTTGCTTATGCTTTTTATAGAAACCCTTTCAAGTCTTTATGAGACTTATGATAATGGATGAATATAGGCTATATTCTCAGATGAAAATGTGGTTGTGTATTATATAACTCTTGTTCCTTTAATAACTTTTAGACATTTTGTTAAGATATTTTCAAAACTTTAAACAAGTTCAAAAGAACTTAAAACTCAAAAACAAAAAGAAAACAAATGCATTTACCTCCAAGTTTAAACACTTACCCTGCAATTTTCCATAGGCAATGAGTGAGCCACTAAAAGTCACACCACCAATATAAGTACCTAGATAAGCCACAATCTTGGTGAGGTTTGCTGCTGGATCCACTGCAAAATGTGGATACTCGACCATGTATTCTGCTATACAAGTAAACACAGCTGCCAAACCTACCAAACTGTGGAAAGCAGCAACTAATTGAGGTAAATCAGAAATCTGGATACGCTTAGCAATCGTCAAACCTGTGAAGGCCCAAGGACAAGGAGAGAGAAAATTTAAAAATAAAGCTTGACCTCTTTCAAATTAAAATAAAATATAATTGAAACATAAAAAACGCTTAAAGTTACTCATCATTATTATAATCCCCAATTATTTACTGAGTATCCTACAACAAATGAAACATATTCTATGGGTCTCCAAAGACATCATGGCAGACTAGCTCTGTGAAGGAAATCTGAAGAGCCTAGAAATTTCATCATCTTCCCTGAATGCCCCTCACCCTGGTATACTCTTACACAGATTTTCTCGGCAGACCACCTCAAACATAGGATCTAGACCACAACACTCATTTGTCCAAATTGTCTTTTTGCCATGCCCTTTTCTCACTTTGTATGTACTTTTCCCTTTTTTCTTCCATCCCTACCTCTCCCCTAGCCTAATCTAGAACATCAGCATTTCCCTCTCCATACTTACTACAAGTCTGTACTTCCCTCTAAACCCCTGTTCAGTTCCCACTATCACCCACCCACAGAGCAGACAGATGGAGTCTTACAGGGACCTCGCTTTCCAGGTTGGGGATGGTAGGAAAGCAACCTGCGTATTCTGGAAAGAAATGCACAAGGAGAAATAGGCAAAACAGTGGAACAGAACATCTACTGGTATGATATGGCACAGTTCGTGGAGCACTATTTGACTCATGATAATCAAACTTCTACACTGGACCAGGAGCAAAGCTGCTCAATGTCACTGCCTGTTCAAGAACCACTGTTTCAGTTGTCCTTCAAGAGACTGTGACTATCCCACACAGGGGCCAAAAGCACTCCTGTGACAAAAATAAGCACGTAATACCCAGCAAGTGGCATATGCAATGATATAAATAAAACACCATGTTGTCCTAACAAAAAAAATTAAGGTCTATGTTGGATAAACATATTAATACCTAGACTTCTTTTTTAAAGTTATTATGCAGGAACAAATACATCAAAATATACTGTAAAACCACTGCCAGCTTATAGCTAGAGGTTGGTTTTCATCCGGGCTGCATTTAAGCTTGGTATAAGTAAACAAGTGCTAGCCTACTCTACTCTCTGATCAATTCATTAGGCAGAGGAAAGGAGAAGCCCACATTTTTCTTAACAAATACAGTACTTGCCTTATTTTTTATGGACCCTAGGGAAGATCACTGAAGCCTGTTTGCCCTGGGAACTTTCTAGACCAATAATTTTAAATGTCCTCCCAGGGTGGTCAAACAGTAGCATGGGGCAGGGATGGAATGTGCCCTCAGAGGTCTAGAAGACTCACTAATCACGGGACTTTGGGATGTTGGCTATTATAGGCTTCCTAACAAAGACAAAACCCAAAAACTTCAGATTCATAGACCTCTGAAGAAATTCCATAACAAGCTAAAAGCATAAAGTTCATATCTGGTGCCTCTCTACATAAGTATAAGTGTAATATCATACTGCAATTTAAAAAAAAAAACCTCTTTAGTAGTTCTCACTTTAAAGGTTGTGATCTCTTCAGTTTTTACATCCCACTGCTTACCAACGGTGCCACCCAGAGTCATTGCCCCAGACATCTGAGCTAACAATTCTGGATTCGGATTAAGACTTCCCAGAGTGGCTGCCAAACCTCCAGCAACACCAATCATGCCCAAAGCATTTCCAAGACGAGCAGTTCCTTGAGTGGAAAGACCAGCCAGGGCACCAACACAACACAGACCTGAGCCCAGATACATCATCTATTAAGAGAGGAGAAAAAGATTATATTCAGAACTTTCCAGTTTTTAAAAAAGAGAAATGTTCTTGAGAAGTCTTGAGTCTCCAAGGCCAGAATTTAATATTAACCAAAATGATTGGGTAAGGATTTTTTCTCCTGATTTTTAAAGAATTTGCTCTATTTGTCAGAATAGGAAGGGAAAGAAAGAGGGAGAGGAAAAAAATAAAGAAGGAAGGAAAAGAGGGAGGAAGAGAGAAAGGAAATAAACATTTAAGTGCCTGCTATGTACCATGTTGAGCATTTTACAAATATTTCGTGAATCCTTACAACAACTCTGGGAGGTAAGTGCCATTATGATCCCCATTTTACTATTGAGGAAATTGAAGTATAAAGATCAAGTGACCTGCCTAGGGTCACACAGCTAGTAAGTACCTGAAGCCAGATATGAATTCAGGTCTTCCTGACTCCAGACCCAGCACTTTGTCCACTGCACCACCTTATGGCTACTAAAAAGAGGTATACAAATCATACAAAGTATTTCATTTCCTTTAAAATTTGTGTTTTTAGGCAAATATGTGTTTTAGGCAAATGTGTCACCCATTTCTGATCTTGGGCATACTAAATATATAAGAACAAAAATTTGAATGAGGTGCTACATCCAAAGATGCAGATAATACAATACTATCAAAAGGCCCTGAAAATATCAGCTCAGATCTCCCTAGATAGGAGGTGTAGTAGTTGGGGGGGAAAGAGTGAAGGGCAAATGCTAGAAGACTTGGTACATAAAATGTCCAATAATCAGATAATCTAGTAAAAGTAAAATAGTTCATTACTGCCCTTGGAAAGAAAGGCAATAGTCAGACTTTTGTGAGATATTCAGCACAGACAGAAAAGGGTAAAAAGAATATGGCATGGTGTTATTATTAATACGGACAGGGTATTATAAAGTGAAAAGGGAACTCCCTTAAGAACATGATGCTACAATTATCTCTAAGTATAAAAATATTTTAGCAGGGGCGGCTAGGTGGCGCAGTGAGTAGAGCACCGGCCCTGGAGTCAGAAGGACCTGAGTTCGGATCCGGCCTCAGACACTTAACCCACACAAACAAAAACCTAGCCGTGTGACCTTGCGCAAGTTACTTAACCCCAATTGCCCTAAAGGGGCGGCTAGGTGGCGCAGTGAGTAAAAGCGCTGGCCTCGGAGTTGGGATGACCTGAGATCAAATCCGGCCTCAGAAAATGAGCACCCACACATAAATAATGACTAGCTGTGTAACCTTGAGCAAGTTACTTAACCCCAATTGCTTTTTTAAAAAATTAATAAAGAAAAAAATATTTTAGCAGCTCTTCTGATGGTAGCTAAAATTAGAAAACGAAAGGAAAAGTAAAAAAAAATTCTGGTATATTAATGTAACAAAATATTATCACAATGTAACAGAATATTAGTACAAGAAATGACGAAATGGACCATTTCAGAGGAAATTGGGAATATATTTATGAACTGATGCAAAGTGAAGTGAGTAGAACTAGGAGAAAAAATTATACAATGATAACAGCATTATAGAAAAAAATAACTTTGAAAGACTCTGATAATGCAATGGTAAGCTACAAGTCCAAAAGAATGAAAATGAAACACATCATTCACCTTGTAATAATAGAGAATATAACAATGTATTATAGAGAATATAACATAAAGAAAGAGACATATGTTTTCAGATGGCTGAAACTGAAATTGTTTTGCCAGGTTGTATCTTTGGATTTTTTTTTAATCACTCAGTGTGGAGGGGAGGGGAAAGTAGTGGAAAGGACAGATTAATAAAATTTAATTTAAAAAATTAAAAACCATTTTTAAAAAGAACACGATATGGAATATTTTACCTAGGTGTCAGATCTGTGGAAAAGGGGAGAATTTATAACCATACCAGAGATAGAGGGCATTACTAGATGTAAAGTGTATAACTTTGATTGCATTAAATTAAAAAGCGTTTGCACAAACAAAACCAATTGAGCCAAAATTAGAAGGCAAGCAGAAAACTGGGGAGGAAGGGAAGGGAGGGGGGAATTTTAACAGCAAGTTTCTCTGAAAAAGGCCTCATTTCTCAGATATATAGAGAACTGAATCAAATTTATAAGAATGGTTAAAGGATATGAACAGGCATATCCTCAAAAGTTTTGAGATGAAGAAATCAAAGCTATCTATAGACATATGAAAAAATGCTCTAAATCACCACTGAATAGAGAAATGCAAATTAAAATAACTCTGAGTACCACCTCACACATATCAGATTGGATAATATCATAGAAAAGGAAAATGATAAATGTTGGAGTGGGCACGGGAAAATTGGAACACTAATGCATTGCTGGTGGAGTTGTGAACAGATTCAGCCATTCTGGAGAGCAATTTGAAATTATGCCCAAAGGGCTATAAAACTCTGCATACTCTGTGATCCAGCGATAGCAGTACTAAGTCTAAATACCAAAGAGATAAACAAAAAAGAAAAGTACCTATATGTACCAAAATATTTATAGCAGCTCTTTTAGTGGTGGCAAACAACTGAAAATTGAACAGATGTCCATCAACTGGGGAACTGTTGAACAAGTTGTGGTACATAATTGTAATGAAATACTATTGTGCTATAAGAAATAATAAGGGCGGGGTGGCTAGGTGGCGCAGTGAGTAAGAGCCGGCCTCGGAGTTGGGATGACCCGAGATTGAAACTGGCCTCAGAAAATGAGCACCCACACATAAATAATGACTAGCTGTGTAACCTTGAGCAAGTTACTTAACCCCAATTGCTTTAAAAGAAAGAAAGAAAGAAAGAAAGAAAGAAAGAAAGAAAGAAAGAAAGAAAGAAAGAAAGAAATAATAAGGGGATGCTCTCAGAAAAACCTGGAAAGATTTACATGAACTGATGCAAAGTGAAATGAGCAAAATCAGTAGAATGTTGTATGCAGTAACAGCAATAGTGTATGATGATGAATTGTAAATGACTTAGCTATTCTCAACAATACATTTACCCGAGATAATTCTGAAGCACTTACAATGAAAAAAGCTATTCACCTCCAAAGAAAGAACTTGTGGAGTCTGAACAGAGACTGGTGTATACTCTTTTTACTTTATTATTTTTAAGTTGGTTTTTTTGGTCTGCATTTTCTTTTGCAACAAGGCTAATATGGAAATGTTTTATGACTGCACATATATAATCTATATCAAATTGCTTGCTTTCTCAGTGTGTGGGAGAAGGTCTGGAGGAAGGGAGAGAATTCTAAACTCAAAAAATTTTTAAAAAGGAAGGTTAAAATTTTTTATTTGCATGTAATTGAGAAACTAATATAAATGTAAATTAAATTACAACAAATTAAATGTAAAAAAAAAAAAGAACATGATATTCCATATAAAGAAGGTCTAGTAATTCAACTCAATTCAGAGGATTTATTTGAAGAAGTTTGTTGATGAAGAGTCAGAACATCATATATTTAGCTCTGGAATGGACCTTGGCTTTAGCTCTTGTCCAGTCATGTCAAATTCACATAGAGAGGAGGTCCACTAAACCACATATTGACTTAGAAAACCACAAATTAACATTATCACTGTTTTATTTTATTTACATTTTTATAATAAATATTTTCAAATTACACTTAGTTAATCTGGTTCAGCAATGCATGTTTGACACCTCTGATCCAGTCCAGACCAATCATTTTAACAATAAGGAAACAATCCAACAGATGTTAATGATTTTCCCAAGCTCATACAAGTAGTGACAGGGCCTAGATTCAAACCCAGGTGCTCCACACAAAAACCAGGTGTCTATTCATTCCCTATGCCTCCTTTCATATTTATAAACTTTTCCTTACCATACTGAAATTTACACCAGTGAAAATGAGAATATAAACATTTAAAACAATACATAAAATGTGAGGCTTTTAAGACAACATGGCTTCTCTAACAGACTCTATTTCCACATTGGCATCACACCAACCTGGGTAGCTTTGTGGCTCTAAATGAATATTTCACAAAATGCTACCATGACTGTGCCCTGAGATGATTGCTATAAAGGTCACAGTTTAGAAGTTTCATATAGATTACCAAGCCCAAATGTAGATCTGTATAGTAAACAGTCACTGAATAAACCTTTATAATGGATTATTGCTTTCTATTCACTATGGCACATTTTCTCATTTCAACAAGTGAATCACTTTCAACATCTTTTCACCCTGGAAGAGGGACATGAAAATCAGAGCCACATTTTTCCCCCAAGATCTTCTTTCTCTTTTTTAAACAAAAATATTTTAAAGTGTTGACAGATTACAATTTTGAACTTAACCTCCATTCAAGTCCTGGTTTGACCATTTACTCACAATTGAAATCTACCAATACAAAGAGAACTCAAAAACAATTCCCACCATCAAGGAGATTATATATTTTTTTTAATTTTCACTTCTATCTTTTGTTTCTATATTGCCTTGATTTCCCCCTGAATTCTTTCCCTTCTCTCCTCTCAGAGATATCCCAATAGCAAAGAATTTTTTTTTTTTTTTTGCTTTTTGGAGGGGGGAAGGCAGGGCAATTGGAGTTAAGTGGCTTGCCCAAGGTCACACAGCTAGTTTTGTGTTAAGTGTCTAAGGCCAGACTTGAACTTAGGACCTCCTGACTCCAGGGTGGGTGCTCTATTCACTGCACCACCTAGCCACCCCAAGAATTTTTTTAAAGAAAAAAAAAAGATGTGAAAACAATCAATATGCCCAAAAAATATGACATGTGAAATACATATAATGTCAAAAGCTTATATTCTATAGGGGGAAACAATATTGACATAAATGTGAAGAAAAGATGGAAAATTAAGACCAGATTTAAGGATTTGATTTAAATCTATCCAGGGTGTGCCTAACTCTGGGTCCACTTTGGTTTTTTTATGAAACCATTACTTAAAAAAAAGAAGCCACCTACTTTAAAATGTACATCAATACTCTAGCATAAGTGAGGTGGTACAGTGGACAGACCACTGGAGTAGAGTCAGAAGGAACCGAGTTCAAATTCAGTGCCAGATATTTACTAGATGTGTATTATGTAACTTCTCTGTGCCTTGATTTCCTCATCTACAAGATAAAAATAACAACAGTCTAGGGCAGCTAGGTGGTGCAGTGAGTAAGAGCACTGGCCTCGGAGTTGGGATGACCCGGGATAGAAACTGGCCTCAGAAAATGAGCACCCACACATAAATAATGACTAGCTGTGTAACCTTGAGCAAGTTACTTAACCCCAATTGCTTTAAAGTAAATAAATAAATAACAACAGTATCTACCTCCCCAAGGTGGTTGTGAGGATAAAGTAAAATAATATTTGTAAAATACTTCATAAATACTAGCTATGATGATGATGATGATGATGACAACCTTTTTTTAGCAGAGTAGCAAGTATAGTATCATGCATCTAATAGGCACATAATAAATGATCATCAAACTGAATGGCCAAGGTGTTCAGAGAAATGACCAAGGTTTGCTAGAGAAAAGAAAAGACAATTCTAACTCAAATGCCCTACATTTAAAAAATAATAAATACACTTGTAAATAACTCTCATTTTTTAAAAAAAATTCATCCACTTTTTTCTTCTATCCCAATAATCCTGCAAAGTAGGTCAGTTGGATTGGCAGAATGGTACTACCATGCCAGAAGAGCAGCTAGGTGGTATAATGGAAAGAAACCAGGGCCTCAGGTCAGGAAGACTCATCTTCCTGAGTTCAAATCTAGCCTTAGTCTCTTACCAGCTGTATGACCCTGGGCAAGTCATTTAACCCTATTTGCCTTGGTTTCCTCATCTGTAAAATGAGCTTAAAAGGAAATGGTAAAGCATTCTGGTAACTTCACCAAGAAAACCCCAAAAGGGGTTACAAAGAGTCAGATGCGATCGAAAAATGACTAAACAACAACAAAACTATCATGTTCCATTTACAAATGGGAAAACTTAGACCAAGAAAGATAAGGCGCTTACCCCTGTTACACAATTAATTAGTGGCAGGGCCAAAAATAGTTCTGTGACTCTTAGCCCCACTGCTCTTTCTACACTACCAAAATACATCCAACTTTATTGCTTCAATTGGTTCAACAGATGGTTGCATACTCCCAAATGCAAGGTTCAATAACTGGAAAGAAAAAAAAAGCACATATTTCTGAAAAAAAAAAAAAGTGAATCAGCCCCTTACCTGTTCAATGTTATAGCCACCGTAGAGTGAAGCTAAATAACCCCCAACAAAGGTACCAGCTGGGAGCAGATACAAGTAATTGTATTCAGGGGGATCAGTTGGACGTTTGAACATGTCCAACATCCTCTGGGTCACCAAGAAACCACCTAATCAAGGTAAATAAAATTTGAAAATTCGTGAAATGATTTCACTGAAGAAGACAGCTCTTTAAATAGGTGCTATTTTATTCCTATTTTAAGGGAACCTTTAAAACCTATGAGTCATTTAAAACACTGTTTTATAACCATAAAACATGAGAAAATATATTGTATAGGAAGTAAGTTCAATTAGAAAAAAATGTTATCAGAGTATAGAACCAATTATTTCCATATGACAAAATATAGAATGAGAATGCAAAAGGTCAAAGGTCATAAATCTATTTCTAACTTGCTGTTCTGCTTATTAAACAATATTATAATTAATTCTGATAAAACAATCAAAAGAACACTATGTCAAGAGTTCATAGCATCATAGATGTAAAGTTAGAAGGAGTCTTAGGTCATCTTGTACAACCGCCTCATTTTACATATGAGAACTGAGGCCCAGAGAGGTTCAATGTCTTGATCAGACTTGAAGAGGTTGCAAATGGCAGATCCAGCATTTGAACACCAGTTTTGGAATCAGGAAGACCTGAGTTCAAATCCAGCCTCAGACATTTATTAGCTATGTCACCCTGGACAAGTTATTCAACCCTTTTGCCTCATTTCCTCATCTATAAAATGAGTCAGAGAAGAAAACAGCAAACCACCCCTGTATCTTTCCCAAGAAAACCCCAAATGAGGTCACAAAGAATTGGACACGACTGAAGAATGACTGAACAACAACATACTATGACCCCCCATATCAGCACTCTTTCCAATGACACC